>OU342832.1:11244138-12488276 GCA_910591585.2 Nysson spinosus
GCTCGTCCAGGGTTCACCCTGAAGAATGATGAGAACTAGGCTCTTTCTCTCCTCTAATGGAACAACCGGAGATGTAACTAACTGTCTCGCAATAGGCAACCCCTCTACTCTCTTCCGTTCTCCTTTCCTAACATTGAAGCTTCATGGAATTCGTGAGATGAAAGACGTTCATTAAGACTAGCAGAATTATGCATGCCAACCTTCATCTTATCAACGTTCAAATTGGGTACTGTAATTCCCAATTCTTTTAAATATTCCATCTTTTAACCAGACATCTTTCATTCTTGATTACATGTGGATCCCATCAATTATTTCTTACATCGTCGGTAGTTCTGTGACTTAAATATGATCCGAAACAAAAATACCCCAATTCGTACACAACGTCGAATTAAATAAGTTTAGCTATTTCTTGGTTCAGAACTCTCTTTCTACACGCGATTCGGTTTCATTTTACACCGAGCTGGGTGTACAACACATTTTTCAAGTTTTCATATGAGATCAACGAAATTGCAACAGGGAGACAAATTGTGTAACGAAACGAAGACATATAGATACAAGAAACAGTCTTAGAATAGGCAAACCCATAAACCTGCGCGCGCGCTCGACTGCAGAATCCTGAGCCGCGGGGTTATAGCGTAGGATCAACGTCACGTGGTACGCCGTAAAACGTGTTCCCTGCACTTTGCATAGCGACCTACTCGCCCTACTTCCGCCGAATTGCCGATCGTCAACCACCCCATGCATGCGTATCCGCCATCAACTTCCACGATCTCTAACAAGGAACCCTTATAAAGTAACACATACGCCAATGTGTATCAACCTTAATCGAAATCGTAATCAACCTTAGTCCTTTTACAGAAAAAGGTCTACAAGTATTTGCTCGTTGCATCACCCGGTAGCTTCGATCAATTAATAAAAATGTTCTCCAACTTATTCCATTTGTACCAATAAAATGTTCCTCCATCAAAACTTCCACAATCTCTGACAAGGGAGACTTATAAAGTAACACATACGCCAATGTATCAACTTTGTACGAAACTGTAATCAACCTTAGTCTCTTTGTGGAAAAAGGTCTACGAGTATTTGCGCGCTACGTCATCACGTGAGCTTCGATTAGTTAACAAGAATGTTCTCCGAGTGATTCCATTTGTAGCAATAAAATGTTCCTCCGCTAAAAAGCATGGGGCTCTTCGCATTAATGCTTCACGTCCTGAAGAATGGAGAAGAAAATACGAATATATTCGTAACAGGAGTTTTATGGTAATATTATCGATTCATGGATAAAGATAACTCCTCATAAGCTCCAGGCGGCATGAAATGTTGCCCTTGTGAATTACTAAGTGGAAGGGTGCATAATAATACAGGAATAGCGTATGAATAAATGGTCCTCCAAGATATATGTCATTCTTTTCATTCCTTTGAAATGTCCCAGTGGCATAACACATTGAGAAATATAAGTGTTCATATTTGGTTAAGGAAGTTGCTTAATGTACCAACTAAAAACCCGTCCACTAAAGAGTCCTTTCTCGTAAGTTCTGATTGACCCGATTGGGAAAGAGCAGGTGTAATTGGTATAGGAAGAACGTAGTGGTTAACGACGACCACGTTCTTCCTTCCCTTTTTTTAGGACCAAAAAATTACTTGCTCTTATATGGATAAGAAGCTGGATTCTGGCTAGCCGCCGACCTCGACGAGCTAGTAAGATAATTTCCCTAGAGACGTTTCGTGCTCATGTTCCCCAACGAGCCCTTACCGTTTTATGATCGTGTCCGTTTAGTGGAAAACCTAGAAATTCAACGAATGTCACGTCGCTCGCAACTACAACGATCGCCTTTCTGATTAAACTGTACCGAGGAGATCGCAACTTACTGGCATCGTATAAAACATAACTCACGTTGTACGACAACTATGCATATTGTATGAGATAGTTGAAGAAACGTATTTAAAAGTACACCTCGAGATGTTATATTTAAATCACAGCATAATAATTGAGCCGTTTAGTTTCAAAGTGGCCTATGTCCATTTTTCAAAAAAATCAGGTTAACGTTTGTAATAGTTACACAAAATTACATTGTAACGTTTTAGGCGTTAAATTGATTTTTTGAAGAAGGACTTAAGCCACTTTCAAAATGAACGGCTCAGTTAGTCTGAAATTGTGCTTTGTTTTATTGCAACGAGAGAAAATTTGTATACTTGATTATACCTTGTGGACATCAAAGTTCACTTATTTGCAATGAATATATTATAATTATAACCAGAATAATACTCCGGTATAATAATACATCCTTATCTACTTCCGAGTCAGACAATCGTCAGAGATAGTTAAAAAATCCTCTTTGTTGACCCTAAGGCATTTTCAGCCCAGTGGCCAAACAAAGGTTTTCTCTTTGGTTCTCCCTTGTGTTCTAGCGTTTTTTTCACTTCACTGTTGACGGACGTGTGTGTATCGTTGTGTCGCGTTGTTCCGTGTCAACTGTCTGCCGAGCAGTATGTAGAACAATGGACCGGCGAGCCGGGACTGACTGCAATAGTTTTCCCGGCGTTTCGCATTCATCCGCGACCACGATGGAAAACAGGAAAGCTACCGCTCGAAAAGAATGAATCGCGGCTACGGCAACTTTGACTGTCGAGACAGTGCCTCTACATCGATACAACCGATTTCCGGTGTCGTCGACCCACATCGAGACACTCTCATCATAACCTTAACCACCGTGTTATTCGACCTTTCGGTGAAGCAAGAATAATTATCGTTCATTCCATACCTTAAATAATGAAAATCTAAATACCAATACTTCCTACATCATGCAAGGAAGCATCGTAAAGAATCGTCGCACAAATATCCTCAGATTATCCAAGGATAGTCATAACTCAAAATTGAATCTCCCACAGGCAAAACATAACAACTCCATACCCCTGAATACATAGAGGAATTTATTTTGATTCCATCTGAAATGGTATCAGATTCGGAGGAATTGTTTAAGGGAAGAAAATCACACCGAGGGACGTATGTTTGAATATCAGAGAGATATAGCAGTGAGGTGTATTATAGGTCATCCTCGTCTACCCCTAACTTCCACGTTCCAGCGAAATACTAAGGTTGGTTGCTCTCGGTCCCCGTATATCGGTGGGGAAGCGTTTCGCGTTGCAGTGCATGTTATGTCGTCTATAAGGTAGTACGGCTGAAGACGAAGGAAGGGACACGAAGGGGGATGATGATGGAGATGGAGAATGGCTGGTGAGGCAGAGGGTTGGCCGCTTTAACCGGGCGGGGTGGCTTTAGCCGGTCGATACTTCGTTCTACAGCAACCTCTACCTTCCTCTCTTACAGAGGGGTGCAGGACGTACACGGCACAGCCCTGATCCTACCAACCGGACATCGACGTTCACCAACCAGAAGGTATCTTTCACCAGGATACTTCGATGGACACTATTTTCTTAGATACACATCGGTCGTATTCAACATCTTACACGTTTCCATATCAATTTTCTTCCTACGATCTCTTGCAAATATTTACCACTTCCGGCTTATTTTCACTGTTCCTTCGTCGTCATATATCGAACAGTATTTTAATATTTCAATATTACTAGCTTCGTACATTAATAATTTTCAAGCGAAAGTATTTCTAATTATTCAATCATTTTTCTTACTTATTCAGCAATAGCAGTATAATTATAACAGTACGAAGAACAATAGACATAGAATATATAATACAGTCTATAAACTCTTCCAAAGTTTCAACTTATTAATCGAAAAAGTATGAAATCTGAAATGATCACTCGATGTAGGAATACTCAGGGGTAAGTAGTATAAGTCCGTCGCGAGTCAGCCGTCAATCACTGCGCAAACACATAACTGCGTTTCTACTACAACGTTATACAGGAAAAAACTTTCCTCGTATAATCTGTTTTCCGGGAGAAAGGAAAGGAAAGTTGGTAGGAAAGCTATCGAATTCCAAAGTAGGGCCTGTGTGAGTCTAACAAGGAAACCTAGGTAGGTATCCACCTCCGATTTTTTTCATTTCCACATATGTCGTAGTACTCAAAAAACTAAGCGATGCGTATTTCTTTATATCTGCGAAATTTTGGTTTAAACCGGAGGAACCCCCGCTCAAAGATTTGACGGGCAACAAGAATAACAAGAATAATTAGAACTTTTTATAGAACTTTTGAATTCCTTTGAATTTTATTGGGTGTACAATATTTTGTATCATAAATAACATAACATAGGAGTTCTAATTGTGCGGATGTGTTTCTTTGTTAAGAATGAACTACTCCCACGTTGAATTTTTCCTCTCTGGTTTTTTAGTATTAAAAAATTTAGTATTACAATTTTTTTAGTATTAAAACATATGTGAAAACGAAAACAAATCGGAGTTGGACACCTGCCTGGAGTTCTTTGTACATAAGTGATATAGTACCGTCTGTGCACGGACACTTTTCTTCCTTCGAGACACTCGATGTCGGCTCGTATTTCTAATCTAGGTATAACTCGAGAATGTATGCTCTTTTCCTGGCCCATTTTCAATCGACGTATAAACCACCCTCCACGGAATAATGGATACGAACTGCGTGTCCCAATAACGAGAGGTAACTGGGTTACTCGGAACCAATGGCATTAATGATACGCGGTAATATACAATGTCTGAATATCGCTTTAACTCGACAGTTTATTTAAGTGTATAATGCCAGTTATAGATAGAACGCTCTCTGATCCTGATATTCAGTAATATTCAGTAATGTCATCGGTATCCCTTTATGAATTAATCTCCCATCGAACAACCCCTTCTTCTCTACACCCTATGATTTCAACCCAACATTCAATCGATACCTTGCTTCCTTGATAAAATAATGGATGTAAACCATGTGTCCTAATAACGCGGACTAACTGGGTTACAGGGAACTAGGAGGAATTATGTACTAACACGTAACACGTGAACTGCTAATTATTCATTAATCTGAATCTTCGTTATGTATGACATGATTTAATTACAATTAAAAATGGTTATGTGTTAAAGAAGAGAAAATGTTGAGCCGAGGAGTGACATTAGGTCGTTGATTTCATAAAGAATTAAAAGCGACGATAGCCAACTTTACTCCGCCTCTTTGTTTTACCTACTTCGTGGTTCACCTAAGACTGCTTCTGCTCTAGCCATTTACCATGTAAATCGGTTATAGGAACACTATTTTTAACTTTGCACAAACATTCCGAGATGGTAAACATTGGGCAACTGCTTTGTCGTCAGAACCTGGGTATGATGTACATTGTCCAACGTCTTTTTCACGGAATTTTGCTATTGTTTACGAAAATAACCCGGTGTGTTGTAAAAATATGATGTTCGTGAAGTGTACACTGAACTGCATCTCAGTAATATTAAAGTTAATATAACAGTATAACAATATAACAGAAATGTGAACTATAATATTAACTATTGGGTCTACAAGGAGTACAAGTTTACGGTTCAATTATAAACAAATATCCCGAATGAGTTATCCCGCCAATTTTTATCAATTTACATTTTACACATTACATCGTAAACTGTAATGATAAAATTAAATGATTTCATCTTTGAAAACAATATCATCTTCATAATTAATAATTTAATAAGTCTTCCTAAGTCATCATACTCCTCGTATAATCATTATCGATCTTATTACTAGATATCGTTCCCAGAATATGTTATTATTTAATGAAACTCTGAAGATGATTAAATGAACCAAGATGAGGGAAAAGCTCAGGAAGTAATTTAATATCAAGAGGCTCGACGGATAAACGTCTTTAAAGAAGCCAGCTGATATAATAGTGTAAAATGAAAATAAATCATAATATTGTCTTAACCTACATAGGGAATAAAAGAAGCAGAAGAACGGTGAAAGCTAATTTCCGTGATGATAATATTTTACGAGGGTGTAATCATATATTTCCACGTTGTCGTGCACCCTTTCCGTGCACCTCCACGATCGATCGCTTCTAGAAGTATACCTTCTCGAGCACAGGATAATATAATTCGTGTAACTGACATACAGGACGCTAATAATAGTAAACAACTAGGTTACGATCCGCATAAACCACCGCCGAGAACGCAAGATATGTTTTAATACCTCCTAATACCTCCTCGCCGTTTCCTGCACTGTTTCTCCGCGAAACACTTTACGAAATGGTCCCGGAATTCTTTATCTTGAAATGCTTTATCTTTGAATTTTTAATATATTTATACCATTTGAACTTTATTGCAAAGGATTTCATCCTTTCGCGACGGCGATGCTAACATATTGCTCCGCTGATCTCATTTCGTTTCGCGGACGACGGATATATTCGGATATATCCGAAGCTAGGCGCGAAAGGGTTAAAGGAAATAGTATCGCAGGAAGATTTTCTATCTAGATTTCTTCACTACACTTGTTACCGTGTCACTGGAGATACGCCACTTATTTCGACCGGAGTATCTATTTGTTGGATGCGACTTAATACAAGGTACTAATTAGTCACGTGGATCATTTGGCACGACGTATGCCACAGTAGGTCGAGTGTGGTTTCCGGTACAAAAACCAGCCCTCCGAAATGAAAAATACCGATTGGCTGACACATGGCGCAGCACTAACATTCCAAGAGCGTCGTTCGTTAGTCTCCTTCATAATTAAAACTATTGTTATCCGCATTCGACCAACTGTGTAATTTCAACACTATAGTTGAGAATACGTATGTCTGTTTTTTAATGTATATTGTTTTGAAAATTAATAATAAGAAATAGTTCGTTGGGGATCTATTATATAAAAGAATTAATATTTTGTTCAAGGATCGAAAAATAAGAGTTTTTCACTATATTTTTGAATCCCGGCTGATAGATGTTTAAGAACGAACACTCGTTTATTTATATAAGTAAAAAAAGTAGCGGCGGCCATTTTGTCAAATATCAACCGAACCGGTGTCATATTGGCTCCGGAGGATGTTTCCAATTCGAGAAATTCGAGTATCCTTTCTGATTCCCCGGAGTGCTATAGAATTGATGATTAATCCATTTCATATTTCATGTCCATCAAAAAAATATTTTGACCTTTTCTCGAAGAATGTGTCTCGAAATATCATCGTCTTACATCGAACACGTATGCGTTATCATCATAATATTTACTTAAACGTACAACCCGTGATAAGCACGTAAGAAGAGGTACATAAATGAATGATAAAGTTCGAGTTCTCGGGTAAAAAGTCGAGAGAAAAATTCAAGAAGGTAATTCGAGGAATGAAGTGCACCTTCTGTCCCCTAATGCAATCTTGAGCCAGCGGAAATTGTATCTCTTTCAAGGAGACGGTGACGTAAGCTGATCGACGATCAAATCGATGGGTTCGATATAGTATCGGTTCCGAGGCGAGCGATACTTCGAGTCCTCGTCATTCGCGAGAAGAAACTACCAGGAGATCGATTCGAAGATCGATCGTGCTTTACGATTGGATAGAGACGAATAGAGAGCGGGGAAAGCCGAGAGAAATATATATAATAAATAGATTAATATAATAGATAGATAAATAAATACAGGTTTTGCACTTCAAATTCAAGGTTTTGCTAATCAAATTCACCCGTCTGCAATAGTAATTACATATGCAATGAATTGATAATTACAATTAAATAAGAGTTTCATGTACATCTTTATATTACGTCCAATAAAATTCCAATGGAATTTCTTATCAATAAATTTACAATTTAGCAGAAAGTTGAATTCGGAGAGTAAAACTTGTAGATGGATAAATATGTAGATAGAAATATTATTTATCCATGTTTTTATGGCAATAGTCAGAATTTGCTTCGTGCGGAAACGAAGTTTCGCGAGGTTTTTGTTACAATTCGTTGCTGTGCATATACTTCTTGCACTGACTGTAGATGCAAGACAGCCTTGAGAAATGGAGACCGAAGAGTGTTCAGGTAACATCAGAATTTCAGATCCACGAGGAAGCACCTTCGGTTCAAGGAGGAGGCGATAGACATCAGAAATGAAGAGTATTTCGTGTCAACCTACTTCTTACTGAACAACACAATGAAGAATCGATGCCAGATGACATTTATCTGACGTTGCATTCTTAACAGATGTCACCATCAATTGTTAACACTCCTAGCCGAGCGGAACGCTCCCAGGAAAATGCGTAAAAGTACAATTTTAAGTATATTGTGTTGTTCGCAAAGTGTTGTCAAGCCGATTTTAACTAGTTTTTCGACGAAATACCTCAGAAGTTTTGAGAGAATGGAATCTTCAAGTTGTATGAAAAATGGAGAAAGGTTGTGGAACCAAACGGTGCAAACATAATTGAATTAATATACATCGACATATAAAAATGTTGCCATTGAATTTTCCTTAAAAATCGACATTAACTTTGTGGACAACGAAATAGTTTACATTCGTATTTAAAGGAATCAGTTTTACGAAGAATTTATGGATGTATATTGCACTAATATTGAAAAATAGGGCTCCGATAAGAAAGAATGATAACGCTGGATTTAAGAGGGCCTACTAAATAATAGTTTTCGAGATTTCTCCGCCGATTCGACACCGTTCTATTGTCACGTTCGTCTCGCGAGACAATTCGTTATTTCTCGCCTTATCTCCTATAGAATCGTCCGAGTACCGTCTCGCGATTTGCATCGTTAAGTGTTTTAAAGTACATGCTTCTTTATCCAGGTCTAGATAAGCCGGTAGATTAAGTCTCAACTTAAAGAAATGTCGACAAGATAGATATAAATGTACAAAATGTTTGCGTATATTTAATGTCAAAGTAGAAAACAAATTTGTAGAAAAGCTTGCTTTCAAAAGGATGAATCTGATCTGTGGAATGGCGAATTTGATTTGCAAAAAGATGAATATGATCCGCAAAAGGGTTAATTTGGAATGTGCAACCAATGTACAACCAATGTGAACATTGTTTTTGTAACATGTATATGATTATGTCATGAAAGTTATTTGTTAGTTGCCTGTTGTAGACGGGATATGAATATAACTGTAGTAGACATTAGGAGGAATAGAATTCGTATAAAATTCATATATCATTATTCGTAGAGGAAGTGAGTCCGCATTGAAACCAGCTCGTAAATAGTCGAGCAGTAGCTCTCGAACTAAACTACGTTTGTCAACTGTCTCTGGGTAGTTAGTTAAAGTAGAAGCGAAGTCTCGAACAAAGTTTCACCGATCAAAATTGCTATAAGATAATGATTCCTCTCGTGCCTCCTTCCGTCCCTTTCCTATACGATTCAACTATGCATTCCTCACCAACCGGAACTTCAACTTTTAATACCTACTCCTTTTCTTATGTTCTCTACATTCTTACACAACTTAACTTCTCTTCTTTAGTTACTCTGTCGAGATATTTATCTCTTCCAACTAACTGTGAGTTTGTCTTCAATTACTGTCTGTTTTTTGTAAACAAACAAACATTTCTGAAGGAAAGTTTGAATGATAAGTTATAAAGAATTATAATATATGTTATGCAGTAACTGATGTATTATCGATGAAATATTATATATTATTTATATATTAAAGCTAACATGTAAATTGCAAACCTTACATTATGAAAATTTAATTTGATCGTGAGTTGTGTATTATGTAACATTTCTGTATTTCCTATATCTTCAAAAATCGGCAAAAATTAAGTCACCAAAATCAATTCTAAACGATCCAAATCGATGGTGGGTGATGTATAAACATATTCTAGGACGATTTCTGGTTGAAAGAAGCGGTTAAAAAATTGTTATTGGTCAAAAATGGGTCGAACCCAAGTCGAAAAAATGTGAAGGGGTATACCTTCAAAAAATGTCAAAAATTAAAAGTCGCCAAAATCAGTTCTAAGTGACTCAAATCGATGGTAAATGATGTACAAACATATTCTAGGACGATTTCTGGTCGAAAGAAGCGGTTAAAATATTTTTATTGGTCAAAAATGGGTCGAATCCAAGTCGAAAAAATGTGAAGGGGTATACCTTCAAAAATTGTCAAAAATTAAAAGTCGCCAAAATCGCTTCTAAACGACCCAAATCGATGGTATATGATGTATAAACATATTCTAGGATGATTTTGGGTCGGAAGAAGCGGTTAAAAAATTTTTTTGAGCCAAAAATGGGTCGATTCAAAATCGCAAAAATGTGAAGGGGTATACCTTCAAAAATTGTCAAAAATTAAAAGTCATCAAAATCGCTCCTAGACCGTCCAAATCGATGGTATATGATATATAAACATATTCTAGGATGATTTTGGGTCGGAAGAAGCGTTAAAAAATTTTTATTGGTCAAAAATGGGTCGAATCCAAGTCGAAAAAATGTGAAGGGGTATACCTTCAAAAATTGTCAAAAATTAAAAGTCATCAAAATCGCTCCTAGACCGTCCAAATCGATGGTATATGATATATAAACATATTCTAGGACGATTTCTGGTCGAAAGAAGCGGTTAAAAAATTTGTATTGGTCAAAAATGGGTCGATTCAAAATCGCAAAAATGTGAAGGGGTATACCTTCAAAAATTGTCAAAAATTAAAAGTCGCCAAAATCGCTTCTAAACGACCCAAATCGATGGTATATGATGTATAAACATATTCTAGGATGATTTTGGGTCGGAAGAAGCGATTAAAAAATTTTTTTGAGCCAAAAATGGGTCGATTCAAAATCGCAAAAATGTGAAGGGGTATACCTTCAAAAATTGTCAAAAATTAAAAGTCATCAAAATCGCTCCTAGACCGTCCAAATCGATGGTATATGATATATAAACATATTCTAGGATGATTTTGGGTCGGAAGAAGCGGTTAAAAAATTTTTATTGGTCAAAAATGGGTCGAATCCAAGTCGAAAAAATGTGAAGGGGTATACCTTCAAAAATTGTCAAAAATTAAAAGTCATCAAAATCGCTCCTAGACCGTCCAAATCGATGGTATATGATATATAAACATATTCTAGGATGATTTTGGGCCGGAAGAAGCGGTTAAAAAATTTTTATTGGTCAAAAATGGGTCGAATCCAAGTCGAAAAAATGTGAAGGGGTACACCTTCAAAAATTGTCAAAAATTAAAAGTCGCCAAAATCGCTTCTAAACGACCCAAATCGATGGTGGGTGATATATAAACATATTCTAGGACGATTTCTGGTCGAAAGAAGCGGTTAAAAAATTTGTATTGGTCAAAAATTGGTCGATTCAAAATCGCAAAAATGTGAAGGGGTATACCTTCAAAAATTGTCAAAAATTAAAAGTCCCCAAAATCGCTTCTAAACGACCCAAATCGATGGTATATGATGTATAAACATATTCTAGGATGATTTTGGGTCGGAAGAAGCGGTTAAAAAATTTTTTTGAGCCAAAAATGGGTCGATTCAAAATCGCAAAAATGTGAAGGGGTATACCTTCAAAAATTGTCAAAAATTAAAAGTCATCAAAATCGCTCCTAGACCGTCCAAATCGATGGTATATGATATATAAACATATTCTAGGATGATTTTGGGTCGGAAGAAGCGTTAAAAAATTTTTATTGGTCAAAAATGGGTCGAATCCAAGTCGAAAAAATGTGAAGGGGTATACCTTCAAAAATTGTCAAAAATTAAAAGTCATCAAAATCGCTCCTAGACCGTCCAAATCGATGGTATATGATATATAAACATATTCTAGGATGATTTTGGGCCGGAAGAAGCGGTTAAAAAATTTTTATTGGTCAAAAATGGGTCGAATCCAAGTCGAAAAAATGTGAAGGGGTACACCTTCAAAAATTGTCAAAAATTAAAAGTCGCCAAAATCGCTTCTAAACGACCCAAATCGATGGTGGGTGATATATAAACATATTCTAGGACGATTTCTGGTCGAAAGAAGCGGTTAAAAAATTTGTATTGGTCAAAAATTGGTCGATTCAAAATCGCAAAAATGTGAAGGGGTATACCTTCAAAAATTGTCAAAAATTAAAAGTCGCCAAAATCGCTTCTAAACGACCCAAATCGATGGTATATGATGTATAAACATATTCTAGGATGATTTTGGGTCGGAAGAAGCGGTTAAAAAATTTTTTTGAGCCAAAAATGGGTCGATTCAAAATCGCAAAAATGTGAAGGGGTATACCTTCAAAAATTGTCAAAAATTAAAAGTCATCAAAATCGCTCCTAGACCGTCCAAATCGATGGTATATGATATATAAACATATTCTAGGATGATTTTGGGTCGGAAGAAGCGTTAAAAAATTTTTATTGGTCAAAAATGGGTCGAATCCAAGTCGAAAAAATGTGAAGGGGTATACCTTCAAAAATTGTCAAAAATTAAAAGTCATCAAAATCGCTCCTAGACCGTCCAAATCGATGGTATATGATATATAAACATATTCTAGGACGATTTCTGGTCGAAAGAAGCGGTTAAAAAATTTGTATTGGTCAAAAATGGGTCGATTCAAAATCGCAAAAATGTGAAGGGGTATACCTTCAAAAATTGTCAAAAATTAAAAGTCGCCAAAATCGCTTCTAAACGACCCAAATCGATGGTATATGATGTATAAACATATTCTAGGATGATTTTGGGTCGGAAGAAGCGATTAAAAAATTTTTTTGAGCCAAAAATGGGTCGATTCAAAATCGCAAAAATGTGAAGGGGTATACCTTCAAAAATTCTCAAAAATTAAAAGTCGCCAAAATCGCTTCTAAACGACCCAAATCGATGGTGGGTGATATATAAACATATTCTAGGACGATTTCTGGTCGAAAGAAGCGGTTAAAAAATTTGTATTGGTCAAAAATTGGTCGATTCAAAATCGCAAAAATGTGAAGGGGTATACCTTCAAAAATTGTCAAAAATTAAAAGTCGCCAAAATCGCTTCTAAACGACCCAAATCGATGGTGGGTGATATATAAACATATTCTAGGACGATTTCTGGTCGAAAGAAGCGGTTAAAAAATTTGTATTGGTCAAAAATTGGTCGATTCAAAATCGCAAAAATGTGAAGGGGTATACCTTCAAAAATTGTCAAAAATTAAAAGTCGCCAAAATCGCTTCTAAACGACCCAAATCGATGGTGGGTGATATATAAACATATTCTAGGACGATTTCTGGTCGAAAGAAGCGGTTAAAAAATTTGTATTGGTCAAAAATTGGTCGATTCAAAATCGCAAAAATGTGAAGGGGTATACCTTCAAAAATTGTCAAAAATTAAAAGTCGCCAAAATCGCTTCTAAACGACCCAAATCGATGGTATATGATGTATAAACATATTCTAGGATGATTTTGGGTCGGAAGAAGCGGTTAAAAAATTTTTTTGAGCCAAAAATGGGTCGATTCAAAATCGCAAAAATGTGAAGGGGTATACCTTCAAAAATTGTCAAAAATTAAAAGTCATCAAAATCGCTCCTAGACCGTCCAAATCGATGGTATATGATATATAAACATATTCTAGGATGATTTTGGGTCGGAAGAAGCGTTAAAAAATTTTTATTGGTCAAAAATGGGTCGAATCCAAGTCGAAAAAATGTGAAGGGGTATACCTTCAAAAATTGTCAAAAATTAAAAGTCATCAAAATCGCTCCTAGACCGTCCAAATCGATGGTATATGATATATAAACATATTCTAGGACGATTTCTGGTCGAAAGAAGCGGTTAAAAAATTTGTATTGGTCAAAAATGGGTCGATTCAAAATCGCAAAAATGTGAAGGGGTATACCTTCAAAAATTGTCAAAAATTAAAAGTCGCCAAAATCGCTTCTAAACGACCCAAATCGATGGTATATGATGTATAAACATATTCTAGGATGATTTTGGGTCGGAAGAAGCGATTAAAAAATTTTTTTGAGCCAAAAATGGGTCGATTCAAAATCGCAAAAATGTGAAGGGGTATACCTTCAAAAATTCTCAAAAATTAAAAGTCGCCAAAATCGCTTCTAAACGACCCAAATCGATGGTATATGATGTATAAACATATTCTAGGATGATTTTGGGTCGGAAGAAGCGGTTAAAAAATTTTTTTGAGCCAAAAATGGGGCGATTCAAAATCGCAAAAATGTGAAGGGGTATACCTTCAAAAATTGTCAAAAATTAAAAGTCGCCAAAATCGCTTCTAAACGACCCAAATCGATGGCGAATGATGTATAAACATATTCTAGGACGATTTCTGGTCGAAAGAAGCGGTTAAAACATTTTTACTGGTCAAAAATGGGTCGAATCCAAGTCGAAAAAATGTGAAGGGGTATACCTTCAAAAATTCTCAAAAATTAAAAGTCCCCAATTTCGCTCCTAGCTGGTCCAAATCAATGGAAGGTGATGCCTAAACATGTTCTAGGAGGATATTTGGTCGAAACAACTGAATTAAAATATTCTTTGGACAAACAAATTTTCTTAATACCTCCTTACAGTAAAAAAATAGTAAGACATGATACTGTTCATAATGTACCCAAAAAATGGTAAAACCATTAGGAGTGTGAGCAAAGCAGGTCGAAACTGAAGGTAAATCAACAGAGGAAGATCCACTAATTGGTGATCGTGCGTCACGAGTTTGGTTGGTCGCGGAAATGCGGACAATTAAGGTAGGCAAATGGTGGAAAATCAGGTCGACTTATCAATGTCTTGCTTTCTTTTGAGGTTACGTATATGTATGTACAGAGGTGTATGGATATAGTGGATGAATAGATGAACATAGGGACGCGGCAATCAACGTTTATATGTAAGGGAATACTGCACGGATGAATGTAGACGTCAAGCGGAACCGGGTACGAGCAGTTTGCGGGTACGAATAAAGTTTGCCGTCCCACTTTCCAAGAATATCAGCTGCATTCCGGTGACAATGCCTTTCGAACCCAACAGAAGAGGTCGACGAATCAACATACCGAGACTAACCCTCAAACTCGAACCCTTTCCCTTAGATTCTTTAATCATCCCCGAGAAGACTGATATTTCCCGGGAGGACACGGCGCACGATAGATTTTTTGAAACGCGCCAGACTCAGGAATTCCTAACCACTTTTATGGAATGCATTAATCTATTTTCAGCCTTTTTATGGGGAAGAATAATTGATTTGTCCGTGGAGGGTACGTAGTGTATCATTAAACTACTTTGGGTTCTCTTGAAACGGCTTGGTTAGCTTACATTTGATAATTGATGCAATTTCCTGGAAATCAACTGTGAAAAGTTTCGAGGATAATTGTACTATTACAAAGTTGAAGGGTAATTAAGGGAAGAAGATAAACAAACCGAATTAAAATACATGCGCGATGCATTCCATTTAAAATTGAATAATTTGATTTGATTACAAAATGTACCAAGAAAAGTATGTAAACAAAAATATATTTCTAACTTTTATGATTAATAAAAGATCCGTGCTGAGTGTTCTTTGAAAATTCATATCTCCTAAACTATCCTAGATAACAAAATTAAACAAGATTCTTTTTATTCCGGAATCCTTAAAGTCATTGAAAAAAATTATATTTATATACCTCGTGTTCATAAATGTTTATAAAAGTATTGAAATGTTAACACCAAGGTGAAAAGTTCGGTGGCATTTAAATGGAGTATGAGACGACATTCATTCGCACAAATGAATAATTTATCAAAAAGGCTAGTGTCAAAATATAGTTTTCATTGACAGAAGTATGTTCCATTGGTTACTTTGTAAAATTGCATAAGTCAGAGTCAAAAGGTTCACGGCAGGTATTCAAGTAATGAATATGTGTACAGCTGATTCACGCAGCACGTATAATTCAAACAAGATAACTTCTGCATAAACCGGCGAAACTGCTCGTAAAATTAACGACCACCTTATTTTGCCCAATTTTGTGTTTATAATTAGTAACATGATAACATGTTACTTTTCTTTTCAAATTATAATTTCCTTTATACAATACATTTTCATGTATAGCGCAATCTTTATGAAATAAAATTATAATAAACTTATTGTATTATTTTTGCTGATTCTTAGGTCTGCAACCAATGTTCTAATTTTCCATAGATACAGTATACTGTTTTTACCTGTTTTCTTCGGGAACGGATCTATCGCGTACAAAACAGAATTAGATGTGTTAGAAAGGTTTCGAGGGAAATGAATCCTTTGGGGTAGTCACGAGATTCAATGAAGATCCGGCGCACGAAGGAAATGTGTATTATCTAGTAATTACGTAGGCAAGCGTCCATTATGTTGAGAGCGGAGGTTTGCGGATCGAGGGAAGAAAGTTGAGGACCGGGTGAAAAGTAAGAAAAGCCGGCTCGATAACGGTCCGTGCACATCGAGTAATGGACCTTGGCACCTCTCGTATATACACAGAGAGGTGCTATTATTTTTAGATCAGCCTCTCTCGGGCGCGCGCTTGTCACTCGTTTCTAAAGCCGCGGTAAAGCCAGATTACTCCTCGAGAATATCAGTGCGGAGTTCGCTTGCTCGCTTACTCGCTCACTCGCTCGTGCGAGTAACCACAATGCCGTATCAACGATTAGACCACGCCGAGGAGCCGAGTGGAACAGAGAGGAACAGAGAGGAACAGAGAGGAACAGAGAGGAACGGAGAAGAGGACTCAAGGACTATCCCCTCGACAACTACTCCGTGAATCAACAAAAAGACCCATAAAGTACGCACGCCTCTTCTATATGCACCTGAACTTCTATTCTTTCGCATATTGAATTATTCAGATACGTTAAACTTCGGTTTCAACGAACAACCGAAACACTACGACGACAGGAAACTTTGCAGGAAATGTTGGAAATTCGCGGCTGCGAGATGAAAGTTTGATAACACCGTTCTATTATACGTGTATTTATCTTGCCGTTTTTGTAATCATCGTTGAGCATGTTGAATAAATGGAATTTTATATGAAACGTATACTGTGCTTCATCTATGCCATGCAAATTTTAATATTAATCGGTCATTTAATATGAATTCATTATTTGAATAATATTAATGGATGATAATATGAAGGTAATTATAATCTACGTCATCAGTTTGCTTTGCATCCTCTCCACATTTTACTCGCAACAATTCCGTTCACCAAGTATAGTAAATATTAATATTATTCAGTATCAATAATGATAATAGAAACCCAGCCGTACAATTATGTATGTATTAATTATAACATGTAGAGCAAGAAAATATCAGTTCTAACAAACATGAATTTTGTTACGAATTATTATGTCTTATATTAATGTGAGAACACCGCAGCAAATGAACACGTGTATAGAGTGTTTTAAATCAATAAAGATAGAAATAATTCTAGATGGATAGTAAATGTGATTTACAGTAATAGGGAAGTCGCATTAATAGGAATTTGTAAGTCCCATGTGCGCTCGTAATTTTTGAGCGGCCGCCATTATCGGGAAACAGTGGCGATATATGATCCCAGTATTCGAACCATGTGGTTATGACTGTGACATTTCTCTCTGGGTGTAGCGAATTCTGGCGCCATCAATTATTTATAGTAGCTCTAAACATACGCACGGTCCATCTATTGAATTAGATACCGTCCCTACGCGTTACTACCAACCTACCAACAGGCACCGCTTATAACTATTGAGAATTATATCATTTATCTTATATCTCAGATTTATCTCACAATTTTGATTGGATCTAGTAAACCATACATTTAGCAATAATTATATATCTTCATTATATTTGACAAGATTTTCTACGATTTATATTATTTAATATAGTATTTTTAAACTTGCTCCGCTACGTATTTTATAAACAAATTTAAATATAAAAGTAACTAGAGAGTTGACAAATGTAGCACTTCCCGTAAAATTCAATTTGGAATTATTCCCACGTAATATTGATTTATTTTCGACTTACTTCATAAGAATTTAAATGCTGTTATATTTATCGTATGAAACAGAATTAACCTTAACAATTGGAGCGGATATTAATTTAAACTTGGCATTTCAATTGGTACACGGAAAATATCCTACGTGATGTTAACGAGTCGCGGAGTTTTTGTCATTCGAATTGTTGTTCGCTATTACTAATTGTAAAATAACGTAACAATTATCTTGTTTAACTGTGGAATTCTAGTGATGTAAGTATTTTTGGGACATCTTCGTGCAAGTATAGAAACCCGGTTGGAAAATGTATGCCTCGAGGCAGTCACGAATAGGCCGATCAGGAGATTAAAAGAACCGGCGTCGATATAAATGCGCGTTCGTGTTGCGGCGCATCTGAAAATAAGTCTGCCTTCGATCCGAACTCCCAAAAATAATATTCGCGAGGTGGAAGTTCTCAGACAAGGGAAAGACGACCGACATCCACTGAGGTTATTTCTCCTTTCAGTTTCCTAATACTGGAAATTACCTCCAATAATCATTGAACCGTTCGAAAGCCAGACGGCGCAATAGCGCTCCTCCTGTTCCACGGCGAAAAATGTCAACGGATATAGCAATGTACTTCCACCTCAAGTTTTTAAAAGGCGATAAAAACCCATACGTTTAATACATATCATCTTTGTATATGTTCGTTTGAAGTGCGATCCTTCACATTAAAAGGGACGAGAAGGAAGTAAACGTACTCGACATCAACAACACGAATGACGACGAGCGTGATCGCGCCGTCTGGCATTTTTCGACCGTATTTTTGCAAAGACCCTTGGCACTCAAACGGTTCAAACGGATTAACTTCGACTCTTTGAACTCGAGTGACCAACGAGGATTAAAACTGCAATAAATTTGAATAAATTTATTACAGTTAAATCAATTTAAATTGATTTAACTTTAAAAATTAAATAAATAAATAATCACGTACAGATTCATTATCTGCATCATATTATACGTGTTAGTATTATTACTGTCGATTAAAAATATAAGCAATGCCATTAATTTGTATTATTCGATG
This sequence comes from Nysson spinosus, assembly GCA_910591585.2. NCBI lineage: Eukaryota > Metazoa > Arthropoda > Insecta > Hymenoptera > Crabronidae > Nysson > Nysson spinosus. Next base: position 11,262,926 of record OU342832.1, read on the forward strand.
AAGTCATAATTATATAGCGATAACAATTGCACACGCGTGAATCTAATCTTTTAATTCCCCGATTTGACGAAATCGTCTGTGAAGAATATTCTTAAATAATAAATGTGCGAATTAATTTTTCATAAAATCATTCCCCAGTTATTCACTCAACTGGAAGCGATAAATTCGTAAAATTGTCTCGTGTTATTCAAGATAATCCATTAAAATTGTTCGTACGTAACGTACATACTTAATCAGGCAATTAAACCGATCGTTTTTAACGTCGTGTTTGTAAGCTCTCTTCGCAATATCGTTTTTATTACACGGTTCTTCCGCATTGGTTGTCGTGTGGATGGTCATGCAAGGCTATCCCTCGATTTTACGTGCGATTGTACCCGCTCGTTCTGCTCAATTATTCAGGCCCCTCTTTCCACGGAAGGCCCATGCGATGTCCATGCATTTTTAATCCCTAGCCGAGAAATTGCCGAGCTATCGATTAAACTTCGCCCTTTCCCTCCAACCCTCCCCTGAAACCTCATCCAAAATCCCTCAGCTGAGATCTCTTCGAATTACTGGAACTCGAAATACAGTCGAGTCTCTTTTCACGCGTATCATTTTAACGCGGTTTGAAAATTACGCGGTGAAGCAAAAAAGCAAGAAAAAATAAGTGATCCGAGAGATCTAGAAAGTTTTAACAGAGTAACACGCTTATCCATTTATTTTCGTTCTTTTTATGTTTTTCTGCCGGGAATTAATAGAGAGAAAGACAGAAATTAAGAGAGAATAATTCCCACACAAAAGTAAAGCTTTTCCCGATCGAATTTAAAATCTTTTTGTGCGTAAACAAAACCAAACAACTGAATTTGTAAGTTACCTCTTTTAAGCTGCTGGTATCTCAACAAACTATCTCTAATTTTACCAAGAAAGCTGTATCCTTTTTTGTTCGGTATTTTGTATAAGGATTTTTATATTTCTGGAATTATTATATTTCTGTGGAACGTATGTACCTCATGAAAAGAGACTTGGATGTACTTCCTAGCAAGTGAACCTCAAAGTATTATAACTACTACATTATTATATTTAATATAGTATATTATAATTAATATTATATATTAAACTACTAATGCATTAAGAACTCGACATCTTGGATCCTCGCATAAATTGCAACCATAAGACTCACAAACTCATCGCAACGCATGTACATAATAATATGTAGGATTTAATTGAAATTTTAAAATCGAGGTGTCTAAATGGAAGCAAATGGACGACGAAGATCTTTAATTATGATAAAGATAATTAATTGATCGGTGCAAAGGTGAACTCGCGAAAGTGGTTCGGCGATGAGACCAGGTCTCATTAAGAGGGAAACGGCCGTGCGAGGTCAGCAGACGATGAAATTCCTGAACCGCGTGTTGCATAGTTCTGCAGGCCTATTTTCGTCCTGTACCGCATACTATTATTAGCGGGTACCGCGAGAAGGGTGGAGGAGAGAGGGAGAGAGAGAGAGAATATCTCTAGTAAATAGGTATCTTACGTGGTGCGACACCCCTACACTAAATCCGTGGTAAAACGTGAGTTCAGTACACGCACGTGTACGACAGCTTCATGGACCTATATCAACCGCATCGTGCGAACCGCTTATCAGAGGTAATCAATCTTCCCGCGTTTGTCTATCGTTTCTGGATAAATCATAATATCATTGCGATGCAAAACAGATAACAATGAAAGTATCGCTTTTCGGATTATCTTGTTGACGTGGGAAAATAGTATTTCTTCCGTAACAGATATTGGCAGATTTGTTGATCGTAGATATTATTTTGGAATGAAATTTACGTAGTTAATAATTCTTGATTATATTGGTATTTTATTTGATAAGGTTTATTTTATTATCATGATTTTTGTCAGTGATTGAATGTTGAAATACTTAATAATGAGAGTATTTATTGCGTTGCGTAGAGTATGTTTTCTACGAGAATTTAAATTACGAGTTAATCACTACGAGTTAATGTTAATTAACGTCGCGTGGAATAAACGGTGTCGTAAGAAGTGATACGAATCGGGAATAATATGGTAAATAAATTTATGCGGTCTGCCTATTATTTCTGACGTGCCCTATGCATTTCAGCTGAATCTGAAATTGACTCGAGATCGTACCGTGAAATTCCGTTATCGGGAGTAACACCTTTTGTCTTCTGCATCAAGAATTTACTATTTAAAACTAACAAAAAATCTCTTTATATTTAATTATAATACCAACAAATAGTAGTTAATCGTCCATCTGTTATACCTCGAACGTAATGACTAAAAGATATTAAGAGCACGATGGTTTTACGGCTGACTCGAAAATACCATTCCCCTTATCATCGCGACACAAAACGTTGTAAAAATGATGATGTATCATCACTTAACTACAGTGATTACGAAAGCAGAGTTAAGTGTCTAAATTTAATATGAACGCCCTAAAAACAGGGACAGGGTTGCCACTCCAAGTAATGAAGGTAATCAACATAGTTAAAAGAGCGAACGTAAGACCCCGTGATTATTATTCGTCGTTAAGAAGAATTGGGATTTTTACTTCGAGTAATAAGCGAAAAGAAAACAGGGTTCGTAATGAATATGAAATTAATACGTTATCGTATCAGGTAAAAAGAACAATTGTATACGGAAGCGGACTAATGGAATACGAAATATAATCAGGTATAAGTGTACAGTCTCTAATCGTTGATCTCTTATCTGGTGCACGCACCTTTTAATATGTAGTCGGAGTAAAAAAACACGCGAGAATACCACGCATCTTGACACGGTGGAGGTCGCATGTATAAGTAAGTACATCCACGACACGACCCGAAGGGTGCCCGGGTTATCGATCCTGTGACTCCAGAATGTCCCTAGGGAAGGACCCCGACAGGACACGTGAGTTACTCTCTTAGACCGAGCGCATCCGAATCCTACCGGGATACGCCGAATCCCGAAGGAAGAACGTTAACCCTTTCTATTATACTCGACTCTTGGCTGGGTATCTCATCACCGAATTTTCATAAATCGAAATTCAGGAGATCTGATATTATCACTGAATTTTTGATTTTTGGAAATCGATTTTCTGGGGTTCTGGTTGGCAAATTTATAGAAATCGAAATTCAGGGGTTCGAATATCTGATATCTTACCAACTTACAAAAATCAAAATTCAATAGTTCTAATATCTTACCACCGAATTTGTAGAAATCAAGATTCACTGATTTGAGATTCAACCACCGCATTCACAGAAATCGAAATTCAGGAGTTCTGATATCCCACCAGCGAATCTTTAGATATCGAAATTCAGAAGTTCTGATATAACCACTGAATGTTCAGAAATCAAAGTTCAGAAGATCAGATATGCTACCATGAAATTTCGAGAAATCAAAATTCAGCAGTTCTTATGAACATAATATATAACAGCGATATCATTTTTAATTAACGATCTTCTAAGTGAGATGTAGTTTAACAGAGCTCAACTATAATTTTTGCTAAACCGTACTAATAATATACTCGAGTATTATTAACTCTCAATTGGAATCCAGTCGATAGATACATAAAGGATAAGCACACAGTATGGTACATAATTATTAAATGCATTAACGAATACGTTAATTAATCGGCCAAAGTTACGGTAAATGGTCAATGACCGAACCACGAAATCTCATTAAACGCAGGACCCACCATCGTCGAGCTTTCGCTCGAACGATGCATCAAGTTCTGCTCGATTCAGCCTCGGATATTACATGGGAATCGAACTTCAGTCCAGATCAATTTTCCAACCTACTCGACGAAACATCCCAATATCAGTCTCACTGGAAACAGTACAGAAATCGCATTCCCTTTGCCAATCGATTTTCTATCTCTCGCTTATCGGATATCCCCGGAATAGATAAGATTTCACTCGAAAACCTGATTTCGTATTATTCCACCGTTAATCCTTTCGATCTTCAAAATTATTTAAAACCGTCTACCATGGATCGTAAATTTTCAACAAAATGTTCATTTAATATTATTCATGTAAGTGATAAACACGAAGATTTACATCGATACAGTCACGAAATTAACAAAGTTAGACTGATTTGTATCGATCTAAAATGACCACCCTAAGCGATTTCTTTCAATTAGTATTCCATTAAGGATAATGCGGATGGTGTTTTCACAAATCCCGGAAATTCGGGCGATCAACCACCCCGGCTTTCGTCTTCTATCGTTGCACACATCGACGTACCATAAAAATAGTTGGACAAATCGATATCGGGGAGAAGTTATCGGGGCAGGGTTTTATGGGATTTTTATTACTAGTGCAGCCACTGGTTTCCCTCAAACTTTTGATACAAGGCGCACGGCCTGTGGAGTTGGTTTCGATCGATCCCTCCCCCCTTCTCATCCCTTACTTCCTAACCAAAACCTCCGTGCATCTTCTCGCCTCCTGTTTCCTCCTATTTTATTACTCCCTTCCATTCAATCACGCCGATTCCTTATGACCCAATGGCCACCTTAATTCATTAAAATATTCGATCCTTTTGCTATATTCACAACTCAACCTATCGAAATGTCTTCCAAGGAGCAACAAGCTTCGAGTTGATCCCCTCGAAAGCGGTGTCAGGATCTTTTTAAAGGAACAAATTGTAAGAATTACGAGGCTCGTTCGAGGCGTCTTTAGTTTTTACGATCTTCAAAGATGACGATTTTTACTCGGGCTTTTTCACTTTACGAGGTCATTTTCGACGGCTTCCAGAAGACGAATAGGAAGGAGGCCACCGTTCTATAATAATGTACGGCATGAAAGGAAGAATTCGTGAATCAAAAGCAACGGTCATATTAAAAAATTTCATCCAGCATTCCGATCGGAAGTAATACTTGTTACTTGCAATTATATGCACGTTCAATTATTATCACTGCCGCGACAAGTATCTGGTGGCTGTTCATTTGAAGTTAGCTTCGATCGTGGCTCAAAGGGAATGCTGTTAATAATTTTTGCTTCATTGAACTTACGAGGAACTTTAGCTTTTGTTCATTGGACCGCTCTACCAGGAGAAGTCTCTTTAGACCTAACCTCAACTCTACTGATCCATTCATTCCGTATTTAACAACCGGTTATTACACCATTCGCAATCTTGGATGCTTCTATTTCCTTACATGTCGTTCGGGCAACTTATTGTGAAAGAATTTTATCATTTATATGCAAATCGTTCGATGAATTAATTTATTAAACAAACGTGGGATATTTGATTTCATGCTGTTAGAAACTGAGTCGGACACCGAAAATGGTGAACAAAGTATTCAAGATGGTCAAACTGCATAGAATACGGATGTATTCTGACGAAAGACACTTAAAGGGGAATAAGTGAAATAAGTAAATCGTTGCCGAGGGGTAAACGGAAATCCGGGATCCATGGAACGTGCTACTTCGTATCCGAGAATTGGCATTTCCCTGGTGGTATTCGATAGAGCCAATATTTACCGTGAGTCTTAATGTCAGCGGGAGCCGTTGCCAAAACTAACATACGAATCGGTTTGCCCGTAAGCGCTTCGTACCGGCGATTCAAACGATCCCGATCCGATAAATACGGATATACATAGATTCCCGGACACTAAGATACCTGATTGCCGAACGCATTCCCGCTAATTGTCAACGGAGACAATAGAATGTCTGGTGATGCAGGGTTTGCACTCCAAATTCATCCTTTGGTAGATCATGTTCACGTTTTTTGCAAATAAAATTCACCTTTCTTCAAATCAAATGTACTCTTTTTCAGATCCATTTCACCTTTCTGCAAATAAATTTCATTCTTTTGCTGATCAAATTCATTCACTAAATGGGCAGTCTTTAAACTTGTATCGACATTTAATTTACCTGGAATTCTTACAATTTATGGAAAAGAGTAATTTCTTGTAAATATGTGATTTGTGGTGAGTTTGATCTGACAAAGAGTGAATATGATTTACAAAAGGATGAAATTGATTTAAAAAAGAGTGAATGTGGAGTGCAAACGTAGCTTGATATTGCCGTCGGAACATGGACCCTTGGGTTTGTTAACTCTACAACCCATAACTATATTTCGTCATCGTAAACGGATATACATGTATACAAGAGTCTTGTACCGATATCAATGATGCAAATACAAGCGGCACCATCGATGCAGCATGAAAGAAAGGAACGCCAGTAGAAATGCAAATATTATCCTTTGGGAAGAGAATCGACAACTAAAATAAACAGTCAATATCGTGTTATTTGTTATCCACGCAAATTTTGCCAAAACTGCTGACATAATTAATTGTGTGCTCCGTATAATGACGATCAATGTTTACAAATATTATCGCTCGACATGACCTTTTGGTAGCGGAATAAGATGAATGTTTCTTTTTACCCGATAACGAAAGTTTTGCATTGAAAACCTACTGCAATTGAAATTAAGGGTTGAAGTTTAATCTACTAATTCCTGGTGACATTAAAGTGTCTTAATTATTATATTATAATTATTATTATAGATATTATAAATATTATACTGCAAGTCGGCCATTTAATATAGAAAACAATGTATGTACACATTCTTGAATTTCAAACTCTTCTTACTCGGCAAAGCAGTTCCTAATATCAGGAAATATTGAAATATTTACACGATAATTGCCAGCGGAGGAAATTGATTTCGAGAGCATGAATATTAACTGTTTACTCTGCTTCTATAAATTGTGTGCATAAATATCGGTATCGCATATTCCGTGCATTTGCCAAACGTATCTCTCTGACATTTTAAATATTTCGTTGTAACATTGTTAAATATCACGAGTGGCTCGATTTCGTTCGAGCAATCTTATTATCGAACTCAGTCGCCACCCGAATTAAATGAAGAAACTGAGTGGTGACTGAGAGTCGCCTTTCGGATTGCCGCGATAAACCAAGTGGCGATTGAAAGTCGCCTCTTGAGTGCAAAGGGTTAATGGTTGGATAATATTACGTGCATATAGACCTTCTAATCACGGTAATAGGATAACGAGTAGATTAAGCATTGATCTAATATCTAATATGATAAGGGAATGTGTAATTAAATTAGAGGAAAATCCGGGTTAACGCAGCTGAAGAGATTTGATCGCAAGAGGAAGCCAAATAGTCGATATACATTAAAATCAAGTGGAAAACAGATGACCGTTTCCAAACAAATCGATGGAATTATGTCAAAGGACAGTGTCTACCTAAAAATATCAACTGATATCAGCTGATAGAATATTCATATTCTACTCTTTATTAGTCAACCTTCTTTAATTGAACTGTAACAGTTGCCGTATAAAATGAATTGCATATGCAAAATCGAAGATGTCAGGGTTGAAAGGTTACTCGAAACTCGGCGAAGGAGAAGTGAAAACAGTGAAATTGCGAGGGAATGCCGAAAAGCGAACAGTCAAAGCGGTCACCGACCGGAGAAAAATTCTCGCTGAACAGCATCGACGGTCGTTAATCAAATCTCCCTCGAAACGACCGACGTGTCGATCAACATCGCTAAAACGACCAGCAGTTCTCTCGCTCTCTCTCATTTTCCCTCCAATTCTCTCTCATTCTCTCTCTCTCTCCCTGCTCGTATCCTTCTACTAACGGTTCGATGCGAAATCAATAGCTGGTAAGAGCTGATCCGCCGCTTCGTCGACGACACGCGAGATGCCAGCCACCGTCGACGCTTCGTCCGACGGCATAAATGCTGAATTATTCAACGCAGACCCCAGGAAAATGTTTTGATTATGCTGCTACACGGACCTACGCGTACAAACACACTCCTCTTCGAGTCGGATACATTTTCTGCGTACCAACGAGCCTTCTCCAGAATTATTCCACTATCCGAATAATTAGACATCATTTGTAGTCGCGGACGCATTTCATGCGCGAATTAACCTGCGCTTTTCAGAGGAACGAGAATACGCCGGATAAAGAGAGACATTTCTTTTCGACACTCTCTTTAAATCTTCTTTAAGTTACCGATTAATATGAGGTCCGTGTATAACAATGGTTACAACTATTTCTTTTACAAGATTTACTTTCAAAAAGGAAAAAGCTAAACGCGATCTACTTTTTGATTTACTTCTTTGAATACATAAATAAAGAAAGTATCCTTTTAACAGAGCTTTTGCACTCCAAATGAATTATTTTCCTGATCATATTTACCTCTTTGCAAATCAAGCTTTTCTACAAATTTGTTTTCTTAAGCTATTGTAAATAAATAAAATTTAATGTAAAGGATGAATTTGATCTGTGAAAGGGTGAATATGATCTGCAAAATAAATATAAATTTGAACATTCTTATTAAATTCCGAGAAACCGTCATTTTGACTGCTTCGGTAGTTTTAGTGTTAAAGAATCAATTTTCGATATTTTAAAGTAGATTGTTTATGTCACGATTTATATTGAGAATAAATTAAAATGCATTCCGATTGACTTGATTTTCACGATAATGCATATTATCTCCGCAATTAGCGGACTATCTGGAGAGTTAAAGGCGATAGCTCATATAAGAGTCTCTTTTATAAAAAGAATAAATGGTGTACAATGAGAATATTCGATATCCCAAGTGGTTTTCGAGACTCTATGGCCACAGCTGATTAGAATTAGCAGGGGATGCATAGAGAGATAAACAATTTTCCGTGGAACGTTTTCAAGTGGTTCCGTATTGCGCTATTTCGAACAAAGACGCACTTCGAGATACCGCACGGTTTAACCTTATCAAATGGATTTTCCGCGTGCTTGCCAATTCCGACGAGATTAGCAGAGTATCTGAATAATTAAAGGAACCTACTAAAACACGAGATAGCCCTCCCACGCAAACATTCGAACTTATAAATCTACCCTGAAACGTTTGAAATTGGAATGCAAATGAACCGAAAGATTTCACACTGATTGCTTCTACACTTTGCAATATTTCTGTTTGCCTTTATAATTCTACCCGCGCGTGTTGCAATATTCAATATTTTCTTAGGGAAACGAATAATCAGTTGCTTAGTGACATCATACGTGTCACGGAATTATACTTCTTCCATGTAGATAAATAAATATAAATGAAATATAGAAACATAATTATATTTGATCAAATTGGTTATATTTGGTACGCGAATAATCATATTATCAAATCGAGTGATTTTTAAAATAGACGTAACGTTGTTACGACATCGGTGTTATTCGAGTACCAATAACTCTAATGCCTTCTGCATATTTGAAAAGGTTCGAGAGTCACTCGAGTGTGTTTACACAGACACAAGGATAAAGGTCAATATTCTAAATCAGCCAACCCTAATTGCGAATCCGTCATGTTGCGATTCAAATTAGATTCGGTCGGTTTTGGTGGTCGGATGAAACGCGTGTGCAGTCAGAAAGGTTAGACAGTGGTTGAATTGGTTTCAAGGGAACCCGTAATTTCTATCGGGAAGGAAATACAACTTGTAATATCAGACTCTCACTGAGAAACAAATGAACTATATTATATTGTAGAATGAAATTCGTGCACCTGCTCCACTATGTTTCCTTTAAATTTTATTCTTCACTTGATTCTCCAGAAATGAGCATACCTTTGCATCAAAGGAATTTTCCAATGAATATCATAATACTACGTGGAAACATACATCGAAATACAGTCGAATCTCTTTTTATACGTATCTTTTGAATGCGGTTTGAAAACTATGCGATAGAGCAAAGGAACGAGAGAAAATAAGTAATCCAAGAAATCTAGAAAGTTTTAACTGCCTAACACGCTTATCCATTTACTATCGTTCTTTTTATGTTTTTTTCTGCTGGGAATTAAAAGAGAAGAGAATAATTCCTACACGCGAATAAAGCTTTTCTCGTTTGAATTTAAAATCTTTTTATTGTATCTCAACAAATTATCCATAATTTTACAGAGAAAACTATATCTTTTTCTTGGATGTATAAATGTTATAAGTAATTTATATCAGTTCAGATATTAAAAATTCTTTAAATGCTACACCAATTGGGGATAGAAGAGGGACAATGCTTTGCTTCGTCGCCATTATACTTTTAATACATAATTGATAATTACACGAGGCATATTATATGTTTAAGTATCTACATTCGTATGCAACGAAAGTAATGCAACTATTACATGCAACTATCGGTTCTTCCCCAGCATGTCAGTGCAACAGAGTTATCGGAATCATAGAATGATTAATAAGTATCGATGGGATTGAACGAATGAACTGTAACCGGACGAACAAATGTAAGAAATTCCAAAATCCCGGAAACCAGCAAGTGATTGTCTAACACGTACTCTACGCTTCGTGTTTATCGACCGTGGTATAAACTCCCGAAAAAGATGCGGGGTGTGGTCAGAAATTTACCTTCTTAGGTTGCACTCATCTAAACGAAGGGAAATTCCTCGGCTAGGAGACGAGGTCACATGAGGTCACCGGTGTCACGAGACGGAGACCAATATCGCTTTACTCGAAACGTTTATATGACATGGATACTCCTAGCAAACCCGACAGACTATACACACCTAACTATACTTCCTCGTGTCAATGACACAAAAAAATAACGGCTCCGGAAGATAACATTGAAATAGATTTCGACAGTATTCTCAGTTTAATCGGAGAATTTTAAGGGGTGTGCAAGGAGCAACCTCGGAGTAAGGAAATTGGAAACGCAACATGCCAGAAATATATTTATCTTAACGAAACTTTGAGAACACAGTTAATGTATCGTATAAAATTGGATCGGTAAACGTTCGAGTGTTTAATAACCGATGGAAACGGATTAGAAAAACGAAGAGGAAATCGTAGTTAAGATCTAGTAACTTTTAGGGACAACGCCATGCAAGACTGCAACCACCTGCCGCCACTTGCGCTGCAATGAGAATGAAAGAGAGAAGGAGAAAGAGCACGAGCAAAAGGGGTGTCGGCGAAGGAAAGAAAGAGGTAAAAGACGGATGCGCCAGTGGGTTGGAAAGAAAGATAGAAGAAGACGGGGGTGGAAAAACGAAGGAGAGAAAGGGAAGGAGATCGTAAGAGGGATGAAGGTAAAAAGCGGCGCGACGACATCGTATTGATTTGGTGACAGATCCGCGTACGATGCGGATGCCTCGTTTTTCGACGACGAGGCCACAACGACGGCAGAAAACACGATAGCAAAGCGCCCTGACGCTTTATATATAGAGCTTGAGCCACGAGCAGGCAGGCAGACAAGCCCGTGGCGCTTAAATATAGACGAAATGCAACGGGGTGTCTCCCGTGCGAGTAAGACACAGATACGAACAAGGAGAGAAGAACCGAGCTCACCTTCCTCGCGAGAAAAACAGAAAGCGAAGAAAAAAAAAGAGGGAGAAAACACGGAGATAGAGCCTCCGCATACGCAGGGAATAATCATGGCCGACAGCACGGCGTCGTCTGCTACGAATTGCAACAAACTTTTCCTCACACGAAACTTTAGAGACATTGACGCTGCAGGAAAGTGCATTGAGATGCTAACCCGTGATGATAGGAATCTCCTGACTTATCGAACAGTCTATCATAATGAATATAAATGACGAAAATGGTATGTATTGTATTGAATGAGAGTTATCACAGGAGAAGAATGATAGAGCGAGAGGGACATAGAGTGAGAAGTGCGTGTGTACAAAGGTAAAAGAACCGAAGGACGACACACGTTGACACGCGGTAACCATTGGTACCCTCTCATTCTCCCGCCGTGCGCTTTCTCGTGTAGTAAATATTGCTGTTCTTTTTTACTCACTTGCCGAGTTCCTCCTTGAGGTCATAGTTGTCACTAAACCGCGTGCAAGCGGTAGGAGGAGTAGCCATGCCGAGGTATCGCGATTATTTACCGCACTAACCGAGGAACGTAAGCGCGAGAGAGCCACTGCCGGCCGCCACTACTGCACACGCTAGGGGAAACTTCGCAGGTCAAATTCGATCAATAGAGGGGAATCGCCGCGGCGCTGGTAGAACACCGGGTATCCTCGCGTCGGGTAGGGAGGGTCGTAAGTGCGGCCAGAGGGGAGTACGATTCTGTCCACAGGAGTCGTGTGTTACAGTGGCACCGACGGTGGGGCAAAATCGCGGTCGTGCCAGCAAATATTTGCAGACAACGTTAACTGAATCCTTCCACGACGTGTCCGCACTGCTCGCCGGCAGACCGTCGACTGACTCGCGTAGTGGTGGTAACAGCTACCTACAGCGCAGGCGATACCAAACTCCCGCTACCCCACTACCCCACTACTACTGCTCCTGCTCCTACTGTAACCGGCAATGGCGACAGAGATGATATAAACCGGCAACGATTAAATCTGAGACTATCGGTGGCAGTGTTTACGACAGGGTTCCGTCGTTCATTCAGGCGCAGCCAACATACGCGAAATAATCCGAAGAAATCGAGACAATGCATTTAAATTCAGCACATGGAATTATGCGTGATTGCGCGGGAACCATTCAGGATACTTCGCTTCATGGTATGTTTTTCTTTTTTTTTCACGCCACTCATCCACTCGTTCGATTAACTTTACGATCAACACGCTTTTCGTTCTTGATTATTCAATAGCGAGCACGACAGTTAACTATTATATTGATTGTACGATTATCCGACACGATAACCCGCATTTATTTATGCGGGAACTGAAATCCTCGACTGTTACAACCGGTGGTTTGATCGCGAACTTACGTTCAAGTAGTATTATACCACCACTCGCTAGACGGGGTGGAGTGCACTGACCATTCCGTATGTCCGACATAGACACGAGATTTACTACTGGCGCATACGCCGTCCGGCAATACTTTGATATCAATTCGATCGGGGTTTTGGCGCACGTCCAAATAAAACGAAATATTAGACATTTTCACCGAGATAAAAGAGAATGAAACTTGCCCCTCGTACATATCTTTTTTTTAATTTTGAATGCCAACGATAAAAATCAATTAATATCGATACCAAAAGATTGATTTATAGTGAGGCATAAACATTCATTACCGTTTCCCTCAAATAATCGATTACCAATATATTTTGCAATTGTCATTTTTATTAAATACATTTATATTCCGTGTGCTACAATTGTATATTCCAATTTTCAAATGCGTTAACGATTTGCATATATTTTTGGTGGCTACCATGGACAAGTATAAAAGTTATGTTTCTATATTTTGTGCCGACGAAATTCTCTCTCGTCATAAGTCCTTCTTTGCGATGAAAAACAAGAAGGATATTGAAAGGAGGCTTTGTCCATCTTTTGTATAAAAACATTTTTATCAGGAAAAACTCATATTACGGTAATTTTTAATTTGAGCACCAATCAACTGCATTTTGATGTCAACAATCGTTTAATATACAATTTACTTTCCGTGACAGGATAACAGGAAAGTATCAAATTTCACTTATTTCTCTTAAATACTGTACAAAATATGTTTCCCTAAAGATTACGACATCTTTTATAGGATGCGTCGAGTAATAACTTCGTATCTGTGTAACCGTAACTATATTCAACGGTTTAGCTAATATTTTTTGCGTCACGCATTCATAATCACACACACCTCAACAGTTCAGAATGAAAACTTCCCACCTCAGCTCCGTTTACTTCCAAAATGATACAATCACAATATTCAGACATCTAAAAAGCGTTACGTTATCCGTCACCCTTTTTAATAATCGCTACGAATATGAACAACCGTTAAATGCATCGGAATTATATGCTGGGATATATTCCCTAACTATCCCTACAAAAAAAGGAACGTTTTCGTTAATTTTTAATGCTTTCTATATATTAATAATAAGCTAAAGATGGTCCGAATAATTATTTCTAAAAACTTCGAATCGCACACACGAGTGGCAAATTGTTCTTAATCGGAGTCAGAGTTTATACCGTCGAATAAAAAAATCATTCGCGCGTCATATTTTGTTCTGATACAACATAATATAATTCTCGTTAATTAGCACTTTGACTTCAATTCGATTCATGAAGAACGCGATCGATCACGATATATTCCGCAAATTTTCATCTGTCCAGTTTCAATGTGAAATATCCTTATTTCGCACCGCGAATAATCTCACTTGTAAAGATCAATAATGACCTCCCAGAATCAAAAACTAAGCATAATGGGCCGCAGTCAGAGTGAGTCCGAAAAATAGCACGTTTAGACTTTACTCGACGGTAACAGATTTGGCCAAATTTCTTGGACAATCGACATTGCAACCTCGAAGGACCGCTATATGAAAAGATAAAAGTTGCATGGGAATGACTGTAAGGATTCCTTGTAGGCAATCGACTGTTCTAGGCACTTCCAAAGCTCTGTCAGCAAAAGCTTTTGTTTCTTCGTCACCTTCCTCGCAAATAACAATTGGCTTTCCTTCTCGGGCCGTAACTTGTTGTAAAGCGTTCATGCATTTCTAAAAAAAACAGAGGTTGAACAAGTTTATACAATGAATATATAGGCAATAAAACTGACCAAAAGTTTTATTATATATTCTACGCACCACGTAAACCGGATCTCTCATGACAATCATTATTACGGGCATTGAATCGTCGACGAGTGCTAACGGTCCGTGCTTCAGTTCACCCGCCATTATGCCTTCACTGTGCATGTAGGTCAACTCTTTGACTTTCTGTAAGCATAAAATAAATTGTGGATGCATTCTTCAGAAGTTATACAAATATATTTCTTCTCAACGTACCAATGCTCCTTCCATACACGTGGCGAAGTTGTATCCTCTACCCATAATCAAGAGAGATTTATGTTGGTACAAGGACTTAGCGAGCTCCTTCACTTTATCATCAAGTTTTAGAACTTCGCGGATTAAATTATCCAAATTCTTCAAACCCTCAGTAATCTGTACGGGAATAAATGTTTAAATTCTTCTTTCTTTTACTCGAAATATCGGGTGCTAGTGGTAAATGAATTAAACATACTTCTTGACGTCTTGTTCCAAGGGAGATTCTGTCTTCACTCATAACTAAGGCGAACATTACTAGAGAAATAAATTGCGAAGTGTAGGCCTTTGTACTGGCAACACCAATTTCGGGACCCGCATTAATATGCACACCACAGTGTGATTCCCGGCAAATACTACTACCTACAGTATTGGTAATACCAACAATTAATGCTCCACGACCTTTACAGTAGCGCAGAGCCATTAAGGTGTCGGCCGTTTCTCCTGTAGAATCAAATTAGAAAATTGTATAGTTTCACGTAATAGCTGATATCGAAGTAGATTTGTATTGCGATACTTTATTTCATCATACCAGACTGTGAAATAAAAAAGCACACGTCATCCCTAAAGACGGGTGTATTTCTATCCAAGAAGTCAGAAGCTAGTTCAACCATCACTGGCAATTCTGTCAGTTCTTCAAGAAGTTGTCTTGTTGCGATTGCGGAATGATAACTTGTACCGCAGCCGATAAGCATTAAACGTCTACATCTCTTGATCTCAGGAATGTAATCCTAAAAAATTACCGTGCATTAAGTCGATTGTTATGAAGTATTAAATTAGAGAAATGACTTCAGACATACCTTAATACCACCCAGAGTTACGGAATTGTCTTGGAAATTCAAACGACCTCGCATGGTATTCACCACGGACTCAGGTTGTTCGAAAATTTCTTTCTGCATAAAGTACTCATAATTTCCCTTCATAATCTGCTGAATTTCCATTTTTAATGTAGTAATTTCACGAGCATGAGGATCGTCCATGCACCGGCGAAGACGGTGAATGCTAAGTGCACCTTCTTTTACCGCGGCTACATCGTCGTCCTAACGAACAAGTAGATAAAGACGTGTGTTAATATTCCTGGAAGTTGCACCCTTATATTAATTTATTTAGCGGTTTTGGAAATGCAATTACCTCCAAAAATATCACACGGTTCGTGTGTTCAATTACGGCGCTAGCATCGGAGGCGAAGAAATATTCGACCTCTTTGTCCTCCAGAGGTTGAAATTCGGATGTACTCTCGCTTCTTGGAATAACCGGAAGCTCTGCTGTGCGACCATGGGGACGATGATCTGCTAAAAAATCTGCATTAATCATTCTGTCGCAAAACAATATTTAAATGCGAATCCAGCATGATATTACTATACATGTTCATTCTCATTATGTGAGCTATTTAATGTGACCACGATAAAAATTGTCATTAAGTGATAAAGTGAAAAATTAATTCCATGTTAAATATCATCCTGAATTAAACGTAATAAATTTTCGTTCGTGATATAAGTATTTAAAAATTCATATTTATGTACAATTATGCCTTGGCTTCTTTGGTAAGAAGCATTGCATTTGCGCTGAAAAGGGTGAATGCAGTTGAAAATAGATACATTACGAAATTGTAAATGTTACGCTGGCGTTTCTGAGTTTATAAATAATACGGTCGCGTTGTCGGAAATATTTATATTAATATGTACTGTGCCATTGTTTTACATTTTCATAAACCCAACACCGAATTACCCCAAGACATGATAGGCAAACATCAAAATTATTAGTCATTAATGCAATATGAAGAATGTTAAATTTCAGAGGAACATCATTTGTATATTTATAATTGATATAGAAGTATTAAGAATAACAGTAAAAACTAACTGATTTCCTATACATACATCAATAATAATTATATTAACAGTATGCAGTAATTCACCATGACAATCATGACTGTACCAATAAAGCTTTCCCATGACATAATAAATTATTAGCGACCATGTAGATCATTATATTATGTAGCCCTGATTACCATGATATTGTTGTTGTTTGTCTAAAAAAGCTGTAAGATATTATGGGTAGAAAAGGGATCTTTTATCTTGTCCAAAATACAAGACAGGGAAGGATAGTTGTAATCTGGTTAGAGTTATTCTGCCCTTATTGGAATATTCATAACATGACTGTAAGGGAAAGATGTTTGTAATGACATTTATTATACGTACTGAATGCATGACCAATTCATAGACACCATTTTCCATAACACCAGTGGATAATACAAATGCCCAAATGAATAGGCATAAAAACATCAAATTGCGATGGTGGTCGGCTGCACAATAAAATGTGCAAAAAAGCTTAGCTCGCTGATGACATAAGCAGGCAAATGGCGGAAAGCGTGTATTTAATTTAAAGTATTACCTTGTTTTGACGCTTCACATTCTGCACAAGGTGGGGGGGTGGGGGCAGGGGAGGACGAAAAAGAAAACAAAATCATTAGCAAACAAATAACGCCAAGACAATAGCATAACAAAATCATAATGGCATGAACATAAAAACGCAAAATACTCGTTGCAAGAAGACGATACAACAGGCGATGTTTTAAGCAACAAACGAACAGACAATACTAATACAGGAATTCGATGTTGTAAGTTTGTAAAAAGATGCTCATTTCAGTATAACACAGAAACAATGGCTGAAATTATTATGATTAAAGCATTTGATATGTGTTAGGCATCCATTTACAAACTTTATCTTAAGCATACGCAACTAAACATAAACGGGTACAAGAAGCTACGTGTGTGTAAGCTTTACCAAGGCATTGTAATATCTTCACGACACATCTCATTTCTTGGCTCAAATTTTTCTGTATTTACTATCCACGTTGAACTCACGAATTTACGTCCATGTACTTATCAATGATCAAATACAATTTATCATATTTTCCGATGGGGCACACCTTTTAACTAAGTCCTAATCTTTGGCATACATCAATCAAAATAATGCACCTCAGGTACCATATTGAACTTGTAAGAAGTCAGGGCAAAATTCTCTATCCAAGTATATATTATGAAAGTAATAAAACTACGTACTTGCAAATATAAATTTCTTTAAAAGTAAGTCGAGGAAAAAACCAATGTTATTGTGTTAAGCCGTACAAATCAAAAGAGGGAAAGAGAAAGATAGAGATACGAAGCAAATTGTG
Organism: Nysson spinosus; assembly: GCA_910591585.2. Classification (NCBI taxonomy): domain Eukaryota; kingdom Metazoa; phylum Arthropoda; class Insecta; order Hymenoptera; family Crabronidae; genus Nysson; species Nysson spinosus. The sequence goes on from OU342832.1 coordinate 11,280,785, forward strand.
TGATAGTGACGTAAAACACAAACAGTTATTTAAAGATTAAAGTCTGCTAAGATAAAACATCGGACAATTGATTCTAGAGTAAACGGACTATAAAAGACAGTAATTAGCCACAATGAAAAAAACATATTAGTTAATAATCCTTTCCACAAACACTGGATTTCCCTATTATAAAGTTATCGCTGACAAAATATTTATCAATGAAATTCAACTCGCGGATAAAACGGAGAATTTAATAGCCTGTTATCGGGGCATGAAATCCAGTGCTGAGAAAGAAGTCAAGATAAGTATATAGTAGTTTATATACCTTTGTTTACGCTGGGAGGTTCATCTGTTGGGACGAAAAGTTGTAGAACAAAACCAGTAGGGTGTTCATGCAAAAGAAACATCTTTTAGTATCCATTTTGAAGTTCAGTTCGTACGAAGGACTACGTGCAACTTTCCGTAAACGTTTAGATAAAAAAAGAGCAAAGACTACATGGATTAACAATCGTGCACTCGATTTTGTACAAACGGGGTGCCTATTGTCACGAACATAAATGAAAGACACTAATTAATAGCCAATGTAATCGCTCCCAAAGTCTTAAATCGGGGAGCTACGGTATATGCTATAATTACCCAGCCAGCATACTTTTATCCACAATCGTAACCGTTGGCGTAAACAAGATACTCCATGTTATTATAATGTTACTCATTAGTAATAATTAACTAGTGAAAGCTTTGATTGTTAAATTTATTCCCATTTCCCCACTCTGTAAATCAAATAATGTCCCTTCCATAGAATAACCGAAGTAATTCGATATACCAATGTTTTGTTATGATAATTATGTATAGTAAATGAGGAAAAAAACTGATTCATTATTATGAGAATAATTACATTAAAGTGTCAAAATTAACAAGTAAATTAAAATATAACGATAATAGTAGTAAGCAAACTTAAAGTGTAATCCCATAGAGGAACTTTAACCCATTTATGCCTGAAAGAAAAGAAATTAAGATCTCCCGACAAAATGTATAATACATAAAAAGCGTAAAAGTTTTTGCAAGCTCCTAGTATTTTCATAAATTTTATATAAAACTTTCGATTAGAGGAATAAATGGGTTAACTACAGAATTCAATGATAACCCCATAAAATCCACAAACATAAGCGCATGCCATTAGTACTTAAAGATTAGTCAGCGTTCCTTACAATCGGCATATGGAAAAGGCCTACTGTCCTCGCACATTTCCACCAATCGTCTTGTCAACCTCATATACGAGGTGAAGTGGGATATACCTAACGACTACGTGTTGCAACTGCTTTCCCTTTGCCCTTTAAAAAATGTCAAAGCATACATCGACTCGCGTATGATCTAATATTGGTGATATCAAAAGTCGTAGTTATAATTTGTATTTTCGACGCTCGAGCGACCAGATATGACCCCTGTGATATATCCTACGATTTCTCCGACTTCATCCGTCCGCTATAATATGTTACTGACTCCTGAATTGATAATACTTGTTAACCAATCATCTCACCTTTCCCGTACAGGATCGGCACATGGTCGGTTGCCAGTCTCGTTTTCGTTTTAATACCGACAAGAAGTGGTGATCCTCTTCTCGTTGCAACGCACTCGCCTGGGAAATGTTTGCTTTTAAAGCACAGGGCAAAGGCACCTTCCTAAAATCCAAATGCCACCATTTTAATGTAATTAGTTTCTTACATTTGATGATTAATATGAGATCGGATCTTGCGAGTACAAGTTATTTAATATGCAATGCATCAATTTATTATGCTTACTAGTTGTTGGACAACTTGCTCAACCAATTCACGGAAGGAGTAGACGGGGTGTTGCGTCCAGAGATGGTGAATAAGTTTCGCGATTACTTCGGTATCAGTCTCACTCTCGAAAACGTACCCTCTTGATTGAAGCAAAGTCTTTACTTCTTTGTAGTTGGTTACGATACCTGTAGAAGAAATATAGGTTTAAGGAATAACCGTACAATATTATTGTGTATCCCATATTTTTATTGGATTTAATTACCATTATGGACGACAACAAATGCGTGCCCGGAATCGGAACGTTGAGGGTGAGAATTTACTTCCGATGGAACACCGTGTGTTGCCCAACGCGTATGGGCAATACCAACGTGACTTTGGGTCTCCGAGTCGAAATCGATATCCGTGACTAAAAGAATATTTAAAATATGTTTTTAAAATTGAGATAAACTTAAGAGGGAACTATCAGGTACCCATAAACGTAAGCGTTTGATCTAGCATCTGCTACATTTAATTAGAAAGTGTTCCGAATGAACATAATTAAAATGTGCGCGTACGTTGAAAGATTTCCTCCTCGAGAGCCTTGACCTTTCCTTGCTTTTTAATGATCGAGATGTCCTTGCCATCAACACTATCGAGGGCGACGCCTGGAATACGAAGAAAACGTAAAACAACCAACTGTCATTCTTGTCACACGTCCTTTCTACATTCCATTGCAATGTGACTACGAACTTGATCTCCAAAGTATTCAAGCAAAAAATGCCAAGCATAAAATTCCACTGGCAATAATCACCGTATACAGTATAAACGGGATCTTTTATTAAATCATTATTACATAAATGTTTTTATGCTTGATACCATTTACAAAGATTTGCTATCTTTTAAAATAATTGATTTATTCTCTATGATAATATATTGTAAATTAATACTTACCAGCGGAATCATAGCCTCTGTATTCCAATCTCTTCAATCCACCAACGAGTAGTTCCAAAATTTCCTTCCTACTCTTTGGGGTCAAGTAGTTCAGGTATGCAAAGATTCCTAAACATTAAACATCAATTTATTAGCATATATTTGTTTTGGTAAATGATATATGAAAATCAAGCGAATAGATTGCTCAAAATGAAATGTATATTTACTTCATCATGGTACTACTTAAAATGCAAACGCCAGAGGAAAGAGTAACATGACAATTATATAATGTTTTAGAAACTAGGTAATTATTCCTGTCGCCAAAATACATTCACCGTTTCTTGTCCTCGAAGGAAAAAGCGAAATATCGAGGACCTTGTGAATTAACCAACATTTGATCTTTCAAACTCCCAACTTTTTGCTTTCATCTATTCACCGCGAAGGTCGCATTCAAAATGTAACATAGAAAGTATTTGGTTTATCGACACACTGTGCCACTCTTTTCCCTCCGTTTTCACTTCCAGCTGACAGGTTGTAACTCAAATTATCATCATTTCTTAATCTCAGTGTGGAAAATCATTAAAACATCCTTAACGCAGTCAAGTATAAATAAAGTCTTAATAGAGATTGGGGACTAATAAAAATATTAAGTTAGTGTAACGTGAACACTGCGTTTCCCTCGCTTTCAAAAATGTCCTTAACTTTTGTTTACCGTTTCATCTTTTACCAATAAAACGAAACCTTTTGTTCACGTTGTTAATCGGGAAGTTCACCTTACGGATACACACATATACCTCGAAGAGGACTGTGTGCCAAGGTGGAATTACAAAAATGCAAAAAGTCGTCGCCCGTGAACGAACTCGGACAGCCGACCACGAAGGAACAGGTAATTCGAGATACACGCGCATAGGTGAAAGGGAAAGCGCACGTGCGTGAGCGCCGACGAAAAGTTTGTTAGAACAGAGTTCCTCAGACTGTCTCTTTGTAACAAAATTACAATTTTACATCTACATTTTGACTCCCACGACATTACTTCACGTACTGTAATTGGATTGCATTCAACGTTACTTAAGATATTGAACTTTCAAATCGACAATTACGGATACTCAACAATACACTTATATATTGAGAGCAATAATTGCATTCAACTATCTGCGATAATACAGACTAATAGAAAACTCGTATTTTAATCGATATAGCATAGAAGCGTAAATCCCAAGTGTCTGATAACGCGTTGAATTACACTTGGATTGAATATATTACTGGTCAACATATTTGTTGCGAATACAAGCATAAATCAAATTCAATTCATCAATGACGAAACAACATTCTTAACTCTACAACTTCCCAAAATTTAGCATCATGGAATCTGCAAAAACCGTGTTGATTTTGTGCAGAAACTTAGTCACTTTGATGAATCACTTTTAATATCATGATGAAGTATCACAATCAACACGTAAATGGATAGAAAACCGGTTTAATAACGATTATATTAAAATAATAAACGCATGCATTACGAAGTGGATAAAATGTTGTTTGAAGCTAAAGAAGAAAATAGGAGCACTGTTACATTAATACATACCACCCATAACAATAGAAGAATATTGAATAAGTTATAATCCCATTAATAATTGAATTAATGTAAATGAAAATAATCATCGACTCTTTCACTAATCGACTTGCAAAGTCTAACTGACACATCGGCTGATCGTAATTCGATGTTGAAGTAACTGGACAATCGTTCGATCGTCATACGAACAGGGTCTCTAATCACTGATAAGCAAGCATTCTTTCCTGAGGGTGATACGTCTATCCTGTCGGTGGAAGAAAAAAAAACTCCAATCATCTTAAGTAACGTCCGGCAATCCTTTGAGTATACGTACGCGGAAATCTCATTTAAGGGGGATTTAATGCTATTGATAAGCATCGCTCCGATAAGCTTGGTTTATCGCAAGACCTCGGTGTAATGAAAAAACGTTTGTCGAGGGTTCGATGTGAATTTGCTGTAAATTTAGCTAACCAATGATACGTAATGAACCAATGATAGTTAAGTACCTATAACGAGCATGCTATTTTTATGAAACGAAAACAATCGAGATAATATTCGGAATTTATTCTTGGAGTTTCAATACCTGAATCATTATCTACTTGTAAACGTGTGCTATAATTAGGGTATGGCGACTATAATTATAGCGATGAGTATATTAATTTAAATCTTATTACTCATTAGTCATGCTAATAATATGTATGAATTATAAACATAATTGTGTGTTTTTAAACTGTATATGGATTAAATAACTCTGTATTATTTGGAAGCTCAGAAATAAGTACAAAGATAGATGATCACGATTTAAAGCAATGAAGTGTATGAATAGCAAATGTAATAATTCAGTTTTTGTGTACATTTACAGGTCAAGGAGGAATGCACGGATAAGGGGCATATCGTGCCTTTTCAGGAACTGTTTACGGAACACTTCCAGCATGTTAATGCATGCAATCAAGTTGCGTACCTTTCTTCGAGGCGGTAAACTAATTGGGATGCGTCTGATGTTTGTAAGCACCGACCAGGTTCAATGACCTGCTAGTCTTCGGATAATCGCCATTTTACAGTCTACCGTGACGAACATCGTCTTACGACCTACTGATACCAAATTATCTGATCGTTCTCAAAGATTTTAGAAACTGTTTCCGTTCTAAAAATAGAAAAAAGTAGATCTCTAATTTCACGGTACCTTTAAAAAGTAAAACAGGAAAAGGAAAAGAAATTCCACCTAAGTGCCTCGTCATTGCTGCGTTATTTTTAAATCAGACTTTGTATCGCTTAGTTTGATTTATTCTGTATATCATATAACTATTAGAAATATTAGATATATAAAGAATTGCATGTTCTATTAATTCATTCATGCAACAAAGTTTCAACAAAAATTACCTGTGATTATGGGGAGGGTATATTTCACGAAAATGGATGTCGTAAGTGGTAGTTGTTGAAATTTGTTATTCGAAAGTTACTTTGGTCCCTTCCAGCATTAAATCATTTCCTGCCCGTAGGCTTTTCCCCTCTCTTTATCTTTCACTCTTTATCCATTTCCAAAGATTACTCATCTAATCAAAGTACACTAAACCGATTGATCGCGATAACAGTTTAGAATAATGAATCATCGCGAATACACGATCCTCTTTTGTATCTGTTAATTAATTAATGCAAATGAAAAGCAGAAATGTTCCGAGTGATAATCATTACACGGAAAAAAGGGTAGCATTGTATCCTCAGCCGTAACATTTAAGATAACCAATAATACCTTGCTAAGAAATAAAAATCCTATGTTCCAACATAATTCCGAGAAACTAATCGTAATCTTCAATATTGATCTTCACCGTCTACTTCATGAATATAATCCGAACTTGATATAAATAAACCAATGCAGCTCAGAATAAATAAACACAAAAAGTCAGGCTAAATCTCAGATGACTTTTTTGACAACCTTTGGAATTCATTGGACGTGAATAATAATCTGGTTTTCATTGCGTGGCCAAGTATCCGAATCTTTGCGAGGAAGATAAAGGTAAACTGGTGTCGCGGAGAAAGGACCCGAAATCCTGAATATTCTCGGCGATCCAGGTACATGAACATATGCGATAGTGTGCGGGTCAACTTCTAAATGTCACATGTAACTGTCTATGCCTCTGTACCCTCTCTCACCGACGTCAGATTCGCCACGAGGAAACTTTCACTCGGTGGTCGAGCCTCCGCCTGACAGCCGATAATCCACCTCGACTAGACATGCTATTGTATCGCTATCGAAATATTCTCTAACCATTTAGCGTCATCGAAATTTCATTGATAATTGAAGTACACGAAATTTGGCTAAAAATTGGTAGAACAAAAACATTCTTCGTAGTTTAACCGCTTAACGTGCAACGACGTGACATACTTGTTCACAATCTAACTGGGAGATTGTCACATCCATCTAACTGGGAGACATTTTCCAAAAATTTGTATCCAAAAAAGAAAGCATGCGTTCAACGGTTAAGGCAATGGAGTTTAGTAGATGTTAATCTATTCAATCTCACTTACGCCATTGTTAATGAAGTTTCCAACGAAGTTTTATATTGAGGTAGACTTATGGAAAAATCGGCGGAATTAAGTTATGACAATATGTCAAGAAGACTATTTGCAAATTAATGTTTCGCACTTAAAGGAATTGTTATCTAAGAATAGAGTTGACATACGTAGAGACAATAGGGCTTGTTTTACGATAATCGAATAGTAGCAAATATATTACTTGCGTATTTTTAGTGATATTATTCTTATCGAGGTCTATTATTCTTGCTAGAATGTTGCATGTTTATCTCATTCGCGTGTATATGGATTTATTTCTCCCTCTTTGTGTCGTGCCGTGTATTCACGCCTATGAAACAACCTACAAAGTATCGATAGTGATAAAAGCCGCAGGATTTCGTAATCTTACGAACGAGAAGAATCCTCCCCTCTTAACAATCTTGTAACTTACGGTATGAGCGAAGTGAAATCTATTTGGCAACTTAAATATCAAACCTTCAGTGGATTAGAAAGACTACGAAATATCAAGATGCGATATTCAAAATATCACGAGTGAAATTACAATAATCAAAAGTTCACACGTCAATTGCGTACAAGATTTATACATTGCACTACACTCTGCTTCCGATTAAAGTCGAAAGTTACGATTTGGAAATCGATCGCATAAGTCGAGGCATCGATATATCGAACTGGTCGAAAACGTTTCGAGGTTATTCAAAATACGCAGAAAGGTGATGCAATACTGTTCGATAGTATTATGTATTTTACATAAGGATATCTTTCTACTAAATACCAATAGAAATCGCGTAATTCTCTCATTTAAAAAATTAAGAGTGACAGAAGAACGATCGAACATTGCTTAAAGTACACAAACAAGTTAAGCGGATATAATGACGAAATTGGTTGCATTAAAAACTCATTGGAATGCTATAAATATTTAATTTGCAAGAGTGTTCATTATCGTCAATCAATATTGTCATCTTTATTAACTAAACTGGCAACAGCTGTGTTTCGAAATCGTATTTATTTAATGTTTAACACCTGGATTAATGGCAACATACTCGTGATCTTTTTCATACCTACTGCTAAAAGGTCTGTTCTCTTAAACATTAACAGTAAATTAATTATATAGGCCGCAGATGTAAATGTAAACAAGGGTATACTCTTTTATATCTGTTAAAGAATTCATATTAATATTTATATTAATAGATGAATATAATTCTTTGATACTTATTAGTATTACGGAGGACTGAAAGGAACAACATATTAATTGGTTTTAAACGGTAAAATAGTATTATGGCTTCGACAAATTCCACTTCCGTCGCGTCCCGTTTCTCGAATGCCGGCCCAGTCAGACTTTCGCCGCGGTGAGAACGATCAAAAACATCGTGTTACACGGTAAATCAATTACGCAAAGGACTTTCGTAATTTCGTGATATGACTATAATACACTCATAGCAAATACCAACGCAACCGGGAAAAGATCCCCCATTGCTCGAGGGTAAATCAAAAATTCCAATTTCACAAGTCACTAGGAAAAACCTCATCAAACTTACTCTTGAAAACACAATGTTAAAATAGACCTACGCATAACTATTGACGTAGAATGAAAGGTACAATGTTTCTGCCCTATAGAAAATATAATGGCTACTGTTTTATAGTATATTTTATATACTATGTATACTGCAGCACTAGTGTGTAGTTAAAACAATCCAGTTTAGTTTAAAAAGTAAATTATTATGCTTCTTGGAAGGTTCTTGTGACAATATTGATAACGCGGATCGTTAATCTCCTGTTTCAACGAAATGTCAGAGCACATTGTATCATTATTAAATGGAAGAGTAATCGAGGACATAAAACCGATATACACACAATAAATTAACTAGTTACACGTGTGCTGAAACCGGTAACTCTAATACCAACAAGTTGAGTTATCTGCTGCTGCAAATCCATCTGCTAACCCGCGACTTTTTATATTTCCCCGTTTCACTCTTTCACTGAAGATATTTTTCTGACTGTAATCATTGATTAAAGACTTTGTTTCTTTGTTTTCTTTACTAATCGAATCGCTCGTTTCCTGTGTTTCTACAAAGAATCAGTATAACGTTATCGTTACTCCCACTCACTCTTATCGGAAGTACAATTTGACAAACTGATCATCATGTTAAGTCCAAATTCGTGGGAAAATCAGAATATGTTTGTCGAACGTTATAAATCTACAAGTAAATTCCAATTTCAAGAATATTTTTTAATGTCGTATGCGATAAAGCAGTCATGTCATCAAATAAAATTTGATTTACATTTTTAAACGAACATTGTACTTAATGGGACATTAATTTGATTTTACCCGCGTAAATAATATTTGATGCTCGTACTCCATTTGCCGTACGTTGGCCGAAAGTGCCAAACCTGAACTGGCGATATATATTTTAAGAAGTATTTTACACCGAAACGAAATGAGTCAATGATTCTACAAAAATTGAACTCATGAAAGAACAGGAGGAAGTAGGATAAAGCAGAAGCCACGCGAATCGTGTTAAAGTAAATTGATCTATGCTTGCGGGTAATTAGCTCCATAATAAATATTAATCTAGAAATAGCACAAATGTATGCTAAATCCGAATACTTTTTCAGACACCAGCGATATTCAAAATACGTGTGATTAGTTGACTAGGAAATATTGGAATGCATAATAAAATCGCGCCGGTAATAATAATAACTTAGTAAAAAAAACAATCATAATGGTCTGCTTAGCCGACCTGTCAGCCGAAATTCTTAACAGGAACGAGGGCAACACTTTCTCCTTTGAAGTATACATTTTCTACCTGTTCAGGGAGTTGATATCGAAAAGTGTAGCTTAAATATAGTGGATGAAATGCGTTACTCACCGCACATGTTGCAAATGCCGATTACCCGCCACGTATGTAAGAATGAACACGTATAAAAGTAAGTAGAATGTCACCAAGAACACTTCGATACACGTAATGCTTCGTGCTGCTCCGAAGCAGAGTCTGAATCGCACGACAGCGTGTTCGCGGCTCTTATGATAGATTTCTCATGATTGTGGGTGTGGACACATCTACTGCCACTTTGTACGTGTTAGTATTACCATAGGGCCGAGCCATTGACAGTAAACGTATCGTCTGCACGAAGAATGTTGCAATCCTCTACAATCGCGTTATTTTAAGAGTAATATTTATCTTCTCATTTGCTTGTAACACGTGAACTTCGTTATTAAATTGTAAAGTATGTGAAACAATTCGAGAAACACCGATTAAAAAAGTCAAGATTATTATCGTCACTAACGTCCAGTACGACTCGCGTAGTAATGTACGTTCGATGATGTAAATGCGTTGATCTGAACTCCACGATTCTTCCGCGTAATCGATCGATTTGTAGATCGATTGTATCTTCCCGTTCAAATTAAAGAGTGTAATATTCCAGTGGAATTAAACCGTGAATTTTTGACATGAAATATGTTCGATCGATTTCTTGCAGGCTTTTAACTATCTTCCACAGTGTTTACGGAAAAGGCAGGGAGCGCTAGTGGTTCTTTTGTGCGGCTGATCATTTAAAAACTACGCGTTATCATTTTTCCTTTTACGCTTTTTCATCGAATTTAGTTAATAGCAAAATCCTTATTGCAGTTCTAGATTGCCCTGATTGCAACTAGATTTGCTTTGCATGTAAGATGTTGTGTTTAATGGCTATTATAATCGGGGTACTCGTATACAATACTTGATTGGGTCTTTCTCTTCGTGCTGAGGATTTCACGAACAGGGACGACCACTTAATGATCGTAGCGCGGTTTAAAGGGTAGATATGTCAATCTGTGCCGAGGGTAATTGTTAATATAAAACTCGCTAATGAGCTCGAAATAGAGCTCGTTGAATGACAGATTACTACGCGTAGTATCCTCGTTATGTCAAGGTGTAGTTCAGTTTTTTCGCGAACTTAGAACGGGCACCTTTCAATACAGACTTGCTGTCGATTATTTAAAGAACGAGCTTCCATACACTCGGCAACAAGTATCTTTAAAATAATATAAAAAATATATTGTTACGTAACTGAATAAAAAGGGGTGAATTTACGTTGTAAAAGAGAATGTGCTTTTAACGGGGGATAAGCGTAATTGCCAGGCTTAAAAAGATATGAAATATTTTGGTAGAGGGATCATGCGAACCTTTTAAATGTTATTGAAGATATATCGAAGAGTATTGAAACAGCTGACGAATGATACGGTATGTTTGTGCTTCTGTCATAATTATCCTCTAATGGAAGAACTGAATATATTTTATTGGTCCTAAGAATTTCATTAATGAAATTATTTTTGAAATATGATTTATTGTACACTACGCATAACGAGAGAGAAATTCAATATCAAAAAGTAGCTGGTAATTCTAAGGTGCGTTAGATATTTCGCAATATATAAGCGCGGGGTTGATAAAAATATTCCGGCTTTTATTCAGTTATTGCAGTAATATGAAGACTGAAATCGAACTTTCTAATGATGAAAATGAAAGTAGAAATATTACAAGTTTTTACACTCTCAGTTAAAAAACTATCGTAAACATTCTATACTCAAAAAACGTTTACTCATGAGTGTGTTTTATAGCAAGTTTAACAGACCCTGACACGTCATGGCAAATACGGCCGAAACTATTACTTGCGGAGGCTTTGTCTTTTATAATAACTTCGATTCAGCGAACTTAGCAAAAGTCGAGCAAGTTAAAGTTCCAGAAGCATCAGAACATGGTAATTTTCCTATTCATATAATAAACTCGGATATTTTATTCTGCGCTTTTATTTGAAATATTAAACAATCAGATGTTTATTTTGATTTAGATGAATTTGAGTCAGAAGGGAAGTCATCTAAGAGCTCAGGTTCAGAGGATGCACTGGATTATGAATTTAATTTGTGGACAAAACATGATTGTGATGGAACACAATTCCAAAATAATAATAGAACATGGTTTTACTTTGGTATCAAAGCTTGTACTCCAGGTCTATCAACCAAGCTTAATATAGTAAATCTCAATAAGCAAGTTAAAATGTTTAGTCAAGGAATGTGTCCAGTTTTTAAAATTATACCAGGACATTTGCATTGGGAAAGAATACGTGAAAAACCTACATATACAGTAAATTTCATGCACTAAAATTCTTTGTCATAACATGTATTTTATTAATATTAGAAATTAAATTATAATAAAATATAATATTTAGATGGACCAAAAAGGCAGTGATTTTACACTATCGTTTGTGTATATTGCGCCTGAAAATACAAAAGCCATTACATATTTTGCTTTTACATATCCTTTCTCTTATACTGATCTGCAAAACTACTTAAGAAGGATTGAAACAAGAATAGCCAAACGTACTGTAACAAGTGCGGATGATGTTTATTATCACAGAGAATGTGCAATAAAATCTTTGGAAGGGAGAAGATTGGATCTTATAACGATAAGTTCTTTCCATAACATATCAACGGAGAGAGAAGATAGACTGAATATTATGTTTCCTGAAAAGAGTGAGGATCGGCCATTCAAGTTTTGGAATAAAAAAGTATGGAGTTCATAGTTAGACATTAAATTAGTATTTACATCATCTAAATATATTCTATGAAGCATTTTACTTTTAGATCGTCTTTATTAGTGCAAGAGTGCATCCAGGGGAGACACCATCTAGTTTTGTGCTAAATGGATTTCTTAATTTCCTTTTAAATCGCGATGATCAAATTGCAATTAATCTCCGTCGTTTATATGTGTTCAAATTAATACCAATGCTCAATCCTGATGGGGTAGCTAGAGGACATTATAGAATGGATACCAGAGGTGTGAATCTCAATAGAGTTTATCTTGATCCTTCTGAGAAAGATCATCCCACAATTTATGCAGCAAGAAATTTAATCAGGCAAGAATTATGAGAGTTACATTATTATCCATTTATTACAACTAATTCTTATTATATGATAACTAATTAGATAAATTATGTTAAGGTATTATCATTACTCATACAAATTGCCAAAAGATGTGTGTGATGACGAAACAAGTGTAAACCTTGAATACAATGAAAATCATTTAAACATTGTAAATCCACCTAGTCCAATCATAAACGCGGTACGCGATACCACTACAAGACTGCTTCAACAGGTATTAAATCATATCACAAAAACATTATATTGCATGATTTTGCAGTATAGAAGTCTTTTTGCATGTATACATTTAAAGTTACTAACGTATTTGTATGTAACGGGAGAGGGGGTGACCACTAACAAATTGTTTTAACAATAGGTCACACTTATGACATTAGATGAAAAATGTAAAGATGAACCGGGAATTTTTCAGGAATGCACCTTGCCAAAAGAAAATGATGGCTTGCCAAATGGTATGTTATTATTTAGCACTTATCTCCCCAATCCAAAAACACTTGTACTTATTTGTTTATATTCTTTGAAGGTGGTGGGGAAGAACTGTGCAATGATGTAGAAACAAGTAACTGTACTATGGACTCTAAATCTGCTGATGAAAAAATATACACAGCTGTTGGCATTGGGCAATTACCTAAAGGTTCAGAAGAATCAGGATTATATTTGTATATTGACCTTCATGGTCATGCATCTAAGAAAGGTGTATTTATGTATGGAAATTACTTTGATGATCCAGAAGACACAATCACTTGTATGCTTCTACCAAAACTGATGTCAATTAACAATCCAAATTTTCACTTCACATCTTGCAATTTTACAGAAAGAAATATGTATATTATGTTAGTATACTTGATTTGAACATAGTAGGATACAATCTATTGTTTTCTTCATGTATAATATCTGTACAGTGACAAAAGGGATGGCATGTCCAGGGAAGGGTCAGGACGTGTAGCAGTGTACAAGTTAACTGGTTTAATACGTAGCTACACTCTGGAATGCAATTATAATTCGGGCCGGCTAGTAAACACGACACCAGCGAGAGTTCATGACAGTATCAATAAAACTATGTCACATATGGTTGTTCCTCCAAAGTATAGCCCTGCAGTTTTTGAGGCGGTAAGTCATCTCGCATTTTCTCATTTTTATGTACAACATAGTAGTATACAATAAATCATTCGACGATGTTCTAATTAACAGGTCGGAGCAGCGTTAGGGCCGTCGATTCTTGACCTTACAAATAACAACCCTAACAGCAGATTACCTAATAGCCAGTATCGTTCATTAAGAGGTGTAAGATCTTTCCTAAAGTTAGCATATGTGAACAATCTTTCAACACCGTTCAGCAAGTCTTTACATAAGGTAAATTTCAATGTAAATAACGAGAGTGAATTTTCGGCCGCTGACATAAAACAATGTATACTGTCTTAATTTTTGTCCATCATACCGTTAACTTGTTATGTTGTCGAACTTTAACACCAAGACACATTAGTGCCTAAAAAAACATAATTACACTTTATGTTACTCCTTAAAAATGTGGGAGAGAGATTGTGAACACATAAAAAATTGTATAATATATAACTGCGTTCTAGCAATATTATATTGCAAATGTATTAATAACGAAAAGTATAGTCTTTCAGAGTAATGAACAATCAAGAAATCTTGACGACGCGAATTCTTAAGTTTTAGCTGTACCGGCAGTTGCCACGTTTTTCGATATTAAATTAAAGATTTTCGTATAATTTAACTAATGGGTCTTCCAGCTACTGCGTACATATGCATGACAATAATGTGTGGAATGATTTTGTACAAACGTTTATAAAAACACATTTTCTTGTGACTTTACAGTAGATATTTATTCTAGCTTAATTTTAATTATAACATGTGTATAATATTGAATTATACACGCATAGACTGCCACGTTCTTAACATGTAGCTTTAAATCACCGAAAGTTGTTAATATGAACAACTTGTAAAAACAATTTCGGGGACCGTTTAATGTTGTGCACAACATTGTAATACACGATGTTGATACAATCGAACTGATATTTTACAGCTGCTATATAAATGGAAATATCAGTTATTTAACGCTAATGCTTATACTTTAATACGATGATTTTTTTGCAAGTGTCATAATCACCATCTTAGTGCACTATTATTCTATTGACAATAGACAAGTGCACTTATATTGTTGTATGATTCACGTAGTGACGTATTTAAAAAAGTTATTTCGTGGTTGTTAATTAAAGCTAACGGTAGCAGATATGCATAATTAATGATATCTATTTCTCTAGCGAAAGGCACGTCATAGAGCTTTAATCGATTAAATCATCAGATCTCTCCGGATGATGGGGTCGCGTTCAAGTAAGATATATTGATTTCCAAAAACCGAAATTAATAGATGGCAAAATTAGTCATTAGTGATACACACACGTTCAATCTTGTCACCTCCGTTTACTTTTGTAGGATAATGACTTTCGTTGGCAATGTATTGCAAAGAATTATAATGTAGTTTACATTTTATAAAACATACGGATACTATAATGGGTTTGTGATACATCCGTTATCGGAATTTGACAAATTTAAGGTGCTTGTGACTATAGTAGTTATAGTATGTACTTCGACCAATTCAAAGTAAATCTTACAAATGAAAGGAAATGTACTATCGTAACGAAATTATTGAAGAACACATTCAGTGATAAATGTTGTAGCCTTATCTAGGAGTGACAAAAATTAACGTTGAAGTCTTATAAATGTTTAGAAGATGGAGTTTCGGAGTAATTAAGAAATTGAATGTTATGCTTCGCATTATTTATCTGAAAATACAATTACCGACTGATTCTAAACCTTCAATTTACCACTAATTTTATGTGTAGAAACATGTATAGAAATTTTATAATGTACCGTATTATAACTTACATACGTGTATGTGCACACAGAACCACCCACACCATACATGCACACTCTTCATTGTGTTAATAAATGTATAGTATTTTTAATGATAATTTATTTACCATATTTTAATTTTATTCCCGTTGATCCTGACCAGCAAGTCCCAGTATTACATCGAATGTATGAACAAAAATTTACTTTAGCAATAAATACAGTTTCGAAATTCCACTGTACAGGACGTGTACTTGTACATCACTAGAAAAATAATGTATAAAAATATGTAATAATATTATACCTTATTTCTAATATATAATAGGTTTAAGTTCAATGTTGTAAGAAAATTTATTTTGTGGAAAGTTTAGAAAAAATGATCTCTCTCTCACAATAATTCGTTATTGTTCGTATGAAAAATGTAGCTATTATCCGTTGTCTGACGAATAATACTTTCCAAGCAATAGTGCATGGGTGTAAACAATCTAATCAAATCTGTATTGGTGTTATATTTGTACTATAAGTATACATTAAATATACGGTTTTATTCACAGGATAATAAGGGGACAATATCCCAAGATTCGCATAAGTTGAAAGGAATCGAATCTCAAATAAGCAACTCTTCAATTGAGACAAAAAGTTCATTGAAGAGTGAAACGAGTCTTACTAAAAAGTCGTGTAATATTCGGCGTAGTACATCTCTTTATTCGGCAGTGAAAAGAATTAAAAGCAGTAAGAAAACTCGACCAACTGTAAATCGGAAGCCACTGCGAAATCAATATATTAATAACATTGATCGTGATACGAAAACTATTAAATCTGAAAGTGGGACAAAATCATTTTCAAAGAGTGTTGAACTTTGCACCAAGGGCACCAATTATGGCCATGAATCTTTGGAATCACAAGTGAAAAGCTACAAATGTCCTAATAAAAAAATCGTGGCAATAAATAAGTTAACGAAAACGTCTTTGCCCTCGGAAGAAACTGCAATCGTAAAACATGGTGCGAAGAGATTGAAAATAGTTTCTGCAAGAATCTCAAAAGTGCGTCCCGAAATTGGGGAGTCATCTAATGCGACAACTCCCGATGCAAAGAAACCGTCCTCAAGAGCATTATTTTTATTTAATAAACAAAGCACAAAGGGATCGCTTAATAGAGTTAGAAAACCTTACAACACCATGGAACAAAATAAGTCAAAGTCTTCCAAGCTAAAGGAAATTAGAAAATCTAACGTTACATCGGAAAAGTTTGCGTGTAACGAAGGTAAAACCAATATTCTAAATTAGACTGAGCTTTTAAGAAATGTATGTTATTGTAGAAAAACACCCTATTAATTATCGATTGCACATTTACATATAATTTATATAAACGTATCTATTTTTGTTATATATGTAATTATAATGTGATTAAAATTTGATTTAGATTATTAGAACGGTTGTTTTGTAGTATATGTTTAATGTCTAACAAGCACATCTAGTTATTTAATGAATGGTATTTTATGTTTGATTATGTAGATTAAATACCATAAAATCAAGTTGTAAACAATTAAATTTTACGTTAATATATTGCGAGATATTGTGTAGTTTTGAACTAACAGAATTATGACATGAAGCTATGAATTTTTTATAGCTAATACTAAGTTCCTGTATTTCGATCTTTACAACTAAAATTGATCTCCAACTACAGACAATATATACATATTTATATAAATCGTAAACATTTATACATTGTATATAATGATGTAAATCTCTAGATATCATGTAATGTTTTGTGCTCTATAGCAGAAAAAGATATTAAACAATGAATAATATATGCCACTCTAATTAAGAACTGTTCCATTATTTAAGTCAGAATATTCGCAGAAATATTGAAATTATTATAATCTTTATGTTAATCTTGAATAATAGAAGACCGAAAATTAAACATAAAGATTATAACAATTCCAATATTTCTGCGATCTGCAGAGGTTAAACCCACGGTTTCATTGATATATGACCAAGATCATCAAATAAAATTTAAATAGATTCAAATCTAAAAAGAACGTCGGGCAAAATATATCTCTGTAAAACATAAAGTTTTAATGATAAATGTCAGGTATATAGATCAGGTTAAATATTTCGTTGATCTCCGACCGAGATCGGCAAAGTTCGTGCGCGACTCACCCGCTCGTGCTGCGTCCCTCTCCCTCAGTCCTTCGGTGGTGTCCCGAGTGTCAACGTTGTTCTGTGGCGTGATCGTGCCATAGCAGGTGGTTTTCCAACGAGGGCCTTCCAACTTTCAACCAACCTATCAAACGAGTCACTCAAGTTTTCATTTGAATATTATAAAATTATTCACTATGGGGTCCGAGGGATGTACGAAGAGTGGTGCACTTTTTGTGATGCTGTTGTTCTTCATTGGAACAGGTAGGGTTAACGTACTACATTTTTTGCCGCGATACGATTAACATCGTGGCGTCTTTGGGCGGGGCATTTAGAAATTGCCACTTTTTTTGAATTTTGAGATGCTGCGTCGAATATGAAATTCTAATTTAACGTTGAGTTATATTACTTCGAGAACAGTTAGAAAATGAAGAATATTCAAGAGTGAATAGAATTTGGAAGTGAATCTAATGTCAGTTTGAATGGTATTTAAACTGTATACTATGACTTAGAAAGTATAATCTTAGAATGGAGATGAATGTATACTGTGAATGAATGATGATAGCAATTCTTTATTTCTAATAACGGCTAGTTGTTAAGTTTAAACACTTCTTCAAAATCTAATAAGTTATACCGTTACTAGCTTATAAGTTTTAACGATTTAAGATATACGAAACTCTCGGTATTTTTTACAATATATTAATACAATAATCGAAGAATTATGGAGAAAGTTATATTAGAATCAATGATATTATTATCTTTCTAATTCCTCCAAAAAGAACCAGAAAACTTAACTTATACTTGGATCTAAAATAATTTCCTAATTATCTTGTTAATACTGATTAATTACATTTTTAAGGTTACATAGAATTCGAAATATATTGTCGATCTTTTAATATCTTATCTTTCGAAATGTACTTGCTTTATGTTTTCATGTAAGATCGACTCTTGAAAAGGTTAGATATGAAAATAATGTATTCGGAAATAAATGGCTTTGGAATTTAAAATTTGATGGATGAGGTGCAACCTTTTCGCAGTTCATCGTGCATAAAAACTACGGTGAATAACAATTTAGCTGGAGAACATCAAGGAATAAAGTGCAGATGTAGTTAGAATGCGATCAAAGAAATTTATCACTCCGGAGACAATAGAATATTCCTTTTGACAAATTGTTATTTTTGCACTGCAACTGTGATATTATCGTATCTAATGGTTTAACCTGCCCAGTCATTTCAATTTGCACTTACGCTTTTTTAAGTTTGACGTTTTGCGAAATGACACGCGATGAAGGAATGCATCTAAAGATAAATGTAAAATGATCACTTTGGATGTCTGAGAATAAATTGATTGTGAAATTGTTTTGATTCGCTGAACCGCGGTATAGATAAAAATGAGGAAATAAGATTAATTATTTTAATCTTTCCCATGAACTTTGATTCTGTACAATGTAATATAGAATAGAATACCTATCATAGAACACTAGTCTACAATATATCTATAATAAATAATCTTAAAATTTCCTTTATACTATAATAGATCTATAACATTAACCTTTTTACTAACTTAAAATTTCCTTTATGTACAATCTAGAACTGCCTTGCAAAATACGCATTTTTCAAGATATTTATTAAAATATCATATTTTTCCTACTCGGAATATTTTTCTAGCTCAAAAATGTCAAAATGTTTGTCGAAATATCGGCTCTGTGGTCTTTGTGATAAATACCTTTAGCCGATATTTCGATTTTATTTTTACACGTTATATAGACGTTATGGACACGTATCGCTAGGTATCGTATAACACGGCCCTCAACGTGTTAAGCAAATTAATCTTAACATATTTCAGCGTACAATATGCGTATCTACATAAAGCAAGGTTAAATCGTACGAAGTATAATGTAAAATCAGTTACTTTAGATTTAATTGGAGAAGAAGGTTGTATTTCTTCGAAACAGCGAGCGTAGTACGTTTATATGTAGTTGTCCTCTGGCAAGGATATATTATGTTTACGTTTATGCGTAGCTGTCCTCTGAGATAGTATGTTTACGTTCAGCCCACAGTTTACGGTGCTACCAATGTGTTAGCACGAATAACACGCACCCGTTTCAATGCAACGAATTTTTGACGGAAGACATCGATATCGAGCCAGAGTCTTGCGATCACGTTTTCGGGGCACAATACTGCGTGAAGCATACTGGCCGTTTTGAGGGTAAAAGAATATCGGGAAACATATGAAAATTACATAAAAACGGGTGTTTGTTGGGAGACTTAACACTACGAAATAGATGAACTAACCTTCACTCGATAACATAGATAGTTGGAGCATGCATAAAGCATCATTGAGAAATGATTAACACTTTCATAGATATCTACTTTAAATATATCGAACTCGTGGCTTATTCTCACAGTAATTAATAAAAGTTATGACATATTACTTTAATTAGCCCATGGCGACAGATGACTTACGGTACACCTATAATTAGACACAATTTGGATACATTATTACGCATCATGATTCTTTTAGATTTATTATTCCTTAAATATCAGGCAGAATCATGTAGAGAAGCAGCCCAAATTTTCATTTGGATATCATAATTGGATGATATACTTTGCTTATTCTGGCGTCATTGCGAACTAATGGTGCTATTAGCATTGAAATTGAGAACTTTAAATCAGCGTTTCTTAACCTTTTAACACGTGGACGAACATATTTATTTGTAATGGCATCACGATCCAAATCTTTATATTATAATCCATTCTCGAATACGAATGAAATCGTTCCACCAGTTTCTCGCGGTGGGACAGGTATGCAGTTTAAAAAATGATTTCATCTAAAAATTGAATTATTCGTTAGAAGTATAATAAATATATATAGCAACTATCATTTTGCTACTTATAGGTTGAGAAACACTGCTTTAAATTACATGGGCATTCTTGTTCTATCAACTACCTTTATCATTAATTCACATTCATTCCGCAATCATAACGGATCGTTAACGAAAGCTTGTTCATTGCTTTCTTAGTCGATCAAGTGGCAAGTCTTGATTGCTACCAGTGCACAACGGATGACGAATTGGGGTGCGGGGATAGCAAGTTGGTTTTAACTTCTTTACAACCAGCGAACTGCAGTCACGTATACGATGCGCGTTATTGCATCAAAACGATGGGGCGATTCGGAGGTTCTTATTCGTAGTTTGAACGCGATTTAACTCTATTTGTGTGCGCACGACTTATCACATTTTTACTGCACTGCAATTCAATATTTTCCGTGTACCAACCGTGAAAGTATGAGTGAATCTTCGGAACTCAAGACTTCGAAAATAAACGTTACAGTTCGTATCAAAGAATACCGTTTAATAGAATAAGATCGTTCACAACGATCCACAAAAACTTCCGAAAGTCACGATTTCTGCTACCATTTCCGGTCACCTGCATGTCGCTTTATTCCAAAACAGTTACCCCTCGATTTACACGGCATTATATGTACTTTTGAATTATGTTATGTACATCTCGCTTGAATTAATAAATTTTTATTTAAAAGTATGTACTCTAATTTAAAAAAAAATACATAATACTGTTTCATATGGATTTGTTAAATTTATTACATATTTACTTTCAATATGAAGTGTGGATTCGAATTGCACGATTTCAATATACACGACATTTTCAGGGAACCAATCTACCGTGTAAATCGAGGGTTCGGTGTAGTGCTACAATCTGAATTGTATTATTTCAATTTATGAGGGGTATCGGAAAGTAGTCAATTTGGGAGGAAAAGATAAATGGAGTTTCGTAAAATATGTTGATTACTTTCCGGTACCCCAATAAGATGCATGCTGAGTAGTTGATAGCTAGAGGAAACAAAGTAGAAAAGGGAATAATATTTGATGAAATATGTTAAATTAGATGGAATAGGTACGAAGCGATTTTGCTCGGCACAGCATTTGGGGAATTATTGCGATTACGTGAAGCAACCAGGGGACAAACACACTTATCGAACTTGCGTCTTCACCTGTAGCGGAGATGGATGTAATCCTGCGACTTCCTTGACATCGACATCATTCATGTGGATGATGCCCGCGGGATTATTAATTACACACAGGTTAATTTTCCAGAGGTAGATAATTTTGGTAAGAAGATGTACTATTCCAGTTGGTTGTTTTGTCTTTGTGAATGCTTATCAAATGACGTAGATCACCGTGTAAATTGTTGGGAAAAATTTGCAAAGGTTTTATCGTGCTTGTAATAATCATTTCATTTGAGATTACTTGGCATGCGACGTTTCAAGTATTTCGAATTTTCAACGTTGGTTTCAATCCATTTTGTATACCTTACGATTAGTATGTCGACGTTAAACTGCAGATAAAAAGACTGCCGATTTTGTATATTAGATCGCGAATCTCAATCCCGTGAAAAGCATTCGTTTTATATGTTTTTATTCCATTGCTTATGGAAACACGATGTCTAGCATGAATTATTTTCGATTAGTTGCCTTAAATCGAAGTAATTCTAGTTCTATTTGTCAGTAGTTGGTATGGTTTTAATATAATACTTGTTAGATAATATAACGAGATTAATGAGCCTTGGTGTTTGCGAATTATACGTTTGTACCTTGTTGAAGCACTATATGTATAGATTAACTCCGATTTTAGATAAGAAATTATTAATGTGTTAGTCCTAGAATTACACGTACATTCCCGGAGACCAATATTCGTAGAAGTTTATCTATATATAAATGTTACCATTTTGTAATGATTACAATTATTTTATATCGATTATTACTTTGTACTATTTTATACTTTAGAAAAGACTTGTAGTACTTACGCGTTCGTGTTCGACATGCTCGACTTACAGTTTGACGTCATGTTACTTACTACGCACGAGATGTGTGTATTAACGTGTATCAATGTATAAAAAGATATTTTTATATTGTGCGAGAATCACAAAATAGCATATGTTCAAATGTTTAAATGCCTTGTTTATTTATGAACGAGATCCCCATTCATTGTACACGTATTTCCGGTTTCCTTTGTATATAAATATAATAGACAATCAACTGCTAATAACAAGTGTTGGTGGCGATTTTTAAGGTACTTACACAATACACTCTTTGGCATATACTGATTTATACAGTGGATGATACTTAGAATAGTGTGGGATGTTCAAAGTTTTTAGAGCATTTAGAATAGCAATTAAAATGAGGAGTCTTATCCTTAATCAGTGTTTTGTCATACTGATTTTATAGTATTATGTATGTAGAAGCAAATATACTAATGGAGAAAATTACAATGAATGCACATGAAAGCTATTCTTCACTTCTACTTCACTTCTAGGACAACGTACAGCACTTAATCATAACACAAATTGATTCTATCAGAATAGTTTCTATAAAGGTCGATACATAATTATGTTAGAATTAAGAAGTTTATTTGATGAAATCTTAGGAAACAACAGAAATCCATGAAGTCATTATTCTGGTTTAACCTAAGTTTACACAAAGCATGAAGTTGTACTCATATATTATATTTGATGATTCAAAGTACAACGATCATAGTATGAAAAATACATATGTAAACAGTGTATAAATCATCATGTAATCCGATCGTAAAGCAGAAATCGATTTCTTTGCGTTGGTCCTAGTAATGTATTTTTTGTTACACTTGTGTGGTTATTTCCTGCCGATACAGATATAAATAAATAACAAAATTTATACGTATTTTTCAGTACTCTATTTAGCCATATTGCTCGGTTTATACTAGTTTTCTTAGCTACATGATCCTTATTCGATTTCTCTTTAAAAGGCATTTGTATTACACATATATTGCGCTGTGTATTCTCAATATAGAGAAAAGCGTCGCCATAATGAACAAATTACGATATACATATATTTTAAATGTTCTCACTGCCATGTATTTTTTTTTAAGGTTTTATTGCCATTTTTATCATGGCAGTGAATATGGCAGTGATTAATTTTTAAAGCATACAGAATATTCCATTTTGGCGAAATACCGCTAGGTATTCCTTGTTCCGTAGAAGAACAATATAGAATAGAATACACAGCACTTAAATCATTTACAAAATAAGACGTAATTACTAACAAAATTCATTGTATCACTGGTAACTCTTCGAGTAAAAATTGATTTCTACAAGGTATATGAAAAAGAAATCAACGAAATGACATGATCGAGAAGACAGTTAATTCATCTTTAATCTACAAATATGACTATTTCCTATTTTAAGCAATCAAGAGTATATTGCAGAAACACATTGTAGACTTCACTTATGAAAAATTGACTTGCACGCTTTCAGAAATTCTATTACTTATGAACTTTAATCATTATAGGACTATACATCTTGTGCTTTTGTTTTATTTTCAAACGCTATATATGCTATATATGTCTTCCATGATTCCTGAACACTGATCTTTACTATCATTCTATTTGCATAGGGCAAACTGCATACAACGAGCACGTGTATGCACAAGGCAGGTACAATTCTTGATATACTGAACATTTAGTGCTCTCTGCAACTTTTATCTCTTTAACAGTTCAAAATTTGTTGATGGATGTAGAGAATCAAAGATTATTGATGTTGATTTTGTTTTTAAAACACGAAGAATAATTGCGTTGAGAATATCAAATGGACTTACACTGACGTATCAAAACGGTGTTTGAAATAAATACTTATAATATCGGAGCTACATCGTCATTCTTTATAGACAATAATCAGTCTATACGAAGAAGGCAGTCCATTATATTAAATCACAATCACTTAATCTCGATTTTGTATAACAAATCTATCGAAAGCTATTTTCGGAAAATGTTTCACTTGTTATTACGCTGAACGGTTTAATATTACTGTAATATCCTACGAATTTCTATTAATGTAGCGAAGAGAGCGCAGTTCAGAAGTTAATATAATTATTATAAAAGTGTTCCACGTCAAAGACATACTCGGAAAATGTAAAGGTTTTACATATCAGTGCAACTAGCATAACTTTCATCTAGACTGAAGTATGTTTGCAGAGTTCCTATGAGACTACAATTGTATGCACCACAATTTGTGCAAAACTTTAGAAAGCTTCGATATAAGATTATACGATAAGATAATCGTTAACATGTTGAACGCCATGAGAACAGTGACCGCCGGTGCAAATATTACTAAAACTGGAATCAAATAAATCGCTAATATTCGTCAAATTTTCAATATTGTTATAGTTACGATAACGATGTAAAGTAACCCGTGTATCGTAGAGCGCTTAAACAGTTTTATTTTTAGATAATATATAGACATTTCGGATGCGTATCGTGAGATATTGTATAACACGGATTACGGTATGGCGCTCAACGTGTTAATAATGCACGTATGCAATACTTCTTTTAAGTACATCTGTTTTTAACAGCTAGCAGTGAAGCTACGCGAACTTTATTCGAAGCACATATAAATTAATGTATTTAAATAATTTTACTGACGTTGCAGCTTGCGTATTTGGTCCTCTAGTTCTTTAACTCGTTGTTGACTATTAGCAAGCTGACGTCTCACTAGTCTTAATTCGTCGGTTTGACGCACATATGCCAATCTCAGTTCCGCTTCGTTATTAGGAACATCTACAGTCTCCGTTATTTTATTATCATTTTGTGGCGTTGATATAATGTTTTTCTATAAAGAACAACACGCTGTAATTTAGAAGTTTTCATGACTCATTTATATTATAGATTATTTAACTTACCTGGTAAGCAGCACTTCCAAATTTCTGCTGAAGTTGTTGGAATTTAGTGCTCTGATTACTAGATGTCTTCTGACTTTTTTCTGTCATGTCGTGCAATTCAATTGGTCTATAATCGGGCACGGTTTCGGTAGACAAAAACGCAAACTTCTTTTTATTATTCAAATCAGTTGCGGCCGGCAGTTGTGGTGGTTTATAAACACGCGGCTTGTGAGTAGAAATACTACCACCTGTGGACAATTTCGTGTGTGTGTAATCATTAATTACGGTGTTTTATGTGCTATGAAAGAATTTGTCACTTGAACCACCGGAAATATATTCAGCTGTATTCATATATTTATATATTTACCAGTTTTAAGAGATATTAAGAGAGGTTGACTGTTCATGCCACTAATCCAGTCTCTGGCTGAAAGAGCAGGACAAGTTCCAATAGTGTCGGGGTAGAGGTCTTCTTGAAATTGATCACTCTGTGAAATAAGAACATTTCTTATTAATATTTGTAATCTATAGTGACAATATCTTATTAAATTGTAAAGCACTATAGTGGCACCTTTCGGGGTACTATCATCGATATTGGTTCACACATTCCGCGGGTGGCGTGCAATTTATAAAATCGAAACACCTCGCACAAACTGGTACTAACACCCCTTTTTGGCATTACACCCAATCCCCTTTGTGGATTCCCAGAAATAAACTGACTAAGGAAATGCATCCATGGTGCCTCGTCCACTACCTCGTAATACCGAATATTCCCATCACCCTAAAAATAATAATATATTAATTGATTCACATACAAATCGTTCGTTAAATGTTATTTTATTTAACAAAAATCTGTTAGAACAAAATGATCCCATACCTTCCCCGCCAGATATACCATATTAGTATCATTATCGTAATACGGAAAAACGATACCGCTAGAAGAATCTATAGTTTCGCATGTCAATGGAACAGTCAGATCGTGTTGACTCCAAATCGCATATTGCCTATCAGAATGGCGGCTGAAACCGGTAGTAAGAAGACGACCGGAACTACCAAGAAATACGACTTTACTAGCCTTTGTTCCAGCATGGCATACCCCTTCCTGTTGAAATATATAGAAAACAATAATATAACATGGAATATGAACTTCATAATTTTCAATTGTATATATGCATATAACTATTTAATTATACTGACCGAAACAACGATACCAGACCTCGGCTCGAAAACTCGCAATTTCTTGTCCTTGCAAGTGGTAGCCAATAAACTACCATCACGATTTAAGGATATGCTGTAAATCACATCCGGATGTCTGTCTATCACGCTCACCGCCTCCCCTCTGTTTATATCCCAAACGATAACAAGATGGTCGAAACCAGCACTAAATAGTATATTTTCAGCCACAGGGTGCCATTCTATGTATGCTACTCGGCGTTTGTGTCCTTGCAACTCCACCAACCATTCCGTTAGATTCCTTGATAATCCGCCGTCAGGTATGTGCCACAATTTTACCTGCGTTCATTGAAGTTCATAAATAAACTACAAAGAATGATCAGTAGGAAGAAACATATATATTAAGAGAATCATACAGTGCAGTCGTCGGAACAGGAGGCGATAATATTATCATTGAATGGATTCCATTTGATATCCAGAACAGGCCCAGTGTGGCCAGTTACTCTGCTAGCATTGAAATCCAGACGACCAATCTGTAATGATAAAATAATAATATCATTATGAATATTCGTTATTACATAAATTCAGAATTGTGACATTGTATTCTATATATTTTAATTTTCGAATATGATCACTCGTTCGAATTTAAACTCTTTTTATGCATAAACAAAACAACTGTATACACCGCATAAAAAGAGACTTGGTTGTACTCTTCAAGGACATACACCGGCATTTCAATATAGTTGTGAAGTATGTAATTCACGATGAAGAAACAATATTAGCGCTTTTATCAATTCATATTTGCGACAATAACAAATCAATAATTCGATAAGCTAGATAACTCACACGATCGAGCGGCAACACAAGAAACGCCCCACCGCCTGCGACCTCGGTTACCACCGCCAGAAACTTGGGATTTACGGCGCAGAATTGTGAATCGTGGGCGTTCTTTGTGATTTTTATGTTGTCGTAGCATTTCTCTCTCTTGGCTGGGACACCGTAAACGTGCCGAAATTTGCTGCTTCGTACACCGCGAAACCACGACTAGAAACATATATTACATATAACACACATCAAAGATTCAATCACACTCGAACCCTTCTATAAATGTTCAGAATTACTTCATAATTAAGCATATATTATTATATATCAATTAGATATGATTTAAGAAATAACTTAGTGTTACGGAGATCCTGTGCGTGTCTCGAGAAATGGTTGCTTAAGATTGCAGTGTTGCTAAAGATTATTCAATTGCGGGTTAATGGGGAAGAATAATGCGAAAAAAATATTTACACAAAAACTCTCTCCGATTCAGAAACCGTGAAGAAGAAGAAAGTGATCGTAGTAGAACGAAAATATCAAAATCATTCTAAGCGGCTGATAAGCTTTATCAGTTGTTTTTTTTAATACTCATCAATAAATCTGTTGGATTTGGAAGACAATAGATTATCGACAATCCATGACACTTGAATATCAGGGATAGATATAACATGTGTAATCTAAGAGAAGTTACAAAACGATAACAGTTCATCAAGAAAATTGTGAGCACGAATGTGAAATCTTTGAAATTATTCGTGCATAATGCATCTTTGCCGTCGAGCGCAGTGTAGCGTAGTGAGACGAACAGAATTATGCGACTTTTTCTCTGAATCAAAAAATAAAATACACTATTAGATCTATACGATAAGATTCATATTACATCTACACTCTTACTTAAGCTTGATAAGTAATGGATGTTGAAAGGTACTTCGTGAACTTAATTCCCGATCTACGAATATAAATTATAAGTTGTGGTTCTGTTAATAATAATGTAGTGCGTTGTACAAGTTGCAGCTTTCATAAAATGTACACAGAAAAATTGTAGATACTGTCACGTTTAAGCTACCATTAATCAAAAACAATCTACAACTACATCATGCAAACGAGACTGCGGGTTATAAATATTCCTCATTGTCGACATATTATATTCATTTTTCTTTGCATAAATAGGTATATGAATAGACTGGTTCACCAAACTGATTCGCTACAAAGAATTATAAACTCTAAATCATAAACGATAATGTGACGCACAACAACAATCAGTGTCACGGGAATATATATATGGTTAGAATTACAATGAATAAAATATATAAATTAAAAGTATGTACAATCAGAAGCGTGATGAAGGACTGATGTTAATCTCATTGCACGGCTACCTCTCCTTAAACACGTCAATCTAAAATACAGTATTTAGATTCACGTTATTGGTAACTAAATAAATAAAGCCAGGGAAGCTTCACAAATAATTAAGCATGCACTTTGCTTTGCGATGGGCGAATAATTTAACGGAAACTTTTTGCGTAACTTATATTCGTATTAACAAATGGAGATACCGTTCCATCCAAAGCACTAACGGTTCTTTTACGGTCAGATTATCTTGTTATTATTGAAATGCTTATGGATCGAACCTCCATGATAGAAACTGGAACAACAGTCGTTTTCTGTGAGTGTTTTAACACTAGAACTACCGACAATGTATTCAGCTATATTTATATATCTACGTGTACGTCCTTAAAAATAAGGTAGATGGCAAAAATAAATTAATCGATGCAACGAGAAGACGAGAACGGTAAAAATCTCGGAAAATAGAGCATTATAAGCGTGAACCTTTTTATTAACACGTCATGCGTCGCATCGAAATCCGTGTTATACGATACCTCGCGATACGCGTCTGTAACGTCTATATAACGTCCAAAAATCAAACTGTTCAAGTGCTCTACGATACATTCTTGCTTTATATCGTTTTCGTAAGGATAAAAATATTCAAAGTTTTACGAATATTAGCGATATATTTGATTCAAGTTTTAGTAATATTGGCATCGGTGGTCACTGGTGACCGCCATGGAGTTGAACGTGTTAAATATTGCGGGCCAGTTTGACTGCTTTGGTAGTTCTAGTGTTAAAGAATAAAGTGTGATAGGAAGAAGGCGAAATGCAAAAACGTGGAAAGCACTCACCTGTTTATCGTTGGTCATGTCTGACACTTGTCGAGCTAGCTGGACAGGTACACGTGCACGGTGAGACGATCGCCGCCAGTGCAAAACAGGGACGTAAATAGTAATTTCGACAAGACTCAGGACCCATGCATGCGAAGGAGGGGAAATTGAACTACTTCAATCGCTTTCGTGGACGTAGCGCGAGCCGCGAACCGCGGCAGGCTTCCCGTTTTACTGGAAGAAACAAAAAGGGAACACAAAACCCTTCTAATTACGAACTCATAAAACCATACATAAAAACGTCCAACCACCGCGGTAAAACTGTAATTACTCAAGTTTATCGTTATTCATTTCACACAAGATACATTTAACCACTCTACATTCAACACTAGGAATTACGTTAGACCCTTATTTGAAACGTAGTATAAGTTAATCGTAAAATGTACGTTACTGTACAGTACAGTGAAGAAGTGAATAGTTTGTATTAATAGGTTATGTATTAATATTTGTCACACAGGTAGAATCTAAATTATGTTAGAATTAATAAGACTGCCTTTATTTTCAGTTAAGAATTTAGTATAATTCACATCTAAGCCATGCTGTGTGAAATTACTAACGCAATGTTAATACAGTATGAAATTAGTATACGATAACACTATGTACTTTTCGAATTAATTAAAGCGTGGGTGAAGTTCCTGGATTTTTAACCGGAAGAAGACGGAAGCGAGAGAAGTTAGAAGATTGTCGGAAGAAAGATGACGCGTGGACGGCGATGTTTAATTGCATGCTGCACGTGCAATATGGATATGCGTCAGATACGTGAAGAATCGTGAATTACATGAGTAAGTTTTTACGGTACCGCGTAGAATTACGTCATGCTTCGAAATCAATGCTACCTGTGTCAGGTAGTGGAAGGATGAGCTAAGGTACGTTGACAAGGCCATCACTGTGTTCTCGGGCAGAAGAGATACGGCATCATGCTCGCGATAACGGTGTTTTTTTTCTGATTTATATAGAGGACCAGATTCCATGCATTAATAATTGGCACCTTGGCATTTTTTCGGCACACCAATGCAAGAAGTAGTCATGGTAATATATAAACAATACTCGCGTCTGATAAATAAATTGTAAGCTATGTCACGACATTAACGATTCAACGTTTCAAAGCAGAAAGTCATATTGAAACTTTAAAGAACGTTGACTCCGCTAAGTTAAGGCCACTTTTATCGCCCGCATATCCGCTTAATTACATTTAAGAAAGACATCTCAAGTTGGTCATCTTATTGCTAGAAGGAGTTACCAAGTAAAAAGCGAGACATAATCCACACGTATAACTTACACATACAGGGTGTTTCAAAAAATATGTATATATACAGTCCCCAGCTTTGTAATCCAATGTCTTATTCTGCGAAACCGATTGCACTTGCTAATCTATGTTTTACTTATCGAAACATAACTTACGTCGTTCGATACACTTATTATTCCTCGCGTATAATCGGAATATTTACATCGCGTAATCAGAAGTAATGTATATTAAATTGATATTAAATGTGTTTGTTTAATCATAGTTTTTGCACTAATAACACGTTGGATTACATAGAGTTTTTGTAAAGAACTAATGAAAGAAGTACCACGTAGAATAGCCGAGTTTTCGACAGACACTTTTGGTCGCGAAACTCACCGAGCTTCTGCTGACTTCTGACTCTGACTACGGTTTGATACTCTGGTTGCTTGGTGCCAGCCGAGTATCACGTGGTACATCTATTCGTGCATGTTTAATACACAAGCGTGACGTTTTATACAAACGCATGTGTTGTCACTGGCCGTAATTTACGTACCTACTCCGGGAGAGACTTCTTTCGTTAGGGGGAAAATGAGTAAAGAAGCCGAGGGACGAGATGCTGCCGGATCGTCGCGTCCGCAATTAATGCTTATACTACTTATCTGTCAGGTTTACATGCGTACGTGAACATCCAATTTGACGCACGAATAGTTCGATACCAGGCAATTCAAGTTTTCAATCTGGTATTAATATTATGAGCAAACTTAATAACGTGAATATGGAATACCGAAAGAATCCTATGTAACGACAAACTTAACATTCATGGCATGCACATTTCAAATAATTTTAAGTATAAGAAAAAGATGAAAGTTTTTAATAGCTATTAATGGTATCTCTTTTTTATCAAAACATTCGATTTCAATATGAACCATTCAACAGCCGAATTGACTAATTCCGTCAAATAAAAATTAGAGAAAAATGATAATTATGAAACGTTAAGCACAACTCGTACGCTTTGGCAGTAATATTGGTAAATTTTCAAAAAGTGGAGTTAATCACTTTGGCATTTGAACGGCTCATATGTAAGAAATGAAAAAATCGATAAAAAAGTAGAAAGGAGGAAATGTAACTTGCCGACACGGTGTACTGATAGTGTATCTGATTAACTGATATCGGCGATTCGTTTCTACCGGCATATATATATATTACTGTACGTATCAACCGGATGTTTTTCACGGTAAACTCATCCGACCAAATAAATTTGCCCGTTATAATAAACTTAATGAGTACTTCCTTAAAGTGAGGATTTAATGCATTTCTCCCCATCGTGAGCATCAATCGGTATTAATTAGTTTGAATCAGGTTGAATCGCTAGTTAAACGTTCTAAATAAATTTTAATTCGCAAACAAAGAGTGGCCACGTAGTTCGATGATTTTATGCTGCCGGTATAAAACGAAGAACAATATCCGCTATTGTCGATTACATCGGATCAATATTCCAGCTACCAATGGCATAATAGGTCGAATAGTTTTTAGCTTCCTTATTAGGAAATTCTTTGCATTAATTAATACCTTCGTTTCATAAGAATTCATGAAAACTATATCGATTATTTCTCTTAGAAAGTTGTCTAGCATCCTGATATTTTAATCAGAATCTAGTTCCTATCTCAGAGAGTGAAACATTGCATAATGACGATTAAAATCATAGAATTTAATAGAAGTCATATTCTTACTTTTCCACTGGGTTTGTAGCAGGCTCTGACGTCTACCATATTGTTCAATAGGCTGTGAGTGTCATCGGCGCCTTCTAAACCCAATTTCTCGGCGAACTCCTCCCGCGTACGTATCATTTCCCAATTGGCAATATTATATCCCATAGAAACTTTTTACACTTTCTAGATGGCTCGTCTTCAGAAAGACGTCTTCCTCGTACCGCTCTTTAGTCGTCCCTTGTTTCCTCTTCCTTGTATAACTCGAAATTCACGAGTGTACGGTTCATTGACATTTAGCGAATATCTTCGTGTAATCGGATCACTTTGCACACGATATACCTGGCGCACAAGAAACAATGATCACACACAAATCACCCGTAAAGGCTTCGAAGCACGTGCAAGCGCTTCCGTCTCCGATTTCGTAACCTACTCACTAAACCCGCTCGCACATGTACAGGACGTATCGATTTGACGTGCAACATGTAAACACCCGAGCGCAAAGCACGTTGGTAAAACGCGTAGTATCGCGATAGACTGAATCCAGACAAAATATCGCGTTCCTCAACGAAACGTTGTTCACTCTACGTATTTATACGCCTCCATACAATTAATGAATCACATTGCTCATATACGTACACGTATGCCCGAGTATACCGCTCGCTGAGTAATTCATTTGCTCTCGTGAGTAGAAAGCGGGACCTTTTTATTCGCCAGCTGTACCTACGCTATCCTTCCTTTTCTCCTTACTCGGGGGGCGCACTCTACAGGGTAGCCAGAAAATCCAGTACCTGATATCAGAATTTTTTACTCCACGCAAATACTACCACTTTTTACGGCAACTAATAAGCGGCTCGATTTATAAACTCGTAGTACTAGCTGCGAATTTTTACTTGTCAAGTGAACGTATAATATCCTTTCTTTTCATTTTACGATGGCGAAAAGTATTCTACGAGGTATGCGGTAAGTCAGAAACTTTATAATAATTCATCTCAAAAAATTCAAATTCTATTTGACGAAAGAACGTGAAGTAATCTCCAGTCACTATTTAGTCTATTTGTGTAAACCAAAGTACATGATATGGTAATAGTTTACTTAACTTAAATAATAAACCGTTGAGTAATGAG
Source organism: Nysson spinosus (assembly GCA_910591585.2). NCBI lineage: Eukaryota > Metazoa > Arthropoda > Insecta > Hymenoptera > Crabronidae > Nysson > Nysson spinosus. The sequence goes on from OU342832.1 coordinate 11,314,431, forward strand.
TTTCTATTTACCTTAGTTAACTATATTTCATAAGAGCCACTGAATAATTACGTTCTCCGCCACCCTGTATTATGTGCATTCATACGAGATATATGTTTTGCTGTGCGTATGTGATAATATGTGACGTAGCTTGCGGAATGTCTATTTACGAGTAAATAGCTACTGTCGTTTATAGAAAGTAACTTTATCCTGTGGCAAATACCTACTATGAAAAGGCTTAAAGTTCGCGGTCAATGTACGCTCGACATGTAAACGTAATCGGTTAAATCTGATGTAATAGAGCCCAGCGTCACTCACCATTTCACTCGACAAATGCGATATACATATCGATTTTGAAAGCTGACGCAAAGCCGTGATGGAAGGCGGTACGCTCATGAAACGGTGCAACAAAAATTAGATCTCTTGCAAGATTATAACAGAAAATATATTCAACCAGCAGAGCCTAGAAATATTCACAAAATATGCGTATGCATTAAGTATGACATTGACTTTTAATAAAAATTATACAAATTCTACTGCATCTTTCAAATTTCGCCGCTTGGCACGACTATCTTTCGCTATTGCATTGTGTGACGAATAGAGAACAACAATGAATAGAACTACATCAAAACTTATATGTGTATAAGAACTTTTCAATGAAAGCAGCTAAATAACAAATATATGCGCTAATAAAATGTAGTTGTTGCTTATACATACCGAATGTACACAAATAAACAATTCCTGTTTGTTTTGTATAACGGATAAATCAAAGTGGTTAAACGTGTTTAAACGTTTCTACTCGAATTTTTTCCGTTATGACGTAAATTCGCACTCTGTTACCTTTAAATATTTGAAAATTGATTTCTGTATTACATACAAATTCGTAATTATTATAGATTGATAGATAGATATTATTAATCAATTATTAACATTCATAGAAGAGTAAGCAGTTTTTTAAAACACTAACAATCTTCCTCCTTTTTACACCTGTGAAAGCATCCGCGAACTGACCACCGATGACAAATTAAGTACCAAATTAAATTGATTCAAAGTTTGAAAAATATCACGTAAATTTTTGTATAAACAAATTTCGTTTTTTTGTAAAAAGAATTTTATGTTATTAATGATGATACTATTTACCTTTCTATAATTATCAGCCATAACAAGCATGTATAAAATGTTTAAACCGAAAATAGTTATAACGGGGTTACGTTTTTGAATTCTATGCGACTTTCATTTTCATGCCTGTCGTACGAAATGATATTATGATCCTGTCTTATTTCATATTAAAGTAATTGACATTATTAAAGAGAATAATATACCACTATACTTCGCGTAAAATATTCATTATTATCAATTATGAAAAAAGTAGTTTGTCTTCGCTGTTGTACTGTTGTCAACATCCGCGTGTTGTATGGCCGCAGGCGGAGACGTCATCTAAACCATTTGCACAATGTTTAGTGAAACGCCAATGATATAAAAAGAATAATTTAATCGGTTCTTTCTAATATAAGTGTATTAATATTATCATAATAATGGGTTCAGATTATACACACAGACGATGGAGTAATTTGCGGAAAGTATTAGAAAGATCGGGTCCTTTTTGTAGACCCGATTTTGAACCGTCATCAGAAACGTTGCAATTTTTATTAGATAATTGTAAGGTTTTAGTTATCGGTGCTGGTGGATTAGGATGCGAATTATTAAAGGACCTTGCTTTAATGGGTTTCCGTCAAATTCATGTAATCGACATGGATACAATTGAATTGTCTAACCTGAACCGGTACGGCTATGATACACTTTAATGTCAAATAAACTATGAAACTACAAAAATATCTTAGGGCGCGAAACAGTAACAAGATTCTTCAATATTATAAATTACAGGCAGTTTCTATTTCGCCATAAAGATATTGGCTCTTCAAAAGCAGAAGTTGCTGCCAAATTCATTAATGCCAGAATTCCAGGCTGCAATGTTATATCTCACTGTTGTATGATACAGTCTAAAGATGAAGCATTTTATCGACAATTTCATATCGTCGTTTGCGGCTTAGATTCAATAGTTGCTAGAAGATGGATTAATGGGATGTTGTTATCTTTGTTAGTTTATGAGGATGGAGAATTGGATAAGTCTAGCGTAATACCTTTGATAGATGGTGGAACCGAAGGTTTCAAAGGGAATGCAAGGGTCATCTTACCTGGATTAACTGCCTGTATCGAATGTACTTTAGATTTATATCCCCCCCAGGTGAACATGTCATAAACAAAATCTTTGATCGTGTATATTAATATCAATTATGGGTAATAATTTAGGCATCTTCATCATAGGTCACATATCCATTATGTACAATAGCAAATACTCCACGCTTGCCAGAACATTGTATAGAATATGTAAAAGTAATTCAGTGGCCAAAAGAAAATCCATTCGATTGTCCAATAGATGGTGATGATCCTCAGCATATAAACTGGATTTATGAAAAATCTAGTGAAAGAGCTGCACAATTTAGTATACCAGGAATCACATATAGACTCGTGCAAGGAGTAGTTAAAAATATTATTCCTGCTGTTGCTTCTACAAATGCAGTTATTGCTGCAACTTGTGCAACCGAAGCATTTAAGCTTGCCAGTAGTTGCAGTGCATCATTAAATAATTATATGGTAATTTATTAGATCGAACATTTTTTAATGTCGAGGGCGTTTAAAATATTATGAAGTTACACAAGATTTGGAAAAATTTAGTTTCTGCTCATCTAGCATATTTATAACTTTTTTTAAAAGGTACTTAATAATGTGGATGGAGTTTACACATATACCTATGAAGCAGAGAAAAAAGATGATTGTGTGGCATGTAGTCAAGTTCCCAGGGAGATAGAAATTCCAGATTACAAATTTAAATTGAAAGATTTGATTGAACTTCTCTGCGAGAGGTCCGACCTGCAAATGAAAAATCCAGGGCTTACTACATATATAGATGGGAAAAATAAAACATTATACATGCAAACCGTTGCAAGTATCGAGGAAAGAACCCGTGAAAATTTACCAAAAACTCTGATCGATCTTGGACTGAAAGATGGTAGTGAGATAAACGTCGCTGATGCTACTACTCCTAATACAATTGTATTAAAATTGAAATTTGTACACTCTGATGTTGATATGATTTGATCAGTAATTCTTTCATTCTATAAATGCATTGGAGACTATAATTCCTATATCACATATTTACATTATTTATATTACTTTATCATCGTTTCAAATGTGGCAGTAACATAGGTGATTGCCAACTTAATTCATTGTACCAAATGATGGATTCAAAATTTTCAGAACATTAAATCGTTCTTAAAAATCCTGTTAATATAAAACATGTAGTCATTCTACTGGCCAGATATTGTACATGTTATGAAATCATTTTAATGCCGTGCCAGAAATTGTGACCGTTTTTGTAACATTAATGATCCTTAACTATAACAACATTATGCGTTGAATTTACGCCGATTTATAAGAAATATTTGTTACATTAATAAAGACACAACTGCAAATACGGTTCTATATTTCTAAGGTTACATCTCCTTTTTCAATCAAGAGATCTTGTACCATAGCAAAATTAATGATAATTCATAGAATCTTCATTTATCTGCCTGCATAAATGGATGATTTTTATACTTTTTATGGGCTCTCTACATTAAAAGAGAAGAAAGGAGCAATATAATGATTTATGGAATATGCACGTGTCAAAATTTATACTTGTTAGCTTGTCATTAATTTTTTTAATAACAATTCGTTTGTATCACCATATTAAATTTTTGTGTTAAGTATGAATTTTGTGCACGGCCCTTTTTTGCATTACAAGTATTCTAAGTTTAAAAGTTATCTAGTGGTAAAAATATTTACGACTGTGACAGAAAATCCTGATCGCGTGTTTTTTTTTAAAACACTGACAAGAAAAATGTACAGATTCACCCGTGCGATATTTGGTATATATAATTATTATAATACCAAATATATATTTGAAGGATGTAGAAATTAAAGCAAATGAAGGACAGTGCACGATGGCCTAAGACATTTTTTGTTTTACAAGCACACTCGGTAACATTCGACATATGCACAATTTGAGTAGAAAAAATATCTATAACAGATACATTATCTATCCTCCTTATATAAAACTATCACTACAGTATTAATATTTTATAATTTGCGCCTTTCACCTCGGTAACACGATTACTCCCCAAGAACGTTCTACTTATACAAAGACCTGATTATTTTTTTTAAATCAATCATGAATAATAAGAAAAGTACCTGCTTATTTACGTCTAATAATGATCACTCAGTAGACTCATCATCAAATTTGCGCTAAGAGTCGAAAGCAACTCAAAAAGATAGTTTCTAGATCGGTGGGGAATTCTTTTAACGAAATACTCCGAGGATTAATGGCATTTCATTGTTTATGCGAATCCCAGCACGAACATTCATTCTCAATTGTACAATTCAAAGGTAAAGTGTTTATGGCATAGTTCTTGGTAGCTATACACAGAATGCAAAATTCATTAGTGCAAAACTAGCAATGCTGTCAAGGTGAGTCGCTTTTAATGTTTAACAGTACAATAAAAAATTATGGATATATATATAATTCGTGATGACTGGTAAAATAACACCTTCTCCTACTGAATAAAGCCAAAATAGCTCAAACATGCCTTGTCCCACATTATTTAGTTAGATATTTCAGATTATTATTTTGATAAAAATCAAAACCAGATTTGTTTGAATGCATTTACTTTTGGAAAAAAAACAATCGAAATGTATGTATTCAATTTGAATGTACATGTAATTTACTTTCTGGCTCGATCGATCGCATTTCCTTGCATTAAACAATCCTAATAGATTGTTCAAAATATAGGGAAGATTGAATTGTCTTGTGAATAATCATTTTTTCTGTGTACAATAATACCATGGTCCTTCAAAAGATATTCTGGTATAAAAACGTAGGAGTCTGTAAATTTCAGCATAATGTGTTGTGTTTGGGTCTTGAAGGGCAGAATTTGACACTTTCTCATTCGATTTTGTCAGAAATGTATGAGCTACATAAACATAACATGCTCTGTGAGAATGGCAAGGACATAGCTGAACAATTTGCCAGTTTGTATATGTGACATCTGGAAAAAGCAACCGTTAGTCGGGATAAAATAAGCTTCGAAAGTGTCGAATTTCTGCTCTTAAGCTGCTGAACAAAAAGTAAATGAGTGCACAATGTCAATACGTCATGATCAATGCTAAAACGTTTGTGTTAGGCCTTGGCATCAACTTCCACAGCCACTTCACCTACAGCCTTCTCGGCCTTCTTTTTCTTCTTTTTTGCGGACTTCGGATTTGCCGAAGTGTACAAAAGTGTCTGCAAGTAAAATAACATTGTTCAAAATATCAAATTTTAAGTAATAAATTTGTAAAAATCTATTAAAATCGCCGATAACTGGGCAACATACCTTTAATTCGGGATCCTCGACCACGCAGTCGGATTGATAAATATCGAGGTCGAAAGGAATTCCGGTAATTTTATGTGGCCCATTGGGCATTAACAGTACTGTAAATTTAAATTGTGCTGCAAATTCGTTTGGTTTTTCATACATTACCTAGAACAATCAAAGAAATATTAGAATAAGTCATCTGTTGAATATAGACATATAGATGGTTGAAGCTTACTTGGAATGGTTCTATCAGCCTATGATTTACACATTCCATAACTGCCATCTTTGCCTTCTTTTCATCTTCAAAAGTACGCAAATTAAATGGCATGAGTCCATGCTTATGAGTGACTTCAGAGTAGAACATACGGGATGCCTTTAATTTCAGCTGGTATGTTTCCTCTGTTTTTTTATATATAGTAACACGAGTATCTTGCTCTCTACCTACACCTTCGCCAGTGCTTACTAATACATCCATTGCATACACCTGAAATAACAAAATTTGTCAATACCATCTGCATGTGTAATTCACTATATTCAATACCAAAATATATTATTTTTGTCATTGTACCTCATGTGTCTCAAGAGTAAACTTTTCATGCTCCTTTTTCTGTGCATCATTTGGATTTTGAATAATGGTTTTCTCTCCATCAATTTTAAATTGCTTTAACTGGTGGCTCAGCATTCCTTCAATTGGTTTACATTTGTATGCTTCACAAATCTTTTCCACTGTTCCTGTTATTGTATAGGTCTGGAAGATACAAGAAAGATTTTAAGTAATAAACAATACTTTGTCAACAGGTATTAATATCTCAGAAATAATTATATAACAGTGCAGTGAGAATATGTTAATCTTACCTCAGTGCCTGGCTTTAAAAGCCTTAATGCAGCTTGAGATGCATAATGTGCAGCTAATACTACATCTGCTTTCCTACCAGATATTTTTTTGTCTGTTGAGGCACCTATGACAATTGTGTGTGCCACAACAGCAATGAAGCCATCAACATGTGCTCCAAGATCTCTGCAAATTTAATATTGCAAGTGATCATTCTAAAGTGTAAAGACAAGTTTAACATAAAGTATCAAAATCCATGAACATTGAACATAGATTACAAGGTGAACTTACACTTTTACCATATCTTCATCTTTGAGTATGAGATCAGGCTCACTTGCAATTGGAGAGAAATGACAAATACAATTATTGACTGATACACATGTAGGGAAAGCAATTCCCTTCTTCAGCTCTTTCTCTTTCTTAAAGACTCTGCTAGTTTCTTCAGTCAATAATTTGTCTCCAAATTCACAAGTTTCTCTTACTGATGCACCAGCAACACATTTGTCTAGAACTTGTTTCAATACTCCTAAAACATTAAAATATGCCTTGTAAGAGAATTCTAATAAGGAATATCACATTCAAAAAAGTATTAGCATGGAGTATAACATACTAAGTAGATAGAATTAAAATTATCTAAGAACTTATCTAACTCTTCAAAAAATGTTAATGGTAAATCAACTTGGCACTATTAATTTGCTTCCTCTTATCTATTATGCAGGGTGAGATTGATCATATAATCCATTACTCAATATAAAACAAGATTCATTCTTGTCTCACAAAAATGATTATGTCTCAAAGTATACAAACGAGAAACGGATGTAACGCGAGCTGTGTAAACATGAAAAAAAGGATAGAAAAGATATCCGGGACAGTTGATTTTCGTTTGCGGAAATAGAAACACATTTCAGCGAGTGAGTTGGAGGGAGACGGAGAAAGAACGAGTAGATATCAGAAGTATGAAATATGTTACACAGCGTTTATAAAATAAGAGGAAGCGAGTGTTACGGGTTCGGATAGCAAAAGAGAGACGATTCGGCTGTTGATCGATACTTAGAAAAGGGTGAAATATTCACGCCTTAGGTAGGATGTTGAAATGCAAAGCTCAATGCTAGCCTATCCCACATGGTAAGAAAGCCCGGCATTAGCGCGCCACATTCCATATGGCCATACGGATTATAAGTCAGTATAAAGTTTGCGCCACTATGGAACGCAATCACTTTTGCTTTCCGGGCTTCATGAGAGAACGTTAAGTCGTTTCCTTACGATTTACGATCTCGCCGGCCATTTTATACTTGGTGACAACCAAGTCTTCGGCGATGGTCTTCTCATTCTCCTCTTTGTCCGCCATGTCTTCAGCACTGTGTTACACGATCACGTGACTATTGGAGCCTCTTCTGGAACTTGCTTCCTGTGCCGTGCAAAGTCGTGCTGCCCGGTGCTGCCCGTCAACCAGCGTTCACCGCTAAACCCCCGATAAACTAACGCGTGTTCCAAAAATTTCCATCACCTACGCCCCCCTTTTTCATTTGGGTGATCTCTCATGTTGCTGCAAGAATTTCGAGGGGCAAAACATTTTCCTTCTTCCGCGACTCGACTATTTTTAACTCACGAGAGACTTCCTTTTCAAAAATACTTCTTCCATGAAACTTAACTTGCGTACATCTTCCTCCGTTGCTACGTTAATATAGGAAATAATAGTAATTGTAATAATTAATACCGTATCTTGTTTGTATCGTAAATAGATTAATTGTTGCGGTGGGATAATAATATCTGATTTTCATATTATTTTCAATTTCTACAATTAAATCATATACCAAACTATTGTTATATCTGTATAAAGATATATACACTGTTACTCAATGTATGTATGTCGATCGCGGAATTACTCTACTACACTTCAAATTCTTTTGATCGATTAATATAACGTATAATTAGTTTTTGACTTTTTAATAAAATAATATGCGAAGCTCAAAGAAAATTTTTATTTGTATTTAAATGTGATTATAAAATTTCTAACGTGGAACGTGCCATAGGCGTATGAGGCGGAAGGGAACGTTTGACGTCCGCCTCTCTCAAACGTATTTCATGCCTTACGGATCGTGAGGTTGGTCGAGTGGGACATTGAAACGCGGACTGATTTGCAATCGTGTAAATTTGAGCCGTAACCATGTCGTCAGGTATATATTAGATTAAAATGCCGAAAGGCCTACGTGATTTTAACAATCCTAATGTAGCTTCTACGTCGAAGCTGTTGCCCTTGATGAGCTTTAGCCATTTATTCTTCACATAACCAAACACCCCTTGATACGCACCATGCTTTCAATATTGTACTATCCCCTGTTAATATTCCAACCCGTTAAAATACTGACCAATGTATCCGTATTACTTTCTCAGCCAAAAAAGGAAAGAAGAAGAAGGGCACAACCGTCGATCTTATGGCATTTCTGGCGGACAGTTCAAGTTCGGCGATTCCAATCAAAGCAGCAAGCTGGGCTGACGATGTTGAAGATGAACACGGTAAATTGGTCTCATAAAAATGGTCTTTGTTGCTGTAAACTTAGTAAAATCTTTATATAACACTCAGTATATTTGTATAGATTCTTACACATGAATGATACTGACTAGTATACATTAGAGGATCCCTGATATATATCAATATTTACTTATTTCTACAAAATAAATACATTAGCATTATTTGAGATTGAACTACCTCTAGATGAAGTTTAAGTGGATTGCTTTATATCTTTGTCTCCAGTTTTATATACATATATATGACTTAGAGGATTACTCTGTTTGGTTCTTTTATGTAAACGTTGAGGAATTTCCCAAATTAATGATTTATAATAATGAAACTTAAAGTTGTAGCATATAGCAAATAAAGTGTTTATAAATTACAGTGGATACAAGGAAATTGCAGATTATTTTGATTTGTTCATATATCTATTGTTATGCATTATTTAACTTCATTAATTGTCATAAAATAGAGGGGGGATATACATCAAGAAGCAGTAAGGAGCCAGTGGTATTACCTACCGCTCCAAGAGCTGCAAGAGGTCCTCGAGTTGACGAAGAAAATATTCCAACTAATCCACCATATGTAGCATACATCACAAATCTTCCATATGAAGTGGATCAAGAGTATCTAGCAGAGTTTTTTGCAGACATGAAGGTTATTTTTTGTAGCAATTCCCATATTAACTATTACATCATATTTATTTGAGATGATTTAAGAGTTAATTAATATTGTTTCATTTAATGGTATATATCTTATGATAATTCCAATGCCTGTAGGTCACCAGTATGCGACTGCCAAAAGATTCCAACAAACTTAGAGGATATGGATATGTAGAATTTGAGGATCGTCAGAGTTTAATTGATGCTCTTGGTTTAACAAATACAGTATGTTGAAAAAACTTTGAGTTTTATATGCATAACATTTCTACAATGATATTAAGAAAACAAAAAATATATTTTTTGTAGAAAATGAAGACAAGAAGAGTACGGATTGAAGTTTCAAACAACAGTAGTGATGATTACCGTGGAGGAAGAATGGGCAGAGATAATCGCAGAGACAATTATGATGATCCTGAACGTACATCTGGTGATTGGAGAAGTGGACCACGAGAAGATACCTCAGAAGGAGATTCATACAGAAGCAGATATGATAATAGAGACAGAAGAGATGATCGTGATGGTATGCTGAAGTTTGGATTGTTTTAAACTATTATTATTCATTTTGAGCAAATTGGAAGAATGTATATATGTTTTTCTAGCGGCCCCGGAATATGATAACAAACCGGGTGCGTGGCGTGAAAGTACTGATAGAGGAAGACCAGCATTTAGAGACAGAGGTGGCTTTAAGGATGAGGAGCGGGATAGAGAGTGGCCTCGTTATGATAGGGGTAGCAGAGATAGAGATGGAGACAGAGATAGGGGTAGCAGTTTTGGACCACGTCGAAACTTCGGAGATTCCGATCGAGGTCGAGATGGTCCACGCAGGGACACTAGGATGGGCACGGATTCGAAACGTAAGCTAAGATTCGTCTTCTAATTTTGATCGTTTTAAACATGCATTAGGAAAATTTAATGATCTTATAGCTGAAGCAAGGTCTAGACCAAAACTGCAACTACAGCCTCGTACAAAGCCTGTTGAGCCTGTCGTCGTCCAAGAAGACCTAGAAGATGAAACGTCAGCAGAACCAGCTGAAGATTCTGCACCTACATCTGCAGGTGCTGCATCAGCTTCTGCTCCCGATTCTGATCCTGATGCTGATCCTGATGCTGATCCTGATGCTGATCTTGATGCTGATCCTGATGCTGATCCTGATACTGAGCCTACTGCTGCTCCTACTGCTGCTCCTAAACCTGCTCCTAAACCTACTCCTAAACCTGCTCCTAAACCTGCTCCTACTTCTGCTCCTGCAGTTAATATATTTGGTGCTGCAAAACCAGTGGATACCACTGCCAGAGAAAGAGAAATAGAAGAACGACTTGCTAGGACATATGCTGAATCAAAAACCAAAGAAGAAGGGTATGCACATAAAATCATAAAACTATACTTCAATACTTGTCTTATATATCTTAAATAATAAACTAAAAAAAACAATTTTCTCTCCTCAGAGATTCAGAAAAACGTAAAGAAGGAACTTGGGGCAAGAGAAATGGAGTAAGTTTCTAAAGTGTTAAATTTCGATGTTAATGTAAGTAATAATTTTCTGGCAATTGAACATGTTTAAATATCTGTATTCTTGTCAACAGGAGGGGCGCGAAGACAGAGAAAAGGAAAGAAGCCGGCCGACTTGGCGATCGGAAGAAGAAGGGGGACGATCAGCTTGGCGATCGGAAGAAGAAGGTGGACGATCAGCTTGGCGATCGGAAGAAGAAGGGGGACGATCGGCTCGGCGATCGGAAGAAGAAGGGGGACGATCAGCTTGGCGATCGGAAGAAGAAGGGGGACGATCGGCTCGGCGATCGGAAGAAGAAGGGGGACGATCGGCTTGGCGATCGGAAGAAGAAGGGGGACGATCGGCTCGGCGATCGGAAGAAGAAGGGGGACGATCGGCTTGGCGATCGGAAGAAGAAGGGGGGCGATCGGCTTGGCGATCGGAAGAAGAAGGGGGACGATCAGCTCGGCGATCGGAAGAAGAAGGGGGACGATCAGCTCGGCGATCGGAAGAAGAAGGGGGACGATCAGCTTGGCGATCGGAAGAAGGAGGACGATCGGCTCGGCGATCGGAAGAAGAAGGGGGACGATCAGCTTGGCGATCGGAAGAAGAAGGGGGACGATCGGCTCGGCGATCGGAAGAAGAAGGGGGACGATCAGCTTGGCGATCGGAAGAAGAAGGAGGACGATCGGCTTGGCGATCCGATGAAGATGGCGGTCGACGAAATGAAAGATCGGCAACACGCAGTCAAACTTCCGCACATCCTGGTAGGCAAATTTACATTATTTCCTTTTTTTAATTTAATTTGAAGCACATTTACGGAAGAATTTCTTAAATGTTTAGAGCAACATGCAGATTCTAAGGCATCACCCCCTGCCCGTAGCGGACCACCACCAGCCGCAAAAGTTTCTCCAAAATCGAATGAAACTCGCGGTCCGTCTGAAAGGTATTAGTTTTTTTCGTTTGGACCACCTATACCTACTATGCAAAAAAATATATGGTATGTGCACATAAATTTTCAGAGATCGAAAAGAAAAAGATGATATTAACAAAATGCCAAAGGCAAGGGATGAGCAGGCTCCTGTAAGTATGGAAAAACATCTGCAAGGAGAATCACAACTTTAAAAACGATACTTGTTATGACTAATAAGGAGAGATAATCTTTTATTTCAGAATTTTGTAGCTTCCAACAAGTATTCCATGTTACCTGATGATGAGGACCCTGATAACGCTGATGATTAGTCCTAAAAACACTATAATTAACATCACCAATTACATTGTGCCACATGCATTATAATTGGTCTACATATGCATATTATTAATGATTTGTTTTACCTCTACTAAATACTTATCGAATTGATTCATGAGCCAAGCACTATGCTCTTGGTATTACTTTAATGGAATTATTGTTGATTTGTATTTAATCTATTTTATTCTATTCTTACTATAACTATCTATCTACCTATGTATTTACTTTATATTTCGGTATGAATGTTCAGTATAATTAAATCAATGTGGAGATTTTCGGATAATATTAGAATGAACAGATTATATTGCTTCTTTTTATATTTAATTCCGGAGGTAATTGCATCTGTAAGACTTAGGAATTGGGACTTTATATGTCATACTTTATCCGCTGTACAGTTATTGTACGATATGTGACTCATTTACATGTAATATAACAATGCCAATTTAGGAGGAAACAATTAAAGTAATAAGTATATGGGAAACCCAAATAATGTATTATATTCTATTGCCTATATTTCGATACCACGCAACATTGTTGATGGATTCGACAAGGACAGTAGATCATAATCACAAATGTTCGACAGAAATGTGAAACACTAATGCAACTACAAAATGACAGTCAGTTTTCGTTATCCACGTATATAGACTACGATTTTAGCAACTGCCTTACATCATGACAATATAAGATATTTTAGAATTGATTATGAAGTAAACATTTTTTTATATTCATTTTATTATAATAATATATTACTACGAAATTACAGCCTATGGATATATATCCAAAATTATATTAACTATTTACAATCTTTCTTATGGTATACATATATACAGATTAGAATTGACTTCAGTTTCATTCATTGTTGGGTCGTCTGCGCCAACTGACGCAGTTGCTTTAACACTGTTTCTAAAAGTTTCTTTTTGTCCCTTTCACTTTTCTTTAACACAGAAAATACTGTTTTTTTGTCGGATTCCTTCAATCTGTAAATAGATATATTCCATTACACATAGCATATATCAATATATAAACAAAACTGATAAAAGGGAAATACATAAATCGTAGTACATACTTTTCTAATAAAAGTACAGCCATGTTCGGAGTTACCAAATTATATTTACTTGATTCGTGGCCGTAATCATGGAAGTAGGTAGGCCAGTCCCAACTCATAAATAAGTCTAGTAATTGCCTTAATTGTGCGAAATATTGCAGTAAGGTACCTTCAGGTAAACCAACAATTGGTTCTGATGCAGCAAACTCTGTAATATTGGAATCATTTTCTAATTTTCATGTGATCAGTTAAATATTACCAGGAATATTTTGTAACTGAGTATTGTACATCTTGTTTATAAATAAAAGACGCGTACGTTCACACTGGATCGTATCCAAGTTGACTTGTTGCAATGCACCCATTGATATTTGTTTCACATCATCGCTAATTAATATTCCTAATATAGACTTTGCTATATGATCACAAGCAGATTTGCATGCGACTTGCGCAACTTCGTCCTATAAATATCAAAATCTGCGTTATTTTTATCAGTAAAAACAAATTTTTAATACAATATTCCACTTAAAGAATATGTACTTACAGGTAAATTCGTAAAACAAGTGAATGTACTTTGTAAAAATGCAATAAGATCGGTAATAAATCCTGACGCGTGCCCTTGGGGTTCTGCCAAATTCCAATCATAATTTTCTAGCTCTAAAAATTCATCCAATTTGTTTTTGAGCTTTTCACAAATTTGTTTTTCCGCGTCATCTCTTGCTACTCGAAACATAGCTGACTCAACGCCAACGTAACTTAATTGTCCTTCATGTGGGGTACTGAAAACTTAAAACACTTAGGAAATCACTAAACAACTTACATTTTGAAATCGATCAAATATTGATGATTCTTACCCAGTAATATTGCTTACAAATTCCTCTAAGTATTTTGTTGACTTTTCTAAGTACCCAGTATTTATTATAATCTGGACTACTTGTAAAAGTGCCAAAGATGGTTTGCGAAATAAAGATGATAAGCATCCACTAAAGGTTCTTGTTAGTAACAAATTTGTTGATTTACAAATCATTTCATCTATTTCGTTTTGAGTGAAATTCAAGTCCTCTGAAAATTTTAAACAAGCATAGATAAATTCCTTCACTTGTTGATAAACTTTCGGTACCATATCAGAAAATGGAAGCTTTTTAGGAAAATCGGCTTTCTGTAACTCTTCGTCGTGATAAGGAAACAAATCGAGAATATTCTTATATTCTTCCTGAGAAGCGACCTAAAGACAAATATTTATTACATAAATTCTGTATTCTGTTTCCCGAAAACAGGTAACAGCTTTGTCAAACATATCGAGAACAATCTACAATTCAAAATACGATTAGTAGTCTTACTTGAATTGGCAAAAAACTATCTTCATCCAGAATATCTCTGAACACTTGTACCCAATGTTGCATTAACACTTCATTATAATGCACCCGAATTTCTTGCAATAAATCCCAAAGCTGTCCCACCGAATATCCATAATTCTGAGCACGGAATAAGAAAATGAAAATAACATGATTCATAAGTAAAATTACAATGAATATAGTGTATAATATTTACTCACTCTTAAAGTAGTATTGAACAACATTATAAGATTTTTTATTTTTAATATGAGTGTTGCATCTGTGCAGTATGCCTGAAAAATGTTATTAAAATGAAAACGATGTTAAACTATGATTTACTAATTCTTGATACTACTTACCGAATGTGTTCGTAACGCGTTTACTATTTTCGATAGTGCCATGTTCCACAATTCATCTAAATAAGCGCGAGTAGCCAAACCATTTCCTGTGTTTAAAATATGATCCTCCACAACAAAGAAGCCAATAATTCCTTGCAAATATATTTGATAACCAACTATACTCTCGTGCTAAAAACGGAGAATGTCAGTGTTGTATATATACATAATTCCCGGCATGAGGGCATTATTATTATATTTACCATATTAATTGGTGGTTGTAAAACTAGTCTGGCCTGTTGTTTTCTTTGTTGTCTATAGTATGCTTTGAATGTTTCCCCTTCGCGTAATACAGTGTAAATGTGCATACACCTATATACTGGACTGAAATCCATTAGATCTTGAGCACTTAATTCTTCTTCCCCTTCATTTGATGTTGTGTTTGTAGTGTGAATTCTCTTCTTTTTACGTCCCGTAATTTCAGCTTCCACTGTTAATTGCTCGGCCGTCTATTAACGATTAACAATTCAACATCCAGTACGAATCATCCTCTACTATATAATTGAAAATTAGACTTACATGTTTCATAGCAACATCACCAATTTTTGGTGAATACTTTCGAATGTTTTCTAAAAAATCTCTTAAGTCTGACATAGAAGCATCTTTTATATTTTCGCGCAATCTAAAATGATTGCAATAAATTAATTGTTAATTAATTTCTTATATACTTATACAAGATCTCTTTAAGTATTAATTTAAGTTCACTATTACTCACTGTGGAATCTGTTGAGTAATCTGTGAAGAAAACCTATAGTTTGTTACTTTTGGTAAATCATGATGCTCCAGTTGTTCCAGAGTTTTAAGCGCTGGATAATAACGTTTATCTTTAAGTTGTTTCTGAAGCTTTGCATAGGCAGCTAAAACTGGAAGACACATAGTAAGGCTATCTACAGCAGCTGCCATATTACTTTCCACTTTGCGTGCTTTAACAAGTTCCTCCCCTTTCTCTATCACTTTGGTAGAAGTGGCAGTTATGCGTTTATCTAATTCTAATATTTCTGCCTAAGAAGTGTAACAATAATATTATTAAAAGTAAATTAATGTAGTATATATATTTTTGCATCACATCATAATAGTAAAAGTATTAATTTCAATATGTACTACTTAAAAATCTGTTATACTCAATGCAAATAGAAAAGCACAGAATACAAAAAATACAAACATTAAGTTGTTGTGCCTGTGAACGAACTTGTAGGAGCTCTCTAATAGAATCTATAAAACCTTGATAATGATGATTACACATTCTTTCAATGTCTTTGTCATGTGCTTTGATACGTTCGTCAAGCTTTTCCATAAATTTCTGGTGTTCATGTCCATCGTATATTGCTCTAAAAGGGTTTAAAAAAAATTCTTTATTACCATTCTTTACTCTGTTGAAGAATATTTATGTTAATGTACCTGAAAACAAGGCCTATACTGTTTGTATCTGTGGACTCTATTTCATATAACAAATACTCATGTTTTGGTACCATGCTGGATAAAAGATTATCAACTGGTTTAATTGACAATCTTGACATAATGAAGTTCTAATCAGATTTCTTTTTATTTCAGCGGAAATATACGTGCACCCCCGTTTTCACCCTCCCAGTGCGCATATGCAACAATATCAATTGTAGCTGCGCTAAGGGATGTTTCGAGGGGCGCGTACTTCGAGAAAACATTGCAAACAGGTAAAGGGGTAAAAGTTACGTTTAATTTACGTTTAATTTACGTACCGGAAAGTCGGCCCGAGATAATCATCTATTCCTTCTATTTCTTGGATAAGAATATCGTACCCCTGCATTTTTGTTTGGCTCATTGACAACTGTGTTCCAAGTGTCAATGATTTTGATTTCTCACAAATTTAGATAAGTTTCAATTAAAGGTTTTGGATCTGGTGTTAAATATCAATCATGTTAATAAATAAGTAAACGAGCCTTGATGATTAATTGAATAAGATCATCATAGAGACCATAATTATTCCACTGAGAAAATCATTTCCATCTACTTTTTTAGGTCGCCATCTTTGTCGATCTCAGCTGCCGATTTTTTACCATTTACGCCCCTCACTCGAATACGTCATTAAATTGATAACGATTGTGCAAAAAAGTCTTATATGTAATGAGTAATTAGTAATTAATTAATGTTAATTATTTGTATTGATTCGCATCAGTTTTAAATTTAATGGAAAGCATATTAGAAAGTCATTGATAATCATTCTTCGAACTAAAAATATTTGAACATACAGCAAACTGCAATATCAATAACTTCAAGCTGAATATTGACAATATATATAAGAAATCCGCTTCTCTATAAAACATAAGCATTTATAATAATTTAGATGGTATATGCATAATTATGTTGACCCGACTTTAAATTCGAATTTACTTTCATGGCCTTCAAAATTGCTTACTGACGATATCAATTATAAGGTAAATAGATTTGAATTTTTGTTTGAATTTTTCCAGAGTGTTGGCCATTTAATCTTTCATTTATGATGAAACCTTTTCATAAGAAAACAAGTACCGGAAGTGCAAGAATGCAAAACAGTTTACCGGCTTTGTTCGATACTCGTATTACGGTATGCGATCACTCGCAAGTGGAAGTCGGTGTTGTGCTGAGAGGGAGATGCACGCAGTGTCGAGAAAATAAGAAATACGTAGCTGAGGAAAATTAGGGAGCGTTAAATTACTAATAACGAAGAAGAAGAAAGTTGCTAGTTTTCATTTATTACATAAATACTATCTTAATATCATTTAAGTGGGTTTTGTTCTGCGAAGAAAGTTCTACGTAATAAATCCGAGGGAAGAGTAGGTACGGGCTTCAGGCGTCTGGGTTGGAGACGCCAAACGTCGGATGTGGTTTCTGTGCCCTGTGAACCCCGGTTGATCCGCTCCTATTGATTGCGCGCTGTGCATCGTTCTGTACCATTCTATGTCCTTTAACTGCTTCATTTCTCTGTGCGACCGTAATTTTATTGTTTAGTGGCTTTTAACGAAGAAATTCGAAGCAATCGTAAGTACTTTTCCTTCCTGACGCTGATATTCTTGTTCGAAGTAAATGGCGCGCAAAACGCAATTGCATTTCCCGTTTGTGTGGATGTGATCTCTAAGCGCATTGATGATACTATTGTACTTCAACTAGGGTTATAATAACGGAAATTTGTATTCGTACTTCTTACTGCATTATTGTTTCAGAAATCGGCTTTGTCAATTTATCTATAGAGTTACTATATATGATGATATAGGGGGGAGAAAGTGAATTTATGACAATAAAATCATTATCATTATAGAATAGATATAATTATTAGAATAGGAAGTGCTAATAATAAAGTATGGCCTTAGTTATTATATATTATATCATTGCATATATTCATATAAAGTAATTGTTTTTGCTTTCAGAAAATGACACCGGAGGGATACACACGAGTCTATGTGGGTGGCTTAAACGAGAGCATCAAAAAAGAAGATTTGCAGATGGAGTTTGAAAAGTATGGCAAGCTAAACAAGGTTTGGGTTGCCTTCAATCCACCAGGGTTTGCCTTCATTGAATTCCTAAATATGAATGAGGCTGAATTGGCTTGCAGTAGTATGAATGGCACAGAAATTATGGGTGCCAAGTTAAGAGTTGAGATTTCAAGGGGTAGAGGTCGTGGTGGCGGCAGGGGTGGTTCAGGAGGATTCAGAGGAAATCGCAGCGGTTCGAATAGGGGATTCGGTTCTGGGGGTGGAGCTAGTATGGGTTACAGAGGAGGCAGTACATACGGCGATTATGGAGGCAACTATTATGCAGGCAGGGGTGGTGGAAGTAGGGGTAGAGGCCGCTACGGAGAAGATTATATGTCCAATCGTACCGGTGGGTATGTTACTCGAGATGGATATACACAAGATGTCTACGGCGGTAGTAGTGGAGACGCCAACGCCGAATACTATACTGGCAAGGACACTGGCACGACGAGGTATCGAAGCCGCTCACCGGCTGGCCGTGGCAGGTATTAGTGATACCTAGTCCTCGTTAAGAGATCTTAAGTTCTATTACGATTGTCTGCACGTCTTTGATAATATTACTTCGTTAATTGAATGGGGATTAGAGGTATATGGTAAAAGCAAATTTGCTTTTATTCACGAAAAAAGATGTTAAAAACGATTTCTGCGTCTGTTAACTTCACAATCTCGTCTAGTATATCACCTTTACCTATCAAGGGTGATATTGATACCATTATTGTTAGGGGTATCAAAGCAATATTTGACTCAACAACAATTTGATCAATATCTCCGACCAATCTCTTAATTCATGTCTATAATGAATTAATTAGTTTATAAGAACTTGATTCTTAGAACTTGGCATATATGAAGTACACATATACCAAAAGAAAATAGTTGAATGCATGAGATTCAGCGTCGGTTGATACGGCAACAAATATATTTTTGCATGCGCAGATATATCGTGAGATTAAAATCAAGACTCTCAATCAGTGAGAGTCATACGCCAAATAAAGGCGAAAGTAATGAGACATCGTGTTTTGCACTTCCATGTTCACAGTCATCGTCATCTTCGTGAATGCACATAAAAGAACTACGCTGCATTGCCAATCAGAACTGCGGGCCAATCAGCCACCCGCCTCGACGACTACATTTCTATCCAATCTACGCAGCGACCTGTATATAAACAAGAACTACCATTGCAGTTTATGCTGTGCAATACCATTTGTATTGTATGACTTGGTCTCAAAATTTGTGGTCATTGTTACGACACTTTTCATGATTTAGAGATTGACGAATTTTTTTCTATATTTCACGTGAAAAAATTTCAGACCAGAGAATCAATTGAAATTAACAATTTTATTGAGCCAGAACGATTGATACATGATGACATTACATACAAGTTTCATTTTATTCCAAAGTTGGGGATATTAGGTGCTTTACTTATTTCAGAAAAACTTTTGTATGCATATCATTTTGAAGTACTGGGGTAACTTGATAATAATGCTTATACTTTTCGTGTAAGTTTACATATTCCTAAATATTTCCTTTGTTTGTGAAGAGAAAATGCAGCTGGATAAAGCTTAAAGTAGTATATAAAAGTTTATGCGATAGGATTTGTATGACAGTGTCAATTTATAGTCTTTCCATTTTTTCTAATTTGTTTCTATATTTTAAGAGTCTAGTATGACGATGGTCCATAATCTTGTGAATATCATTCTCGCGTACATACATTAAAGCATGGGCTTGCTTATTATTCTACGAATAATAACGATTTTATATGGAAGAAGACAAGGAGATATGCAATATTATAGACAAATGCAAGTTGCTGCTCGTATATAGTCGACAGTGCACTCTTTAAAAAAAGCAGCTTTGCCTTAAACGAATTTTGATACACCGATCATTAGAAATTAAAATTACAAGATCGTGAGATCATCATATCTGCACAACGTGCGCTGCATTCTGTTCTTGCAATATGTGCAGAAACAGTACTGTATTTGAAAGACTTATGAGTACCGGTTAGTAGCATTATCGGTGCTCGAATATAAAACAGAATATTGAAATTATGGTAATCATGTTTTACCACTACTGTAAATGATATGGAATTGGAAGTCTATTAAATGATTTGCGCTCACTACTGCCCGCCACCCTGCCTGCCTGCCTGCCTACTTTTTCAAAATCTATAACAATAGCCAGTACTGAAATCACAAAACTTTTTTCCTTCGTTTATAAGAGACATATCTCTCGTGGTACACGAAGCTATAAAAGAGATGAAATCGTCGCTCCGAAATCCATTACAGACTTTACCGAATAATCGTAGCGTTTTCGCAATCCCCAATTTCTCTTCGTAAAATGATAGTAATATTATTCTAATTCAAAATTATTATGAATTTATTAACAAAGTCAAGTGTTTAAAAAAACATCCATAAGTATTCAAAATTAATTACGAAAGAAATTTTAGCGTAAGTATTGTAAAATATATTTTCACTCAAGATGATAGCTATAGCTATCGGGTGATGCTCAGATTTTATAATTACATCTTCGCGAAGATTCAGTTTATCAATTGCACGTGCTAGGAAGTGCAAAATGTTTTATTAGTTCCTCGTATATTTTCTTACAATACAGGACTATTTGATAGATGCCAAAAGGTTGGATCTTCGTTCAGTATTTTGAAACAGAGCTCTGATTAACTGCTTCACTTGAGTAGCTGTAAATTCTTTCGCTAATGGTCCTTTTCCATTTCCCCATCTGACTTCGATTTCTTTCAGCGATGCACCAAGTACTTTAATCAATTCTAAAAACTTGTCCCACTTGCGCACATGCTGATTAATCTGTTTCGGATCCTAAATAAACAACGAGATTGTATAAAAAGAGAGTATATAACATCGCCGGAAGGAATAATGTTCTCATAGTTTAATTTTTACAGGAACAACTGTTGGAATCTACAACTAAAACAAGTTCTTCCTGCAGCTTCATATACATAGTATGTACTCTTGTGTAGCACTAATATCAATCTGAACTCAATAAACTTTTATTAATATTAAATATGTATCTTTTCTAATGTATAAATCAATACATTTAATTTCATGGACATTAACTTACCGGGAATATAAGTGGTGCACGTTTCACGACGGTATTAAATATTGTTACCAGTTCGGTAGCTACAGCAGCGGGAATGTCTTCAACAGATATCACTCTGAATATCAGATCTTCGATCATAGAATTAGTTATACACCCTGAGGAATATATAAACGTGTTACTATAATATATGATGTTCATTAAATTGCGATAAGAATGTCTAAAAAAAATGAAACCTGCCTACAGATCTACAGTAAATATTAACAGGTAATACTTCTAGCCATACTTTTTTCAATAATTCAAGTTGCCTGATACATTGTCTCAAAGCACGTTCCGTGCTTGGATGCAGCTCCGGAGTTTGTCCTAACGCTGATAATCCTAATTCAGAGTAACAAACATAATTAAAACAGGGAAATGTTTGTAACTTATAATTTAATTTGTAAATAAATATTTTTAGTAGCCGTATATAATACCTCTTTGGTAGTCGTGCACAAACAATTTCGAACTTAAGGATTTACGTTATAAGTTATTTACTCACCGGAATCTTTAAGGATATCAAAGATAATATTTCTCTGATACCTCATGTGATCTAAAAAGCATTCGGACCCAGCATCCCTGAGTACTAATGTCTGATCAGCAAATGTTAGATTAAGTTTTTGTAAAGATTCTGGAAATTTATCTCGGTATTCGTGGGCCAGTGTGAGGAGATGATGCGCGAGATACATACAGTTATTATGGAACAGCGCTGAATAAACAATAAATTATAGGTATAAAATCTATAATTTCATATTTATATTAAAAAAATATTCGGCCTGTTTTTGTAGTAGAATATTTTGATGACATCTCACCAACTTGCTGCGGAATTGTTTCCAAGAATTTCCTATGGTGTTCAGGCACTAAGCCTGTATACATTTCAAAAACGTTCCTACATGTATAAAATAATCTAATTGCACAGGCATCAGAACTACGACACGCTTCGTCCAAAATATTTCTGGCAAGATCCAACGTTTCTTTCGCGCTTTTGCTAAAAGATGGTATACATTTTTTTCATGAAACCAATATGAGTGACACCAATTTTAGTAAGATCTTGCCAGTTATACCTTATTTGACATCTTGGTAATTCAAATGTAGTCTTGCTTAATTTCCTATCCATTTTTAATTCAATATGTTGTTGATTTTCATCCGGAAATTCAAGTGATTCCTGTATAAAAGAATGTTAACATTTTGATCTACCCAAATTCGGTCGACCAACGATAGGAAATGATTTGGAGATATCTTGCCTGTGGTTCGTACGGAATAGAATCGTGTAGATCTTTTTTCATTATAGTCCTGGCTTTTCCCAACAGATCTTGACAAATTCTTTCAATAAATAGTTTATCTATATTTTTCGTATACTCCGATAAAAATAATTGATCGTTCGTAATAAAGCCTGGACATTGCATATTACAATTTTTAGTACACACATACTACACTATTATATAAGTTTTTATAATTTAGAGTGTTACATCGAAATTTAAAGATTTGGGACATACCGATTTCAACGAGGAAATATTGGAAACCATTAATCGCGTCAACAACCGGTGCGAAATTTTTCAAGTCCGCGCTGGAATTAGGAATGGTTCGAGAAATACAATCCGCGGTAAGTGAATCCGATAATCGATCCAATAAATGTGGTTGTATCTTTTTAAAAAATGTTTCTTCCTCGTCTATCGCCAAGTTAAAATGCTGATGAAGAAACTTGAATAATAGTTCGAGATTATATAGCACGCTTTTGTAATTCGGCGTTTTCTTTTTGTTGAGTATTTCGACGGTAAATATTTTTTCGTTGACGACATACACGGAGCAATCGTCATTGATGATAGGATTAATTATGAACTCCATAAGCGTCGTCGTAAATTTGTGCAGGTGACTCGAGAGATTATCAATGTAATGCAATCCACGAATTAAATCTTGGATATCTTCGAGATCATCTTTTATGCTGAGAGTGACGGTAGTTGTGTTTTTATCGGTTTCAATTCCCGTCCAACAAATGCGATTATTTAATAAAAAAGACGCGTCCGTCAAAAAGGTACTGAATAAATTTAAATATTCGTCTTCGATAGCCGTATATATATCAAGCTCACGTAAATCACTTTCTGGATTATTTAATAAACTTTGCATATGATTCAAGATTTTCGCCGCATCTACGTATCGTTTGTCTTCCTGACATGTTTTTACGGACTTTATGCATTCGTTCAACGTTAACAATTGATTGGATAATTGCAAGCTTGCGTTCGACTCTTTTAAAGCTTGTGAAAGATTTTTTAATTCTTTCATCGAACCCGACAGTTCTATTTTTACCTAGAATAAAGAGGATGCAGAAAGCATTACCTAAAACCACCGATCTCAAATTCAATTCGATCTTATACCTGATCATCTATTCTCTTTTGCAACACGTTTATTTCATCGTGCAGTTTTTCAGCTTTTAATACCAGATGTTGGTCTCGAGTTAATTTCGAAGTAAACTCAACGTAATTATCATCCATAAAATCTTTAACGTCATACTTTAACTTTGTTATTTCCTTTTGTATCTCGGAAACTTTCTCGTGCAAGTTCTCCTTTTCGAGTTTACCTACACCGTAAAATGATACATCGACGTGAAATTTGTTTAACTGATGTCAGTTAAAATTGTGCAAATTCCAAGTTTTTAAGCAATATGTAAATCATTTTCCACGAACTATGTATGAATTTAATACGAGTAGTATCAAAAGATATAAAGTAATATATTTGATAACTTATACTCATAGCGTATCATGCACGGTATTTCTCATTCGGATCATTCATATTAATTGCACATTAATAAACGTGACATATTGCATAGTATAAATAATGATAATAATTCTCCGCCATTAATACAAGTAATTGTGATTAAAAAAGTCCACGAGATATATTATACTTTTTTAAAATGACAGTGTTTAACTGGTACAACAAATGATGTAGATTTGTATAGTTTACCTGCTGTGATCAACACGTCAGTTAAAAATGAAGTCATGATGATTCCGAATATTCTTTAGTGCGTCTTCTACACGGAATAGCTACTTAAGTAGTAGTACAACGTATTTAACATTAAATATCACCATTTCCTTTACACACTGAAAAGTTACGCTAGATTAATTAAACAAAACATAAATAACCTCTTTCTTTGCCGGCTCATACAATTGAGTACTGAGTTTATCCCTACTGACAGTAAATACGTTAGATTTTAAAGGTTGCTTTGCACATGCGCTAACTCGTGGTGCCATCTCGAACTGATCGTAACGGTCATATCGATATCTCGAAGTGTATTCAAAAGAGTTTGGAATGGCGGCAACTCCAGGGATACGCTTAACGGTGTTTCTCGAAAACGGAATTTTTATTTGTGTCTACTTAATATCCACTCGAAGAACTAATATATTCTAGTAACCAAAGACATTATAGCAACGTGAGTAAAATATATTTCATCCAACTTTTTGTTCATATTCCAGGTACTGATTCCAAATGTGTTACTAATAAATCTGTGGACAGCTGCTTTTCATTTTCGTTTTATTACAGGCATAGAGTACTTTATTATTAGTCTTTAAAACAAGCTGTTAATGATATTTTAAAGGGAATTTTGATGTATTCAACAAGAAATCGCAGTTGGCATTAATACTCGATCATTCTATCCGTGCTTAGTGGCACATAGATAATATTGATAACGAGACAACCTGCATCCAATGTTTATTTTAGATATGCCATTCTCTTATCTCGCTCATTGCCTAATCTTCACTTTATCCATATAAAACCAAGAACGGGTATCTATTACAAGTACATATATCTATTTTAAAGTTGCACTTTCTTTTTATTCATAAAAATTACAAACGTCATAGGTACAAAAGCTGGAATTTTATCGAATACAATTGAGTGGTCTGCATCAAAGGAGGGACTCTCTCACGGTCGGTTACGTACCACCGCGCTAACAGAAGAGGCAGGTTCTTGGGGGCCGACTCACCTGTTTCACAACCTGCGTGACGTATAACGCAGCCTGTCACGTGACAGGCCTTACCTTTCAACGTTAGTAGGTGGTAGTAGTCACGATATTAGTAGTGCTCTATGGTACCTATAGTAGTGGCCCTGCGAGAGGCTACGCGAAGCAAGACGCGTCCATCAGAAAGACGAACGTAGTATAACCGGGTAGACGCAGTTTAACCGCGCCCAACGTGACGCCAGGTGGTCGTCCTTCCGCGGCAGATTCACGACTCGTAGCATTACGTTCGGTTTGGAAATTCGTAATATATCTACTACAAAGATCCTTAGGTACCATCGAGACAATTTTTGACTTTTTTTTGTAATACAAGATTGTCGTCTTAGTGACGATGGTGAGATGTTAACGGATATTTGATTCAACTTTAATATGGTTTCTAAGTGATTCCACCGTGAAGTGCAAACGAAGCGTTACGCCTACTGGTCGCAACTATAGGCTTATTCTCGTTGGATGGGAAGCACCGTAAAAATGACCACCGTCTTCTCGATCGTTGTTGTTGATACCAAGGGGTATCGTGATGGGAGAGTAACGGCAGCACTGCAGGCAACACGCTATACTACTCCAACCGTGATCTCTCGCGCATGAAAGAATAAGTGGAGAGAAAGGTTAACGCTCGAATTTGAAATAGAGTGCATCCACGGTGCATTAAATTTATTTTCCTCAATGATAACCTGTGGAAAAGTGACCCCCTTCTATCGTAATTCGGAAGCCCCTACAGAGCAAGCGTACGGGATCTGTGATCGTTTCGTGAATCCGTGAATCAAGAACTCGAATCATTTCAGATTTTCTTCGACCCTTAAGTATTATAGTATTAACGCTATAATATTTCGTGTAAGTGAATAGAATACCATTTTACATCGCTCCATACTGTACCTGTGATTTATCATCAATCAGAATGTAACTGGTTTTCACAGGATCATGGTGAAGCTCCGATTATAATGATTTGGAGCGTAAATATAATGTTCCGCCAAGTGAAAGTATAGATAGGATTACATATTACGGACGTGTATGAATCGCATCATCCAGTGACGTATGCGTGTATTGTGATTAAAAAGAAAAGATTTACGAGCGGAGACAATTTAAACTATATTGGAGACATATAAATCAAAACGTACCTGCAAAAATATCGTGTTAAATATCTAAATATGAGAATCTAAATTAAAAAGCACCGCGGGAAATCGCGATTGTTCTAAAGTGAGTACCTGTGTCGTTGAACTCTTATTACCGTGCGTTTAATAATAATTTATAAAGTGTTACAATTGTGTCATCGTGATAACTACAAGGATTGACAGTTGTACTTTTGGGAATTCTATTTATACAGCAAAATGCGTAGCCTGTGCGTGGTCGTAACTCTCCTGGCTGTTGTTCGCGCACAATCGGACGAAAGGTTCGATCAAACTTCGATTTATTACACTGAACCAACGTTTATTAATATCAGTGATAACAATGCAATTGGTGGGCTCACGGAGTTACCTGGTGGCAGTATTGTCAAGGGTCAAAGATTGTTGGAAAGATCAAAAAGTCCTTACCTGGTGCGGGAAGACCTATATGTGGAAAGTGGGGGAGAGCTCGTGATAGAACCAGGAGTAGAAATCCGGTTTGGTCCTATGATCGGCATCACAGTTCGTGGTACCATAACAGCAAAGGTAATACTAATTTCCAAAACTGTAAATAAAAAAAGTAGATGTAACTACGTTAAAAAACATGCACAATACTTTCACGTATCAATCTTTTCTTCTGAATCAACAATGCGTTTCCTATTTTTATTGTTATGCGTTAGTCCGTATCACGATAACAATACAAGTATCGAAATAGTATATAAAGGTAAAAATACTATTATATATGATACTATACACTGTTATATACAAACATACTATTGTATATAATTTATATTACTGTATAGTCCTATTCATCTTTTTATTATACCCTTATTCTGTCTGGCCACCTTACGTTCAATTGGTAGATAGTTTTTGCTCATTCCTCGAGTATATCTATGTCATTTAATTTATTCTCTATATATCAATTAGAAATACTTACACGTAGTGGGCATGACAGACTATGAGTATTCGTACACGTATAAGAACTTGAATGAACGTGACTCATCTAGGCGTGCGGCTGTGCACGTGTACTACGGAAATATGCCAGAAATGACTGGCGGTAATAACCGAAGTTCTTAGAAATTTTTACGATTCTGCTTCCAGCTAAATTTCGCCACGATGAACAAGAAGATTGTCATTAACGTTCCGTAAAACATTATCCTCCTGATTATTACAGCTCTTTGTTCGGGAAAAGTTGTGCTTGAAAATTTCTGTACTCCTTCTAGTATTCATACTATTTTATACAATTCGAAATAGACGAAAAGGTACCGTTGCTTCAGGTAAATCAATATCGTTATGATATCGTTGAGCGATAAGAAGATACACCCTTTACCACTAACGATTTCATTATCAGCTAGATTTCGTGATGGAACACGTAATGTTAAAGGATGAATCAGAACCATGGTAGACTGTAATTAGATACAGCATTGCAAAACATCTACATCAGGAAAGTCAGCAACTATAGCAGTTTATATTTGGCGTACTTGATTTCATTATGTTCAAACATAATTACCGTGTTGTAACTTTTATTGCCTTTTGTGCATTTCCTTATTTAGAATCAATTTCTCTTTATTAAGTTTCGCGTAAATTAGTAGAACGTCACAGCTTACCAAAACTTCGGTTTCAACTTGTCAAACTTGATTCGTCGTAAGAACTCTAACTTTTCAAAGTGCAATGCCCCGTGATATACGTTTACTCTGGTAAATGAAATGTCATTAGAGTAGAGTGCATTCTCGCATATCCACGGTAACTTTATATCCGTCGTCCATCCGCTTTAAATCTTTCCTTCCGGTACAATTGTAATCACTATAGTTCTCAAATACCCTTAACTTGTTTCGTCTCTCGTTACGCGCTACTTATCCCTCTGTTGAAACTAGAGGTTTTTATTACCCCGTCAGAATATCTTCCCACTTTGAATACAAAGAAAAGTGTAGCTGGATTGTATTAACTGCACAGTTATTCCTCGTTCAAAGTGAACGCAGATCTTTCATTATAATCTCATAAACCAGTTTATAATAAGAGATGTTAATAATTGCAACATAAAGCTTCCACCTAAACGTAAATATCTGTTTAAGTTTTTAGTTTCGTGGAATGTTAAGTAATGAGCAAAAAATGGGGAAAGGTCCCCCCGTCGATGCTTCTACGGTAGAGAACATCGAATGACCGGAAATACCAGGAACACGCAAGTTGCATACATTGTGCTTTTGTGTACACCGCATACCCGTAACGTGCGATTTAGATTACTAGCGTAATATACATATACGCACTGATGCACAGAAAGGCTATTATTAATTCCTTCATATTTTTATCCTAGCGTATGCTTGAATTACATGAAAGAATATCTACACATATTGTATCATTGCCAATGTTACATTTCTAAACATATGCTTACTGAAACATTTCTTTATATAGTCCTACTATATATCTGTAGACAATCTGCCATAAACTTCTGCTAAATATTGAAGATTCGAAATTATGTGTTGAAGAGAAAATATCTTATAAGGGTGTAAAGGATAACAATGGGGAAGAATTGTCTTAAGCAGGATATATCTAATCGGAGTGTTTTCGCGAGGGCAGTCGGCAGAACTCCTGTTACGGAGACGACTAATCACCTGATTAAGAGCGGGATGTGAAGAGCGGGTGGAGTATAAGAGGCACAAACGAGTGAATCAGCTATGTGCATTGGCTCCTCTACGCGGTGCGTTTCGGGTCACGGATCAACCGGCGGTTCTTGGCCTGAACTGTTAACCCTCGACCTCACTAATCCTCTTACACTCGAGACGAGACGGGACGAGACCTCCCATCACCCTCCATTCAAATAAGAATGACAAGTGTTTCATCTCCATTATAGGAACTGTTATTCTAATTATCTCACATCTCTTATCTGGGATTTCTAAAATCTATGATCTATTAAGACTGTTATAAGGCTGTCATCTCATTGTAATTTCTTCATCGTGTAAATTCTTATTGGAATTCATGAAATGATATGATATTTTAAGGGTGAACCGCACGCGCCGATTATACTAACTGCAGTGGAAGAAAATAGTCAATTGCACTCGGCGGAAACACCACTTTCCATAAGACTTGTCGATGGACCAAATCCTCTAGAAGGCCGATTGCAACTCTTTCATCGAGGCGAATGGCGATCCGTTTGTACCAATTCACGAAAGTGTGTAAATATTTTGTAGCATGATACTAATTTCATATGATTAGAAGTATTATTAAAAAATGTATGAAATATGTTCAGTTGGACCCGGGCTGATTTAGAAACGGCGTGCCGACAACTTGGTTTCCAAGGAGGACGATGGTGGTCGTGGATAGACAGACAATGGCCGGCAAAACCGCGATTACTTTATGAACAGCCAGGTTGTCGGGGGACCGAACCATCTTTAATAAATTGTGGACAATGGTCTGACAGGCAACTAGGAGCTGGTGTTTGCGGTAAATTTTTAATTCACTATTATATAAAGACGTAGGGTGAGACGGGGCTAGTAGAGTTAGTTAAGGAAAAAAGTAGATTAAAAAATTTAACGTACCAGGAGACAACATGTTTGCGATTTACTTAAGTGGTGGGTGTACTTGAGGCCGATATGGAGCAGTTTGGGTCACTTTGTCGGGTTTTAATATAATCATGGTGTTAGGCCATTTTCAGGCACCATATAGAATAAAATTTGACTTTTATCATTTTTGCGATTTTGGGTCGACCCATTTTTCGCCCGACAAAATTTTTAAACCGCTTCTTTCGACCCAAAACGGTCCTAGAACATCATTAGGCAGCATATACCGTCGATTCAGGCCATTTAAGAGCGATTTTGGCGACTTTTAATTTTTGAGAATTTTTGAAGGTATACCCCTTCACATTTTTGCGATTTTGAATCGACCCATTTTGACCAATAAAAATTTTTTAACCGCTTCTTTCGACCAGAAATCGTTCTAGAATATGTTTATACATCATATACCGTCGATTTGGATGGTCTAGAATTTATTTTGGCGACTTTCAATTTTTTAGAATTTTTGAAGGTATACCCCTTCACATTTTTGCGATTTGGAAATGACAAATTTTTGGCTCAAAAAAATTGTTTAACCACTTCTTCCGACTCAAAATCATCATAGAATATGTTTATACATCATATACCATCGATTTGGATGGTCTAGAATTTATTTTGGCGACTTTCAATTTTTGAGAATTTTTGAAGGTATACCCCTTCACATTTTTGCGATTTGGAAATAACCCATTTTTGGCCAATAAAAATTTTTTAACCGCTTCTTTCGACCCAAAATCATCCTAGAATATGTTTATACATCATTTACCATCGATTTGGGTCGTTTAGAATTGATTTTGGCGACTTTCAATTTTTGAGAATTTTTGAAGGTATACCCCTTCACATTTTTGCGATTTGGAAATGACCCTTTTTTGGCCAATAAAAATTTTTTAACCGCTTCTTTCGACCCAAAATCATCCTAGAATATGTTTATACATCATTTACCATCGATTTGGGTCGTTTAGAATTGATTTTGGCGACTTTTCATTTTTGACCATTTTTGAAGGTGTACCCCTTCACATTTTTTCGATTTGGGTTCGACCCATTTTTGACCAATAAAAATTTTTTAACCGCTTCTTTCGACCAGAAATCGTTCTAGAATATGTTTATACATCATATACCGTCGATTTGGATGGTCTAGAATTTATTTTGGCGACTTTCAATTTTTGAGAATTTTTGAAGGTATACCCCTTCACATTTTTGCGATTTGGAAATGACCCATTTTTGGACAATAAAAATTTTTTAACCGCTTCTTTCGACCCAAAATCATCCTAGAATATGTTTATACATCATTTACCATCGATTTGGACGGTCTAGGAGCGATTTTGGCTACTTTTAATTTTTGAGAATTTTTGAAGGTATAGGAAATATTGAAATAATTAATTTATATTGACGAATGACCGCAATGTGATTGCACGACTGGGGTTATAAGTTTTGTGGCAAAATGCATCACCACTAAGTTTAATAAAAATTAAAAAATGTTTAGACTCAAGCAGCCACGTCCTATCCCAATGACTAAAAGAAGATAATTAATACTTATGCCTAATTTTAGATTATCATCCGGATCTTGGTATATCATGTTTGCCTCGTCACGATGGGGCAACAAAAGCAATTAAGCATTGGCGTGGTATCCGTTTCGAATATGCTCTACATAGTAGACCATTGATTCAAGAAAATACTCTTTACGTTCGAAAGTCGAAATCGGTTCTAAAAAACGTTATAATAGAGTAAGTTGACAAATATTGATATTATATTCTTTAGTCAAATATTTATAATTGCACATGATGAGTGTACATTATAAGTATTCATCGAATATATTTTTTACAATACTATTTTATATTTAAGATATGCAGGAACGGGTAGAGAATATAATGTGACACCCGCGATAGATGTGGAGGGTGTACCACCACAAATGGAGACAATTTCGATTCTCCATGCTGCTTATACCGGTATAAATGTTACCACACCAAATGCGCCAGTTGTAATAAATAATTGTACTATTCAAAATAACAAAGGTAATTTTGGATACCCTTTTGTCATTAATAAATATGTGTTACTTAATTCTTTTTCATATTCATGATAATTTGTTCAAACAATAAATATTGATGTCACTTTATAGGATACGGAATTTATATCAATAGTTCATCAGGCATGGCACATATTAATGATTGTTCCGTGCTTGATAACGGAGCAGATGGGATCAAATACGTGCACTTTGACGAGCGACCTGATGATAAATTGGATCGAACGGAAGTTTTTGATCTTTGCACATTCCCCACAACTGCTAGCCAAACATTTCCGGTAACAATATCCATGGAGCAAAGTAAATATGGTCCGAATATAAAACGATGCCCGCAAGTAAGATTCTGACGACATATCCTATAAAATCTGAAATTCTAGAAAAGCCTTTAATCCTTTTCCTTATAACTTTCGCTACTTTCAGCATATTTTTACGAGGCCTGGTCACGTATTAACTATGCATTTTTTACAAATGAAGACTGATAGAAATGACAGTGCTACTGTAGAAGTGTATGACGGTATAAGCGGAACAGAAAAGTTATTAGCTAATGTTAAAGTGAGAAATGGCACGCTACCTCAGAGTGTAACAACGACTCGACAAAACTTATTTATCAAATTCACTGCTGAACCACGGACGAACACGATTGTATTTGTTCGTTTATCTTCTGGTTATAGTCAGTATCGAGGAACTTTTTGTTTACGAGTTTGATTAAAAAATGTCGAAATCTAACAGATATATTTTTTTTAAAGGAAAAACATATGATCTTAATGTAACTGGAAGTTTTATAGCCGGCAATAATGGACGAGGAATCGCAGCGGAAAAATTAAGATCAGCTTTACATGTTCATGAGACTTCTGTTTCCGGTAATAAACACGTAGCTGGAGTACACGTGTTAGGAGGAGCAGCAGATGTAAATATTACAGAAAGCCGAATATCTTTTAATGCCGGGGATGGTGTTAACATTACTCTCACCGGTGGAAATCGAAATATATCGCGTACTAGTATATCTTCCAATTTAGGCTACGGATTTGCTGTGTGGTTAAATGACAGTAAATCTACGGAATACGTGTATTTTAATCAAACTACTGTCGTTGAGTATTCACAAATATTCCGCAACAAAGAGATCGGTATTCTGGTAAGTATAGCAATGATTTTTGTCGTCGACTAATCTTACTGCAGAATTATCCAGTAGCATAATTATTTATAGGTCGGAAATTCCACCGGTAATTCATATGTAAATATAACTGGCAATTCCTTCAATACCAGTTCTAACACGGCATTAAAAATTGAGTCTAGTTGGAGGCAAAATGAAGGCCTGCTAAGAATTCAAATTGGTCATAATTCTTTCGTGCAAAATGCAAAGTTGGGAATTATTTTGAGCCCTGCTATTAACTTGGATGCTATGATCGAATATAACCATTTTAAGGAACAATCAAATGGATGTATATTAATACGAAATCCACTTTACGAAGAGTTTAACGTTTTACCCGCGGATATAATTATTCGCTATAATGAATTTTATGGAAACCGTGGTGCCTTCGTAGTTAGCATTGGACTGTCACCGTACAGTGATATTCAAAAATTATTATTCACGAGAAACTTTCTACGCGACAATCGTATTCGGGAAATGTTTGATAATGGCGATATGCTCAAATCAAGATTAATACCACGCTCCAGAGTGGCTGCTGCTATTGTTGTATCGTCAAGTAACGTTGCAGTTTTTCGAAACATTTTACATAATCCAGAATCGAGATACGAAATTGGTTCTCATTTAGAGGATCAGAGCAAAGTTATAAATTGCACTTATAATTGGCTGGGTTTTGCGGAAGAAAATAAAATATACGAGAGATTGTTTCATAGGTATACCATTTATATTCAATATGCACAATAAAATGTTAAAGATAGAAGTTTATTCTCCATTCTGCTGTTGTAGGAAAGATAGATATAATCTTGCCAAAATCGAGTACATGCCTTATCTGCTACATAGCAGTAATCCTGCAGCAAACACCATCATTTCTAATCCAACATTTGTACCACGATTCGTGACGCCCGGTACGAATCTCGTTGGTGGAGAAGTTGATGGACTAGAAGTACTAAACGCAGGAGAGTACATTGTTGAACGTGATATTAATGTCCGACCAGATGGAAAATTAATACTTCAACCAGGTGTCACGCTACGTTTTCCACCAGCTGTAGGAATGATGGTTGCTGGTAGGCTGGATGCTCGTGGAAAACGACCAAGCGATATTTTATTTACTCTAAAAGAAGAACTCATTATGGAGCCAAACAATGAAACAATGAATGATCAAGGTATCGAACAGATGAGAGAAGAAGATGTGCCTGTCCGTCTACTTGGTGGTAAAACGAATCTCGAAGGAAAACTACAGGTAAAATAAAGTTCTTCAATGTCTTTAAATGGTGAGTATTATTAACTTACCATTTACTGTATTATGTCCGAAAGGTAAAAATAGGTGAGAAATGGGGAACCGTTTGCAATTACGGATGGACAATTTTGGATGCGGCACTTGTTTGCCATCAATTAGCTTTTACTCTGGACCCGGATAATTGGATTATGGAACGCTCGCAAATTCCGAATGCTGGTATCAATGAAGATATCATTCTGAGTAATGTTAGATGTACTGAAGATGATAACGATATTTCGAAATGTCGGGCTGAAACGGAAGACAATTTTGAAAGTTCCTGTACTCATGAAAATGATGTTGGCGTGAGATGTTCGGAAGCTGCATGGGCCGGTTTAAGATTGGGGCCACTTGCTCTAAGAAGTGACTTGCAGTATGTGACAATTGAGAAAGCAGGCTTATTAGATTATAAGACAAATTCATTCAAGCCAGGTATTATCATTTGTTAACTAATTGAAACATAATCGAAAATGATTAATTCTAAGAAAGTTATATATCTTTGCAGCATTACAAATTGACTTTGCTCGGCATTCATTGGACGGTGTAAAAGTTGTCAATAATTTACAAGATGGTTTAGGCATTTTATATTCGGATATATATTCAGCGGATGCTGTGAACACTGTTAGGAATAGTGATTTCTCACAGAATGGAGGCAGTGGTATCAGTTTTAAGCAGCTAGGAATGCGTATTATAAATTCAAGAATTGAGTACAACAAGGTTGCTGGAATTAGGCATAATCCTGCATTATCTGCGGTTCAACAAAGAGAATTTGCAGGGTGGTTTTTAAGACGTCCAGACAGTACAATTGATTCCACCTACAATCCAATAAGTATACCTTATTATACGCGGGACATCGATCTTAGTAATGAAGAGACTAAGTATATGATAACTGTTAAGGTTGATGGTGACCCCATTAGAAGGCAAATTAATATCAGGGTAAGTCTATCAATTGTATATACGCCCAATTCTGATTTCTCACCAACGCTTTTTACACGATATTGATTTAACACGACTTGGAAGAAATTTTCATTCTCCTCTTATACGATTTGTTTTGATTTAACAAGAAGAGTTTCACCAATAATGGAAGAAGATATTGTCTGAAAGGGACAACAAATAAAATTTTGTCCAATTTTTGTGTTTTTAAATAAGTAACATGTTATTTTTCTTTTCAAATAATTTACTTTATATAATATATTTTTATATACACGCGCAATCTTTATGAAGTAAAAAGTGCAAGCACGTAAAAATGATAAGATGCTAACATAGATTTTCATAACATAATTTCTTTAATATATCTCGAAATCCGAGGTTTTAACATTTTGTCTTATAATTTACAGTGCAGACCCGGATACGTTATCGGTATGCAGCTTTTGAACCCTATAGAAAATCGGAGTACCGAACAAATTATAATATACGATTCTCAGTATCGTGATCGTAACCGGGATATTTGGTACGTGAAACGAGAT
This sequence comes from Nysson spinosus, assembly GCA_910591585.2. Classification (NCBI taxonomy): domain Eukaryota; kingdom Metazoa; phylum Arthropoda; class Insecta; order Hymenoptera; family Crabronidae; genus Nysson; species Nysson spinosus. The sequence continues at coordinate 11,350,505 of OU342832.1, forward strand.
TTGGCAGTCTTTCCTTTTACTTCAAGTTCGTTCTCTTTAGTCCTCGAATATGATAGTGGTAATAAAGCACTGGGTGGTGCTGTGTTAGTCATCTCAGCCCTTCGAGCTCCAATACAGGTACAGTTGAAAATTGGTCACTGAAACAAACTATTTTTGATGGTTACTAAAAATGCAGTAATTTAATGCAGGACATCCGAAATAAAATAACGAGAGGGCCGATTCCTGCTCTTGTTGTCACTAACACGAAGATCAAGAGTAATCGCAGAGGTATTCTCGCCTCTTTTTATAATCGATATTTAGACGAAGTCGGTGATCATTTCCTGCGAAAGGCTAATGAAACGATACAATTAATTGGCTGCGATATATCGCATAATCAAGAGGAAGCGATTTACGTGCATTCTCCTTACTGGAATATTTTCGACTCAAACATGTCCGAAATTGCGATACATATTAATGATACTCTGGTAACCGATAATGGGAAAGGTATCTTTCAATTTAGTCGTGATGCAAGACACTCGAACAATTTGTTCCATTGGGTGATGCAAGATAGTACCATCGAAAGAAATCGTGCGGGTGGCTTTGATGTTTTACTGCCAGACGTGTGGAAGTATAATGAGAATTTTACCCATACTTTGTACTTCGGTAATAATACCTGGCGAAACAATGAGCAGTTTGCTTTCATCGTTGATGGCCATTTTGCAACTCTAAATATGTCTCACAATCGATTCGAGGGTAATCGTTGCAAAACAGGCTTGATTTCCGTTCGTGGCATGGAGAAGAAAATAAGAATTGATAATAATCGTATCGAAGGTAACACTGGTGCCTACATGGTAGAGTTTAAGGCGAATAGTCAGTCAGAGATTCTGGGGGATGTTTATGCGCGCTTCTTTTATAATGAGATCAAGCGAAATAGCTATGACCTTTATGGCAATGGTCCACATAGACGAGACGATGGCCCTAGCTACGTCGTGGGTTTTCACGGTATACAAAAAGTATGGGTAAATAGAAATCTATTTGGAGATAATTCATTAGATTATGAACTATTGGCTGGTATCAGAACGGCGAAAATAAACAACGAAGTTGAAGTCACGGAAAATTGGTGGGGCACTACGAACGATGAGGATATAAAGTAATTTGTTTAAACGCATTTATAGTAGAAGATTGTTTTATAAATATGTAATGTTATCATGATCTTTCAGGCGTATAATATTTGACTTCGATGATTGGAATGATCACGCAGTGGCTAAGTATCGGCCTTTCTTAACAAGTGATTCTTTCGATTCATCTATTTCCGTATCCTGGGAAGTTGGAAAAGATATCGATTTGGATAATCTGGGTGGACGTATAGTAGAGAATTTATCTTTACACGCAAGGGACAAGCCTTATATTATTCAATCGGATATTACAGTCATGCCAGAAGCAACAATGCATATTTACCCGGATGTTGTAATGGAATTCGCCCCCAATGTAGGAATCCTTGTCCTTGGTACATTAAAAGCTGTAGGTGCACCTAGTCATGAGATTATAATGAAGCCGATTGAACGCAAAAACGTTAATGATACTGCGAATTTAAATTCCACTCCAACACGGCCTCTTGGAAATATTGTTATGTCGCAAGAAACAATCCGTCTCTGTAAAGACGGCCGGTGTTCATCATTTTTTAACGAAGGTATAGTTTCATAATTATATATTTAATATATGTCTCTAAAATTGATTTAATGCGTATTTCTAAACAATTTCTTTCTTTTACAGGATTTGTAGAATTTTTTAATCAGACGACACTCCAGTGGATTCCATTGTGCGATGCTCGATTCACGGAACGAAACGCGCAAGTAGCTTGTCGACAATTGGGATATGATACATTAAATGTCTATGTATCATATGACCGTAGATACGAGCTTCATTCTGGATCTTTAACACGTGTTTGGTCTTGGCCCGAACCATTGCAGGTATGTCGCGACCATTTTTCATACTTATAATACAATATAAAATATTCATGAAAAATAAGAACACGTTTATTCCGGGCACTGTTTAGTGTACCGGAAAAGAAGAAAATCTGGAGGAGTGTCAAATCCGATTAAACGGACAATTGTTTGGACATCGACATGAATGTCCTTGGGATGGTTCCTTCGTTTTCATACATTGCGGACAACGAAATTTGGATGACAGTCAGGATTATTGGGGCGGAATACGTATCGCTAACAGTGAATTCGAACATCATTTATATGAGCATCGTATTCATGATGTTGTTACCCATGAAACAGTTAGACGCGTGGAATCTGTATTGAAACATATCAACATCACCGGTGCTGGAATGTTGCATTTCGAGAAATCCGCTGCTATTCAATCGATTATGAAATCACCAGCCATAATGCGCGTTAATATAACACGCAGTGCTTACCATGGTATTAACATGATATCACCTACTCATAGTGTGAGTATTAAATATGTGTATTTTCCTAGTAATTATCTTTCTTTGCACACTTATTAATTGATCTTTCTGCTTATAATGAATAGATGGAATTATTATTTAATATCATAAACGATACCCTTGGAAATGGTGTGAACGTACTTTCAATAACAGGGGAAGGTCGCGAAGCGGAAGAAAGTTCATTCACCCCGATTAAAGATCTTAACATTCCATATCACTTGTTTAGTATGATCGACATATGTGATACTATTAAGGAAATCACGATCGAGGAGCGCGTTATTATTTATTACAAATATGACAATCATCCGGTCAACTGTGTCAAAATCTTCCGCAGCGTTTATAGATCGAAACCTTTTGGATTTAGGTTCGTATTTTATGTATGATACAAAATCTAATTTGTTTTTATTATTCGTATAATATAACACTTAAATATGTATTTGTTTATTTATTTCAGGCTCTTACAGTTTAATCTATTTAATTCTACCGGAAAACCGGGTCGTGCCGATAGTATAACATTGTATGATGGAGATATTTACAACGTCACTGCCAAAAGTATTGGTCACTTAGAAGCTGATAGTCCTGATGAGAAAAAATTATTTAGAACTCAAGGACCAAGCCTTAGTGTAAGATTATTTGCAAATGGTGCAAGTAATGTACATGGATTTATTGCAGAAATCGTTACCCTTCCAATATCTGCCATAGGATTCAGTGAGTAACGGCGTCCATTTTGGAAGATGATAAATTACTTTCTTAGCATGTGAATATATATAATTAAAAATCGTTATGAATATTACACAGATCGCGATGTGCAACATAATATCTCGTATTCTGTGATATCAAACTGCCGTGAAGGAGCTGTCAAATATGCAAGTGCGGGTGAAGTAAATGCGATAATGACACTTGAGCGCAATCAATTCACAGATAATTGTGAAAAACTTTATGGAAATTTCTCTACGTGCGGATCAGCCGTTTGGTTGGATGTACAAAACACACAATCTTTATTCTTCAGAGTAAGTGATCTCTTCATTTAAGAAACCAATGGCATCCTCGACGTTTAAGTTTATGTAATAATTCTGAAATTTCAGAATAATCTTGTACAACGGAATCATGGCGGTCTTTCTATTCGAGCCGATTCTAGAGGTTCTGCAACATCCTTGAAAGGATGGATTCATAATAATCTTTTTACGGAGAACTTTAACAAACCTGCCTTGTAAGCGAAATATACTTTATACATTAATTTTATTCAAGACATCAATCTTTATTCTTTAAATAATGTATCAACATATTTGTTTAGGTATGTCGAGGGTCGTCAAAGTAGTCCATATCAAGAAGTGACTATATTTAGAAACTACTTCACTAAAAATTATGCTCCGTATAATAATAATATTATCTTGAAACAAGTAGTCAGTAACATGACTCTGAATTACTTACACGGTAATCTCGGGGCACATCTTCTGGAAATCTCAGGATTCGAACGAGTCCGTTTACCTATTTATCAAAGTACATCGCATAATGGTTTTTACAAGTATGGCACTCTATTAAAGAAATATGTATATATACTTTAGGTATAGTACAAAAATGGCTATTTTAAAACAAACATTTTTAAAGGAATTATGCGGTGGATCGTGAAGGACGTAGTACTATAATTGCTGGAACGCCTGGACAACAATATGTAGACAATGTCTTCTTTAATCCAGATAATGATTACGAGATGTTAACTACCAACAGATCCATGTAAGTGTCTGCTTCGTGTATTGCGTAATACAATAGAAATTAATAATGCAATATTTATGAAAAATTATATAGGCAACTAGAAATGTGGAGATCTCATGTCGACGCACGACACAATTGGTGGGGATACAATGAAACTTTAGCAGTCGGAGGACGAATACGAGATCGTGGTGATTCACCCGAGTTACTTCAAGTTGATTATCAACCCTTCCACATGAGTAATAAATCAGTATTAAATGGAAAATGTCCACCTGCTTGGGATCTCGTTGGTGATACGTGTTACATATTTATTGGTGCGCCTATGGACTTTTATAGTGCTCGTGAATTTTGCAGAGTAAGTTGTTTCTTGAATAATTCTAATGCTACAATTATTATCTTCTTGTATACAAAGGATATTTCACTCATATTAATCCTCCTAATTTTTAGTCTGCAAATGCTTCGATGCCTTTTATTATGGGGGATTATTTAGAGCTGTGGCATTTCTTGCGTAAGCAACAAGATCGGTACGATTACTCAGATCGTGCATGGATTCAAAAATTAGAGCATGTGGATCAGTGTACAACATTCACCTATCAAACTATAGAAATTGATCACTGTTCTCAACCAAGTCCGTTCATCTGCGAGATTGGTACGGAATGAGACAAATTTGAAGTATATCAAATATGCTTTACATGGAACATGCTTTTGTTATCTAATAACATATATTTCATCCAATAGATCCTAGAATTAGTATTGATCCTTTATCATGGAGGAAGGACATTGTAGCAGTTGCTGTGCTGGGATCAATGGGCATAGCTCTTGCTTTACTGACCTCAGCTATCGCGCTTTGGATATCGAAATCCAAGAGAAGAAACGTCGAAAGATTAGAAAGAAGAAATTCTATTAGGCAGTCATTACACTCATTGCGATCAGTGGGTTCGACATCTGGATTTACAGAACTGGCCTATCGTCGAAAACCGATTACAGTAATTACTTTCCTGATTTAGCTACTGATTTCAATTGAACCCTCAACAGCTCAATTTTTTCGCGTTTAAAAGAAAATCGTATAACGTAAATCTAATCAAATGCGATTCTAACGCTTCTAAGCACGTGACTTTAACATGTAACTTTAAAGCTATAGAGGGTTAACTAAAGAATCATCATAAATGTTTTATTAAATTTTAGACAAAGCATTCAACGGACACATTAAATTCCAAGTCTTTAGACTATAGAAGGATGTTGAATGGTGGAAGCATAGACTCGATGGACAAGTCCCAGCTAAATTCATCGATGGAAGACAATCAAAGTTATGATGTCTACGAGGCGCACAACCCACGATATTCACCCAGTACGAGTGATTTTAAAACGAACGCACAAAAATACGGAGTAACGCAAAGCGCGGATAATCCCGCGTTCGACTTAACATATCGCAATGAAGGTTTCCGAAATCATTCTACGTTCACCTCAAGAAGTAACAGTGGCTGGCCCTTGGAAGCTAATACAGAAACCACTACCGATGAATCACCTACAGTAGACCCTAATAATGAAAGTTCATATCTTAATAACACATCTACTCTACCCTTAAATGCAAGTCTTGCTTTGACGGATTCGATAACCGAATTGAAACGTGATATCGAAACAACGGCATCTTATGGACCAATGGATTATGATATGCGACGCACTTACGACACAGCTACTTTAACACCAAGCCAAGCATCCGAACCTGTTCCGGAATATGCCCCCGATTTTAATCCTCCATTACCCCCTCATCCGTATCATTATGACGAAGGCAGACCCAGAAGCGAAGCACTTCTGGAAACCAATCTCGATACTGGCGAAGAAAAACCATTGAGATCGAAAAGTGAAGTTTTACTCGAAACAAACTTAGACGTATTCTTAACAGGAGAACCCACGGAGTTAACGCAACTTTCAGCCGGTGCACGCAGCAAGAGTCAACCTCTGGAAACGGCAATGTGAATCGTATACAATATACTGACTTATTGTATTATATGGTGAGATTATTTGTTTAGTTGGACATTTAATGTTCAGCTTAAGATACTCAAACTCGAAGGTGAAGTTGTGTTAGATACAGCTAAAGTGGAGGACGAAAAGGGACCAAAATATCCGGGGAAAATCCGTACCCTGTGAACCCACCGAATATACAATATAACGTGACGAATTATTATATACGATTTAAGACTATCATCGAACACGATATAAGTTTGTAAGTGCAAACTAGGTGTTTTACATGAAAGGCTTCAATTTCAATTCCATTTTGTACATTACTGTGTAAAATAATATTTTCTATTACTAATATGCCAAGTATAGAATTTCATACGTTACACATCACATATAGAAAAGCATAATACACAGTGACAATGAATTAATTCGAAACAAATGAGTTAACGTGGACGTTGAGTACCGTTATTGTTAATCATGGATTCGTACGGTGCTTTTGATCCTGAAACCAAATGGTTACTTAACACGTTCACGCCGGTGTACCACCGGTGGTTCAAGTGGAGCTAATCAAATAGCTCATCTCAATATACAATATCCTTCTTGCCGGTAGTAAAAAGTCTTTCAATTCCAGTTCCAAACGAATAAGAAGTGAAATCATTTTGAAACCACTATCCAGTTATTCACATGGATTTTTATCACGTTAAAAGTGGTTTTCTAACACAGTGCCACCAGAACGAGAAAAATGCAATTAATAGAACCGCCCGATGTAACGGAATCTGAATTACACAGCCGGCGTTAATGTGTTAAGCATTCGAATATGTTTCATCATATGAAGAAATTCAAACCAATATGCATTTAAATGTTATAAATGAAACGTTTTAACACAGGTAAATGGTATTACACTGCCAAATGATTGTAGGATATGTTAGTTCTATCAAACTGAGGTGTTCTCGCATACGTTGATGTTGTGATACATAATTTGCCGGAATATAGATAAGATTTTAGTTCTATCGTTCTAACCAACAGCTACCCCCCCGACGAACGAATTATCGTTAAGGAACACTACATCTATGAAATGCGTAAACACATTCGCACGAACACCTAGTTATTAAGTAATTACTCATTACGCAAGCTATTTAATAGGTATAGTCTTCCTTAATTAAGGTGATCTCGTTAAAGGCCTTTGTAAGAAAAGGTATACATCTAAATGTATCCAAGTTTTAGCCAAGTATCCGTCCATAGACGTAAGTTTGTTCTACAAGCGAAAGACAATGCCTTTCTACGAGGTGCGCAATATTTATACGCTTGTATAATATTTAATGTTTTTTATAGATTCGATACAGGAAAAGCGTTTAGTCGCCCGTATTTTTTTATATATGAAAATAATCATCTATCAACTGCCTGCCCCACCAGGAGTCGATGGTCCACTGGAATCAAATAAGATGTTATCATAAATAAATATATTAGAATTAATTGTAAATCGTTTGTAGACCTAATTCCTTAATCAAAAGGCTTTAAGGATTATCTTTTTATACGTTCTACTCAGTATTTACAACGTACTCTCGCCGCAAGTTGTACGTCCCTTGTAAGATATCCTACTTCAAATATAAACATATTCGAATTTGCACCGATATATTATTTCAATATTAATGTATCGTGTTTTTCTTTCTTTCTCAGGATACAATATCAAGATTGATACCATAAGAAGAGGTAAATGTTGATTATGAATTATGATCATATACATAGTATGTAGGATGTATGGATAGCAGGAAATCGTTTTAAAACAATATCGAATATATTAATATTAATATCGTTATTAACATTATTAAATATCAGGATCAGATTGCTGTTTGTCGTAAACGTTCTTTTAAGTTCGCACGAACATTCATTTGACGAGAAAGTTTCGCCCTTCTTTAAGTAGTTGGCGAATATTCCTAATAAAGCTCTTTGTGCTTGCAAAACGTTTCGCGTACAAACAGATCGACTCTTCTTGATCCGCGCCTTCAAGACACGTGTGCACCTCACGAATGAGGTTTATTAATCATTTGCACTCGAAAGGCAACTGAGATTTATCGCAATAAACTAAACGGCGACTGAGAATCGCCTCTAGAATACTGCAACAAACTGAGTGACGACTGAGCGGCGACTCTCGAGTGCAAAGGATTAATTTTTACAATGGTAGATGCGCCTATTTACATACAATTTTCTACTATATTCTAATACGACAGGAAGGTCACTTCGAGGTCAAAGTACCAGATACTCTAATATTCGCGGAAGAAATCATTACACATCGAAAATATATACGATTCCGGTATAGGAGGATCATATCCACGGCTTTTCTTCATAAAATCTTTATCGACTCTCATAGATACCTTGTTGAATTACTATAATAAATATTACTATAAAGTAAGAATATTATTACGGAATAAGAATATCTATTATTCTTGTTTAGTTTATCAAAATAAGATATAACTAATAATATCTTTATTAGTCACATCTTATGAATATTCTATCTCGATGAGTTTGTATATGATAATAAATATTCTTATTTTACCGAAGAATTTACTTGACAACGGATTCTTTTTCGCTTTGAATTCTTGCAAAGTTACGTCGGGTAGTTGTTCCATAATATTGATAAATATGTCACAAACTACGTGCAAAACAATTCGCGTAATCCTGTCGATTGGTTTCTTTCGATTTCATTCTAAATAATATTTCTAACTAATATACTTTAACATTATAATGTTCCGCGGTACTGGGAGCGCACCTGCTTGATCCCTATTGCACAAGTTACACTGAAGGAGAAATGTTTAAACTATTGCACCAATCGTGCGATGTAGCACGCAACTAACGAACGCAGCGCAAACGCACGAGTTCGTTTCAGGATGTTGGATTCATTGCATCCGTTAACGTGGAACATTCTTGCACCTAGATTAATTAACTTAATAATAAAGACTTAAAGGAATCTACGAACTCGCGGACTTACGAACGTTAACACTAATTCGGAGCACATACGTCCACTCGCCGTAATAATTCGTTGCATTTAAGATCGGGATCGCTGGACATAATGTAACAAATTGTGTGTTACAGGTAATTCAAAAAGATTACCGATTTTTCCTGATCATGAGACCTGGTCTTATTGTCGGAAAAACTCGTATTGTTAAAAAATATTTTCGAAAATAAGACCTGGCGTTATTTTTAAAACGATAGATAATAATGAAAATTTAAAGTAAAAGTTCCAAGAATATCTATATTCATTACCCAATTTATAATTAAAGATAAGACCGTGGTCTTTTTGGGTGGTCTTATTATTGCAAGAAACCGGTAACTGTTGACAATACGACAGCTACATATCTGTTTTCGTCCTTCTTCTTGCGTAGGAACATAAAATCACGTAAGAATAAAGAAGCTTTTTGTCGATAAAATGAAAATAGATCACGTATGAGCGAGTTAATTGCCGGAGTCTATAAAACAATCTATCTGTAATTATGTTAATCGATAATGTAATATTCACATACTACATGTAACGTTCATAATTAGCTTTTCTTACGAACTTCTTTTATAATTTTTCTCATATTTCAAATTGCATTTTGGTTACATAATTAGGAGTCCTGTTGACGTTATTAATCTAATAATGCTTAACAGAACTGTTTTTTTTACAGGACTAGCGTCTTTTTGTTCAGCGACCACCTTGTAATTTAGGGGCTTATAAATATTATTTGATAGCTACGATCTAGCTACTAATAAAAAAAGTATTACGACGAGAACGCTGTCAACGATATAAAAGGTTGAAGAAGCTGATCCGATAGAACAAAGGAGTGTTGATGAAAGACAGTTGTACCAACCATCATGTACGCGAATAGAAACTAATCACGCGATTGAGCGACTTATCAGTTTACAACTGGCTTTAGTACTTGCGTCCTAAGTTTACCAGTTCTAAGTAGTACCTTTCTTATGGCTATTTATTTTTTTATATCGCAATAAACGGCATTCGATAAGAATCACTATTATAACATGATAAAAAGAATACGTTTATAAGTAGCTATGTACGAATTAATGTGGAGAACCGGTTCTGTTTAATTGATACTACCGGAAGACTTTTGTAATTTTTGTTGTTTATATGCACGAACTAAACATAAAATATAATGTCTTTAACGCGATAGCCAGCATTTTATTATGATTTTAATAAGTTCTTCTGGAAGTCGACATTAAAGACGTTCAAGCTCGAGCAATGTTTCGTTTCGAAATGAAATATAAAACATAGAGTGAATCAACGATAAAGTATCATTCGAATAACGATAGGCGATAAGTGGTATATATTAAATTTTATATTAAAATTTTAAATTAAATTAAGTAAAATCCTTAACACAAGACGCACTAGTGTATGTTAAGTTCTTCACGCTTTCCACGTATACGAGGGTACGTGATCAGGGTGTTCGATCGCATTTAATACAGTTCGATATCGGGCGAAAATATTCGTCGAAATAAATCTAGCCGTTTGACTTAATTCGAGTTTCGAATACGACCTGTACTTTGCAATCGTGATTTCTCGCGTACCTTATTCAGGACGATCGACGTCGATTGTTTCTAACGACTTACATATTTATATGTATATATTATTTCAAGCAGAAGAACGGAATGATTCTTTGCCGATTTTTACTCCGGGGATCTCCAAACATTCCATGTTTCCTTCACCTGGATTAAATGAAACAAGCGTCTGAACGGCGGGAAATACGACGCGGAGAGATATTATTACTCCATCGCGGTACCACGTGTGGAGTAAAGAAAACAGTAATTTGTAAATACGGGCCGAATGTAATGAGATGTAAATACAAGGCATTTATCGTACGTGATTCGTCCCAAGGAAAAAAAAACTGAAGTAAGCGACGAGAAAGAAACGACGTCGCTGCATTGCGCTCCGACGACTTGCATCTGTCTCTAGACTAGAAAGAAACGTGTCACCAGGTGACACGTACCAGATTTACGGGAAAGGAAGCTTCCATCGAAGACAAGAAGATCATTAATATCTGCGTTGGCAAATCTTCCGAAACCACGTGAAATCAAGTTCCCGAATTTGCGTGCACGGTTCAAGAAACGCGGAGAACCCGTCGAATGAGGATTCTCATCTGGGGTGTATTCTTCAAAGAACGAACTTCTTTTTAAAGGAGCAGGAAAGACGTAACGTTATGTTTTGTCGTGCGAGGCTAAGATTACAGGCTGTGCCCGAGTCCCATGAAACGAGCCAGACATTCAAGGCAGATTTGCGGCTGAGTTCTTTCTGAATAATCATCAAACCATAAAAACTTCCACGAATGGATTACAATCCGTCTGCGGCGGCGCAGGAATAGCTACACGCTTCTCAAAATCCATTCGTGGAAGGAATGCTTCTAAACGTGCTTCTGCCGTTGGTGTATTCGCTGTTGGCACAGGTGCTGGCGGTGCAAGTTGCAGACACTCCGCTGGCGTTAACTGAAACGGTAATGTGCACAGTCACAAATCATATTTATTTGTATCTTATATTATGTTGTAGTCGTTACATTACACTAATTATATTATATTATATTAACAGCATGCATTATTTTATAATATACCTAAAAATGGAACTTACCATTGCAGCTTGCTGAGGAATAGCCGCGATTCCACCCACGTTCGCAGGATTGTAGTAATTTGTCGGGCTAACCGGCGGTGAAGGATAAGGCCAATAAAAAATTGGAGTAGGATACGGAGCTGCAAACTGTGGCGGGCCACGTGGAAGAATCGCAGCTGCAGGTGGAAATAAGGCAACTGGAGGTGGCGGTGGTGGCAACATCGTGCCTCCTAAATATGCAAGAGAAAGGAAGACCATCAATGTTCGATCAAAATCATTGTACTATACATTCATATCGTTCTTCAATATGTAGATCTTAAAGTTAATCAACTGTCCGGGATGATTAACATTAAAATTCACAGAAAAGCATGCGACATAAGCACCGTTTTAAATCACCATATATAATGGTAAAGGTATACAAGTAAAAGAATGAATTTCTTGTAAAGCGTAAATTATTTAAGTTTTGAATTGCTCGTCAACGTGACGCAAATACATCATAATTCTCGTTACATAATTTGATTACGGATTAATAAACCTCCCGATTAAAAAAAAAGAAACTGATAGCACCCACGATTTCTATGTATGTACAAACATAAGAAGAGTGCCCACTATGTAACCACTCCACGATATGTGGTAAGTGATATCGTGCAGAGCAATTCTACTACCTCGAGTTTCATAATTATCACTAATTGAAGACTCCTTGTAGAGAACACTGAAAGTGCCGAAACTCCAACATTTCTTTTATAATCGGTAAATGTTCTACATAACAGTGGTAGTACTGTAATATAGAATTTTAATTCAATGTCCTTTTGTAAATAGTTAATAATAATGCTAAAAGATGTTACACTCGAGAAGATTTTTCTTTCTCCCGAAAAATTGAGCTTTTGCCACTGACAGTGTTTTCTACAAGGAGTCTTCAATTCATTTTTATTAACTCTTTTTCCTCCTAGGTTTCCCATAAATAATACTGCGACGAAACCTGCACGATTTCACCCTCGTTCCGTCGATTCTGTATGGTTCAAGTGAAACTCTTAGATCCATCATTACTTGAGTGAACGAGTTCTAATAGATAAGTATAGAAATGAATCCTCTGTTGGATACCATACAATTATTACAATCTGTGATTGATAATCATCGATAGATTTAATTTCCAGATTTTCATCCGGACCGTACAGAAAGACGTCATCCAAAGGAATAATGACTTGGACTTGGCCTACCTGGAAGCACAGAAGTTAGTATTTGTAGGTCCCGCTACCAAACAGCAATCGACACTGCACCATTGTAACACGATAAATACGTATGTTTATATATATAATATATGCAGCACCAACTTGCGATTTCGCCCCTCTGCCAAATCACCAGATTCACTCAAATCTTTCTCTCTCCCTTCCCCCCCAACTCTCTCTCTCTCTCTTTCTCTTTCTCTCTCCTCCCTCACTCTGGCCATATCTCTTGCACAGCATTAGAAGCCTTATCGCGTGCTACCCTCGCTTAATATAAAGGAGTTTCTTAATATAAAAGAGCAGACTTTAGTTTCCGAAATTTACCGTGTTTCGTATCACGCTTTTAAATCTATGTTTTTATTTCCCTTTCAAAACGTCATATAATACGAGAATGAATTTAATTCGTTAATTTCCTTTTTAATAATTGTCGAGGATGGATGCGAATATAGAAATCCGACGTATTTTTTGAATCGAATTAAAATGGTTATTCCGACGAATATCTGTGCTAATTAAAAATAAAACGTGTATATTGTACTTCAGTCTAAAATAATAGTACACCGTATCAAGACAGTAATAAGTTCGGAGAGCTTAAAACGCAGCGGAGGAAGTACAAAGTACTCTTTATCATTGCGAGGATTACGAATAAAGCTGTAGATCACAGTAACGGGATCACTTTGCTATAAATTGTTACTAAATGATCATAAATCACGATCTATGTTAAACTTATTATATAATAAGTATCTATAATGTTGTTAATAAAGGATCGTGATAGCAAACTCTAAATGCTAATAACAAGTGCGATTACCAGACGTTAATATACTTTTAACAAAGCTTACGACGATCCACTAAAAGCAAGCACTATAATTGAACATTTTTCTAACAACACTTGCTTTCAACAGACGTATAAACATCGTGGTATCGTTACCCTCGTTTCATTTATTTACAACAAATATATTAATGTTTCCATGTTGGACGTGAAATTATGATGCATTATTAAAATGAACGTGATCGTTCACTACATTAGGGATGAGGGTGAGGCCGAGAGCGGGAGAGACAAATAGCTAAAACAACAGAAAGAATGAGAGATATACCAATGTGAGCGAGAGAGAGATAGAGAGAGAGAGAGAAAAAGGAGAGAAGGAGAGAGACAAGAGTTACGACATAGAAATCTCCAACTTGATCTGTAGACACCAAAGATACCTGCGAGCCCAGTGAAAAAATGTAAAGAACGTAACAGGGTGCATGGTGGTCGTAATTTTCGGAACATTCCAAGAGAGCCTGTATTATTTCAGCTCACCTTAAAACACTAAGCGAATTTCACTGACGAAAATCCATGTTAATAATGAAACAATTACGTCACCCCGAAAATTACCACCACCGGGCGAGGTAATGTAATCAGGGTAAGAGTCCACCAACCCGGCAAGCAAAAAGATATATATGTCCACAAGGCACATTTATTAAACATGATCGTTCACCATCGATATAATTGTCGATATACAGAAAAAAAGTGTATACAAGGGGTAAAAAAAGATCAGTATTCCTCTTATTACTTGTGTGCTGTGTGTGTGTATGGAATATTGTGTCAGTGTCGGTGTACTTCTGCGTGTGTGCGTGTCCTATAACCCAGTAAATAAACGCCGACGGAAAGAAACTCTCTCCTCTCACAACAAAAAAAAGGAAGGTGTTGTAATACAAGACGCACAGAGCTGATCTCGTCCCATTGTTTTTCTACCGCGTATGCGTAAACTGTACCACGTCAAGGCAGTAAATGCGCGTGATTAGCTTTCGCCAGGTAAATCACGGTCAGGTATATCAATTAATAAAGTCAACCCTGTTTCTTTCAAGATACAACATAATGATGTTAGACACTTGCCCTTTACGTAGATCATTCGTCAAAAGATAGTTAAACTTCGAAGACTTATTAGTAAAGTAGGATGAACAAGTATCACGTTAGAGGATCCGACACGAAGTCCAGCATTGGACATCGACAAGAAACATCTCAGCGAGTATTTCATCACATAACATCAAGGTGCTGTTTAATAGCTAGATTCGAGTAGCGCTGAACGTAATAGTAACAATAGTACTAGCGAGAACGGCGAGTTAAAAAGTAATTTGCAAAGGGACGGCACTGTCAGTCACCAGGTTAGCGGTTCACAATACCAGACAACACATTAAACGTAAAGGAAATGCCACGGCCTTGATGCAACGAACTTTGGAGTTAGTACAAAGGATAGAATAGCCGATATCCTATATAATGCCAGTTTTGTTTTCTCTCATTTTCTCTCTCCCTCTTTTACCGTAATGATACGTGTGTATATGTAATGGCTTATTTGCCATCCCGTGAGTACCCAGCGAAAGCCAATGGCAGGTAATGCACACGTAATGCACGCATGTCTTGTTCTCCAAGGAGGCGCATCTTACGCACTACAAACACATAATCGTTAGTAATTCATAATAATAAATGAAGTCAATTAATCTGAGTTTAAGTCAGACGCGTTGAGTGTATTTCCTGGTCGATGAATCTTTGTAAAGTATCAAACGTTCACAATATCTTTGTACTGATTAAAAAGAAATGGAAAGACTTATATGGAAACGTCTCAACACTTCTGATATACATTTCGTCCAAACTCTCTAAGAAGCGCCTCCGTAAAGACGACGGGAAACGAACGTATTCTAAAAACCCGTTCTTAAGATCTACGCAGAATTCGCGGCTCATTATAAGTAATTCACGTTCATCTCACGTCGTCTGATTAACTAGTTCTATGATGTCTATTAATGCTATATGAAGCCGAATCAGGAAGCGTAATCCCGACGTAAACGTCGGCAGGCAATACCCGATTCTCGAATTACACCTCTAAGATCGCAACGTAAAAGACGCAATCCTGGTGGTACAATAAATATTATCCCTTGAAATATATGCATCCTGCTTTAAAGAATAATGTTGCGACAGTTATACGTAGATTCACGTAACCGAGACAGTAATTGTGCGTGTTTTACGTTGCAATCATAACGACAAAACAGGACTAGGTATACCAAGGTACTACTACTCGATTCTATGTAATACGCAACCGCATCCTGTCAGACAGATAGAGGCTTATGCGAGATTATAGGATTACACGTAAAAAAAAAAGTATAAGAAATATTGTTACAAGGGTGTCCGGATAGGCTCGGAGAAGGAATGTAATAGATTATGGAAGGCAGGCCGGCAGGGACAATAGTGGCTAGAAAAAAAATACGGCTGCTAAGTATGATGAATACAGTTGTATACTGTAAAAAATCTCGGGGCGTTATGTAATCCTCTCGCGTGAACGATAGGTAACGAAGAAAGATATTACAGGTACTTGTATGCACGCCCCTCCACAAAAACCACGACATGCAACCACTCATTTCTATACCCGTGGACTTTATACTTTGGAGCATAATGATTAATGTGCGTTTCGTGCCGTTCTTGTGTCTCTATAATTGTTATATTATAATCGTATAAAAACGTGGCAAGAAGAAAGTATAATTACTGACAGCACTTCACGTTGCTCCGCGGTAGTACGGTGACCAAGCATATGGAGAAACCACGACATGTTTTTTTTATACAATTTAGTGAAATATAAATCTTGGAAGCACATTTACAGATGCGGAAATATTTGTCATGAAACATGAGAATCCTTTAACGAGATTTTTCCATTTGCTTGGTACTCTTGTTCTCGACACGTCTCTTCTGTTTAAATTTATTCCACCAACTACATTATCACAAGGTATTAGGCCGTAGAAGAGCGTCGAAGATATAAAGACTGCCGACACCAAGTTAAGTCACAAGCTACGAGAGCCAGGTAACGATAGAGAGTATTATACTCTCGTAATGTTAAGACCTAGCCAGTTGATGCACATATTTGCATCACTGGTAAGTGCGAAACATACGTGTTCCCCAACTGAGAAATTTGGTCGTTCTACTATTCCGTGGTGATAAGAACCTTCACAATTTCAGTATAATATGTACTATTAATACGGGCGTTATGTGTTTATAGGAATGTGTCTAGAAGGGACAAAAATGGATATGTAATATTGTCATAAAACATCTGTTCGTCACTTGGAAATATTCGATTCTTATTAGAATATCGCGCACATCACAGATTCCGAAAGGAGGAATTTCATTATCGAATCAATGCTTTTAAATCGACTTATTTCTTTTTGATAATAAACGAATCTCAATACGTCAAGTTTTCGCGAGAATTCTATGGCGATGTGCGCAAAAGTAGATGCCGTGTAGAAAAGGTGTTACTCGCCAATATTCGAACTTAAAGAAGAATAACATTGGATGGAATGTCCATTACTTATCGCTAATAAAAATATTTCTAGCAAAATATATAAATCATTCTTATATATATCTATATATATTTATATGTATGTGTACGTGTATGTGTTTTTTTAGATATGTATATATTTACATACGCGTGTACGTTCGTGGATCATGAAAGTTCGAAAGTGTATCGGGAAATCTCATATCCACGTTTAAGTGTTAAGGCACATTTTTGCACATCTCATGTGACAAAACAAATTTTGTCCGTGCATTGTTAAGAGCTCAATTACGAGCTAGTTATGCACTATTATATGTAAATATACGTAAAAATAGAATCAAGTAAAATAATATATTCTATATAACAAAGAATAATAGGATCTTTCGAAATGTCGATACCCACAATAATTAAGTCAAGTTTGACCAACAATGCATTAAGCATTCTAAGTACTGTTGCTTATTACGATAAACTAACAATCAAAACAAATCAAAAACATGAAGTTCGCTTAGCTGCTACGAAAAGGAAAAAAATATTAGATATAACAGTTTTAGTTACGACACAGTAATGTAAAGAAAGTTTGCAGAGAATGTCATGCAAATCGTCCTCGATAAATAATAACTGTGACTGGAAGTATGTATGTAATATATACATCCATAATAAGTCATTCATTATCGTTATAATAGTGCGACCCTCACAGTGTGACAATGCATCTATAAGTTTGTAGGTTTTTGTGTGTTACACGGACAATATTAGTATATGTGGACTTTAAAATCACAACCTCTCGCTGCAAGATGATGAAAGAGTACGAAGAAGCACAGTATTATTCTCATGCTTGATTGTCGTTCCGTCAATTAAGAAATGACACCGATTATTCTATACAAGACCTTCAAAACGAAATGGGAAGTGAAAGTATATCAAAATGTATATGAAGAGAAAGATGAATGTGAATGCTACGATGTCAATCTGCTAATCTTTTTGTACGACAATGACCTACGTTGGCATCCCGGTATATCAAATTTGAGGATAAAATTGAGCAGGGTATGGCAAACCGGGGGCAGCTGCCGGGGCTTGTGCATGGAATGCAGTTGCCGGACTATGCCAAGTGGCACGTTTTGCAACATTGCTCGGTGTATCGGTAGGAAAAGCTGATTCCCAAGTTCTCTTTAATCCCATTAGAGCTGCCGGATTTAAGGGTGCGGTCTGAACGAGAGGTGTTAACAGGCCATGTGGAGCTGGCGCTCGTAGGATCGGAAAGCGAGATGGAACGTTAAAAAGTAAGAAGGGTGCTGGTGCGGGTTGTTGAGCGTGATGAAGTGCGGCTGCCGCTGCAGCAGCAGCATGTGCTGCTGGAGGTCCGACAGCATACGCGGGGATTTGATGTTGATGATGATTTGGACCAGGTAGTGCGAGAGTTTTGGTTGTGACTGAAGATGTAGGGGAAGCGGGAGTCGTAGAAGTTGGGGGTGGATTCGAGGCTAAAGCCATCAACCAAAAATCTTGATTTCTGATGGCCTGCGCCTGTGCCTGAGCCTGAACTTGAGCCTGCGCTTGTGCTTGCGCCTGTGCTTGAGCTTGAGCCTGTACTAACGCGTGAATGTCCCAGAGGGGAGGCTGCGGCGCCGGTACCTGTACAGGTACCGGCGTCGGTGGAGGCGGATGTGTCAAGGTTGCAGGAGTTTGTGTGGTCAACGTACCGGGTGATAGTAGAGCCTTGGTGGATGGTGGAGTTACTGCACCTGTCAATACGAGATTCATGTCGTCCCCACTGCACTGGAACACTTCAATATACCGCTGTTTCTTTCCGTAGATCATGTACCGGTGATGCCGTTGCGAAGCGCATGCATGTGCTGAACTCTCACTATCCATTTGAATAAATGCCTCGCCGGAGGGTTGGCCCTAGACAGTGTAATATAGAACACATCTTAAAGGTTTGTTTCTAATAGCGAAAGACAAATTGAAGTTGTAGTTGAAGTTCTGTATATACCTGAGCGTTGTAAACCATGTGAACACCCTGGTAAACAATGTTCTTGGAATGTTCGCCCATGAATTCGAGAATATGTTCAACTAGAGCTTCATAAGGAAGACCACGTAATCTAACACAATCTTTGCGCGTACCGGATGTAATTATATGTTGCGGAAGTATTGGAGGAAGTTGTGGAATGGGTGGCGTTGGAAGAACAACCTGTTTTGGATCGATTGCCCTGTTTAGAACCTGTGAATTTCAAATACATTGTGCGAATTAATTCGTGCTCAATACCTTCCTTTTATCATTCGAAACCCGCATATCTTTCACGCATACACACCTGTTGCACTTCAGCAATTGTACTTCTAAAAAGTTCAATGTACCGACTTCCAATACAATCCCTATGTTTACTTAATGCTTTCACAGCATCTTCCTCTTTCGCAAAAAGAACAAAAGCATCACCGGTTGCTCTACCATCTGGTTTCTTAACAAACAAAACACCATCTTCTCCATCCAGTACATGACACGGTTTCTGACCCGACGCAAAGAAATCCAACTATAAAAAAAAAGTAGAACGTATATCAAGTAACTCGTAAATGGAAAAATACCTAATACTTATATTAATTACTGTTTTACCCACCACTTGCTTAGCAACGCAATCGTAAGGCAAGCCTCTCATCCTAACGATGACTTGTGCTCCTCGCGACAGAAATGCATGAGCTTCTCCACTCGCACCTCCAGCAACACCAACAAAATCCTCTCCGGAAGCTTTGTAAACTTCTATGTACCTTCCACCCATGTGATGTTTATGCCGTTTTAACGCCATGTCTCTGTGTTCTTTATTAACAAACCGTACTAATGCTTCGCCGTTACGCCTTCCCATAGGACTCAAGCAAAGTGCTACACCACCCCTAAAAACCATCAGATACTTTGCTCTATTTAGAGTTTTCTGGGTTATCAGATAGCATACGAAAAGAACCGATGATAATTATGCACACAGCGATAGCGGTGATCTTGAGCATCATAATAATGTCAAATGGTATATGAGATCCATGACCCTAGATAGTACTTATCATTGCATAAGACAGACACAACCAGTTAAGACTCTTGCACAGTTATTTATTAAATGAAAAAGGGTGGAAATAGTTATGCAATGATTCGTACGAAATTAGAATCTAATACAATACTATCTTTTTAATTGATATGAATCACTGTGTTACCTTTCTTACGCGAATCCAAGATGCTTGTACACGAATATCAAGGAAGTTAATATTATGCGTTTGATAAAATTTGTTAATACCTTAACGATTTTTCGTGATAAAATTCGTACTTACTTGGCAACATTTAAACCGCGAAAAAACTTTGCTATATCTTGATCGGACGATTGCCAGGGAAGACCTCGCGCTCTCACTACACAGCCATTGTCTACTTCTTCATCTTTTGAGCTAAACAAATTAATTACACAAATATTTAATTATACTAATCATGTATATTTTATACTTTCAGGTGATGGAGTTGGCAAATAAAACAAGGAACGTACCATATACCAGGTTCTAAAACGTTGTTAACTACTTCGGGATTTTGGAAGACGTGACCTAAAATGTGGAAGGCAAGTGTAAGTCATTGCATTTATAAATAAACTTATTATATGCCAACAGACACCGTAAGTATATAACAGAAAAATGTATAAGAAATGACGTACTATTTAACAACTTATATGCAGATTCGTACATTATTTTTTAATCTATTATTATGTGTTTATGTTGAACTTTAACGAGGTGACTTCTGTTGAAATTGATAACAAAGGTACAATGAGTTGCAGTTTGAAAAAGAATGCAATGTCATTGATGCCGTAATGATCGGGCAACCAGTAGCAGCAATCAAAAAAGTATCACAAGAATATCTGAATGTTATCTGTAAATAATTCGTCGTTTTAATTCAACTACGGTACCGAACCAATCCTCGTAAAAAATCCAACTACTGTCCGGTGTCTTCTGACCGCCGCTTACGCGTTTCCGTCGTAATCTTACACCCCAGAGTTTGTCTCTGATTTCTCACACTCGTGCAAAATACTCATTCGATTTGCCGACTCAAAACAACGCGTCAGCACACCGTTCGAGGAATTTTCGTGCCTCGAGGATCGAACCAAAATTCCTCTATCTTTTACCTCTATTCATACCGACAATAAGCACCAAATATAGAAGTTCCTTTCGTTCAAAGAAATCATTTTCACAATCATAAAAAGGATGGTGCCATCTTTGCATTCATAGAGTACAAAAGGAAATAATCGACTTTCGTTGATGTAGTTCATATAAATTCGTATTGGCGCGGGACTGCCCCTGACATTATCTATATAATTTCTACCGCAAAAATGCATAAATGTTCTAATTAAAAATAACTATCTGCTGAGCGTCACTGCGATAACAAGCATAGAATGGCCATCACTGCTTGTAACATTACACAGCTTGAGTCGTACTCGTAAACGAAGAACATGCATTAGCAATCAAGTATGCTGATCTACGATGAATTAAAGTACATTTATACTATTCGTTTACCTCTTTCTTTACTTTCTTCTCTTTTTTATGCCTACTATTTTCATGAAATCTCTTAATTTCTACTTGAAAAGTAACCTAGCATATCGAACTGCATGCATTTAAAATAAGGGATGAATGAAAGCAACATCAAAGTAACTTCGGCAGAGTCCACTTTACGAGATAAATATACAAAATAACTACGAAAATAAGGATGGTATTGATTGTCTGCGAAAAATATCATGAGGAAAACTTCTTTGCATCTTTTAATAAACGATTATGCAATGATATTTTGCGCAATTTCACTTCTTATAAATCTGCAACGGATGTTTGGCTTTCGAACAATTAAATTTTCCACGCTTTTAAATCGTGCATCTTGGCTTCCTACAACAGAAGTTTTATATTTTGCGATAGCCTTTAGACTTTCAGCCCATTATGAATTACCGACAAATCGAGTGACGTTAGTGTCGGGTGATCGTAACACTTATTTTTTATATCGTAATAACACATTTTACGTTCGCGATGATAACGTGGAAATTATTACTTCGCACAAAATGCTTCAAATTTGACTATTCTACTTGCGATTGTGTCTATTAACGTAAGATAGCGTGACTACCTTCGATGGGAACGAAAGTTAAACTTTCTCCTTTTTCCCACTTTTTTCGTAGTCACTATTAAGGATATATGGGAAAAACTCCTTGATTCTTATAAATATAGACCTGAAAGTCTTGTTATTAATTGTGGGAAAAAAGAAGAATATAAAATTATCGTATTAACGTTATAAATGAGATTCATTCACATAATAGGGCTTTTCACTTTAACCGGGAAACATGTAAGCTTTCGAGTTGGAAAGTTTCTGTTTCAAGTTGAATTAAATATCTAATGCTGAAGAGCTTACCATCCTTAATCATTCTTTGTATCACACAGATCATATCTTGTATTTCCTTCACATGATAATCATTCTCTGTGTCTGGTGGTAGTCCAAAATCTGATTTTCAACGGTCAAGGATAAATAAATTCAAAACTGATAATTCAAATCATATCGCAATAAGATTGATACCAGTCCAAAAAATATAAGTATTTGGAATGCGTAATCCGTTAAATTGTTATTATAACGCCTGCATATCTCGCACAATCAATTACAAACATATTAATCAATTTTGTGGAACCTCCTTCACGAAGCTATCGATTGTACTTAAATGCAAAGTAACAGTATCCTGCATGTCTTAAAAAGCCTTGGAAATAGAACAATAATTATCCTGCAGTGGGCCGACATTCATACATAAAATACACTTTCATGCTGAATTCGTAAAATGGAACGTACTCTAATCATATTATATCTTCATTTTAGAAAGAAGTCATATATACATACAATTACACGTAACAATAAAAATTCCAGTGTTATGTAAATATGAAAGAATTTACACATGCACACTTTCTACCGAAGTTTACCAGCTGTACACATGAATGGTAAATACGCGTTTGTATGTACACACACGCGGTTACATACACATTCGAAACATTAAGAAATCAAGAAGGCTAGTTACGCGCATAATTATATATCTCTTTCAGTTGTCAGGCTGTTACCAATATCTTTACGAAGGCTGACCTTTAAACCACGTTCCGTGCGCGATAAGAACGCGTAAGCCACTCAGGGCTTTCTTAAGCCACTCTGCTGACACTAGCCATACATTTCGACTTCATCTCTCTTCTTTACCATTTTTTCCTGCTTGCAAAACAGTTTCGAATGAGACACGTTTAGTATAGACCGATAAAGAAAGAATTTTTTGTGAATATTAATGCACGTTAAAAATCACAATTCAGTATACTATGTTTAGTGTGAATTTCAAGAATTATGGCGTATAAATAACTTCAGAGACGTTCGAGGCAAATGGGTTTCTAAAACTGCAGGTTTCAAATGCACAACACTAGTAGCACATGGCTAGCAACCTAAGTTCCATAAAGATCATGTTTCCGTTCCTACCGTCATTAAGCGGGTCTATTTGAGGTATTTTGAAAAAAAACTGCATCTTTTAATCGGTGAAAATCAAGCACATAATGAGAAGTCCATGCTTTACTCGTAATATCGAAGTCAATCGATATTTGTACACGATATATACATATAACCCTGCAGCCACAGGTGGTTTTGTTTTATTAGCGCCAGATATGCACCAACACGACACGGCTGAATATAAAGCGAAACGATACGGTGCTATGACCAGCTCAAGCTTATGTCGAGGTTGGATTAAACCTACGACTCAACAGGTATCCACTTGTATTATGAAATACCGTTTCCGCTTTTGGATTAAATCTCATTTACGGATCCGTGATTTCAATGCTTGAGATGCAAATGTAGATTAATGAGAGACGAATAACAAAATCGACTGTAAGCCGATGCAGCTTATTCTTCTCCCGCGATAAAAGAGCAAAATACAACAAATGATAAGTCCATTTGCAATCTAATACCACTTTTATAATTATAGATCTATATGATTGTGTATAATCAGAATCAAGAAACGTGTAGTAAATCTGGGAATTCCCGACACGAGTGGTGAATTTTTGACGAAGATAGGAAGCTTATAAGCATTTTCTTTCGAAGATTTTTATGGTGCAACCTCAGTGTTTCTTATATCGATGTATTTCTATGTGCCGGAAATTAATGTAGTGGATGACACATATTTAGAAGCGAACACTTACATTCATGCTACATTGTAAATAAAAATATCCGGACGCCAACGTGTAGTTTTCACTACGTAAAACAATTATCAATGATGAAAGATGCTGTCCTTCGATAAATTATTTATAAGAATCTTTTGTACCTGTTGCTAAGTTGATGCAAATGCTCGTTCCTTGGAGTGTAGAAATATGCAGCGCGAAAACGTAGAGACTCCGGCACGTTCACGTATTTGTTTACAACTTCCGGCGTTATGAAATAATTACGGGGATTAAAGAACGTTCAGTAGTTGAGAGATAGCAAACGCGAACAGTGGACCGAAATTTTGTCACGTCTGAAGAAAATGGCATGCAGGAACGCAATTAACACGGTACGTGCATTCTCCGTCTCCCTGCAGACTGACTTTGTATCAACGACCAATTCGTCGTCGGGTTCGTTGAATACGTCAGGGCACGACTTCTGCTGCGCCGCCTAACGGCCACAAGAGTCGAAGTTCTTTAATTACGAATTCAACGTCTTAAAAATATCAGGCCCCATCAGAAAACGTCGTACGACTAAATAAAATCATTGATCATTAAAGAATATTTTTACTATCGAAGCTCGTGTCTGAAACTACGTTATGTTGAAAGAACCCACTGAACTATTTTCAATTTTCTAAGTGGATTCATTGTATTTTCATACCAACACTAAAAACTAACTGTTATCGCCATTTCTATAGGTACTGTTTCCCTTGCAATTATGGTGATGCGATGTACGATTCATTATAGTTAGGGCTTAACAATTTATATCGCTTTTGATTAAAGTGGAAGGAGGTTCACTAATTAAAATGAGCCTAAGATTTCATTAGTGCGCGGATATAGCTAACAAGTTACGGTAAGGCAGGGAAATAGATAATAATCTGGTAAAGTAATATTGCACGTTAATTAGTAAAAGGATACATTCCAGCATCTCCTGTATTCCAAAGGTTGATAATTCTCCATGGGAAGAATAACAGGCGACGAATTCCTTGCGGAGATCGTGAAAGACGCTATAATGTTCAGGGAGCTCGACATCCTTGTTGCATGCTTCCGGGTGTAGACATTGTCTCATCGGTGCCTGACCATCTACGACGAATCGTGGTGCAGAACCGGAAGTCACGCCCGACATCGAGGACCACCAAGCTTCGAACTTTTCATCGAAATAAAATATTGTAATCTTACTTTCTTCCGCGCGAACAGAAGTCCCAACATCATTCTTCTACTTCTAATTATAATCAAGTTTTTCCATGTCTATTCCAACGTTTATAACATAAAGCAGCTTTGAATAGTTTCAGGTTTTCCTTTTTTAAAAATCGGAAATATTTTAATTTAAACATCAGATGGAAAAATTAATTGAAATTTTATACTCATCGAACAAAAACCATTCAACTAAAGTTATTGCATTCAAAACAAAAGCGAAGAAAGCGAGTAATCGTGAACGTTTTAATATTGGGGTTATTTTCTTGAAAGCCTTCAAAGTGAGCATTGAGATCAAATATTTACTCAATGATATTCGAGATTAAGTTAATTTCATGCCATTTGTTTAAATTTTCTGCGATCCAACTTTGAAGATTGAAACCAAGAATTTTAAGTAATACTTTTCGATTAATCTTATCAAATCTTATCTGGCAAATGCAGAAGCAAGTTGCAAATTAGAATGAAGAAGAAACGTCAAATTTAATCAAGGGAATGTTTAAAGCGCAAGTGTGTTTTTTAAGCTTCCCAGAATAAATCTGCATTACCTGTTGGAGGGCTTGCTGAAGAGGAATTCCGTGTTCTCGAAGAGTTCGTTCGTTCAAGGTCGGAGCGTGTGCCAGTGCTGCTTCGTTGATGATACCGCTACTTCCGGCGACTGCCGGATTGTCGCTACCGGTTCCAGGAGTACAACTCTCGTCCATTACCATCGGTCGTACAATATATTGTTGTCTTCCTAGCACCTATAAAAAATTACCGAAAAATGATCGTTAGCACATGAAACAAAAATAACATCAAAATATAAAGGAGGATTGGCAACCACGTTACAAGTGCACAGTACTCATCGTAATTCTGGAACCAATACTTTCATGGACTTTGTTGGTCCAAGAATATATCAATATATCAACGGTAAGCAAAATCATGAACTTAAAAAAGACTTTTCAACATCTGTCAAAACTACAACTGGTATCTTTATACGAAATGGACTGTTCATAAAGTACAAATTTGCAAGGCTATCATAAATAATCATGAGATGTTATGCATTTTCGCGAAAGAGCTTCGTGTTTTCTATGATAATTCTTGCTCGTTCAAAAGTTTATTCGTATTCGTGTAAAAAAAGCACAATGTAAGCTTTCAACGACGTCAGTAATTACTAATTACACAACAAACGTAAGAAATTTAACGTGGTTCTTTTGTGAATGCAGCCCACTTTGTGGGGTAAGTAACACCTACCATGAAAATTCTTTATGATTCATAGTTTAATACGAGTTATACAATAATCGAGTACTTATGTGTTCTTAATAGAAACATAAATTATGAAATACATCTCGAACCACGCATCATTTATATTCAACATAATATTCATACATGAAAATATAACGTCATAATTGTTGGTCCAGGGACAAATTATATGTACACCGATATATATAGATTTAAAGTACTCTTATTTCTGATAACTGAATTGCTATTATTTGTACGTAATTATAACCACAAGCTTTAAATCATCCCGTTCACCTATAGCTAACGAAAACAAAATATGTATCGACGTGCGGTATGTGGAGCACATAAAAATTAAAAAAGATATTGCAATACTTGCAATGCCTTAACCAACATTAACTTATAAAGGACGCTCAAGATAAATTTATACTTTTTATACTTTGCTGCATTATCATTTAGTGCACCACATCCGTTAGGCGCATACGAATTAATTTTATTAATCAAGCGTATTAAATATTAGTAAATGCATTTCAGTCATAAGTTGATAATACGTGGATAACATAACCGCGCGTTAAAGATCTAATTATTATCTAAATTTCTGCAGTTCTTGAGTTTGATATTATCCTTCGTGTTATTCATAAGTAAAATGATATGTAAATATACAACGTTTATTGCAATCATTCTGAACCCTATTGGATTAATTAACGAACTGTCTACTAATTCATACTTCTTCTACAGCTCGTTCGTGCGCTTTCGATTCCATATTATTCATCAGAATCTATGTATACACGGACGTTACGCGGCAATATGACGGTGTTAGAATATCCACGCAAGAAACTTAATAAGCAGGTTCTTTAACGCGGGGTTAACGGATCAAGGTAGTTCGGTACCAACCAGCCACAACGGTACGAGTTTAAATTATCTTTTCCGACATATCGACGGTGACTCGTGGCGTAACTCTCGATAGAAATCTAGCAGAGACACATATTACATTATATTACATAAAAATAATATTTACCATCTCCTTTACTATACCCTGAAAATGTCTACCTACGAGGGTATTTTTCATTTGAGATAATCACTTAAGGAACGTTAAATGCAACCATGGAGGGATAGAAATCTTACTGAAGCAGGGAATGCAGTTGAAATACTTTTACATTCAAACGTTATGATGTATTAATAAATTATATAAGTTGAATTCTGGACAAAGTCAAAATTGAAGATCTGACTCTCGTCGACTTGTTGCGATGAGAATAATTTATGTCGATAATATTTTTAATATGTATATAATATTAGAAAGATATGGAATATGGTAGAAGGATTAGGAATCATGTTCAAAATAATGGTCGAATTCCATTAAGTCTTTATTTTGGAACATTTTGCAGAAATATCGGTTTACGTCTTATTTGTCGTATACGTGCAATATGTGTAAAAGTATTAGTGTCCATGTACTAAATACAGTAGAATAACCGACTAGCAATTTTCTGTTCAACCCTGAAAGATAACAACGAACCATTCGAACTGGTCACTTAAACGCTATCTCGGATACGTGGCTTAGGGAAAGAAAGGTTTTCTAAGTATTACCCTGCAAAATCGCGTAATAGATGAAAAATGTTCGCATCCTTTGAATTGAAATTTTCGAAGACTAGTAATACTTCCAAATTTAGTATCCTTCCTTCATTATTTTATCGCATATTTCAGTTAACTCGACCAGCGAATCTACTATGCTTTAAATGATATGGAAAAATTGATGACCAGGAAAAACTTAATCGTCCCGAGGTAATTGTGATTGATTGGACAGTCTGTTTTTAAATCACCATTCCTTAATCTCTTTTTATGTCGACAAAAGAAATGAATATAGTTTGTAATCGCGTTACAACGTTGGTAACTTGCAGATCGCACAACACCAGGTAAAATGTACATACCAACAGTGATTGCAAGTAAACGAGATAACGAGAAGATTCGACATCTTTGAACGGAGATTAACCATGCCGTAGGTTCCATCGGATATGTAAGGCTTATAGATATCACGCGATAACGTTGCGAAGATGAATATCATATTTAGATAGTAAAAAGAAAGTGGGACGTACTCATTCTTCATAAAACACAAGGTTTAGTCAAAGATAGGCTGTACACTTAAGAAACGAGCGAGGGAGAAATCAAGGAACGATGGAAATAAAGATATGCATATATATCTACGTGGTATGACGTTATTTGGCAAAACGTAAGAATTTAAATCGCACAAGTATTTATTGGGCAATGAAGGATCATGGATGAAGGAGAATTGTTCAAATTTTGGTGGATTTATTTTCATCTTCCTTGAATGCCTTTTGTTTTGGTATTACGAAGTTCGGCAGATAGCAGCTGATAAAAAGGTAAACGAAAACGGTAAGGCGGTGTTTTAAAGTGTCACAACCCTGAACGGCCGTCGTGCGGCAGCAAGGGCAGCTAAAATGCAAAGCATGAGCTCGTACGAACTCATAAATTGCAAATACAAGGAGACGGAGCGGGAATACAAGACACCAGGCCGAGGAAGAGAACGATAACGATAGAAAGAGAAGTGGAGTGGAGGGCCAAAGGTTACCAATTGCGTTGCGTACAGGAACTGGCTCGCTCAAGTCGAGGACAACGATGAATAAAACCAGGAATATGTATATACGGTTTGTCGTGAATTCCACCGTTGATATTTCACTTCTTCACAGATACGTCGAAATCTTTTCGTACAAAAATACCATCCTCATAAAAACTGTGCACACCGTTACCTGGCCAAATACAAATACCTAGTAAAATGGAAATAAGGTACACTCTTTTAGCACTACACTAAGTGCAAAATAAATTCGCCAATATAAGTTTCTCTACTCAATCCCTGTATTATTATTAATGCACAGATAACGAACGAAGTTACTGCATCAAAAAATGTCCTTGTAAATATACATAGTCGCAGAAACATTTTAACCATTAACGGTGAGATGCAACGAACTACGTATTTTTAACTTCTATTATAATACTTTAATATTTGAGTAATAATATATCTGTAATGAAATTACAGTCTTATTATTTCGTTACGTAATATAATGTTGCTTCAAAAATACACTGTGCGTTTAATATCATAATATATATTGAATATCTGTGTGTAATGTAGTATGGACTATTATTGTCATCGCTCATTTATATTCACGGAAAGGTTAAATTAATATAAAATCCTTACGAAACTCTGACAACGATGGCAAAGTACAGGTATCACGTAAAATCCGCTCAAGGAAGCAAAGAGACAAGATAAACAGAGAAAAAGAAAAGTAAAGTGGTTTAAAACGAAGGACTGCAATGGAGCGGCCGGATGAGAATAATAGACTGCATGCGTAATACCTAAGCACGAAGAACTGGAAAACGAGAGAGGAGTCCTTTTGGTTTCTGTACGCGAATGTTTGCATAATGAAACAAATATTTAACATAACTATCTGTTTGTCACCGATCCAAAGGACTTTTAGAAAAATCTCGGTAGACAGATTTATTTAAACTGCATCGTGTTATACGCTGGTATTGAAGCATATCGACGTATTAAAATAATATTGCGCTCATTAAAATATTCATCGAGGAAAAGAGCTCTGTACCTGTGAGACTGTAGACGATAAAAATTGACCAAAAATGTCAATGAGCCATTACTTACTGAATAATCAAACGGTAACTCTTTAACCTTTCAGTTTGTGAAAAATCTCCTTTGTGCAGTCTACAAATACATGGCCGATATAATATTAACGTGTTAATGAGAATGGGACGGAAGCAAATTAAAACGTGAATATCGTGGAAATATGCATGAAATTATTCAGCGGTTTATAAGAATTGAATGTAATTGACATCGAAAGATCAACTTTTCCGTCAGCGGTTTCCTTTCTACTTACTTTGCCGCTTTATGATTTTTGATTACCAAATCTCGTCACGCGCGCGGTATGTGATTTGCCTACTTGTCAACGTATAGTATGGTACCAAAAAAATCAAAGTTGAGTACCCACGTTATGTTGAGATACGAAGTACATTCGTAGTCATAAGTTTTCTAGCTCCGAACAAGTGTACTTGAGATTCTCAAAATAATTCGTGAGTAACTAAAATGCATGCTTGTATTGCAATGGTACGTATATTTTCAGAAAATGTTATAAACTCAAGCCTTATATTGTGTGTGCGTGTATATACATAAATTGTAGCTATTACAAGTTGTATCCTCTTTCACCTTATAAACAGGGATATACTGGAATCTATCGGAACGGAGGTAAAATCACATATTCCCTATTTCGTGCTTGGAACGCAGCACGAACTACCGTAGTCTTACTTTCCAACTTAAGCAAATGTCCTTTCCTCTCTCGCGCAAAGGAAACTGCGATCTCACGGTGATGGATAATTCGATAAACTAAGTCAGAAAAATGCAATAGAAGCATCTATCTACCGGAACAAGTAAAGATGTTAAATAACAATTTTAAACCCGTTTTAAAAAAGAAACGATATCTTTAAGTAGATGTGTGAGAATAATATATAGTCAGGTTTTACGTTACTACTATTGCATTATATTCTATATTAAACTATTTCCTGTAACCTCATTGTTCATTTCGAAATATTATCAAACCGGATAGAAAAGCGCAATAGATCCGGAATTATGATCAAAATACAACATGTGGTGTGATATCGGCAGTAAACAACTTATTATTAAACCTGTCTTAAACAGGACAGTTGACTATGGACGTTTAGAGAAATTTGTAACTCGGAAGAATCATTGTTGTCTAAGAACCAGACTGAAATATCTGGGGCATTATTTTGTGTAACGAACGTCAGGTGGGGTCATAACAAAGGCGGAAGATGCGAAAGGAGAATGGTAGTTCAGTTTTGATTGCAAATTCTTGGACGGAAGAAGTTTATCTGCGGTGATATCAACGACGGCAATAATACGGTATCCTCCGATTTCTTTAAGGCCCTTGCAAAGCGAGAGGGGGGTAGACCGGCGGCCATTGTCCCCGATTGAGCAGGATTGGTGATAGTCAGGTATGTGACTCGAGGGAAAAAGGAAACGACCGACCAGCTGGAACTCGGGCGCACTCGTGCAAGGCGGTTCACAACAAAGAATAAAGAAAATTAGGTGCACCTGTTGCTTCGCCGGATGCCCAGTAATTTCTCAAAACACTCTCTGCCGCAAGAAACATACAAGGGTGCGAATGATAAAAATATAATAGCAATCATTCATCATGCACTCGGAAACGTCTCGTGTTGTACACGATCAACATGCCGAACATTAAACCAGGATCAATTAATATACGTACCAGGAAAATATACGTCTA
Source organism: Nysson spinosus (assembly GCA_910591585.2). Taxonomy (NCBI): domain Eukaryota; kingdom Metazoa; phylum Arthropoda; class Insecta; order Hymenoptera; family Crabronidae; genus Nysson; species Nysson spinosus. The sequence continues at coordinate 11,382,622 of OU342832.1, forward strand.
CCAGGAAAATATGCCTTTTGCGAAATAAAACATTCAAGACACAAATCTGTTGTATTATATATTTGTTATAATGCAGAAATAAAAATCTTTGTTGACAAGGATAAAATGTGTGTTTGAAGTTTCAGGTGGAAAGAGCCACCGGTGAGATCATTTAATCAGTGCATTTCAACAGGAAGTGCTGCTGCTTGATATCGTAATGTGAAAGAACTGCTAAGAGAAGTCTATGGGCGCCAGGTATATATGTAGCCAGGTAATCTTGATGGTAAAGCTGGAGGTAATGGACGACCTTTCGAGGGCGCGATGCTCCGCCCCCACCGGATAATTCGAGAAACAATGGCAGCCAGCGACACGCAAGATCCATTGCTGTGCCGCGGAAGAATCTTAGAAAAGGGATGACAGTGACGAGGATATTTGAGAAAAAATGACTGAACCTTTCAGATATCAGGATTGTTATATCAGAGACAGAAATCTGGAGATTGATTTGTTGCTGATTCAGTAATCTTTAAGTATGTAGGAAGTGAACTTTATAACAGCCTCAGGGGCTGCTGAGGTAAAACCAAAATAACAACCACTTCTTTTGTTATTAAGATCTGTAATTTAAACATGTCATGTATTTAATCATTAGTTTCCAGTATATTACTAAGTTTCTTTTAGTTTTAAATCAAGATGATTCGCAGAAATTACTCAGGTATTTTAAGATGAGCGGGGAACGAACTTCGAACCTTAAGCGGCCGTGGAAACCGCAACGGAAAGTAAAGTCATGCAAATCGTGAATCACTGTAGTTAATGGTTCGTCTCTTCTCTCCATATAATAGACATAATAACTCTCGGAATTACCTTATTTTGTAGTACGTCGATGAGCACGTAAACGAGTAACGTGATTTCTTCTTCGTCGGAGCCAAGAGCATTACCCTGGAGGCCGGCGGTCGCCACGTAAAGGGCGACCAGGTGAGTTGGTCCCCTTGTACCCGTGGTCTGCATCTTTCCCAGGTAACTTTAACTATTTCCGATGTAAAAGGAACACTTCCTTAACACTTTTCTCAATTCAATGAATATACACTATTTTCGGCGAGATAGTACACATGTACACACACTGTCGATGGACACGGAACTACCCACGTAAACGTATCCTAAAAACTAACGAACCTGTTCTCCCGAACCGTAGCACTTTGCGATTTTCACAGACTTTCGATATCCCGGTGCGACATGTCGTTTCGTTTTCGCGGTCTTGTAGGTTATGGATCGGCAGTGATGGATCACAGTTGGCAAATCAGTAATACCTCTCCAAATGTGGTTGCACCTTTCGCGAATGTTTTCAATGTTTTATAGAGTCCGACACTGGGAAAGAATTATCACACGCGAATTTATATTATTCGCGCGACTCTGATCTTCAGTCGACGGAGTGCCGTCGAGAGTGGCAAGGTATCGTGCAGCACTGCCCAACCCCGACCGTTTTACACGCACACGTCGTTGTTGCCTCACCTGGCGACTGCGCGTCGGGGCCCACCGTTCCCTCGCTAGACCCTCTTGCTTGCTCGAGCTCGGGCTCTCATGTTTCTTCAGGTACGCTAGAGTAAAAGAGACAGGTAGATCTCTTCTCTTTGCTAGAGAGGGGATCAAAGAAAAAAGACGGAGGTTGCCGAGCCAGAAACGCGGAAACCCGATGACAATAACGGTGTCGAACGAATATATGAATCCCACACTTCTTTTTATTCCTTTACTACACACAATATGGACAAGTTTCCAAATATATCTTTACGTGACCAAGGATATCATCGTCCTTTAGCGAAAAATATTAAAAGGTAGATCAGAAGTAAAGGGAAAAGCAGGTCAAAACTGAGCCCAATGTAGCCAGGTGTAGAAGACATTCCACTCGCCTTGCGGTACGGCAACCCCGCTACCCGACCGCGATCATCGTTCACCTGGAGCGTGGCGCGCCACGTTTACTTTTTCATGGCGGATTCTTAACTTTATCCACTTCGGTGTTGCATCGGCTCGGTACAACGGGAACGAACGTTTTTATATGTAAGCGAAATCTCCTGATGATATACTGGCCATTATACGATAAGAAATCGTAAGTATCTCGTGTTTGAAAACACTTCTTCGTACCTGTAATCGCGAGATGCCAAAATGGCGGAGACTACCTAGTGTACTGCCCTCTCTAAATATACGAAGACTCGAAAAGACAACGTACAGGTACGTATCGCAGTTAGTGCCCTCGATTCAATCTCCTTTCAGAACGTGATTGCGACCTTGATCGTATAACGTATAAACAAATCTATCTTGCTCTTGGTAGTGACATTTTTTGTCAACTTTATTTTCTACGATATTATCACTACATTCCATTTGACAATTGTATGTCGTGATAGCTTTTATATAATATTTGTCACCACTATGGAATTATCTGTAAATTAAAAATGCTTCTTGTACTTTTATATTTCTCACGTTTCCTGGACAATTCTTGCGGTTATGTGACTATGATCTTTGATCCTTACAGCTTCTACGTAATCGCAGTATTATACGTTTTTAAACCATGCTCATTATAGTAGAATCTAAGAAATTTCATTACATGAAAGATAAATACTACCTTGGTGTTATACACCTCTGTTATTATTGTTATTCTTGATGCGAATAGAAAATGTAAGGTGTAATCGTAGCGCACATTAACCTTAAAACCTAACAACTAATGATGTTTCGGAAATAATGGATCTTTGAAGAATCGAGTTAGAATACATTTTGACCAAGATTTTTGTCTATAAATATGCCGGCAGTATAACGTTATACTGTAAACTTCGCACGTTTTACATTTACGTATGCTTGAAGTGTACGTGTTACATTCGTTGTTCGGAATAATGAATAAATGTGGATATACTTGAAGAATGATGTAAGAACTTCCCGTGTGTTTTTATTGTATATTACAATTACGTGCAGTGCTGTAACGAGATAATGTATCTCCTGATAAACAGCCCCCAAAATGCAGTACCGTTTATTATATATTATATTTTCCGTATATTCGAAGAAAACGTGAATAAACAATGGAATAATCAAACAACAATCTTAGGAAATATCTATCATTTCGGATATCATGATCTACCCTTTCCTGAAAATTGAGTCTGGTAGACCACGACACGAACGACTATTTCTTCATCATCAACCAAGTAGCTTTTATGTTGAAACTTGGAACTTTCTAAATTCATTCATGGCTAACCACCGGAATGTAATCTTTGTACAGATTTTCAAATACAATACAGTATAACCCGGCATTGTTTTTAGCCGAATTACCTGATAATCATGAAGAAACTTCAAACCAGATTGTTAATTGTAACATAAATCATAGGGATGTACATCGAGAGTATAGAAATACACTAGATTAAATGCTGATCTAGAGTGGTAGTTCTACAATGTTGAGTCCAGTGTAGGATATTTGAAATTAGCTTAGGGAGGAGAGCAAAAGAAAGGCAGCGAGCAACAGGTTGGTGGGATAGGGCCAGTAGAAAGAGAGAGAGAGAGAGAGAGAAACGAGAGAGTAAGAAAATCTTAATACAGGTAGAGAAACAGAGAAGGAGAAGAGAAGTGAGAAAGCAATCGTTGCTTTTGGTAGGAATATCCGTGAAGCAAAATGCTTAGTGTTATACGTAAGAGCAACGGTGTCGAGCCGGTGAGACCGGATTGGTTGGTCACCTGTTGCTTGCCAGTCGTGATTGGTTCAATATCAAAACGCATAATGACTGCCAGCAGAGGACAAGTGCATCCTCGTCCGATCTACGATGGACCGCGATTAAGGGTGAAAATTAGAAAGAAGGAAGTTCACTTTGTACTACGTACCTAACATTATTTACTTTAACTTCATATGTATCTTAATAACGTTAGTAGATTGAAGAAACGGGTTTTTGCGCGATTACTTAACTTTTTTTTTACTATGGCTCGAAATATTTAGCATACTAAGAGGTGGAAGGACAAGATGTAGAATTATCGCGTTAAAGAAAATATATTAATTCCTCGCATGACGACATTTTTGTACTATAACTACACAAATTGATAATTTCTCATTCGACTGACTGGAGTCCGGAGAAAAAAAATCCTACGTCGATGAAGAACGGACAGGAATTAGCCACGTGTCCTGAGCCTAAGAATTCTAGGAGATCACAGTTTATGCCATGTGAGAGTGAAGTCTGCATTGCCGATATAATCGAGAAGCCGGTTTATAATATCGGACTTTGAACCGTCCATGTTTTGCTAGCCTTACAGAATGTTAATTGTAAATAAAAATACAGTTTACGTCGATACTGCAACATTTTTTTAATCCACGTGATAGTTTAAAAAAAGGTACGAAATGAAATATCAAAGATCAGAATATCATCCATGAACCAATCAAAGTATTACTTTCATGGACGTTAGGATGGCAACAAGAGATATACGAGGAGAAGGGATCGTAATGATTGCCGGTAACAAAATTGCGTAACTTTTATGGTATTTCGGGATAACATGTTTCGAAAAGCAGGTTCAACAGTCAACTCTTGGTGGACTTTAAAAGAATGGCTTGGTGTGAAACACATGTAATCTACCACGACATGCCGAATACCTGTCGCTGCAAGGACGCCAATGAACCACCGGTGCAAGGTAGCATTGGTCCAACCGCGTACACTTTTGTACAACCATTTTACCTTTCATCAAGATCATTATTTTGGTAGACGTCTGGGCACCATTGGTTTGTATCAAACCGATTAATACGATAGATACCCACAAATTCAGTATCAGTAAAAGATACATAAATACGTACCGCAGGAAAGGGACAGAAAGTATCATAGGGGTAAAAAACAACACCTGCAGCACACCTGTCGTAAAGGATGTCGAAACGAATTATACGGCGACTTGCAATTGAAATTATATATCAGTTACAACGGAGCATGACCAATATTTCCGATCTTCTAAGGCGGGATGAAATATAATGCAAAAGTTGATATAAATAATGGTTGAAGTAGACGAAGTAGGGTACAGCTAGTTAAACACAAAGAAACAGAGATTTTGTATTGCTTGCTACTATGATTATTGCTTCATTCTTATTAATTGAATTGTCGTTAATTATTTGCAAATAACATAGTGAAACTATAATTCCGTCCACGTCGAGTGATCCGTTTCGGATGTTCTTACACGGTAAAAGGAAGGAGAGCGGATTCACCGTTGCGGCAGTACTTTCTCTCGGGCAAAGATTATAGTTGTACCTCACATGCAGGCAGTTATGCCAGACTTTCGCCATGCAACAAAGTTCATTTTGTTTGTATCTACGGTTATATTCAAATTGAAGATGGATCGATGTCAATAGGGTTACTTTTATGAAAATCGCAAGTATGCCGTAGATTCCCCACGGTCAGCAAAGTAGGGAGCGTTACGAATTGAAGTTTCACCAACGTCGATATATACGAAGAGACGCTGGTGAAGGAAGCAACACGAAAGAGGGAAGGGACCTAAGAAGAACAAGGTGGCTCTGGGTAATAGAGAGAAACAAGTAGTGTGGTCGGTGACCCGCTCGGAACGTTGACTCCATGTAGTCAGTCCCCTCTTTATATTATCTTCCATCCCGCTTACACCATCTTAAGCGTACTGTACCTTCGATTACATCCACAAGTTACATTACTTTACCTTTCCTTACCTTCTATTACCTAGCCGTGTCTCGCCTTGCTTCACTCGCGATTCTGGGGATCCTATTCCAAGTTACAGATTTATCAATTTTAATCTCGGTGAAACAGCTTTTCAATTGGATTTCCTGTCTTTCATATTTTACTATGCTATTCGGCATCGAGCAACATTAAATGAACGAGGAAATCAATCTATATTCCGACGAACGGGGAAGCAGGATATCCTTCATTATTAATCATAATAACTGATATAAAAAATATATTGATTATAAGTCTTATTACTTCAACTACGAGGAGGTCCTTTATAAAGCTTTGGAAGTTTACGTAATTCTTATCAATATGCTATGCTAATAGTGCATAACAATAAATATTGTATTCTAGAAATGCATTATGGCTAACAATAATTATATATATATAAATATATGTGGAACAGAAATTCTATTGATTATTAGAATTCGGTTGTTATAGTCGGCATCGGGAGAGTACTGTTAACATCGTTATCGTTCCTACGGTAGGCCTGAGATTCAAGCCCTATTTACTAACGGTACTTATTCGCTTTGCTCGCACATACATTCATCCTGGGAAAATTTTCGGTTGCTAGAAATCGTGCGATAATCACGTAATCTTTATTATCCAAGACAGAAAGTCCTGTCGTACTGATGGTGGCTTTACGAAAACTCGACATCGCTCGTTCTTTCTCCTCCTACCACCACGTTTTTTTCCTCCACTACGATCGTTGGTTACCACCTCCCGTTCCAGCCCTCCACTCTATAATTCACCTGGCGAGAGCGCGACTCCTCCCGCTGCGGAACTTAATTATTTCCGTCATTGTAACCGCCCTCTTGGCTCTCTTCGATCCTCGCGCAGCATCATTTACAACAGGGTCACTCTTAAAACCTTACTTTTTTTATAAATATGATATAATCTATATTTAATATGATCATCTTATTCGATCACATATTTCAATTACACCCAGATAATTTACATCAAACATTTTTAGAGTTTTTACCTTTCTCTCTCACTGAGAGTAAAATAGTGCTTTGTACATAGTATTTACGTATTAGACGTTATTACTATAAACTGGAAGGTTTGAAAAAAATGTTGTAGATGTGAACATTTTTATCGGTATCATACTGATTATAGTGATTTTATTAATTTATATACATATATGTAATTACCATAATTCGTCTCAGGAAAATGACTGTAAAAGAGCCTTACAACAATTTGATAATTTCGCATAAGTTTCGATATCCTTGGTAATAGATTTTCATACAGTACAATGTGACTAGGTAATGCAATATTTGGATTATTCATATAATTATAATCCAACCATTCCATTGGATTTTGAAAAAAGGTTTCAACTTCATTCACATAAATAGATCTTTGCTCCATGGAACTTGTGAAATTAGGTTCACAAGTTAATATTCTGGTAGATACATTTACATGTAAGTGACTATACAGCGGTGTAGCATGACAAGGTGTTAGGAACAATATATTAGTTGTATTAACATTTGAGTTATTAATTTCTTCGTGAAGAACTTCCATGACATCCAGTGAGCCACGTTGATGTATTAAACAGAAATATAAACCAGGGAGAATATTACTAATTATAAATAAAGCTATAAAAATTTTCCTTCCCATTTCACTGAATCTGATGTTCAAATGAAATATACAAGATGTGCTTATATATAATAACATTGGTAAAAGAGGTAATAAAAATCTAAATTCTTTGTGGGACAACAGAGAATAAACTCCTATAGTCCAACCAATCACAGTTAATAAAATAGCTTGGTGATGGTACTGTGCAGGATGTTTGAATATCTGCCAAATGCCTAATAACAAGAGAATGTAATGTAATCCTAACAGTACTGGTAACGCAGAAAATAAGTACCATAGTAGATGTTCCTTCCCATAGAAATCTCCAACATGATAAAGTACATTTGCTCTGAAGAACTGCCAATGAGACATTACTAATGTCCCATAATATAAACTGTCCATTAACATTGAACTTATGATACAAATTCCTCCTATAATACCATATTTACATACTAATATTAATTCATTTTGTAAACTTGTGCTGAACTGATACAAGCATAATGGTATCCATATCACAGCTGCAGTTGGCCTCATCATACAAAGAAGACCAACTATCCATAAGAATTTCAGACTTTTAATATTACTGTCACGCCATGGAAATACTGATAGAGCTATCATAGTGCAGGAAGTTTCCAGCGTATTTATTATAGTGCGCGTCGCGCAATAATACCAGTACCAGTTTATACAAAGACTATACAATGTCCATTTGTTTCTGGTCCAGACATAAAATCGGTACTCTCCATAAGCACTGATGATAGCTTGAATCATTCTGGGTAATGTAGTTAAAATGGACACATAGTCTAGCGACAAGAGACCAAGTATTCGATAGATTACGGATATAAGAAATGGATAGAAACAATTGCGAATTTTTGCTGTCCATTCCCATGTCAAGTATCCGTATCCAAATGCAAGTCGATGAGCCACTTCTAATGATTGCCAGTACTCGTCTGGTACGTGAGCAGTTTGAACAAGGAACACGGAGACAAATCTCAATAAAATTAGAAAGAGCAATATTTTAGTATCTTTAGATATATACATTTTTAATACTGAACTGTCACAAAAATGCAGATTATATGAAATTAAACAATCCGCTCAGGAATACCCAAATCGAATTTTGATAAGCGCCATGATAAAGTACATCAGCGCATATCTCATGCCTGAAACTTCGTAGAATAAAATTTTACTAGATTTAGATTTCTATTATTGTTTGTCATCTTACGGCAATAAAAAGTATTATACAACAATTGCTATTATAAAAATATTCATAGACGTTGATAACGTATAGTAAAATACTTCTGCACATTAAAATGTCATCTTTCGATTATTTGAAATAATCGAGTTACTATCGATATGTCCGCAATGATACGATTCTTTTTATCGTCTGATTATGGATATTTTTCGTATATTTTAGTGTCTATTGTTTAGGTTCTTAAAAGAATATCTACAAAAATTATTTAATTACCAAGGCGACGAAAAATTGGCATTAAATTGAATAAGAAATAGGAGAATAACAAGTTTCGAGTAGTCGATAAAGGGGGAGCTAAAAAGAGAAGGCACTATTCCTGCAGGATCGATTTATTGAGAGTTTTGCGTAGCGATATTTCGTTGAAAGAAGAAACTAAAGTCGATAGCGTCGTAACGAGCATTGGTCGATAACCGATTGTGCATCGTTCTTCACGAAGCGAGAAATTGAACTTCGATATATATAAAATAATTCGTCAAACGGTGTTTTGAGATATCGGAGTAACCCGCGGTAAATTCGTTATCCGCGTGGATGACTGAACTTATGGATAGCATTTTGGAACGGAAATATGCCTTAGACAAAACAACATTTTAAATTATGCAACGAAAGACCTCCATTTTGATGAGAGACAAGAATTATAAGGTAGTACAAATACAGGAAATACTGTATATGCTCATTTTAATATCTCGAAAATAAGAAAAGCCGCATCTTATGAATAACTACGTATTTAATCATGGAAAATAAACAGACTTCTCATACTGGAAAAAATGTAACAACTGAAGATAATAAAAACGACGTACAAATGGTACTCGCTAAAATGATGGAGGAGAAACATACTTATACTTATAAGAAGTTAGTCGTGCCTATGTCTATGAGAAGTATTTATTGGAAATTCTTTGGATTTCCAGCCACAGATGAGGGAGATATTCTCACTAAGGTAAAGATTGTCTGTATATTATGTAAAACACAGATTGCATACAATCGTAATACCAGCAACTTACGTATGCACTTACAAAATAAGCATGCTCAGGAACTCTTAGAATTAGAGTCTAGTAATCCTCCACGTAGGCAAGTACTATCTCAAGAAACTAAAGATAGAAGAGCACAGAAAAGGTTATTGAAAGCAGGATTGACTCCTGCTCAACATATATATACCACTAATGCAGATGGTACTGTGCAAATAGATGGAGATATTCAGTTTGTGACTGATCCCAATATAAGTTTATCAAACATAGAAGATGATATTGCTATTGGTCAACCATTGAGAGTTATGATTAAAAGTAGTACAAATCTAACAAATAATGGTCAAAATGTGGCCTTCCTAATGCCAGAGGATAATCCTCTCAATCAATCAAGTATAGATGGTAAAACTGTATCAGATGCAATAGCAGAATTCATTATAATGGATTTACAATTACCAGAAGTAGTGGAAGGTCGTGGATTTCAGAGGCTGGTTGCTACTTTACGCTCTCCTTGTGAAATTCCTAGCAAAAATAAATTAGAGGAAGAAATCATACCAAAGATATATGATAATTTTCGTGAGTCAGTGGCAACAAATTTGAGCTGTATCACAAGTGAAGTAGGATTGACTGTTGAAGAGTGGAGGTCTAATACAGATGAAAGTTTTGTGACAATCTCAGTTTATTATCAAAACATTGGTGAAGCAGCTTTAGAATGCAAAGTGCTAAGTACAATTCATGCACCTTTAGATTGGGAGGAATCCCAATGGGGCAACACAATAGATTCTTTATTACTTGATTGGGACTTAAAGATAGAAAGAATTACAGCAGTAATTGTTGCAACAACAAGAGCTGAATTATTAGCTGCTATAACAAATAGAGGGTTAACAATAATCCCTTGTTTACTACATACATTACAAATTTGTGCTCAAGCTTGTTTTGAAAATCCAGAAGTTGCTGCAATATTATCTAAATGTAGAGCAGCTATTGGAGCCATTGTAAGTCATCCTGCAGCATCTGCAGCATTGTCTATGCAGGAGCAGTTACTAGAGGTGGGTAGATTCAGAATATTAAAAAATATTCAATATAATTATCATTGAACATTGTTAGTAAACTCTTTATGTTCAATAATATAAAGTACATATTTTTTTATATATATTACTTAGTTGGAAGAAAATGCTATGTTAATGGATTATCCTACTGTTTGGACATCAACATACAATATGTTGGAACAAATGGTTTTGCGCCGGAATATTGTAACATCAATCTTGGAGAGTATGGAAGGTATTGACCAAGAGGTTGTTGACCTTTCAAATGACCAATGGAAAGTTGTGGAAGATCTTGTAAATGTTCTTGAACCTTTCAAAGTTACTATTATGACACTTAGTGAAGAGAAAATGCCTTTAATATCATTATTAAAGCCACTTCTTTGGCAACTTGTGTCATCGCATCTTAAGGTGAAGGAAACTGATACTGATACTGCAAGGAGTTTTAAAGAATCTTTGTCCGATATGCTTTGTGATCGATATTCCGATTATAATGTTACTCTTCTTCTTCAAATTGCAACTACTTTGGATCCAAGGTATTTTAAAATAATTTAAGTTATTATATGCAAGTATTTTCGAAAGTATATACTAACTACAAAAATACCATTTGTTTAGGTTTAAGCAACTACCATATGCTACTGAAGAAGATAAGAATCTGGTTGCAACTCCCATAAAGGAGATGTTAACAAAGCTGATACATGAAGAGTCTGGTGACATTACCAATATAAAAACTGAAGAGGAAATACCGAGCAAAAAGAGCCGCTTATCAGGTATACAACGATGTATTAAAGTAATAGAACCAGTTGAGGAATAGACACTTTATTCTTTTACAATATCATAACAATTCTTATTTCGAAATATAATTAGGTATGGAACTTTTACTTGGAGGCTTATGCGCAAATAAATCGGGAATACCTGCGGAAGAAAAAGCCGACCTCGAACTAGTACAATATCAGTCAGAAGCCACAGCACCACTGGATTATTGTCCTCTTCAATGGTGGGCGAAAATATCTGCAAAATGTCCAAATTTAGGAAAATTGGCTTGCAGGTATAATTGTGTACCTGCATGCTGTGCACCACCGTCCCGAATTCCGGCGGATGTGCAAATCTTATACGACACACGACGAGCTGCATTGCCACCACATTTAATAGACAAACTACTTTTCCTTCATGGCAACCATACGGTTTAAACGAAACTAAACAATTTACTCAAAATGTTTTATTAGTACCTCGCACAGATAAAGAATCACGGAAAAAATATTTTCGGAGCATATTACTGTTGAAAATCTGAGATGAATATATTTTAAAATCTGGTCCACCGAAACCGATACTTCGATAAATATCGAATCTAATTGGTGAGATACTTGGATTAAATTATTTTAACTTAAAGTCAAATTCGGTTTGTTTTAGATTAACACTACTTTGTTTAACAAATACTTGCTTCATTTAAATACTTTATAATGAGGCTTAAACGGTAACAAATGCACCTTAAAACATGTACAATATAAAAAAAATTTAAGCATCTTTGAGGATACTCTTGAAACACATTAATTATGTACTACATGTATGGTGCTAAAAAACGAGTAATTTTGCCAAAGTTTAATATAATCTAATAATTCGAAGGATATTGCAAGACCGAAAAGTATTTCAAGTTTTTATGTAAATAGCCTTGTAAATTTCTCCACTTAATATTGAAAATGTTCGATGTATGACGACCCTAAATATTTTCAAGAGTTTTAGTTGTAGAAGTAGTTGTACAGGTAATCAAAATATAGTGTTGTTTAATACAACTAAAAGAAATTACCTTTTTACGAACTGTTAGGAATGCTTGTTATTCTTGTTTAATCTATACAATGATTTAATTTAATAATTAAAGGTATCATACACCATTAGAAAGTCTTAACAATAGAACTATAACACAGTAATTGCCATGTAATAAACTGCCAAAATAATACCTGGCAGCTTTTATGATTATTACTCAAAGCAATTTAAAATAAGGAAATAGATAAATTTCAATGAGTAGTGTGAAGAGAAAAATTCGGATAAATATAACAAATAATGGTTTGTTATTGCTGATAGCAGAATTTTAAATTTGTGTATATAGTTTCAATGTGATAGAGATCAGAGCTAATCATATTTTTCCACAATAATTGCAGACATGACATTAATGCAAATAATGAAGATAGTGAAGTCTTTATGGATTTCTATTAGAGCATTAATACACTTTCAGAAAGTGTGTTCTTGTGATCTTAACTTATATTTTAGGATATCATGCTAGTACAAATTATGCATTTGTACCATAAAGTATGAAGTACTGTTTATTTCAGTAATTTAGTTTTATACCAATTACGGAATAAAATTTTAATGTCTTACTGTCATTCAGAATCTTGTATATAATGTTTCATGAGGTTCAGTTTACTTTCAATAGTGACACATATATTTACAATAGTTGTACACAATTTTACATTACATTTTCACAAATTATAAGAATAAGAATTGTACAAAAGTACTTTGTAAGAATAATTTTTATATTGCATGTAAATGCAGAACATTTACAAAATATATTCTAAAACAAAAGATAACTTTAATACCCAACTTTCAACCATATCAGTAGTTTAAATAGTTTTCTTCCTTACAACTGTAAACATGGATCACAAGTCTGATTAACATGTCTGGATTCCATATTAATTATTAAAGTAGACATCTGTTTGTTTTTCCACAGTTACAACTTAGTTTTATCCTTTCTCTCACACAAATGGCTTATGGAAGACACATTTGCTTTTGTATCCATGTAGAATTTTCATAAAATCTGGGATCAGCTATTCTGAGGGAAGCCCTCTTATAAAAGTAATAATATAAGACTGCAACTTTATTATATATAAATATTAGTATCATATTAATAGGGGATGTTTTAAATATAAATACTATTGTATCATAATATACCTCCTCTATGCACTGAATATAGGACATGAAATCCTTTACTCCAATAATGTTTCAAAGGTGATGACCAATGAATTTTAATTTGCCATATATGCAGACTAATACTTAGTATTATGTACAAAATACACAGGAGTAAAGTAATGCGAAATCTTGTATACAATAGTTGTATTAATCCCACCTACATGGAAAATATTAGTTATGAAACTTAACTGCTATTAAAATATTAATATCATCAATAATTTTCCATGAATTATATTTAATTACATTATGTATATTAATTCTGTGTTATATGTAGTAGGGCATTATTATGCTTCTACCACTGCTTTTATTACAACATTTACCTGAAAAATGTAGGTGGAAAAAAATCTAACCAGTAGGGTGGTCAATGCCACAATAAGACAAAAGTTCTGTGTCCTAAAATTATTTAGTGATAAAGTATTAATATGTACGAATAAAGTAAATACCCAACAAATGAAACATTTACGTACACGTAAAGTATCAATAAATCACTTGGATTCTCACGTGAGAAACTGACAAAAGAATTAACACAGATGTCAAAGAGCAGTAGTAAATACTGCATAAGTATGATAGCCGAATATTGCTTGGTGCTTAAAGAACTCATTTATTGCGATAGAATGAGAAAAATTTGTCATCAATTAGAATTTCTATTTCCACCGTAGCAGAACTTTTTTGTTGATACATCGTGAGATTCGAAAGGTTGCTATGACAACGAACAGGTGCGAATCGGGCAATTCTTTTCAATTTCTATAGGTTATACTTCTAAAGGCAAAGAATTCAGATATTCGTCCGATATTAAAGATTATAGTTAAAGTATTAAATATTTGTGAGAAATGAAAAGAAAAGTACTCATAAGTAAATAATAGAGGAAGATCCACTAAGCAATGAATTTTATTATTTCAGAGTTATCGGGCTTTAGACCCCGGTAATCATTTTCATGTCACTGGTGACATTATCTCCAAACACATAAAATAGCTGTTTTTTAAAATGTTTTTAGTACTAAAAATCTCATAAGAATTTAGTTCATCCTCTATATTCAACAAGATCCCAGAATTTAAGTCAAGCAATGTAGTGAAGCTTGATAGCTACAGTAATCTTTTAATCAGTAGAATTTATAAACATTTTATTATTTAAAAAGTTCATTAACATTCAAACATCAGTAAAAGAATAATTTTAGATGATTCATTCAATAAATTCTTGAAGTCCAATTTGCGAATAGTTCGTGTTTTTAAGTACGTACATCTTACAAATTTTCATCTGAGGCATTAATGAATTATAAAAATGAATTATTTAAGAAGTATTCGCATATGGAAGGTGTAACCTGTTCAGTGAGACAAAATAAAAATTTGAATACTTAATAATTAACACTTTCGAAGCAAAAGTATCGATACATTGTTGTAAATCAGCTGTTTGAATACTAGGGACGTATTTAATTAATAACTATGGAATAATGAAACAATTACCTCATACGCCCATGGTGTGACTTTGAGGTAGTCGGGCCTGGAATTTTGTTGGTACGTCCGTGATATTTCCGTATGAATGATTCTTCATAAAAACAGGGCGCGAATGTAAACACGCTTAATTCAGCTATGGCAGCATCAAAACATTAAGATTTCTTGGAAATAATGTATTTCTCAGAACATTGAATGTACTCTATTACGTTTCTTATCGATTTTAATTCTAAAAGGACGCAAAATATATGTGTAGTTTCTAAAACGTTGGTAGAAAATCCTATATTTTCCCATTTTCGGATCTAAATACGCAATGATTTTCAATTATATTATTGCTTATGAAGACCATCACCTATTTTCAATAACATTTGGTGGAAACATGAAATATGAGAATAATGATGAGAATTGTGTGTCTTAATAATTAATAATAGTTTTATAGCAATTTGCCACAATGATTGCGCCATACAAATTCTATTGTTTATTCATAATTTATGCATTATTCAACAACTTATTTCGAGTAGATGGTAATTAATGAAGCCTCAACTCGCAAGATTGTGAATAAGTTAATAAAATTTGTACAAATTGAAGCATTTAAAATGTTAACTAACATTGTAAGTTACTTATATCAACAATTTTGGCTTTAAACATGCTTATTTTAACTTTGTGCGCAATAATTTCAATGAATAGGGTTAAAATGTAATGCATATTCATTAATGAGATATTTATTATTTGTTAATAGTTCGTTAAAATTAATTATTTCAGAAATATTCACATGTATGACATCATTCTGTAAGGTGTAGTAGCGTCGCTGTGCTCGGTACGCCGACTCCCCACTCCCGAGCATGCGCAGCTTAGGCGCGGAGCATAGGCGCGGGGTATGGTAAAGTCTCTCTTCGGTCGTTCCTCGAGTAGTGCGGACGTGTTGTCGGTGTGCTCCGATTTTTCGGTTTTTATTTCTCCAAATTTGTACTTTTTTGTTTCGAAACGTGTTTCCACAAATACCACGAAGTATCCTCCACTCGGTTTTATAGTTTTTTTAATAATTAATTAGTAAATTTTCGAGTTGTTTATCGTAGCGTCACTTTCTTCGCGTCGTACTTTGTAAGCTTCGCGATCCGGCATCTTTCATTTCGCCTTTTCAAGTGTTTTCGTCGTTTTAATATCAATTAGAGTCCGATTTTTGTAGATTTTGCGAAATTAACTTCCAAATTTTCGCGTGGAAGACGGTAGATAGCAAACGCAGTTCAACGAGACGGTTTGGTTTGTATTGCTTCATGACCTTTCAAAGTCAAATCTTGTTCGCGGCGCAGTTACGCTAGCGACACATTTTCTCTCCTTTTCTCGCTTGAACTTCTATCCGCGATGTTCCGTGTTAAAAGTTTTCAATCACTTTTCTCTTTCATAATTTTTGTGTTCCGCTTTGCTTGGCTTTGTCTTTGTGTTGTTGGGAATTGGATGTTCGTTAGATCCAGAGTCATGAACTGATTTTTCAGTAAATATTGCTTGACTTTGCTCGTCTTTGTTTCATTGAAATTTTACTCTCTTCAGGTGTCACCGTATTTCATTTGGAGCTCATTTACTCGTTTTTTCCTTGTTCTATATCCGTTCATCCGCTGTATAAACTTATAAAGGGCTGAAAATTCCACTCGAAGTGTGCGTATAATATGCAATTGTATTTTTTACTTAAATTTGTGTCTACACATAAACCTGATTTCCGTACGTCTTCTCAAGCAACTTTAATCTTGCCAATTAGAGTTGCTTGAAAAACGAGGAAGCCGGTTTTTTCCTCATTTAAAACTTTGGCTATTGTACTCGATTTTGGCTACGACGATAGTCATCCACCATGAATTGAAAATATATTTAATATTATAATATGTGCAATACATTGGTAGAACAGAACAAACGCTTGGCTTGAATATTTCTTGTGCTTAATATTTCTTCTTTCCAGCAATTTTTCGATTGCGCGCAATGCAATCTTAGAGTCACTTGCTTCCGAAAAAAAGTTCACGGAAATTAGAGTCAGTGTTGTTCGCCGGAAATAAGAGTTCGGTCGGGATATTAGTATTTAGAGTTATAAAAATCTTTTGCAATTTGCTCGTCCGCGATAATTCGAGTCAAAAGGCGATTCCTGCGGAGAGGATCTCCATCGGGCATGGCTGCAGCGAAGGGACCGGTAAGTTTCAAAATCCACATTTTTTTTCTATTTTTCAATTCTAATTTTCCAGTAACAAAATAGTTTTAAATTCAGTCTTTCATTATATTGAGTATTTTGATGAACGCTGTCTTATAATGGATTTCTTCTCTCTTGTTACAGGATTCATCAGTGTGTGCATAAAATATCGCGAGATAGGGAGTGCATCTTTTTTCGCCGGAGAAAATTGAATCGGTCGCGACTTATACCTTGCTGAATAATGGACTCTAAAATCCGTTTCGCGAGTGTTAACTTCAAGTCCGTAGGAGGTTCCAGGTTCCAGCTGTGTGAGCTCCGTATTTTGTGATCGCGCGCAATGCGATCTTAGAGTTTCTCGCTTGCGAGAAAAAAGTTCGCAGAAATTAGAATCAGTGTTGTTCGCCGAAAATAAATGTACGGTCGTGATGTTAGTATTTAGAGTTATAAAAATCTTTTGCAATTTGCTCGGCCGCGATAATTAGAGTCAAAAGGCGATTCCTGCGGAGAGGTCCTCCATCGGGCATGGCTGCAGCGAAGGGATCGGTAAGTTTCATAATCCATATTTAATTTCTCTTTTTCATTTATAATTTTCCAGTAAAAAAATATTTTTCAATTCAATCTTTCATTATATTGGGTATTTTGATGAACGTTGTCTTATGATGGATTTCTTCTCTCTTGTTACAGGATAAAATATCGCGAGTGCATCTTTTTTCGCCGGAGAAAATTAAGTCGGCCGCGACTTAAAACTTGCTACATAATGGACTCTAAAATCCGTTTCGGGAGTGTTAAATTCACGCTCGTAAGTTCCAGCTGCTCCAGCATCATCTTCATCATTGTCTTCAACACCATCTTCAACATCAACCTACTACATCAACCTACTACAGGCAGTTTCAAGACATCGCCGAGTGAGTCACAATGGTTTCAATATTTTTTATACCCTCTGACCCGATTTTCAATTTTCAAAGTTTTAAATTTAGAGTCTTGTCCCCCCGGTATCCTACGCCGTAGGACGATTGATCCGAATCGGTATGGGGTGCCGGTTATAATTGTTTCTAAATATTTGCGAGCATAGCGACCGCGAGCAGATTCTACTTGTGGAATCTGCTCGTGGGTAGCATCAACATTGAATGTTTTATATTTATTAGCTGAGGTAGGCCTTCTTGTCTTGTTTGTAGCTTCGCGGTTTCAATTATAATATGCATGCGCGGATTATTTCCGCCGATTGTAGAGTCTCGTACCGTGGAATCGCGAATCGCGAATACGCGAGTCGCATGAATTAATTGCGACTTTATTTCACTTTATTCGATTAAAATTGGATCATGCATCCGATTTGATATTATATATTAGTCCTTATTAATTTGATTATACATCAATATGTATTCATTAATGTGCATTTCGCTTCGTCCGATTTTCGTTCGTACGCTTGACGCAAAAAATGATTTGTTGATATGAGCAAGAAGGCAATTCGCGACGAGTAGATTCCGGAGTCGAACGACGAATGTAATGTCTTCGATGAAGGGGTCGCCCGAGGTTACTTAAAGATTTCAATTTCCGTATGTACTTTTCAGTACGTACTTTCATATATATATTAGTTGAACTTGAATTTTTCTGAATATTAAATGAAATATTGTGATACCCCTTTGACACGCGTCACTGAAATAAAGAATACATCCTTCCCTACCCTCGTATAAATCAATTCTTCAGCCCTCCCTTTATGCAAATGATTTAAAGTAAAGTCAATTTAGTCCGCTCAGATACTTATTCTTCCACTCTGTTAAGTGGATTATTTAGTCAGGATTTTCAGCAAACCTCAAGCTCCTGTGTACTGTGTTCATTTATTTAGTCTTAAGGCATGCCCATTTTATTTAGCTCGCAATTATCCGTGGATCTCAGGTGTGATACGGATGAGTGCGGGCGGTGGGCATGGGTTAATTTTAATATTTCCTAATCATGTGTGGCGGCTGGCGGAGGATTTCGCGGTCCGTGCACGACGCATTTCCACACGTGTGTATGACCGGTTGTTTTCGTGGGATTGCGTCGGTTTTTAACTTTTAAGTAAAGCCATGAACTTCCTTGCGAGGTTGGCGAGCCCCCAGGGGCCCGTCTATCTCACTTGGACGTGAATCTCTTTACTTTTGCTATTTATCGTAATAGATTTTAAAATATAGTCATCTGCTATATTTTATACTTTGACGACTATGAATATTCATAATCTTTACACGCGAGTAGTTTCCTTTTATTCAAGTTAAATTAACTTGAGATAGAGTCGACTATCTTCCAGTTACTTCGTGTAGTATCCCTCTCGACACAGCATTACCACGGGGCGCCGTCTTTCGGCATAAGTCGTCTCTTATGTGGTGACCCCTCCGAAAATACCTATTCCTAAAAAATAGCCTATACGAAGTAATTCTTGGAACGCGAGTTTATATTTGCATATATGCTCAAAGCATAAAAATTCGCAATGGAACGCAGTCTCTGTCCAGTCGATTTCAGGAAAATGGGTACGTACATTTCCGTGGTATGATTTTGGTATGGAGTTCGGGTGTCGGAGGGGTCCCGGGACCTTCTCCCTAGTGTAGGCTTTGCACCCAGGGCTCGTGAATGAGAACCGTGGAGTGGGTTGATGCTGATTGTGTTGGTGTGCCTGATTTGCTTTTTGCCATTTTAAATATAGCTTGAGGGAGGCAGGTAGCATATCTTCTCTAACTTTGTGTGCTTGATTATGACTTAATTTTAAGTAGGTAGGGCCAGGGTTGAGGACTCACCTTCGGTTTAGCATTGATAGGCGATCTTTGTAAAGGTGTGATCCCTCACCTGGGAACTGTTAATAAATTAGTATATCATCACCGATATGCTAAAGTGTTAATGTATTCATAAGTATTAATCCTAGAACACACGTAGTTTAACAGGCTGCAGTGGTTCTTAAACACCGGTTTCTGAATTCGCTGAGTCCTTAAATCACGGACTAGTAAGGTTGTTCTTTCAGCACGTGGATTGTATTCTGCTTGGACATTCAATTAAATGTGTACAGGTACGAGCATCCATTTCGTTAATATGAAATGGCTGGGCGTGCTCTGTGCTAGGATACCAGTAAACTTTTTAATATATCTAACTTCATATCTAATTTCTGTCGAAGTAAAGTCAATCTCAATATTATCCTTTTAAATTGAATTAAATTCAAGTATTTTTCGGAGAATGTCACCGAAAATATT
The DNA here is from genome assembly GCA_910591585.2 of Nysson spinosus. Lineage (NCBI taxonomy): Eukaryota > Metazoa > Arthropoda > Insecta > Hymenoptera > Crabronidae > Nysson > Nysson spinosus. The sequence goes on from OU342832.1 coordinate 11,402,893, forward strand.
CTATTCGTGGGTACTCGAGAATGTTTCACCGCAGGATATTCCGGAGAACGTTCAATCTTTGAATGTTAAAGGGTATTCGACGGATGAATGTTCGCGGATATTCAAGAATAATTCAAGTTATATAAATGTAGTAAATGTAGTTTATGAGCTGGTTTATTGCACCGGAACACTCGTCGTTTCTGTGGAACCACCAGTTCTTTGTACGAAAAGGGAATGTCTGAGCAAATACTTTTCACGCAACGCGGGATGAAGAGCCAAGTGCGAAGAGCCCAAGTGGCGAAGACCTATTTAATGACGATTCATCTTCGGATGGATCGTCATTCTTATGCTATTAAGTCGCTATGCTCGCTAATTATATTTTATTGTGCCCATCCTGCCCCCATACCCCCATACCCCCTTGTGAACCTGGGACGCAAACATCCGCGTCGCGAATCTTTAAGAAATTTGATGATTAAAGTTAAAGTTATATTTATTCCAATAATAGTTTCATATCCCTACAAAGTTTTTACTCTTTCAGGCAAACTTTTATTATAAATAACTTGAGATAGAGTCAATTATCTTCCAGTTGCTTCGTATAGTATCCCTCTCTACACAGCATTACCACGGGGCGCTGTCTTGCGACATAAGTCGTCTCTTATGTGGTGACCCATAATGTCCGAAAAGACACCCTTCCTAAAAAATCCAAACTATACGAAGTAATTATTGGAACACCATAAATATTATTAAAATCGGGTGAATTTTTATATTTCTAGATTACATCAATATTATTAGAATCGGGTCAGTTTTTATATTTCTAGGTAACATAAATATTCTTGAAATCGAGTCAATTTTTATATTTCTAGGTAACATAAATATTCTTGAAATCGAGTCAATTTTTATATTTATAGTTTCTATGATTTGAAATCTTTTTCGAAGAAGTATATTATGAGTAATTTTTATTGAATTAGTAGTGTTCGAACTCCGTTGCCCCGCGTCCCCAGGGTTCACACACGAAAGCTGAAATTACGGCTTTCATTATATCTGGAATGGTCATATTTGGAATATGACAATAAGGCCTAAAATTGGTTGAATGATAGTTCGAACCAATTCATCATAGAAAGGCCTGTTGGAGAATATAATAATACGAACTCCTTCAAGACTCATTATTATAACAATTAATAATATTACTTAAATCAAGCATTAAATGCAAAATAATATATTTTACGTTCCATGTATATATGGAGCATACTCAAATATCATTTCTGGAACACATTTTCTGGACATTGCAATTTTTAAGATCCCAAGGAGGAAGACAATATTTGTCTGCCAGCTCTTTAACGTAAATTGCAACTATGTATATAGAAATAGAAATATATAGTTGAAATTTATGCTGAAAAGTATGGAGGATGAATTTTGTTGCAATTCTTGCGCGATTAAAAATTGTTATCCAGCAAATATATATAAATGAAGAATTGTATCGCAATATACATTTTGCCCAATCTAATATGCACTTGTCAATGTATCCGAATAAATACTTTCGATAAAGCGTCTTGAAGGAGTTCAATGCCCAAAAAGAGGCACGAGAAGGAAGGGACCCCCATGAGAATTTTGAACTCTCCGGCGAGTTGAGCCTTGTTTGCACAAAATTCTTTGGGGGGACGTAGGAGAACTGGTTCATTGCACGAGTATAAGCTCCGAGGGCGGTTTGTCGTAGACTTTCCAGGTCTTGAACTGGATCGATTTAAACAATTGAGAGGGTTGTACGGAGTCCACTGTGGCAACTCTATCCGGATAGAGTTCGGACCGTCATTGCGAAAATCCTCGATGATTTGTTTGATCGAAACAGTTCGAGGTGCCGAGGGGGTTGTAGCGATTGTAAAAGCTAACTGACGAGTCACTCGAACCAGTTCGGCTGTTCAGAACCCTCATTTTTATGGAAATACAAAGGAGAGAGAATTTCTACCTGTAAAATGTACCATATTTTAACACCATTTTTGGTAATGTTTTTGCAAATAACCCCTCGAGAACCCCTCGATGGGGTTCAAATATGTTATGTATGAAATAATAATACGATGATCATATTTATTGTTTTTGAGAGGAAGTATAATTAATTATATATATATATATTTATTTGTTGATAATAATGATGGTAATATTGATGAAATTGTTGATAACAATGGAAATGAAATAAAATAAAGAGTAGTGTGAAAGAGGGTTCTGGAGAGTTAAGATAGCTCGTCCAAATGAGGATATGAAATCCCATGAAAGGGATTATTGATAAGCCAAGCGTTTGTGAAAGGTTGACTTTCATTGCATAACACTGTTAAAACATCTTATTATTGATAATTTATAATGAAGTTGTCTATTTTTTGCACCTTTCGTGCTTCAATGAAATATTTAAATATTTTCATTCTTGCAAGTATCGATATTTTAAAAACTTTTGTCCTGGTGGATATTATCGTCACGGTTAAAACCGAGTAAAAGAAGCATTTTTATTTTCAATAAATTCTGGCTCTCAGTAGCTTCCAATAAATATATTATTACATTACGGCATATTCATATATGAAATATAATATTCAGTTGTACGTGTCCGAAAATCACGTGCTTTTCAATGTTTGCTTTGATGTATATCAGTTTCTTGAGAGGTATACGAAAATGTTTTCACGTAGACTCGAGCATGATATAATTTGCAATTGCATATAAAAGCCATGCACGAGGGTGAAATTTGTTAGCCCTTTATCGCGGCTCTAGGCTCCTTTTTCTAAGATTTTGAGGAATCAACTTCCACGATTCAGTACTTTGACTCTCAGTGAGTTTCATTTTCTTGCAATTCTGCATCTTGTTAGAACGATTTTGAAGCCTGCAGCTTCTTTTGTTTCCCTGCTTCGATTCCACACCGTCTCGTTGGCTGCGAGTTGTGCTGCTTTCGCTTTCGAAATAATAGTTTATTTCGAGAATCCCATTTTGTTTGTTTAAACGTCCATTTCGAAATCGGTCCGGGATCAAAAACGTGGTTTATGCCATGCCCATTTTTCCTGGTCCGCAGTCAGCCGTGGATCTCGGATGTGAATCGGATGGATGCGGACAGTGGGCATGGTTCAATTTTGGTATTTTAATTAATCACAATCTTCGACTGGCAGGGGTTTTTTCGTCGGTTTTTTCACTTTTGGTAAAGCGATCAATTTTCTTGCGAGGTTGACGGCCCGAGGGCTTTGTCTACCCCGCTTGAAAGTGAATCTCTTCACTTTAGCCGGCCGATTTAGTCTACTAAACCATAGTCTGCTTTTGACTATGTGTGTCTCTTCGACTATGAATATACGTAGTCTTCGATCTCAAGTAGCTTCCTTTAATCAAGTTATGTCAGCTTGATGTAGAGTCGATTTTCTTCCAGTTACTTCGTACAGTTAGCTCCTGTATGAAGTAAATAGGATCGCGAGCGTGGAATGTACCGCTAAAAGGTACCTGTAGTATACTTTGAATTTTTTGATACGATTAAAACATATTCACAATGGACCATAGCCTTTTGCCAGTCGATTTCAGGAAAATTGCTATCGTGTTTTCCCTGGCACATCCCTCAGCTGGGAACGGTTGATACCTTAGTATATCATGGCCGATGTGCTAATGTATTAATGTGTTCATAAGTTGATCGGATTTCGTTTTAAATTCCGTTTTAAATTCCGTTTTCTAGTCGTCCGGGATGACGATTGTAGTGTTTGGAACGACCGACGAATCAATTTTCATATCGTTTACTATTTCCTGTGTATTGTAATTCACTTAATACTTAATTTTTGAGTTGAGCTGTTTCAGATCTTCAGCTAATCTGGGTGCGAAATTTCCGAAGAACGGATCAAGTTCAGGTTTTAAATTTAAGTTATCGGTTAAGTATGAAATATAAAATTTTTGTGCAATAATGAATGCACAATGGTTCCTAACAGAGTTCCTAATTGAATTAAAATTAATCGACAAGTTTTTTGGAGTTTCAGCACTTCACTCGTGAAAGAGTAAGTTCTATTAATATGAAAAGTATCGCGGGCAAGGTGAGAAGAGTTATATGAGTGTGAAAGTGTCAAATTATTAATTGTGTATGATCCTTGAAGAGTGCAGATAAATGATCAGTTTAATTGAGTTTGAATGAAAGATAAGATGGACTGAATGTATGACGAGGGATGCGAGATTGGAATGCAACCCAATATGAAAAATGTGAATGCAAGTGATACATGAATATATAACGAAACAAAACGCTAAACTAATATCTAAGAAAACATGGTATACCTAATGATCGATCGATCAATCGAAAGAAATACTGACAAGGGGGGATGGTACCATCCTTAAACAGAATGCATTCTGGTAGAATTAAGTGTGATAGCTTTGTCTCGGGTAGGTCGAGTCAAGCACCTTTTTATAACAAAAGCAAACCGCTATCTTAGGCGTTATGCATTGGTATAAAAAGGAAATTTTGTTCAGTTTAGCATGTACTTTTTTATGCTGAATATAAATTAGAGATAAAATTTTGTTTAAAAGATTGGGAGGTAGGTTTTTACCTCCCGCCCTGCGCATAGGGCGGGTCTTGAAGCAGCCTCCTCCACGTGGTGAGACCTGGGCAATCGGAATTATTTGTCGTGTAATAATGGCACGAAAATGATTTTAAGACATCGTCTTACAGTATCAACTTTATTTCGAATTATAGTAGTTAAAGCTCGAATTATTTCGTATTTCTTTACGGAGCAATGCCAGCATTATAATTTAGTTGCTATTCTTATTACACCATAAATAGTTTCGAGCTAATCGGCTGCAGGATATTTTACATTCGTAAGTAGAATTAACATTTCATTTATAAATGTAAAATAACCAATCCACAACATTGGTAAATTGTGGATTCATTATTCTGAAAGAATTAAATTTAATATTAATCGACCATCTACCATCGATTTGGGTCACTTAGAATTGATTTTGGCGACTTTTAATTTTTGCCAATTTTTGAAGGTATACCCCTTTACATTTTTTCGACTTGGTTTCGACCCATTTTTGACCAATAAAAATTTTTTAACCGCTTCTTTCGACCAGAAATCGTCCTAGAATATGTTTATACATCACCCACCATCGATTTGGGTCGTTTAGAATTGATTTTGGCGACTTTCAATTTTTGAGAATTTTTGAAGGTGTACCCCTTTACATTTTTTCGACTTGGTTTCGACCCATTTTTGACCAATAAAAATTTTTTAACCGCTTCTTTCGACCAGAAATCGTCCTAGAATATGTTTATACATCACCCACCATCGATTTGGGTCGTTTAGAATTGATTTTGGCGACTTTCAATTTTTGAGAATTTTTGAAGGTGTACCCCTTTACATTTTTTCGACTTGGTTTCGACCCATTTTTGACCAATAAAATTTTTTTAACCGCTTCTTTCGACCAGAAATCGTCCTAGAATATGTTTATACATCACCCACCATCGATTTGGGTCGTTTAGAATTGATTTTGGCGACTTTCAATTTTTGAGAATTTTTGAAGGTGTACCCCTTTACATTTTTTCGACTTGGTTTCGACCCATTTTTTACCAATAAAATTTTTTTAACCGCTTCTTTCGACCAGAAATCGTCCTAGAATATGTTTATACATCATTTACCATCGATTTGGGTTGTTTAGAAGCGATTTTGGCGACTTTTCATTTTTGAGAATTTTTGAAGGTGTACCCCTTTACATTTTTTCAACTTGGATTCGACCCATTTTTTACCAACACAAATTTTTTAACCGCTTCTTTCGACCCAAAATCGTCCTAGAATATGTTTATACATCACCCACCATCGATTTGGGTCGTTTAGAATTGATTTTGGCGACTTTCAATTTTTGAGAATTTTTGAAGGTGTATCCCTTTACATTTTTTCGACTTGGTTTCGACCCATTTTTGACCAATAAAAATTTTTTAACCGCTTCTTTCGACCAGAAATCGTCCTAGAATATGTTTATACATCACCCACCATCGATTTGGGTCGTTTAGAATTGATTTTGGCGACTTTCAATTTTTGAGAATTTTTGAAGGTGTACCCCTTCACATTTTTTCGACTTGGTTTCGACCCATTTTTGACCAATAAAAATTTTTTAACCGCTTCTTTCGACCCAAAATCGTCCTAGAATATGTTTATACATCACCCACCATCGATTTGGGTCGTTTAGAATTGATTTTGGCGACTTTCAATTTTTGAGAATTTTTGAAGGTGTACCCCTTTACATTTTTTCGACTTGGTTTCGACCCATTTTTGACCAATAAAAATTTTTTAACCGCTTCTTTCGACCAGAAATCGTCCTAGAATATGTTTATACATCACCCACCATCGATTTGGGTCGTTTAGAATTGATTTTGGCGACTTTCAATTTTTGAGAATTTTTGAAGGTGTACCCCTTTACATTTTTTCGACTTGGTTTCGACCCATTTTTGACCAATAAAAATTTTTTAACCGCTTCTTTCGACCAGAAATCGTCCTAGAATATGTTTATACATCACCCACCATCGATTTGGGTCGTTTAGAATTGATTTTGGCGACTTTCAATTTTTGAGAATTTTTGAAGGTGTACCCCTTTACATTTTTTCGACTTGGTTTCGACCCATTTTTGACCAATAAAATTTTTTTAACCGCTTCTTTCGACCAGAAATCGTCCTAGAATATGTTTATACATCACCCACCATCGATTTGGGTCGTTTAGAATTGATTTTGGCGACTTTCAATTTTTGAGAATTTTTGAAGGTGTACCCCTTTACATTTTTTCGACTTGGTTTCGAACCATTTTTTACCAATAAAATTTTTTTAACCGCTTCTTTCGACCAGAAATCGTCCTAGAATATGTTTATACATCATTTACCATCGATTTGGGTTGTTTAGAAGCGATTTTGGCGACTTTTCATTTTTGAGAATTTTTGAAGGTGTACCCCTTTACATTTTTTCAACTTGGATTCGACCCATTTTTTACCAACACAAATTTTTTAACCGCTTCTTTCGACCCAAAATCGTCCTAGAATATGTTTATACATCACCCACCATCGATTTGGGTCGTTTAGAATTGATTTTGGCGACTTTCAATTTTTGAGAATTTTTGAAGGTGTACCCCTTTACATTTTTTCGACTTAGATTCGACCCATTTTTGACCAATAAAAATTTTTTAACCGCTTCTTTCGACCAGAAATCGTCCTAGAATATGTTTATACATCACCCACCATCGATTTGGGTCGTTTAGAATTGATTTTGGCGACTTTCAATTTTTTAGAATTTTTGAAGGTGTACCCCTTCACATTTTTTCGACTTGGTTTCGACCCATTTTTGACCAATACAAATTTTTTAACCGCTTCTTTCGACCCAAAATCGTCCTAGAATATGTTTATACATCACCCACCATCGATTTGGGTCGTTTAGAATTGATTTTGGCGACTTTCAATTTTTGAGAATTTTTGAAGGTGTATCCCTTTACATTTTTTCGACTTGGTTTCGACCCATTTTTTACCAATAAAATTTTTTTAACCGCTTCTTTCGACCAGAAATCGTCCTAGAATATGTTTATACATCATTTACCATCGATTTGGGTTGTTTAGAAGCGATTTTGGCGACTTTCAATTTTTGAGAATTTTTGAAGGTGTACCCCTTTACATTTTTTCGACTTGGATTCGACCCATTTTTTACCAATAAAAATTTTTTAACCGCTTCTTTCGACCCAAAATCATCCTAGAATATGTTTATACATCACCCACCATCGATTTGGGTCGTTTAGAATTGATTTTGGCGACTTTCAATTTTTGAGAATTTTTGAAGGTGTACCCCTTTACATTTTTTCAACTTGGATTCGACCCATTTTTGACCAATAAAAATTTTTTAACCGCTTCTTTCGACCAGAAATCATCCTAGAATATGTTTATACATCATATACCATCGATTTGGGTTGTTTAGAAGCGATTTTGGCGACTTTCAATTTTTGAGAATTTTTGAAGGTGTACCCCTTCACATTTTTTCGACTTGGTTTCGACCCATTTTTTACCAATAAAAATTTTTTAACCGCTTCTTTCGACCAGAAATCATCCTAGAATATGTTTATACGTCATATACCATCGATTTGGGTCATTTAGGAGCAAAATGAGAGACTTTCATTTTTTGACCATTTTTGAAGGTATGAGCCTTCACATTTTTGCGATTTTGGGTCCACCCATTTTTTGTACACAAAATTGTCTAAACCAAATCGAATACATGTTATTAAAACCAATCTGTAATATATTAATTCTATCGGTAAGACAGCATTAAACGCAAGATGCTGACAATAAATAGAAGATTTCTGTAAATTTGGAACATAAAACATGATGTAAACCTATGAAGTTTTTAATGAATTAATACAAATTACTATTGGTTTCTAATTTTCAAGTAGTTTATTATTTTCGCATTTTCCAGTATTTCCTATACAGTTTCGTCGATAACGTCAACTTTGGGGCCCTAGGCCCTGGTAACTCCGGAATGAGAAGATACTTTTCGTGGTTGGTCTTTCCATATCTTGTCTGTGATATCGTGTTTTTCAGGATGAAAAACTATCACAACAAAATTTCTAAATTTATTTCTAACTCGGACAATCTTTCTTTCATCCAAGATTGATTATGATCGGAGTTTTCAATGTATTGTAAATGATTCATAAATGTATCAATACGATATGTTATATACGAATCGTATTTAATATAAAGTGAAGTGTAATTATGCAAAAACCGTATTTCCAATGTCGAAAGTCAAGGAAGAAAACTATATACTATTGCTCAAGTATTGCTTTAATATTAACGAAATGTGTCAAACCTAGCATATGACCATTTTCCGGAGAATTTTTACAATAAATTTGGGACAGATTGCAACCCTAGATCTGATGTTGGTTATAAAAATAATCTGAAAAAAAAGTCTGAAAAGACGTAACGTTATAGTGTAACTATAAATAATGAAGAATGATTTGATAAATCAAGATGATGTACAAGTATTTTATAATCAAGGTTTATGTTTTTATGGAAATAACAGAAGACTGTCGCAAGGAGTGTATCTAAGACTGATATTCTTAATTGTACGAGGGTTGTAATAATGATATTTGCGGTTATGTGACAGCAAAGGACAATGGAAGACAGAACTAAACATATGCATATGCGTCAAATAATTCCTATTTTTCCGGTATTAGAATTTGATACCGATGATGTGGATATTCCAGTAAAGAATCCATCTGTCACACAATTTGATATCTTTTTATTAGCCTTCTCCATTGTCATGCATATCGTAGACATGGCATTGGATTTAAATCTTGCCATAAGATATTTAGTAGCCAACAAACTAAATTACTTTGCCTTGACTGCTATCTTCATGTTTGTACCTTCTTTAATAAACGTTATAATAAGCAGAAGAATGCAACGACAAGATGACAAGGTAAAAAACCTTTGCTGTGAAATTTATATAAAATAATCCTATATGATTACTGCACATAATATGTATTTAGATACTTTTTTTTATTGTAGATGAATTCAGACTTAGATCAGTCTAATGGAACTAAATGCATACACTTTATGTTAGAAAACAAACTATGCTTTATAATAGTGTTCCTATTTCAATTAGCACCGGTACTTAGATATTATCAAACTTTGAAGTATGCTCTGAGAGCATATAAATATGAAAAGTCTGGAAATCGTAATGGCCAAAGAAAATATTATCTCAAAATGATTAAGGAAGACCAAGATGTGGCTTTATTAAGAGTTTTTGAATGCTTTTTGGAAGCAGCTCCACAACAAGTTTTACAATTATCTATTCTGCTAAAGAATTATCACAATGCTATTAACTTTGAATGTATTTATTACTTATATTGAAACTAATTTGTCTTTATGAATATCAGGCAAGACATTAGCCTGAATTATTGGAGAAGGTACTAATTTAAAGTAATTTTGTAGTTATTCATCAAGTAGCCACTATTCTGAGTTCACTTGGTAGTATGGGTTGGGCTATGGCTAGTTATCATCGTAGCATTCGTTTGGTTCAGCAGGATAAATTAAATATTGGATTTACAGGAACCGTTTTACAATTCTTATGGCACTTTTGTACAACAGGTATATGTGCAATATGTAATGATTTATACCTTTTAAGAATGTTCCAATAATTACAATTCTCTTCTAATCTTACAGTATCTAGGATATTAGCCTTAAGCGTAGCAGCTAGTATATGGCCACTTTATACAGCCATTGGTTGTGTTTGCCATTGGATAACTATGACTGTCTGGATTATCTTTGACTCACATGGAATTTTGGAGTTTTGCAGAAATTATAATCATGCACCACATACTTCCCCAACTGTTAAAGAAAGAGCTTATTCTCTAATGTTTTCATTGATTATTGGAATAGTACATGTGTTTATATATTTAAATGCTGTAGATGGTAGCACATATTTAAAACATATATTTTTCTATGTACTATGTTTCTTGGAAAATGTAACAGCATGTGTTTTCTGGATACATAATTCACCTAGTGAAGTTAGAAATGCATGGTACTTTAATGTACTTATAAGTTTATGTATTATACCCTTTTTACTGGGTACAACAGCTATGATTATTTACTACAGTGTCTTTCATCCATCTATCAAGCAACAATCGTCTTCAAATCTACCTTTCCCAAAAACATAAATCATTTTATGTTGCACAAATATCAGGTAGATATTTAATTGAGTGGGAAGATCAATATTTTACAAGTATAATGGTTCCATATGAAAGTGATATACTATTTACTGACAAATGTCCTAGTCTCCTTAAACTATGATCTTAAATGGTGAGGAATATATACAAGCCTAGTTAGATACTTTGATAAATTGTATATATATATTTATATATATACATAGATCTACACTTGATCATAGTGCAGTTAGCCTATATAATGACAATTTTTAAATACTTTTACATAGTTCTTGTAAAGATGTGTGACTTTCATGGTATTTATTTTTATCTGATGTGCTATCTATATTTTTTAAGAAACATGTATATTTTTCATAACAGTGGGAATAATTGTGAATTGACTAAAGTAGTAAATGATCTGGAATTAGTCAATATGTATAAATGTGATATACTTTTCTATGACAGTCTCAGAGTTGGTGAATATTGTCATCAATTCATGTACAATGTAATTTATCTTTTTAGCATACTGCCAAGTATACATGGGAGCTATCTAAAGTGACAAAAATTTATTTTTCAATGTAATATATAAGCTATTTAATAACCAAATGTGCTCTCTAATATATAATTAAAGCATCAATGCGAACAAAGCAATATTTTGGTATAAATATTTAAAGGAATTGGAAAACAGTGAGAATAAGATTAACTCTGTTATTAATATTATTATTGCAAAGCTGCAATAATAACTACATTTTTTGTGGTGTTATACAATTTTTATAATAAATCATACATAAATTATTTACACCTCCAGTCTTTCTACAATTTTATTGCAGTCAATAATTGTAATAGTAAATTAATTTAAGGTAAAATCTAAATATGTATCAGATACAAATATATATAGAACTGTGAAAATAAAATCAACCTAAATAGCAATAAGTTATAATTACAATTTATTTGGCAAAACATAAGACCTTTTTGAATTTTACAAAAAAGAATATATTATGAAATAACTTAAACTTTTTCCATAACAATGAATCATTGCCTATGTATTACCTTAAGTATTTGAGTGTACTTTTGCATTTGTTCAGTTGAATGTAGATTATTTAAGAGAAATTCTTATAGAAATTGACAAAGAATACTCTTCTTAATCAAAGTGCACTTAGTGCATTAATGTGATTTAGTCATAATAGCTTAAGCATATTTAGCAAAAATAATTTTCACTCAGAACCTTTTGTCATTTTTATTTTGACACCAGAAAGAAACAATTTTCAAAAAAACCAAGCAGTATGAAATAGATCATTGATATTAGACCATGCAAGTGCATTGATTAGTATTAATTTTTTCTGATATCAATCAACCGGGTTCTGAACTACTATCAGTATAAATTCTTTATCTGGGGCAACCATAATTTCATGTTTCTTGCTACGTATACGAAGGAAGGTAAGATCATTCATTGGATCCAAATCGCGAACTACGGAGCGTGCTTTGTCTGATAATTGACTTATTAAACCCGCATATTGGACTGTCGTAGTATTATCCAACGTTGACTTGATAGGTATACCTTAACATTACCGAAAATACATTAAGCGTTAGCTAACAACATTCATAATTCACAGTTTATAAAATTCAGACACACCTTCGGCATTAACGACTATCGTTCCGACTACGCCTTTATGTGACTGTATACGTTTCATAGTTTCTTCCACTTCTTGTGCCTTAAAAAGGATTGTATTATTCCCAAATGATTCATAATTAACTGTATACTTCGCAAAGAGTATTACCATTTTGTTAAATGTTTGTTCTTATTTCCTATGTATTTATTTTACTAAGAATCTCAGTGGTCACCGTTATGTCAAACTATTGTAATAAACGAATATCACTTGTGTACTACTAATCATTCATATGTTTAATAAATAATACAGCAGAAGGACATGTATGAATTGAAACTCGCAAATCACAAACGGTGTTAGTCCTTAAACGCCACCTGGCAACACGTTTATCGATAAAACGAACGGCAATGTATAGTAGAGTCCTATGTGTCAAAGTTAAAAAGATATATTTTCCGTCCTATCTCACTATATCTCGTATGTGACAAGATACATGACGTTTTTGTGAAATATAATTTATGTTACATTATTCTTCTTTCCCAAGTGACATATCCGCATTTAATCATACCTATAGTAATTACTATTTTACACCCTATAGCTAATTCACTAACGGAAACAGTAAAGACTATAAATCGGTCTCCATTGCTTGATAAGATTGAAAGTTGAAATGTTTCCAAAAGAAACGTCAAACAAGTGAATGTATGTATATACAAAAAAACAGTTGAAAGCCATACAAGTATGTGATGCTTTGATGCTTTGTTAATTTGACAGAAGGCAACAATCGGTCTAGAAAGGCATTATATCATAATAAATATTTGGTGTCATAGTCGATGCGAGTTTAATTAAGTCAAAACATAGTTATAAGCATGTTGAATCAACAACATCCAGTTTTGAATTCTACAGATTCATATATTGAGTTACTTTTAAAGCGTGTTCTACAAGCAGAGAATTTCGGTAACATGTTTACACATTACATGTACTTACTGGTATTAGGGCTATAATGAATTTCGTATTTTAACAATTTGTCAAAGGTATATCACGCGGAAACATTGAATCAAATCCCATGACAACAAGTTATGGAAAATTAAGAGATCGTTTTAGACTATCTATTCCTTATGCTAAACAAAACCTTAATTGGACTGTATCATTTGATACTCAACATCCTGAGATTGGTCCCGACTTTGTATTCCATGATGAAAATTTCTTAGCAGATGTAAATGCTAATACATTGGCAGAACAAGTTCCTAGTCTTGCTAACTGGAACCCTTATAATATAGACTCTCTGCTGCATGTCCTTATAGAACTATTAGAGTGTTATAAGGAGTATCAGGTAACCAAATAGAAATTGCAGGTCTTTTAGTTATATTTTAATATTCCTCAATGTTAATCATTATAGTGTTTTCTTTTACTTTAGATACAATTAATTTCAAAACATAATCGTCTGCAAGTAGAGTATAGCACACTAGTGGAAACAGCTAAAGCAAAATCAGAAGAGGTCGAAGTAATTTTATTACCAATAGGTTTGAAGCCAACAGAGGCTAGGTTTTTGATAAGTTTAACAATTGACATATCTCAATTACCTAATCATGTTAGTCTATTGACTACCGATACAGCAATGCTTATTGTGACATTCCATGAATCAGATTGGAATCGTATCATACCCCAGCTTGTTTTGTCAGAACCTTTGCAAAAAGTTTTTGGTGGGCCATCTTCATTACAAATACCTCCTTTTCCACCTAATAAATGTCTTATGTACTATGTACCAGAAGTTAGAAAATGTATTACGGATAAGGTATTTAGCTTCCTTGATGAAAATATATATTTGTATTATTCGTTCATTAAAAATGAAATTTAATTGTAGATAAATTCAATAATTCAATCCTGTGATATGAAAAGGAATTTTATATCTAATATTCTTACTACGAAGAGTGCTTCAGTGATTGAATGGGATTCTAAAGAAAATTCGTATATCGTTCTTTTAATGCAGCACAAAGATTTCAATTTTCTTACATCCTGCAGACTTGCTCAAGGATTTCCATTAAGAAAGCCCATAATTGAATTGCAGTCCATATACCATGAATCAGAGGATGGAATGTTATACACTGAAACCTTGGATGATTTTCCTTATTCTCCAAAATGGCCACCATTGGAGATGGTTCAGAGCTTATTCAAATATATTGAAAAATTTGGTGCTCAAAATTTTCTGAATAATTCTACGAAACATACTTAAATCTAATTACTCATTTCAGAGTATACATTATTCTATAACACATTATAAATTATTTCAGAAATAATGTTCTATAGATATGCAACAAGATTTGATTAAAATGCTTCTGTAAATCTTCTGTAATTCACATTTTTCCCCTTACATATATGTACATGTGAAAATCATTGTACATTCAACAGGAAATAATATATTTTGACTAACATCATAAGTATTATTATTACAAGATGTATAAATAATACTGGAAATTGCTTGAATATAATAGTTTTTATTCTTATTAATTTACATCCATAGTTGTCTTACAGATTTATACACTTTTATAGTCATTTAAATTTAGATTATTATATAAAATACTTTGTATTGAATTTCCCATATTGCAAACGTATATTAAATTAACTTTTGGGTACCCAGAGGAATATTACTACTAGTCATTATCATTTGCATTAAAACGCAGAAATCAGTACGCCATATTCGATGAACTTTTTATGGCCGATAAATATACAGCACGTTTAAGACAATTGCCCTAAATGGAATTACTAGCATTTTCATAAGAAGAAACATTACACTATATATCTAAAGAAGGCAAGTCGCATTAAGAAAATTAAAGAATACATTATTGAAAGAGGTTATAAATATATCTTTACGAAGCAGTTCTTATTCTTCATATATCTTTAGAACCAGTGCACAGTAAATGTTACTCATAACTGGCTACTTAAAATGTATAGCACCTAAGAAAAGGTTTATTCTCTTCAATATATCTCGAGCCACGATGGTTAAATACTTGAATCAAGAGGAAAGTATTAACGTAGATAAAGATTTATTTAACAAGTACAAATTCAGCGTTGATCAGTTAATGGAACTTGCTGGACAAAGTTGCGCAATTGCTATTGCTCAAGCTTATCCATTAGTAAAGGACAAATCTAAAAAAGTTTTTGTCTGTTGTGGGCCAGGGAACAATGGTGGAGATGGGCTGGTTTGTGCAAGACATTTGAAACAATTTGGATATTTGCCTGAACTTTATTATCCTAAGAGAACCAATAATTCTTTGTATGAGAATTTATTACACCAATGCATTGAGAATGGTATTCCACTCATAGAAAATGACATAGAAGATTTTTCTTCAAAGAGATTGCATGAATTTCAACTTATAGTAGATGCTTTATTTGGATTCAGTTTTAAACCACCTGTACGAGAAACTTTCCTTCCAATTGTACAACTCTTGGAAAGGACTACCATTCCTATTTGTAGCATAGATATACCTTCTGGTTGGCACGTGGAAAATGGCCCAGCCATGGAAGGTGGTATAAAACCAGAAATGCTGATATCTTTGACTGCACCAAAATTGTGTGCTCAGAAGTTCCAAGGAAAATTTCATTATTTGGGTGGTCGTTTTGTACCTAAAAAGTTAGAGATTGAATACAATCTTGATTTACCAAAATATCCAGGCACTGATTTGATTATCCGTTTATAATATCAATATAATGTGTGAAAGTTACACAAACTTACGATGGATCATTAGTATTCTATGATATAAAAAGATTCTCAATAATTCTGAGACCTCAAACTGTAGTCAAAGTGTTTTATATGCAACAAATTTAATAAAATGCGTGAAGATGCTTTAATTATATTATAATACATTCTTCACCCTCATTCATGCAAACTTATTAAATTAAAAATTAAATATTAAACTTTTAAAGTTAAATTTTAAAATCACTATTCTGAACTGCAGAACAAAATATTTTGCAACGTTTAAACACGCCGCTAAAAACTATTTTGATTTTAATCCTTCCATCTCTCGTTTAAATTATAATTCTTGTAACAGATTATCGTACCGGTACACGATATCAAAGGTCTGTCAATAAAAACCTAAATTAGGATTGATGATAAATACCTAAAATTATTTAACGTTAACGTGTGACAGAAAAATTAATATCTTTTGATAAATATAGAATTACTTAATCATACAAAACATAATTTGCATTTTATAGCTATTTTATATGTTGGGTGGGTAACGTCACCAGTGACACAAAAATCGTAACCGGGCTCTAGGACTCGGTAACTCTGGAATTACAGATTGGCTTGTGTGCTTGGTCTACTTATATCTCGTCGGTGGTTTAAGTAGTAACGGGGCTGAGCCGCACATCTTTTGTGTGTCAAGTCCTTAGAAGTTTTTAAGGTTAAAAAGACAGTGGGAGAATTTACGATTACTGATAAGCGTTACTTAAAAGGGGGAGTGTATGAAGTGTCAGAACTTCGAATCTGAAGTTTAGTCAATTGACGATTCTGTGAGGAAAGGAATAGGAAGTTTTAAATGACAATTAATAATGGCAACGCCCGGATCTGATAAAAAGCCGAGAATTATAGTTTTAGGAGGTAAGCACATTCTTCGTTCGGTGCGATAGTATAACGGAAGCGATAAATAGGACGTGTAAAAAAGTTTTATCGTTGGGACAGGATGCGGTTTCATAGGACGAAATCTTGTGGAATATCTTCTGGATAATGATCTTGTTTCATCTATACGCGTTGTGGATAAAGTACCTCCTCAAACCGCTTGGCTTAATGCTAAACATCAACAAATGTTCGAGCATCCTCTAGTTGAGTTTAAAAGCGCTAACTTAATTAATGCAGGTACTTGAAATGTCGAACACATCGGCAATGCTATTTCTATGTACTACCTTCAACCATTAATTGTGTCCTTGTTCTTACATAATTCTATATGTAAGTGTTTGTTATTTATAGTATCGTGCCAAAATGCATTTCTCTCTGATAGTCCTATTGATTTTGTGATTAATTGTGCTGGGGAAACGAAAAGTGGACAAACTGACCCAGTGTATAAAGAGGGGATTTATAAGTTGAGCATAAATTGTGCTCAACAAGCTGCCAGAAATAAAGTAGCTCGTTATGTAGAGATATCTTCTGGTAATCTTAATGCGTCAGAAAAAGTGGGTGTAATCATACATAATTTGTACATAATTAATAGTATATTTTGTAATAGTCTGTTCAGAGATAAACATTGTACATTATAGGCTCCACACAAGGAAGAAGATGGTGGTGAACCATGGACATTTGTTGCTAAATATAAGTTACAAGTAGAAACTGATCTGAAAAATATTCCAGATCTGAATTATACTATTCTTAGGCCTGCAATTGTATATGGTTGTGGAGATAGGAATGGATTAGGTAAATTAACTAAGAACTTGTTTTTCTTTAGCAAGTTCATCATTTATTATATTAGTATCAGAATGAAAAGATGGAGTAATAAAGTAGTATTTCTTTTAACCCCTCCATTTGCATCATTTGGCTAGAACTAAAAATGGGATGTGTATCACCGTCATGTTTTTGTTAACAAAAAAATCTAAACTCGCCAAAATGTATAAAAACACATTTTAATCGATATGTGATCTCTTTGGGCAAAAGGATCGAATTGGAATAGAACATCCCTAGTTTACTCTATATAAAAATTCCGTGATAATGTGAGAATAGCCGAAATTGTCTAAAGAAACTGATTATCAGGAGTTAACTACGTGATAGCACCAGCAAAGCTCTTAATTTACAAAAATTGTATTTATTCGAAATGAAATCAGAGTGAGTCTATTGCTGTACACATACTTTATATACTTTGGCGGAATATTCCGCTAACCGTGATGTAGCCCAGGACAATTTAGCGGAATATTCCACTATTTGATGCAAATGGGTTAATTGAACTTAGAATTATTTAATGTGTATACCTTAAAGAAAGGTTCCCACTTTTTCATTCATTATTCTTTATAATACAGCACCACGTTTAGTGGTAGGTGCAGTATATAAGCATTTGGGTGAGATGATGAAATTGCTATGGGGACCAGATCTTCATATGAATACAGTTCACGCGAGAGATGTAGCTCGAGCTATTTGGCATGTAGCGAATAAACCAGAAGCCATGGCACAAACCTATAATGTGGTTGATGCAGGAGATTCAACTCAAGGCTCGATCAGTGCTATAGTTTCAGAATTATTTAATATCAATCATGACTATTGGGGCACTGCATTGTCTACTTTGGCAAAAGTATGAAATAGAACAATTATATTATACTTCGCATGATTCATTATTGTGCTTTAACCGTTTGAGTGCTAACGCGTTCCTTGCGTTTGTTGGCAAAACTGCGGAATGCGACGCTTGGCATAATAAATGAGAGGAGCGCAATTGCACTCTTCGCACTTTTGGCATAGCAGCGGAGGAACGCGATCGCGCTCCTCGGTTAAGTAGCTTTTGATATCAATTTTCGATTATGAAAATTTTCAACAAATGTTATCTTTTGATTGATTTCTGTGATACAGACAGACATGAGTTCAGTGGTTGAGGAAGTTAATGATAAACATATGGGACCATGGGCTGAAGCCTGTAATAAAGACGGTGTCGAAAATAGTCCTTTATCCCCATATATAGATCAAGAGCTTCTATATAACAAGCATTTATATTTGCAACCAGGAAAACTAATTCGTACAGGATTTACTTATATGTATCCTAAACTGACAAAAGATGCTTTAAAAGAGGTAAAATAATACACACGAGAAAATTCTCATCTGGTTCTATAGTGTAAGTCATAATATTATTTTAACGATTTATACAGGTTCTCGATGATTATGTGAACATGAAGATTTTCCCACATTCCTTGGTTTTGTGAATTTTAGTACTACCAATTTCTATGTTGAAAAAGCTTATAAAAATTGGTATAAGTTACTTTGGAAGAATTTCACCTTGTGCCTAGCAATCCATGCAAATTACATACTTCGTTGTATGTTAAACACTTTTCTCGTGTTTCGTATACTAACAGACAACACTGTTAGTCAGATTAATGAAATAAGCGAATGGAATACGAAGATTTCATAGATAAGCCTATTGCCAATGTGATAAACTAGGAATTAATGTACTTAATTTTTACTATAGTTTGAGATGTGAAATTTTTGCACCTTTGTGGTTGCTAGTCAAATTTTGACATATAAGGATTAATTATGAAGCTGAAAATAAGAGACCTAAGCATGAGTGATAGATATTAACATTGACATGCCTAAACCTAACGTATTATAGTATATGATGTGATTCGGATAAGTTTTTTTTTTAGAAGATTATTTACTGCGCCAAAAAATGCTTTTTATACCACAATCTTTTTTAAGACTGTGAAGAATACGAGTAATAGTTATCAGGGGGAAGAAGTAGGTAGATAGACGAAAATCTATTGAGATGTAGGGCGAACTTTTTTTTTTAATAATATACCCATTGCATTCCAATGCGCGATTCTTCCACGAGCTGTGAGCCCATTCTCAGAAATCTTTTTATTCCGATTATATAATTATTACCTTCTAAGCTAAATTAGCTTTATACTAATGGATGTATGCAGTTTTAAAATAATGTATTACATCAAGTACAAAAAACGTTGATTAAGGTAGAAGATATTATTTACAAAATAGCAACCATCGTGCAAATTTAATAATAGGCTTATAAAAGGATTATGAGCCTAACTTTGCATAGGGTGATACAAAAATTAGATGTATGCTGAGTCGGCATTAACTGCCAAATAAGAATAGAATTACTCTTTGGAAATCATTGTTATTCGATACGAGATCATTTGATAATAAAGTTACTTCATTTATCAATCCATTCGGTTTTTCTTAGCACGCATTCCTTCTAAGTGGATGGAGTTTTCCAGGAGGATGGAATATCGGGAATGAATGTATTTTAATACAAAACACAACATTAATACACTGCCTTAACTTTATTCAATCATTGGTTACAACAAGACACTGGTTTAGAGGGGTTCAACAATATCATTAAATATTTTTGCGTATCGTTTTAATTTGAATACTTTAAACGATAAGATTATAATTTGATGTACTTCATTATACATAATATATTAAAATATATACTTTTAATATTTTCTGCAGATAATATATGTACAATCATGAATAAAAATATTTACAAAGTAACTGCACCCTAAAAACAGCATAATTCTCGCGCTAGATTCAATGATGTGTGTAGAGGTGTCAGTAGAAAAAAAAGAGAATGATTAGGATTTTTATGATAAATAAATTAATAAAGATTTTTTTTTTCTTAATGCATAATAATTGCTATAATTAACGATAATAATACAAAAACCTTTTAAATTTATTGGATCGTAATGGTCTTTCTTTCGTATATATATAGTATAAAATAAAATGTAATCTCTTGGCTACCTGCCCACTGTATGTGAGGGTATATTATCTGAGGTAAACTGTGTAAAAATCTAAAATTACAGTGTCTAATAGGTACTGAGGTTAAGTTAAAATTAAGTAATATAAGCCACCCTGTTACGGAGTGGGGTCTATGGAGGTATGTTCATTCGACTAGAGTCGCCGTACACTATTCATTCATTTATTAATACTTTGTGTCTCTTTGTGTATGGCCAATACTATGATAGTTTATTTGCTCCAAACAGTTATTGCAAAACATGAAGTAAAACTACTTATTCTGTAATAACTCTATGGTGTATATATGAAGAATGTATAGAATATCTATTTTTCAGGTGTACAGATAGATTTGATTTTCACAATGTTAAAACTATTTCCTTGCTCATGTAAATAGTTCTGAATTCACGTATACAGTGAGATTATGGGCAAATGATATGATGAATAATAAATAGGAGACTGTTGAATGACAAGAAGTATATGTAAGACTCTTGTAATATGAAAATAATTGATCTGCGGTTATTCTTTACTATTCTATGATGTGGCCAAGAGATTAATGTGTTGTATTTTATGCTCTGTAATGATTATGCAGTTTATTGCTTTATGTTCCAATGCTATAGCTTTAAGCCATTTTTTATATGGTTGATGTAATACGTAATTAACAGCACGGCGACTCTATTTTCAGTTTTCTCTTTTACAATGTCCTAAAACTTATCACATCCATGTAATTACTCAAGAATGGTATGTATGAAGTGTTTCAGTTTTACACCGGCAATGTCAATGTTCTCCTAAGTCCTATTTCTTTCCTATTAGAATGGAAGAGTTTTGTGTACGACAAGAAAAGTCAGTGGAGAAAAGAATTTCTAAGTAGAACTGTACACATCGTCATTGAGAGTGATATCATTAGTGAACAAGTATGATAGATTGACACTAGAACTACCAAACATATGCTTAGTTATGCTTACACATTTATTTATACATAAATTATGGCTGGAGGATTTAAGTTAATTAATGGATTCAATTATTTGCATTATGTAGATAAAATAAAAGTATATAAAATCTCAGACAATGCGCCGTGGTATATTCGATTCATTTCATTCTAAATGACTGACAAGTCATTTTAACCACTTTGGTAGTTCCAGTGTGAATTCTACTAGAAAATAAGACGAATAAAATAGTTTGGTAAGTGCAGACCCATTTTTTTAAATCAAAAAGCTACAATTACGTAATTACGCTTTTGTTTGGAATAAACGAAGTCCCTCTTTAAAGACATAAAAGCTTCGCAAGCATTAACTGCCGCATTTTTCTATTCTTTGCATTTCTCGCTAGTTATCCTTATTATTTTACTTATCGTTTCTCTTAGAAACAATAATACCGTTCTTATAATTTGTTACTTGAATTCCATCTATCTTATAAGAAATGTACACGGTTACTAATTAACATATACTGGGAGTTGCAAAGAAGATTGGTGACAATCGGAATTGTTGAATGTAAAAAATGAAAATATACAATCTGATTGACAATTAACCACGGTGCGGTTTGTAATCATAGTTTTCACTTCTTCTATCTAACTCTAGAAGAAATTCTCTTAACAAATACCTTCAACAAAGACGAACAAATACTATTTTATAAGGGTAACGTAGAATGTAACAGGTCGTGTATAACTGTGACAATGAACGGAAAACAGATCACTCAAATAAAAATCACAAATAGACAATTAAATCTGAAGTCTGACTTGCAACGAATAGTCTTTTAAAGCGAAAGATGATGAATATACAGTTTAAAATCATGTTTCCATAATCCTGAGATTCTAATAATTATATTTACGCTTCATATAACAATGTTTCTTATGTAAATAAAATTATTCTCCCATTTTTCATTCTCTTTCCGTCTCCCTCTCCCTCTCTCTCCCTCTTTTAGAACCGTATCAGATCTTTCATTTATACAAAAGTCATGTGAGAATAATCGACTTGCTGACAAGTTTAATGGGAAAAATAAGTAAAATTATGAAGTGTACTTATAAAAGAATATCTATGGAATACATATTATAAAACATCTGTATCAATAGTAACACATATCGTTAACATAATGCGGAAACATGTTTCGAAACGATGTCAGATGATGTGTTTAACAATAATTTTTTTTTCCTTATACGGCAAAACATAAAAAGTCTATTACACAATAAATATATATGGTAAAGTCTCTAAGCATGTGCAAGATTGAATTTTAATTCTATCTTTACATGATTCTTCATACTGTGCTCTTGTGGTGACTAAGTTATTGCATAATTCCGTGTAGTGTGATCGTTTAAAGCAGTACTGAATGTAAAGTGTAATAAATAACAATTAATGAAGGTACAATAATAACATGACATATCTACGTCTCACTCTAAAAAGATATAGCTTATTCTATCAGGTACTGTGTTGGGTTTTTCTGTCATGGTAACATGCACCAGTCTGGAATATGTTTTTTGCAGTTTTGTTTTGCGTTCTCTTTTGTATAATATAGTTAACTTTAAATATCTCGTAAAACTTAAAATTCATCTTTTAAGCCAATTCCTTGAATGGGAAGAAATAGCTGGAAGCAGTCAAATTTTAACGATCACGTTTAGAATACTTTTGAATGGGCTTTGCGTTAATTGTAGAAATACTTTATCATCTAACATGAGACGTCAGAATGTTTTGTTGTTTAATGGAAATGGGTCTTAAAATAAGTAGGGTTTCCACGTTAAACTTATTTCTTCCCGCTCTTAGAATATGTGAATTATATATATATATATTTATATATAATATAATATAAGAAGTCTTTTGTTAAACTAATGTGATCATACTTTTACAGTTGATTCCAAAACAGTTGAATAAGTTATATTGTACACAATTTTTGTAGTAGTCATTTTTTGTAAATGTCCAAGAAGGTATTTGATAATATTTGATTTCTGATTATAATAATAGAATTTTTCAAATGTTCAATAGTGATCTGTTTGTGATACTGTATGTATGAAAACATAAGATGAGTTGCCATATTTTGAATGCTTACGCACTCGATTAGAGCCTTTTTGTTATCTTAATTCTAAGACTTGATTTGTTTTATCGTTAGACTTAATTAACAAAAAATTAAAGACTGTGGAATGATCAGTATCATTGTTCTCTCTTTAAATGCAATATTATCAAGTTTCGATTTTATCGTGCATTTGCTTAGGCCATTAATACCCAGAACTGGATATCAGACATTTTGTGTTCCCTAAAGCAAAAGGAATGCCTTTACCGGTGTATGTTTTGCTATTAATATCCAAACATGATATCTTTTTATGGACATATTCACAATTAACAGCTATCCTATTTACAAGAGAATTTTCTTGTTATCTCACACCATTTCGCTTTCTATATCTTAGTTTCTCATTGCTCAGAAAATGTCAACTCGATATTACTATGAGCAAGTTATTTGACAAATATTATTAAGTATCAGCTGCACGATTGATCTGTGCGGTACTATCACTTTCATGTCAAATAAAATGTATTTGTAAAATGTTTTCTTTTTTTGCCAAGAAACTGTCAACGAAGATACTGTGTCGTTACCATTATCCATAGAAATAGATTTCTCTGGAAAGTTATATACAAAATCTCGGACTTTAACGCGTCGAGATTTTAAACGCTACTATTTACATTATCTAATTACGATTTAATATTTCTCATTTACAAGAGATTTTCGTCAGTTAAATTTGCACGGTATAGTAATTTGCATTGCTTTTACTTCCTCGAGAATTTCATTATTCTTTGTTTGTATTTTTCAGGAATCTAATTTGTTTCTAGTTTGTTTTAAATTAAAATTATAACAAGTTATACGGTCAAATGACTTATATCGTAGGAAATTGTATCTCCTACCTGTTTGAACGTCAGTATAAAATGGAACCTGTGAACACTCAATTTTTTAGTGCCCAATGTTTTCATCCATTTGGTCCAAGTGCTGGAACAGACACGCACATGGATTTCGACACAGTTATATCACTGTCTGGACATCCTGAGTTATTGTTAAGACTGCTGCTAGTACTGCCTAATGTACAATTGACCATTGTAAGCTGTGTGCCATCCAAGTCTTGTTCTTGTCCTCGTTCGTGTCCTTCTTTATTTGAAACAACGCTATCTCTTCTTTTGTACTGCATTCAAAGAGATATTTCAATCAATTACATTCATTAAAAATCGGTAACGGTAGCTTTTATAAGATTGGTATGCATGTTCCATGAAAACATTTCTACACACATATACGCCTTGTTAATATACTGTACTTGAACAGAATGGAAATATTTTTTTAAAAAGACATACCTGTGTGTTGTCTGCTACATGAATATCTTTTGATTCACCATTCACATCCCATGGTGATAACAATGGTTCTTTAGCACAGGATTCAAGAACTCCGTTAGACTTTCCACCCTAGAATATTTATGCACTTGTTATGTCAAGTTTGATGTCTGACTACTCTAATCACTTGTTAACGTTTATATACTTTTGTATCGCAATGCGGATTTGTTGCTATTGGAGACGATGGACAAAGGACAGCAAGTTCAATCTCATTAGGTGTAACTGTGGCATTCATTTGTTGGCTAACAGATGTCGAAGATCGTTCTACGCAGCATCCGTTTCCATTTCGTATCGCCGTGCGTCCTTTAACTGATTGCGTACTTTCTCTCAAAGCACGGGATGTCTCATATTTTTTTCTACAATATATGCTACATAAGCAAATTGTAATGAATCCAATACTTATGCTCACACCAAGGATTACACCTGAAAGCAATGAAAATAAGAAACGTTAAGAGTGTTGTGTAGATGTTGAAAGTACACTCCTCAACGAGGTTAAAAATTGTAATTATTTACCAAGGCTTTTATCAGGTTTCATATTTTGTGGTGGTTTTTGTTCATCCGGTGAGTTTGGCACTTTTGATGCGACTCCACCGGTGATTATTATTATGGGATCTGATGGTTTACCATAACCAGCCTTAGTCGTAGCTTGCACCATAACAAAGTATCGTCTACCCGGCATCAATCCAGGTAGAGTTGTCGAAGTTCTGTTGCCAGGTACGGTGACGTTTCCCCAGGTTGCCGAAGAATCCATCAAATCCATTGTGTATATGACACAGTAATTTTGTATCACGCCGTTTATGTTACTCGGTTCTTTCCATGCAATTCGCACTTTTGTGCTGTTGCCCAGAAACCATTGTACATCTTCTACCTTGTCAGGAACTGGAATAATATTTTGTTTGACGTTAACATGAGAAACATTGAGCTCTTTAGTTATATCCACCTCATACTTACCATCTTCACTCGTATAACATTCTATAGATTCACTGTAAAAATTGCTTTGGTTTGTGTTATTCCTAATAGCTCTCACTTTGAACTGATATAACGTGAAAGGTTTTAGTTTGTCGACATTTACTTTCGTATCATTGCTGTAAAAAAAGTTAATACCATTCAAAATATATTCTTGATTTTAGATTAATTGGATATAAGTAATTGTTTACATACAGTACGAGACATTGGGGCCCATTCAAATTTGTAGTATGAATTGCTTGATAACAGAGCTCAAATGAATCGACGTCGTGAATGTCTCCTAAAGCCCATGATATATTTATGGAAGTAGCAGATACAGGAACAGCTTCTAGAGCCATTGAGAGATTATCTATGTCCAAGATAAAAGAAGATAAGTTGTACATACAAAATTATATACAATTCACAATTTTTATAAAAGATGTGTTTTAAGTAAACATACCCGAATCGGGTTGGGCAGTTTCTATCTGTTTTGTCAAGCACCCTGTGGCTTTTCCAGAACTCATCATACATAAGCCCAATGTGTATGATGTATTTGTATCTAAATGAATAAATAAATGTAAAATATCTGGACAATCAAGGAATAGACATATTGACTCTTTTTAATACATTCGCGCCGGATGATGCACATGTGAGTCTTTGGGATTCTTTAGAAGAATCCGGATAACTCAAATGTAAGTCTTTAGATACGTTACACTTCGATCTCAAAAAGTTGGAATACACTTTAACTAAATTATATGTTGGTATTTATAGCATTTTTGTCGACATAACTTTAACAAAATTCCGCGATTTTGCCCTGTTAGGCGCATAACATTCGGCTGAAAATGCCCCGACGTGAATGTGTTAACTTGTTTTCGACACGTACCAAGATTTGTGAATAGATATTCGGTAACATTTTGTGGCAACAAAGTAGATGTTAATTTATGGCCCTCAGGATTTTCACAATAAACTTGCCAGGAATCGAACTCTGATTCAATTTGATAGGTTTCCTTTGGATTTAGCTGCCATTTTACCTTCAACAACAAAACGGAAATATCGCAATTTTCCCTATATTCATATTAATTACAAGCTTACATACCTTGACAATAGAAGTATTCAGAACTACTACTTGAACATCCACAATGTTTCCGATATTAAGTTGATTGGATTCAGAAGATGGCATAGTGATAGCGGTCCATTCTAGTTGTGCTTCACTTATGTTAGGCCAACCCTGCTTTGTTCTCGCTAATACTCGGATTTCATATTGTGCTCCAGGTATTAATTCTATTCATGCATATTTGTATATTATTATTTGACGTATTAATATTAACATAGCGAGCTTAATAGGATAAAGAAATATAGACACCTGAAATTATGTATGATTCAACACTGGCAGGTAAATAAAGCACACGATGAGATGGATGTTGATGCAGTCTCCACTGTAACTTGTATTGTATCACGACTCCACGAGATTCTTTTTTAGTTAATGGTTCCCACGATACATTCAATTTTGTACTACTAATTGCATCCACATTCACTTTTGGTGCACCTTTAGGAACTGAATAAACGTTCAAATTTTTAGTACTCATAAAATTACTAGAAATATTTGTGATATATAAATTATTTAAACTTACCACTTGGGGCTGTAGAACACAAAATGGTGGCCGATTGGTCACTAGCACCATGATTGTTCCACACTCGGATATAGAATGAGTAATTCGTGAAAGGTTCGAGAAGTTTTGTTACTTCCACTGACGTAGAATTACCCGGCTCTGGCGGGGAAACTTCTTCTTTACCACCTTCTTTTGTGAGAATGATATATTAAAGAATTATAGTTTGAAAATAATTTTTGTAACAATCTTTAAATACCATTATTTCTGTAACTTACCTACAGGACTGTAATGGACGGTATAAGCTGTAATACTGGTATATGGTAGAGACTTTGGTGGTTCCCAGGAAATAAAAATTCTAACAGGTGAAAGAGCATGACACTTTAGAGAGGTAGGTGCAGCAGGACTATTGCGAGATGTGTTTACTTGAAGCCGACCAGCGGCCCAAATTTCTCCAGCTGAGTTTACCGCGACACATTGATAAATACCAGAATCAGAAGGAACTGTTGCCGAAATTGCTAGTTCCATTTTATTAGATTCTTTTATGTATGTAGTCCTACGTCCTACTTGAAAAATGTGATACATTACGGAAATGTTTAAATCTCGTATAATCGATGTATTTGAAGATATATATGTTACCATTAATAGTGATATTTAAGGAGTCTTTCAACCAATAGATTTTAGGTACAGGTAATCCTTGTGCTTGACACTCAAATCTTGCTGTTCTTCCATTTGGACACACTTGATTTATTGGTGTTTTTACAAACGTTGGTGGTACCAATATATCCACTGTTATATTCTGTAACAATGATGATCGAGTTTAGAGAAAGGAAATATTAATACACGATAATATTTTGAAAATAAATCGATGAATGTAATACCTGAACTTGTAAATCATTAGTAACCAAATCTTTTGTAGAACATAGATAATCTCCAGCTGCAGACGCATTTACATTTTTTAACAATAATATACTGATGCCAGTACCATACTTAAGAAGAATGCGAGGACGCGTAACATTAGGATTGGCTGAAATGACAATAGATTATTAAATTGTTTCCGCGAACATGCTTCAGATTAAACAAATGTTTAATTACTAGTATAGCGAGGAATAAATGACCACGTTGTCGGCGGTGATGGATAACCTGATGCGGCACACGCTAAACTAAGATTGGAACCATTTCGCAACGAATGACTATATGAAACTTGTGGGAACAACGTCGGCGGTATGTGTGATCCGTTACCCTCTGGCCGGGAATTAACAGTTAATTTTGCCTCTTTACTCTTTTTGGTCTTTTTTAGGAATTCATTATTTACTATGCATCTGAAAAAGCATTATTATTAGAAAACAATTGTTATTATAATTGTCCCATACGAATTTTGGCTCATTGTAGAGTACACATACCTATATGAACCAGCATCTGATAACTTCGTTGCGCTTATGTACAGAACACCTGGTGGTACCACAGAATACCTACTGCAAAATGAACATTGACGAATGTAATGTAATAATTATGCAAGCAATTACTTCAATTTAGAAATGATTCCTACTTCGAGTTATTGTAGTTGGGCAATAATGTTTTGCCATCATGCTGCCATGTTATGTTGGGTGGAAAAGGAACACTATCTATCAAGCAAGATAATCTTGCTACTTCGCCTTCTTGCACAGTTATATTTTCTGGTGATTCTTTAAATATATGGGCAAGTTCTGCAATATCCAAAAATAATGAAAAATCTCCAAAGTAGATGTTCATTAGACAATATACAAGTGGCTGAATTAACTACATTTAGTGTAAATATATATTCTTTATTCTACCTGCTATTTGTATATATGTAGGTGATGATCTCAGCAATCCTAAATTAGTTCGAGTTACACAACGGTATTCGTCTTTGTTAAAATCTTTAAAATTAATAGTACTGTTCCTTTCCCTAAATTTCTGCACCAAATTTTGTTTCTAAAAATTATTTTTTTGATTTGACTAGTTACACATACAATTCAGATATAGGTGATATAGCATCTCATAGAAGCTTTAATATAAACCTTATAAAAGTGAAGAGAGCCATTTCTGAGGAGAGTACAACGTGCCACACCACATGGTGGTGCTGGTACTCCATTATGCAGCCAAGTAATATCTTGATTTGAGCCAGCTATACAACTAAGTGTAATTCCCTTTTTTCCTAGTATCACATGGCCATTGGGTTGAATTTCTAAAGTTATGCCAGAACCTTTGGTTGTACTGTCAAGATTTTCTGCTTTAGACACGTTCCTATTATTTAAACCTGTTCCAATTCCTTTACCACCTGTAATTTGTTATATTCATAATGACTAAATAGTCTTTTGTACAGAGAATCAATGTAATAAGAATCTAAATTAATGCAACCTAAATTCTGATTTCAAGACTTAGATTTCAATAACTTTTGATTATTGTTTCTTATAGGAAATGGATGTCAAATAATCTTTAACACTATGCTAATCACATTCTACTTGTATAATTATATAATTAAAAATATGATTTTTCAATGTACAAGCAAATCTTAGAGGTACCCTGACTTGGTTTATACTATATGATGGAGAAACCCATTAAATGCAATATATTGCAATAATTTGAAATGCTTAGATATTATTTGCTAAAGAGCAACAAGAAAAATATTTCTATCTCTGCTATGTTTTATAATAAATATGTATAAATTGAACTTGCAGAAATTGGAATTTTATTGCAATTGAGGTATGACTTAGAAAATTCTGGAATTGAACAGGTGGACATTTGTCAATGAGTAATGAGGTGCACCCTTATCTGTCTCACAATGTACAGGTCATATGAACCAACATCTGTCTATAATATATGAAGTTTATTTGGATTTCAGCTAATATATATTTTTAACATAAACACAGAAATAAATATATAATTTAATAGTAAATATTCAGCTGAAACTGCATTCTTCTCTGCCCTGTTCTATGCAAAGAGTGTAAATTGAGTAGGCCTCATGCAATCAGATATAATATTTCATTAACAGTGCTAGGATTGATTTGGAGAATTGTTATAGTAAATTAAGCCGTATGTCATTGTTGCATATATAGTTGCAATAATAATTGCATCCAAAATCATTAATGTTATTCATTCTGCGGAGGGAATAGCGTATTCTTTACAGTATAGCGGGCACGTAGTTAACTATGTTTTTTAAATATTCAAGTAAGTGTTTCTGGTATGTAAATTCAGCGAATTTCTTTAGCCGTGTAAAAGAGGTAGGAAAAAGGTTTGAGGTGGCGCGTGGACCAGTACGCGTGCATATACGAGTATTGCGAATATAAACAGATTAGATAGTACTCGCGGAGAGTTCAATGAGAGAGAAGGAGAGACAGAAAGAGGACGTAAGACGCACCTGCGGCATAAGCGGGCTTTAGCACTTCTGTAAACAAGATGCTCAGTAAAAGTACTCGCGCCGCCATATATTCACGCTCATTGGCACTGGTTTCACTGACAAATCTTGGCCGAAATACGCCGTCGGTTCGTTAGGCTCCTCTGCGAATTTCGCCGCCGCATGTTTGACATCACCTGCAAGAGTTTTCGGCCGTTCCGTTCGCCGAGCTCTTACCCCCCTCTACCACTTCTCTCTCTTCTTTTTTTCAATTTGGTATCACTTTGCACCTCTCACATTATCGTGCGTATGCGAGAGACAGTATAGATCGTTGACGATAATGACCGTCTACCTTCCGAGAGGAATACCGGGAAATCGCATACGCTCACGTCGCGAATGATGCACGGATCAGCTTGCGTTTGCATTAACACGCGATTCGTTCGTTTCTTGCCATCTTTCTTCTCTTTACCACCACTTTCATCCGTACTCACTCTCTTTTCCTTTCTCTGTCTATCACTGCCACTTTGTAGATCCTAGGATTTAGGGGGGAGAGGATTCAAAATTCTGGATTGCGAGAAGGGTACCACTGCCACACGCGGAATATTTGCGAAACTGAACGGGGGGGCAGAATCTTTCGCACGCGCAAATGCAGTATCCCTAGGTTTCGCCCAATAAACTGCTTCCTAAACAGACGGGATCCGAGATCCCGGTGATCCTGTAATAAATAACTCGTACACTTTAGTGCAACGGATATTGCAGAAATTATTAAACATTCTGTACCGATGCATTAAACATTTTATGTAGATTTCATCCAAGAGATTATGTATGCGACCCTGATCGAATTGATAATGAATTGACCAAGAATAAATAAGAGTATTCTGTATAATATAACTGTCAATCACATCTGTTTCATCCCTTGAAGGTGGTATATTTAACCTTAGAAATACAAATTAAACATGGCGCGACAAAGTGTTAATGCAGATTCTGAGAAAATGCATAATATGTTAGACAACAAGAATATTGATTTGGATAATTGTAGAAAACTAGTAAAGTCGTATATTGATTTGGTAAGCATTAAACACAAAACAAATGTAGAGTTTAACATGAATTCTTATTTATTTGGATTCATCCCTGAAGTCCTTAATTTGTTGTTTGTTTACAGCATCTGTACAGTGCTGCTTTGTTTTGGGCTGATAAAGTGGTGTCATTAAGTAATGATGATCCAAAAGATATATGTACTTTAGCACATTGCATGTACCACATGAAACAATATCATAGATCTGCGCATCTTATTAGAAGTAGAGGACTTGAGAAGGTAGAAGCATTCTTACTTAGCTCCATCAGCATCAGATTACTATTTAGACTCTTCCTATATTCATTAATATTATCCTCTATATAGACTGATGTTATGTGCCATTACTTAACGGTCAGAAGTCTACTTGAAGCAAAGGAATACAATGAAGCATTGCAAGTTATTAATGAGTCTGAAATATGTACAAATGTAACACAATCTGCAATTAATTTTACTGACCGCACTGACATGCTTGAAGATGCACCAAAAAATGTAATTCTTTTATATACACTCTTTATTAATATTAATTGTACTACAAACTGTTGATATGTCTTGTGTTTATAAATATTTGTTATACATCTTGTAACAGGTGCAAAGTGCTATATTGTATGTAAAGGGAAGGGTATATGAAGCTATGGATAACAGAGCAGTAGCAACAGATTGTTATAAACAAGCTTTACATTGTGATGTTTACTCTTATCAAGCATTTGAAGCATTAGTTCAAAATCAAATGCTTTCAGCTTCTGAAGGTATAAAAGTATTTATAGGATACTTGAACTTATATTAGTATCCTCTATAATGCTTGCACATTTTATTAGAAAAGGAACTTCTGGATTCCCTACCTTTTGGAGAACAATGTACAGAAGCTGAAACAGAGCTGCTTAAATTGTTGTATGAAAGTAAATTAAAGAAATATCAAGAGCCAAATAAGAAACCAAGATTAGCAACATGTAGTGTAATGGGAGTCCTTGTTACGGATAGATTATTGGGTAACTCAGATATGGAGGTCTCAGAGGCAGAAAGATTATACTATAATTGTGATTATCATAAATGTTTTTCATTGACAGAAAGGTAAAAAACACATATCATAATAAATTCCTCTGACATATAATTATACTTTAAAAGCTAATTAAACTTTTTCACATGTTCCAATTTTTCAGGATTTTAAAGAAAGATCCCTATCATAATACATGTCTACCAGTACATATTGCTTGTTTGGTAGAACTAAAGAAAACCAATGGTAATTACTCTACTCATATATTATTATACATGTATTAATATATAGTATATTAATAATGACTGACATACTTCCAGCTTTATTTTATTTGGCACATAAGTTGGTAGATTTGTATCCAGACATGGCACTTGCATGGTTTGCAGTTGGGTGTTATTATTACAGTATAGGTAACCATCAAAGTTTTATATCTAAAAACATATTGCAATATAGGCATTACAAGTATTTTACAAATATAATTGCTTTGAAGGTAAAAGTGACCCTGCACGAAGATATTTAGCAAAAGCCACTGCATTAGATAGATTATATGGCCCTGCTTGGTTGGCATATGGACATTCATTTGCAGTAGAAAATGAACATGACCAGGCAATGGCAGCATATTTTAAAGCCTCTCAGTCGATGAAAGGTTGTCATCTGCCACTATTGTATATTGGACTTGAATGTGGTTTAACAAATAATCTTAAATTGGCTGACAAGTTTTTCCAGCAGGCTCTGTTAATAGCACCGAACGATCCGTTTGTTATACACGAAATGGGCGTTATAGTATTTTATAATTTAGAGTAAGTAACGAAGATCCAGACATTTCTTTTTATTAACTGTCCCTGATACCTTATTTTCTGATATAAGAGATAAAGAGAAGTTCAAAATTCACTCTGCAACCTAATTAGCGTACTTCCGTCCTTCCACGGTTTTCGGAAATCTGCCTAATTTATCAAGAGTTGTCGTTTCA
Source organism: Nysson spinosus (assembly GCA_910591585.2). NCBI lineage: Eukaryota > Metazoa > Arthropoda > Insecta > Hymenoptera > Crabronidae > Nysson > Nysson spinosus. The sequence continues at coordinate 11,436,849 of OU342832.1, forward strand.
TCGAATACAGTTACAAAACTGCTGAACGGCACTTTAAAGAGGCCATGAAAAGGATACAGGGTGGTCTGAGGGACATTATTCTACCTAGTAAATGGGAAGCACTTTTGAATAACTTGGGTCACACTTGTAGAAAAATGAAAAAATACGAAGAAGCTCTCGATTATCATCAACAGGTTTAAAACGGGCACTTTAAGCTATCTGATTTTCTTACAAGAATCTGTTATCAATTGAACTTTCATAACAGGCACTAGTATTAAATCCATTGAATCCATCGACGTATTCGGCTATTGGTTTTATTCATGCTCTGATGGGAAATACCCAAGAAGCTGTCGATGCTTTTCATCGAGCACTCGGCCTCAGAAGAGACGATACTTTTACAACAACAATGTTGACATATGTAATGGAACAACTAATTGACGAATCGGCTTCATATCCTGGTATATTAAACACTAAATTATTTTCCCCAAATACATGTGATAAGAATATGAATTTAATCAAAATATTTTTTAGATGCTCCCGTTGATATTCCTAAGTACAAATTTCCAGATGTTAGATTAAATACTGAAGTTACAGAATCTTTAGAGACAACAAATAATATAACCAGTACGGCGGAACCGGATATAGATAAATTGAGAGTAAACTTATTTTCCGGTTGGGGAGAAGACTCTAGTAAAGCAGAAGATACTACTACCGAAAAAGTGGAGCGGTCTCAAGACGTAGTTGTTAATTACTCGACCAGCGACATTAGTTCTGAAGTTGAAATGTTAGATTCGTCAACAGCGCATATAGAATACAATTAAAGGAAGTACAGGTCTTTTATACAGCAAATAGGTTTCTAATAAAATAAATACAATAATTTTCCGTAAGAAATATCCTACCCTACGTCATATACACCTTCATCTCTTTTATCAAAAATGAGTATTACAAAATTTCTTTTGACCCCATAATCTCGGCCATCAATATTTTCATTAGCCCAAGTTAACAGGAAGGATTGTAATAAAATTGATATTTCTTCGTGATTATAATATTTTTACGATACTTCAGTCATGTATTATAATTCATACATATATTTTATTTTTCAAAGTTGTGACGCGAGTGAGGAACATTACGTAAATTTTCTTATATTTTATACTTATTTGCGAATTATTTACAAATAAAATTAAAGAAGTCTAATAGTTTTATTGAACAAACAGGATTTAGCTGAAAGCGAATTTGCAATATGCGCGAAATTCCATAAGAGCGCGTTGCTGAGCCACGCCGGTCTTTGGGTGTCTTTAGAGAAAACGGAACCTTCTGGGTGCACGGCTACTGTAAGGGGGAGAGGGTGGGATAGATCTTGAATTCAGTTCGCAGAGTACAGCAATGTGGAGAAGAATGGGCGTTCCGTCTCCATCGTTGCTGCATCGGCTTTAATATCGGGCAGAAAGAAAGATACAATAAACATTATATTCGCAAATAAGAAATTAATTATAAATGGCCAATTTTGGTAGTTAAAGTTATCAAGATAACAACCCCCGGTAAAATAAATGATAAAATTACCCGGCGGGATCAGTCTCAAGTTTTTCCGGTTATTTAAATGCAACAAAATAATTGCTGATAAACTAATTTATTAATACAAAAGTATTCGCAACATTGGTTCAAACGTAAATCGAAAGACATTCGCGTTCTTACGTTTACACGACTATTGAATTTGTAGCAGGTTTAACCCGCTTAACCAGAAATCACCACGTTGAGTTCAGTGGCGAACAGAAATCCGGTAAAACAATTGGTGAGCTGACTCTAGAAGATCAACATGCCTGCATTAATGAAATCGGTAAGATACTTCAATACATATTCCAGCAGTGAACAGAAATGATTTTACGTTTCACGTTCTGTTACATTTATTGCAATAGATGATTACACAAACGTTTCGTACACGCCTCTTCTTCGTATCGTTTGATAACGCGTTACACCTACTGTCCTTTTCGATCTTTTCACGTGGTGAATTGGTAGCTGTCCTTAAAATTTGGCTAATTCTACTTGGACATCGTTTCTGGAACAAGAGAGAGAAAGAGAGTGAGAGAGAGAGAGAAAGGAAGAGGGGGAGAAGGAGAAAGTCAATTTGCTTGTCGTAAATTACATCGGTACACAGTGGTATGCCAATTGTATCGTAGAGTCTAGAATGTGAAACGGAATACCGAGGATGTCTTGCGTCCTCGTTTGTAAACAAACACGCGAATCGTACAGTTGAGCCGCAAGCGTCCACGTGCAAAACACATTGCGTCTCATACAGTAATAGGTGGATCAACCCTTTGCTATTCTATATATTCGGCGCGCCCACTTAAATCACCCTTCATCCTTTACTTTTTAGAGTAATAGCTTAAATTCCGAATGTTTTGTATAAATTATATGTGGTTCAAGAGCGCTTTGAACACTTTCGAATATTCGGCATAAGTCTTAGGGATACCGGAAGGTAATCAATTATTTTTCACATGCTTTATAAAACTCCATTTATTTTTCCATATTAAACATTATTCTACTAGACGACTCTCCAAAGCCTTAATTCCCTTTTTGAAAAAATCAAATTCCCAAATTTCGGTACGAAAAAAATCTCCTCTCCCGAATTCATTATTTTCCGGTATCCGTAATGTTTATGTATAAATTGGAAGCGTCATTTATCTCATCACTCAACGGTCACGATAATAGATAAAAATATCAAATCCTCGTTTCATTAAGTTTTGCAAAATTACTAAATGTTTTTCTACGAATCAGATTACGGAAACCTCGAATATTGTCCAATAACAAGATCAATATGAGTAAATGACGGATTTGAATGTAGGTCCCGTCCTCGAGGATATTCTTACTCGTACTACATTTTTTTGCAAGATGAAACGGTTGCTTCCGCATTCGAGTTGATTTGCAATTCATATCGATCAATTAAATTTATCTTCAAAGCATTTGGTCAATTAGATATTTATAAAAATAGAGATTCATTTCGTTTGGAATGAAAGTACTTCATTACGAATTATCCAGTAAGATATTCGATTGGAGGCTGAGAAGCATTTCGCATTTTTATTGGATCGTTGTTATTCATAGACTTTTCAACTTGTAATAATTTAACACAATTTCTGCTTAACACGTATAAATTCAATGGTTGCGTTTTGCAATTAATGATGCTAATATATATTCTATTGTAAATGTAGATAAATTACGTTGATCTTTATGTAAACAAACGATATGATTTGTTCTTCCACTGACTCATACAACTAGAAACTTGGTAAAAGTAATCGATACTGATGCAAGCAAACGCGTGCGAAATTCGACGAATCAAAATACGATATAATTATACATTGAAATGTTTACGTGAACGTTACGTTCGAACCGTATACTCTACAGTAATTATAATGTATTATTATTCTCGCGATTGGTTTCCTAGTAGGTCTTTCGTTTCCGCATTGTGGCTTTGAACTTGAAAGTCAATCGAATTCCAGGAAGTCTATAATTCCAGCAAAACCTCTAGAATGTCTTAATGTACCTCCCCCCAGCCCTAAAGAACTTTTTTTTCGAATTCCACGAACGCCAACTGGGAGTGGCGTCCTTCAAGCCCTGTTTTCGTTATTGCGTACTGAAAGCTCGCAGAATAGTTTACCGATATCGTTCGCAGTGATGAGATCGAGAAATACTGTGGTAGGAGACAAGATATAATTTTTCATATCCGATTCTATTAACGAAATCAATTACTGGTGATGTATAATTAAACAGATTAAAAGCATACTTCGCGAATTTGGTGCGTGATAGAAACAATATTTAATATCGGTACGCGTGAAAAATTCGGTTGATATACGTATGGATAGCGTCGTTTAAACAATCTCCATTTTGTTATTTCTAAATGTATTTAGCTAAAAATCATTTTAAAACCGAAAATGAGCCAACGTTTCCCCTTCGATTTCTATGTTTGATGCTTTTATCTTTCAATTATTCTGTTTTGTGTTCCTCGAAGTTTGGTTATTATACAAAAGCCAGTAATAATTCAAGCAGCACTAATTACGACCATTTTATTTCAATAGCTTAATGGCCAATATGGCCGAGAAGTCTCTTAAATATTTGCGCGTTACACTTATTACTAACGATAATAACATTACGCAATACGAAAGTGAAATAACACCAATAGTCGATTAGACATAAGTACGTGCCATCCTTTTTCCCGTTTGTCGAAATATTCGTTAGAGTCGAAGTAAATATTACTCATTAATACCAGTGAAGCGACTTTTCGGCCATTTTGTATTACTTTTAGTACTAACAAATAAAATGCTTTTGATTTACAGTTAGATTTATCTTATGATGTCGAGGGAATAAAATCAACTGATGTACTTGATCGTAACGAAGCTTCGCATGGCTTGCAGCTGCAAGCTCATCGAGATCAAGAACACCTGCAGCTGCAGAAACAACAATTGCAACGGGAAAACTTGCAAATGCCACAACGCGAGTACGATCAGATGCAATTGACGGAGCGGGAGAAATTGCAACTACCACAGCGGGACCACGTACAACAGCTACAACAACGTGAGAGGGACCAGTTGCAATTTCAGCAATGTGACAGAGAGCAGCTACACCGGGACAAATTGCAGCAGCAGCAGCAACAGCAGCGTGACCAACAACGCGAACGAGATCGTGAGCGGGAGCAGTTGCATCAGTTGCAATCGATCAACAACTTGTTACTGGATCTACCACCGCCCTCAAGCTTTCAAGTATATCCGCACGATGCATCTTTCACGCAATCTAGCACGAGCAGCAACATGGACGGTAATGTTTAATTGCTCATTGAATTATGCATGTACTTCAATATATGATGTTTTACATATTATGTCATACATATTATATTTTATAATATCTATTAATGTCGGTAGATTATATCTTCTATAAATTCCCGGTTTTGATATACATATACACAGATTAATGCTATATTTATTATCCTCATAATAATTGTAGTTACTACATATTCTCTGTCCGATTATGTCGTATTACTCTTCCACAAATACTTTCTTGGGAGACACCCCATAAGTAAAAAGGAATATTTAAAAATGTATTGTTGTTGCAACTGGAATTTCTGAGCGTCCTCGTTCGTCGTTTGTTAGCTAATGGCTTTCGCGGTCGCGTTTTATTTTCGAGATTTAAAGCAATAATAATTGATTTATATCAGGAGACATGTCTATTTCGGACTTATTCGGATTGGGTTTACCTCGTGGATCATTAATGGGTAGTCAATCGACGCCCGGATCTGCCGGTTACCGTAATTATCAGCAACATGGACCGAACCGTAATCAAGGATCCTCCCATCAGCATTATCAGGTAAAGTCTCTTTATTATTAACAGTCCGATGTTTCCAAGTGAATCGGAATATCGCGGGGAAACATTATTTAATTTAATGTAGAAATAAAATCTTATCAAATTTATTATCATTACAATTCACGTAAATATTCATTATATTGGCAGAATGATAAGAATAACTTAAAAGTTCGATGAGAATTATGTCTTAATATATTATATAATTATTGCGTTTACTATATCGTGCATGAGGCATTTTTCCAATGTATGTGATACAAAAAATTATGTAAATTTTGCTACAAGAACATAGTGGCACGAAACCTGTAAATATGATGTGTTAGATAGCAATGAAACTGCCAAATGTGAAATAGGCAGTATTATGAAACGTCTGTCTACTGCCAATGCAATAACCGGAGCAATGATTATCTTCATTGGAGTGACTCCAACTACTCCGCGAACTTTCCTCCATGTTCCGTCGTAGCTAATTTTTTCACAATAGACTTTCCAGCTACCTGATGTATCGCTTTTCAATATGTCCGTACCTGCGGCATACCGTACATCGATTTATGATTCTACAGATAACATACAATATTTCAATAACAAGCATTGACTTTTAATCGCGACGCTGATTTTTATTTTTCAAGGGAGAATTTTATATATATATATGTATATATATCTTCAGCGGATTCTATTTATCGACGCTTGTACCGGACGCGTGTACTCTGCTCGTGACACTTCAATACGTTGACCGGAAGTGAGCAGAATTATTGGAAAATTATATCGAAGAGTTCTTTACCGTCGGTATTATGTTATAGAATAAGATATCGTCTTCCCATTATGATCACATTATTAGAAATATATCATTATAGATATATTAGGTGTATTATTTATGTCAATCATTTTTCAAGAACGCATTTTTTAATTTCTATATAAGTATCACAAGTTTAAAACGGAATTCTTGCAGTGGCATTGTACTAGGACTTCGATACAAATAATTCGTGAAGACATTTATATTAATATATCACCATTTATAATAGATGATTAATACTATGTATCTCGGGATGGTCTTTTTCCTTTTAAATGTCTAAAGTGCGAGCCAAGAGGTAAATGTCTTATCGACCAGACACTTTAACGGACATTTTATCAGGTCCCTTCCCGACGCCTATAACGTTATTACCTTCACTATTCTGGCGACGCGTGTACATAAAGGGTAGTTAGGACATCGAAATGCATGTATTAGGCTTGGCGTACAATGCGCCGGATAAAATAAATAACGCATAGCGACGCGTTACTGCGGCCTGGATTCCAGAGTAGCCAAGAATTTGGAAGCTTGAGCCAAACGGCTCTATCACCGAGCACCCTCTTGTCCCTTATCCTCCTGAGAACTTGTTGTAACTGTGAAAACTCCTGCCTACACTCTACCTTTGTTTTCTAATATTATTTTGGATACATTCCAAAAACAATACCTACCCGTTTCATTTAAAGAAACAGAGACTATCTCGTTATTATAATTCGTACACAGTCTTTATATTAAAATTGTTAGAACTGGATGTATATTAGTTTGTACGTATTATTCTTATGATCTAACAATATCATTTTATTCCGTTGCAAATAGTGGGATGAGAGGAATGGAATATATTCGAATTCGTCAGTATTGGATACCCCCAGTTCTCCAAGCTCAGTTACTACTCCGGGTAGTCCTAGCACACCCGGAAGTCTCTACTCGAATCCTTATTCATACTCATCTACGGCTAGTAGTAGCAACTATTCATCATCATCCCCGACAAGTCGAACATCCATGCAACACTTCGGTTCACCGCCGTCTCCTATTAATTCTCCGTATTACGGAAGACCTATTCGTGGTTCGCCACCTTACAGGTAATTTATATTTACGACATATTTCACCTGCAGTTGTAATTTATTCTTCAATAGAATGCATACAGTAGGAAGGTTACATTTCATTTATTTGCTTACTACTAGTGATTGTGGTAGCCCTACTCTGGAATGTCCTCACATGTTGGGATGCAATGGCTCAAGATCAAATTCACCTGCAGATTCTGATACCAGTGGTATAGGCAGTATGGATGGTTCCTTATCAGATATAATGGTATACCTCTTTATCCTACAGAACATGAAATATCAGTAGACTGCTGTGTCTACTCAATCTGGAAAATTTCTGTTTATAGAGTTGTCTGTCACTGAATCCGTCATCACAGCATAGTTGCTACCCTCAATCCTTGAGTTCATTAATGTCTCCGGAAGTTGACTTATACTCAAACAACAGAACAGCTGCGTTCCAGCGAATGGCGGTGAAGAAATACTTGTCTTCACCCCATCAAAATACGACATCGTCACATCATCACCATTCGCACGCACATAATCGTGGTCATCATTATGGTTCCAATCAAAATGGTAGTTTCTTAAACTCCCTTTTAACACATGATAAGAATTGTTGCTCTGGAGGAAATTCACATATGATGACCTTGAACTCACCACCAGTAAATATCTTAGATCCGCAAGTGTCACTGGATCGCGTAGCACGTTTCCACCGAAATGCCGCTGGTAAATACTGGGATATTTATGTGTTTTACATAGTAATAATTCGAATGATTGTGTAATTATATAATTCTAATTTTACTTAGCGCTTTGCGATCCTACTTGCACTTGGAGCGGTTTGCTTCCTCAACGTACGCAAAAACCATCTGGTTATTCTTCTAAAGTATTTTTGGGCGGACTTCCCTGGGATATTACGGAATCTTTGTTAATCGCGAGCTTCAAGCAAATTGGTCAGATTCGAGTAGAATGGCCAGGGAAAGAACAATCCGCTATTCAACCGAAAGGATTTGCATATATTATATTCGAGTCAGAAAAACAGGTATGATTAGGTAATGATTATATTTTAAATTTATTAGAGCATATTTAATAGAAGTGTTGCATGGTGTTTAAGGTGCGAGCTTTATTAGCCTGTTGCACTCACGATTTTACCAATGGCGGAAGTTGGTATTACAAGATTTCATCTAAACGTATAAAAGCAAAAGAGGTACAGGTGATACCATGGATTTTAGAAGATAGTAATTACGTTAAGTCATCCTCTCAAAAACTCGATCCTCACAAAACAGTATTTGTTGGTGCTCTTCATGGTATGCTGACTGCAGCAGGTTTAGCAAAGATTATGGATGATCTATTTCGCGGAGTGATTTATGCAGGTAATTTTATATTAAATAACATGTAAATGCTTTTATATCGTTATCTGAATTATTGTAATATGTCATTCAGGTATTGACACGGACAAACACAAGTACCCGATAGGATCCGGGCGTGTTACGTTTAGTACAAAACATTCGTACATGAAAGCGGTATCAGCAGCTTTTATTGAAATCAAAACGGCCAAATTTACAAAGAAGGTGATTTAAATTCAATTTCCTATGAAATATTGGATAGTTAAGTAAAGGATGAACATATTATTTTGTATTTTTGTAGGTACAAGTTGATCCGTATCTTGAAGATTCTATGTGTTCCGGATGTTCCGTGCAACAAGGGCCTTACTTCTGTCGCGAAGTGGTATGAAATTGATTTATTGATAATCGTACTCGTAATACTCTAATATCTTAGCATTTTCATCATTCTCTAGATGCTGTTAAATCTTAGAGACAGAGTTTTAGATGTAACATGACTGTTTTGATTCTGTCGTCAGGTGTGCTTCCGATACTTTTGCCGGAACTGCTGGTTATGGCAACATGCCACTGAATCCATGTGGCACCATAAACCCATGATGCGTAATTCGAAGACAAATCAAGTTGTCGGATTATCGCCAAACGGTGCAAACTCTGGTTCACGTATGATGAATAATCCCGCGATTTAAATACATTTAAGAAGCATCTTTATCGCGGCCACGTTGAGTTCTCCCTTTGACTATTTCTTTTGGTACGGACGTTGCGCCGGCTGACATTAATGACAGGGTGCAAACTTAGTTTTTATCGCAGAGCTGCGGGCAGCTGGCCTGACGATATTATTCTAATATATCGAGAATACCGGGATTTACCAGCTGATCGGAATAAGCAACGATTCGTTGAATTATCGTTATCACGTGGTACCGCGACGGAGAGACTAATTAAGTAAGAGAAAAGCAATCGTGTTTATTGAAGAGTTCCTATTTACGAACGCGGCGACCACCGCGCTCAACCAAAGAAAACAAAAAAGAGAAAGAAACAGTACTTTTATTTAGTATGTTTACTTGGGGGACTGGTTCTCTTGTTGATCGTTTTATTACGAAGGAATATAATTATGCTAATAGTATGCCAGATTCCACGGCAATTATGCGTTACGAACATGCATTTCTGTTCTATTGGTGTGGGCTTCTACGAGGCTTTTATGGTGACAATAATTTTTACGAAATTATGAATAGTGGGAGTCATTCGACTGTTATAGATGAGCTAAGGATATAAATTCCTTAAAGTTAAAAAAACCCATGGAAATTCAATATGCCGCCAAAATAATAATCTACTTGGCGAGATATTACACGTGATTATTACTTTACTAAGGATATTAAATTATACACGTATACAGGTAGATTTAGAGGCAGAAGGGATTGATAAGTGGATTAGTATTATTTTTCTGCCAAGGATATTTCTGTTAACATAACAAGAGGGATGATTTTCTACAAAGTATTAGCCAACAATGATATAAGCCAAACTTTCCATTCCGACTATTATCGTCGATATTATATCGCCCACCGTTAGTTTTACGTTAGAGCGTACTGTTTAAGAGTATATTTGCCGAACAATGGGCAATGGTAAATCATAATTTATATTCTTAGTCGAAGCGGTAAGCCTTCGCGAGCTTTCGTTTACAGGGACTGTTTAACTGTTGACGAAATGGAGAAGTACAAGGTCTACGATTCTGGTCCGAATTGTAGTAAATTGATTATGTTTTTATTTTTTGTTACGATATTATGTTACGTCTTTTCTTTCAATAAGATTTCGTCGTATTTCCCTTCAATCGCGTTTCTAATGTTTTTGATATAATTTTGTTGAGTGAATTAAAATTCGTATTTTTGCAGATATTTCACGGCTGTCGTTCCTATTTTCTTCGTAGCACCACACTTCCGTGTCCTTTATAATTTATATTGCGGTTAATCCTTTTGAACGTACCTTCTGCCATTTCCAAATTCCTTGTCTGAAACTTGTGTGCTTACGCTAATATTCAAAGCATTACGATTTATTACATCAACAAATTTTAATACGTGTCAATGCGATTATTTCTTAATAATCGCAAAACTGATCTTTATTTTAATGTGAAACGCAATTTGTTCATTTTACGTCTGTTTTAAACAGCATGCGAGCCACTTTCAAGAATTTATATTCTTATTAAGTTAGCATTAATTACAATGTAGCTTTTAGTTTTATGATTACGTTGTAACTGAGTTTCACTTGCAATTTATCGGATAATATTTTTATTCATTTCAAGGTATTCGTTTTCAATTTGTTTGTGACGTAACAATTACATTTGAGCATACATGCTTCGATACCAGTTCATTTCACCAGTAATTAATGGTGGTAGACTACAAGTTTATAAGTTGTTAGTGTTGTTCCGAAAAATTTGTTAAGTAAAGTTAAAGAACATATAGCCACCAGCTAATAATTATATCAAATCTAGTAACAGGCTTTAATAATATAAACATATATATTGGCATTAATTCAAAGAGTATCGAAGAAAACAATGAGGTAATCAGAGTAAAGAATTTCCTACAAGTTAGTGACAAATATAATATATTCCTGGAGTTTTCAAAAAAAAAGCGGAACAAATACAAAAAGAATATATATATCACGTTAACCCATCAAGATATAATTACCAAATAATACGGTTATTATATATATAAGAGAATAATTAAGTGCTTTAACACACGATGTAATAAGGTGACATATTTATTCTATCCAGGCTTCAGGTGTATTCAAACATGTTTTTTAGTCGGATAAACAGTATCGATTTTGCCATGCCTGAAACGAATTCTAAAGTAGCAAGACAAGAAATTCTTATTGTTAGACTTTAAAGAAATCGACGCGAATAATAGCGGTGATGGGTAGTAGTCAGACGTAAATTTTAAAGATGCTCTTTTATCGAAAACATCTTGTTTACAAACTTTTAATAAGTCGTGCCTTTTAATGTAATCTCCGTAGATTTTATTCTATCGTCAAAGACACAAATTATTTTTAAATCATTGATAACCACGCGAATACAGGGTGTTCTTACTATTAAAGAAACAAGACTGCTGTTGGTACGCATAATGTCAAGCTTCCATAAAGGTTTTAAGAATTTCAATGAACTGCTAAGGCAGCTAGCGGAATAGTTCTTTTTTATGTTTACAAAATAAGTGCCTCACCCATTGTTTCACTTTTACGGATAACATCACTTTAATCTATAATTTACACATCTATATGACGACTTCATGAAAAAAAAAAAGATACAAACTCCCGTCCGTAAGTCATGGGATACTTACGATTTTCAACTTTACGTTGAAATTAACGCTGTTAAACATCCCATACATAATGATTACAAGCATACTCTTAGAGTTTACATAAATTATCTTGAGCGGTTACAACAAAATTCGAAACTAAAATTAAGACGATGACCAAATTTCAACCCCATCGGGAGTTGAGCGGTGAACCATAAAGATGTGTATTTAAATAATACCGTATGTCAGAAAAAATCTGTGAACAAATTTGCAACGATCCTTGACAGAAATACAGGAAGAAATACAAAAAAATATCACTGCAAGACTGCCGAACTCAATTCGTGCTATCATTGGAAAACGGGGCGCGTATATTGATGAGAAGATTTCAAACTTTGTACATATATTTTTCAATATATTTTAACACTTGGAAATTTTACTTCGTGCAGGGAAATAGTAGGTAATCGTTTGGTATGATATTTCGGATGTTTAATAGCGTTAATTTCAACGTAAAGCTGAAGCTAGTAAGTGCCAAATGCTTACGGACGGGAGTGTATGTGTAAAGATTATCGAAATGTTAGTAAAGTATAAACATAGGTATATACACATCAGGAAAAAATCAAGAAAGCTTTACCCAGATATCAGTAGTGTATACTGCTTTAGCTTTTTCCTATTACATATATCCTTGTTAAAGCATACCCTGTAATACAAGACTTATATATTGAGAATAATAAATTGTTCTTAATGACATAAATAGCATAATATTCTTGCACATTGTATAAGTATCTGATAGTTGTGCATGGATTTAATTAGTTTGTTTTCGTATTATTATTCGGAAAAGGACGAAGGACGAAGGTCGAAGAATTGAAAAACATTTTTCCAATTTGTATACTTTATTCAATAATTTACCCCCAATACAATATATCTATAGTCAATATAAAATTGTGAAGTTATCTCAATAGAGGTACATATTGCAAAATATACTTATAACTCTGCAGGTAACTGTCTCCAATTATAATTAAAGTTTGTACATAGTGATTGTTAGGAACACTTCTTCTCCTGAACACATTTGTTTAAAGCTTGATACAAGCCAATTAAAGATGACACTGTTCCAAGAGCACCTATCTGCCATGTTTTAAATTTGCCTCCCCAAAGTACACCAGGTGGAAGGTAACTAACGGCGTAACTAATATCTAATATTAGTCTTGTGCAAGTTAATAATTCGTTGTGTTTACCCTTGTTTATTGAACTCATTGATCCTCTAATAAAATGAAAAGATATATAACATACTTTGCGCACATTTTTTAAAGTATTGGATACTTACTTTAACTGGTTATTTTCTCTTAAATGTTGTTTGCTATTATTAAGCTGGTGCAGCTTGCGCAAAGATCTGTTTGAAACAAAATGTAAAACATTAATTATGTGTTAGAAATTCCATAAAACATTATACAAGTTTCCACATACTTTATTAAAGACAAATGCAATGATATTATCCAAAACCATGTAGAAGCATTGTCCCATTGGTTGATATCAATATTCATTAATTTCTTATCACCAGCCCAACATATATGTTCTACAGGATTATAAACAATATCAACGGCTATTTGAACTAATTCTGCCCATCTAAGAATCCAGTCAGGCTCCTGTTAGATTACATATAAAATATATATGTCTCTAAAATAATAATATAAATCTAGATATATACACAAATCTATACTTTTCCTTTTAATATTTTAATTTATTTTTATATTATATATGAAGACATTATCAAGTCACATACCTTTTTTCCCCATTCATATGACATCGCATAATGCAATGTTGGGATATCATCTAATAATCTTAGTATTACTCTACAGCCACTCATTTGACTACTAAATATTTTGAACTTTGTTTCCATCTCTTTGGAAGATGTGCTTATTGTGGCAAACTTAGCAAGGTATGACAAAGCTCTAAGGAACTTGTCTCGACCTTGGTAAGTTTCTAAGTATTCTGATATAATTTCCATGCTCATTTTCATTAATAAATAATATTCACTATTTATTAGAGGGAAAATATCACAGTATATGTCCTATAAAACCACACAATTCCTGTAATGTAACCGGCCAACCAGTGTGCTGCAAGAATAACATTATCATTTATAAAATGTCACTTATAAATACTGTAAGATATTATTTTAATTAAATTCATTAAATTTTGTATTCAGATGAAATATAAATGTTAAAACCTGCCGAACTTCGTGAGTGGTATAGTTGCAATTGCAAAACATGACAAGTAGAAATTATTATCTTAATCAGTAATGTATACATGGCTCTGCACATATTCTTACTTACAGAAAAGACTTATTCGAATTTACGAATGTTTAATTGCCGTATATATATGTGTGTAATTTATCTATTGTTTTATCTGGATATTATAACAATCTAACTTACTAGACATATGTTAAAAGATCATGATGAAATGGTTTCAAAACTGGTTTCTCCATCGACGTATAGCAAAGCGGATAGAATTTGCATAAAAATCGATTCTGCTCTCTCGTATCAGTTCAAAAAAGGACCATTTCAATATATTTAAATATATTTGAAATGCGTATCGGTAATGTCCGTTTTTATTTGCATTATGCCGGGATATGACTTGAAAATAAATAAGCATTACAATACCGAAGATAATTAAAAAGAAAATCGAGTTAAAAGTAATGAAAACATTTAGTTTTATATTTTCATGATATAATGCGTATTTAAATATACAAGATTTTTGGCATATAGTTCACGATTATGCCGAGAATCTTTATTATCTTACTCTAAACATAAAGAGAATAAATAATACGCAATTGCATTCATAGGATGCACCGAATTGCACATAGGCCACATACCATGCACACCCACACATACATAAATGACGTGGAATGAGCGACATCTTAACTATCGTAGATAGTAGAGGAGTGCATTCTTCAGGGAAAAAATAGAGGAAAAGTTTTATTTATTTTTTATTCAAGCATTCACATTTCATATCTGAGTTATTCATTACATGTACCCCAAGCTATCCAGGGTAGATAAAAAGAATAGGTGAAGAATTTGTCATTGAAAATCATGAAGAAATAGTTATGGTGCTTGATATTGCCCGGCCGCCAGGTTCGTGTCGATCGTAGAGGTGGTGGGGGGGAGTAAGTCAGTTCTGGAGCGTCGTATTCGCTCACTGTTGTGTCGCTCGAGAGCAACGTGATCAGTGGTTTGTCGACGTGATGACGTCAGACTTCGAGGCAGAAGCCAAGAGCGCGTTTAAAGCCGAGTAGGGCGTGAAAGTGTGTGTCGTGCCGCTCGTTTTCCTCCGAAGCCTCTTCTTCTAACCCATCATACAAAATACGCGAAATATGTGCAAATAGCAAGGTGTGCTATACCGTAGGACTACGGGAAAATTATGTTCGGTGCTGTTCTAACGTGATTGATAGTGAGAAAAAACGAGGATTACCATGTTCCGCTGCTTTCCGATTCTTCAAGGGTGTAACAGGCAGGTGGAATACATTGACAAGCGTCATTGCTCTCTGCAAAGCGTCCCCAGTGATATCTTACGGCATGCCAGAAGCTTGGAGGAGCTTCTTCTGGACGCGAATCATATTCGTGAACTACCAAAGGTAGGCAAATACCGCTACATGCCAACTTTATGGCTCACGATTACACCTTTCTTTCTTCTTCTTCTTTCTCTTTCTCTATCTCTATCTCTATCAACCTCTACCTACCGCTCTCGTTCGCTCGCTCTCTCCCCCTCTATCTTACACACTTGTACGCGGTCTTGTTCTCTTTCTCACTTGCTCGCTTACATCCACTCTCGTCCTCTCTCCTTCCCTCCTTTTATTATGTCCATGACGTATCGTCTGATCGGCTACAATAATGACGAAGAACACGGCATACGTACTATAACCGAGAGTACGTATAGTTTATTGTCATCTTCATTTGTTTTCCTCTCTTCATCTTACCGTGTAACGTTCTTTTCTGTTACAGGAGTTCTTCCGACTGCAGAGGCTACGTAAACTCGGACTGAGTGACAATGAAATTAACCGCTTGTCGCCGGATATCCAGAACTTCGAAAACCTCGTAGAACTGGATGTATCCAGGAACGGTAAGTCTCGTTAGTCCTGTTTGTTAAATCTTTGTTCCCGTTTCTTCCCTTGAAAACGATACGATGATTGGTTCCGTCTTCGAATCTCAAAGAAACGGCGATCTCTCGCGTCTGTATTTTCATTGGAATTTGATAGTTCTTTAGCCGGTTCGTGTAAATACCTTCGACGTTCTGGCGCCTTATCGGCGTGCCTCCGTAGCACGTGTAGATTTCGAGTGTGTAATGTCAATGGGAAAGTTGAGTGTGTTATAATTCGCGGACAAAAGAAGTTAAGTAAAGAAAAGTGGATAAACGAGATAGACCGTTTAAATCCACTTAAAATGAAATCGTAATATTTCGATGTTAGACCCGGCCGAGGACGAGCTTGGTAATGTCAAGTACGAATAAAAGATTCTACCTTCTCGTGGGCAAGTTACCGTTACCGGTAGATTTTCTTTTGCTCTTCACCGGTCATCGTTACTGGTATATTCGCGATGATCTCACAGGATGACAAGACCTTTGTGGTATTATGTTAATGTAGACAGAGATTTTATGTTCGCATCGGTATGACGAAGGTAGTTAAATATTATTCAATTAATTCTTATATTTTCGACATCGTCCTACGAAGTTTCATTCCTAAAGTATTTTTTCGCTTATTCTTACGTGGAAATTTAACCCTTTGCACTCGGAGGTAACTATCCCTCGTCACACAGTTTATTGCGACAACTCGAACGGTAACAGACGACATTAAGATTTACTCCAGTTGTCAGTGATTTAAAGTTCAGCAACAAAAAATTAGTGGAGTAAACCTTAATGCCGCCCCGAATTATAGTACATGGTAGAGCATTTGTGACATGAAAGTTACGTACGTACAACAAGTAGCATGTCTCTAATTGGCAATAGAAATTATGTGGTGCTAGTGAACAATACACTTACATAGTATTAGTAAACTCCACATATATAGTACACTAAACTTTTCATCCAATTGTTACGGTTCTTATATTTTACGGCGTTGAACCGCAAAATGATATATTCCTAATACCGATATGAATGTTATTCGCACGTGACTAGTAAAACGGCGGTTCGTTTACTTTCTAACGACGATGCAACGGCTCGTAGCATCGAAGACACGTTGAAATGTTCTTACTCCCGCCTCGAACCTCTTTCCCAAGAGGGAAGCCTTTCCTTTCTCGCTCTTCACTGGATTTACTTACCGTTCCAGTTTGGCGTTTTTATGTTTACCTTATGTTCGTTCCTTGCCACCCGCGTACACTTAGAACTTTGTTACTTCCATGCATTCCATGTAAGAACCAAGAATTCACGGTGTTCTTGCATGAAGCTAGATTTTACTTTAACACTAGAACCACCAAGGCAGTCAAAATGACTTGTCTGTCATTTTTAATGAAATTATTCCAATATACCACAGGGAATTGTTTGAGATTTTATAAACTTTTAATTTATATGTGTAAACATAAGTGAGTACATATTCGGTAGTTCTAGTGTTAATAAATATGTTCAAATTTATAACATTTCGTTTTCTGAGATTTATTGATTTTTAATCACATCACAAAAATTACATGACAACTTGAATACACATTCCTACTAAATACTTGGCAAAACTCGTCGTTATCCGCTTAAAGCACATTTTCTTAGCGCACATTTTTTGAAAATGTCTTCCAGTTAGTCTAAGGGGTCCTGATAGTTTTGGTCGTCCAAGTTTTGTCGAATATTTGTTGAATATTTTTACGATGGTTAAAGCCAGTCCAGTTTCAATTAGAATGTTCCCTAGAAGAGGATATATGCGAAATCATTTACGTTTTCATCTGCCACGTAATGTTGATAGATCTTAAGTAGAATTGCCAAGGAATGTTCGAGGTTATTGTTGTCTTTCTCGTAAATAAATAAGTCGTGACTGCTAATCGTTGCCAATTGGTTTAACAGGATTTTAATAGGTGTCAATGGTGGATATTAACATTTTTGCAAGACTTTGCTCATACTCGATTCTATTTAAATAATCAGCATAATACTCCGTGTATATTAATTCTTCAATTACTTTCTACCTCGACTAATATTTTTCAGTATAAGAACAAACGTACATCGGTACGAAAGTACAGATTGTTATTAATTTACATATATTAACCCTTCATAGTTCCGTGTAACTTTCCATCCGTATCTTTCACTTCATTTGATTATTTTCGTTGCAATAATAATTATAAAACAACGCGCAACGATTGTCACCTTTTTGAGTCCGTTTAAGTAATAATTCCGTTACTATTTTCACGTAATATACCTTTGTTAGAATCGCGTTTAACTAGATTTACGTTATACAATTTCCTTTTAGACGTAAACAAATTGTGCTATAGAGAGTGAATTGATATTAATTGACGCAGAAAAATGTTAGCACATCTAAGAAATAAAACAACAAAGTTTGCCTGTTTGGTGAGCGAAGACGAGTGCATTGTGAATGGAGTAACAAAAATACATACTATAAATAATACGCGGTAATTACTACTTCCTGATGCCCGACTGTTTGTTATCAATAAACATACCTCGCGCATTCTTTCGTGTGCGTGACACACGGCTAACGAGTAATTAAATTCGCACAAACGCGGGGTTCTCGTGTAACAACACGCATGCCTGC
Source organism: Nysson spinosus (assembly GCA_910591585.2). Lineage (NCBI taxonomy): Eukaryota > Metazoa > Arthropoda > Insecta > Hymenoptera > Crabronidae > Nysson > Nysson spinosus. The sequence continues at coordinate 11,455,334 of OU342832.1, forward strand.
ATTTTATCTTTTGCCTGCGATACTAGGATGAAAAATATCACTCCGTAACTCTGGGTAAATATAACTTATCATTCGGAAGATATTACACCACGATCCATAGTAATATAACAAACGATAGTAACAGATAATAGAAGTTTTTTTCAATTTGAATAATCTTGAGATTCATTGATATCTAATCGGTTAAATATTTTAAGGTATTATTACAATTATAGACATTTAATGTTAGCGTAATATAAAACAAATAGTGATTAAGTGAATACAGAATATATATTCTTATAATATACTCGTAGTACGTCGAATAAAATGAAGATGACTGCTCGAATTTGGCCAAACTTTTAATTAAAACTTGCAATTGGAACTCATGCATGAATGCTGGATAAAAATGATAGCCCAGTATCAAATATAATATGATTTCATGTGTAACTTTATATAACTGCTTATTAACACTATAACGACCGAATATATATTCAGTTATGGTTAAACATTTATGTATATATGAATTATGACTGGAGGATTTAACCCTTTGCACTTGGAGGCGACTCTCAGTCGCCACTTAATTTATTGCGACAACTCGAACGGCGATTAAGAGGCGACATTAACATTTACTCCAGTCGGTAATATAAAATTCAATAACAAAAAATGAGTGGAATAAATCTTAATACCGCCTCTGATTCGCCACTCGAATTATCGCAAGGAACGAAGTGGTACGAAGATGCAATTGTTTGCGTTAGTAGATCAAATAAAAATATAAAAAATCTCAAACAATGCGCCGTCGTGTATTCGAATAATTTTAGTCAAAATGGCAGACAAGTCAATTCGACTCCTTTGGTAGTTCTAGTGTTAATATTTGTTATGATATATTATTGTAGTAAGTAGTAAGTTTTGAAGCGCACTATACGACGAATTTCGCGTACGAAAAGAACACTGCGTTTGTGCAGCTTTGAGTGGATACGTTTAATATTCAGGATTCTATGGTTTGGCTGGTATATTCATACGGGTCCATGAAAACCTTCCGAACAATGCATGGTTTTATAATAAGCGGCAGTATTGTATACGTCGAATATGAATTCTATTGTCCGCCATAAAATCAAGAACCTGCGTTTTATCCGACTAAAATGCGCTCCCGCCTCGTACGCAGTTTGTCGCGTGAATTTCGAGGAAAAGACCGTACTAATACGACTCCAGTGTTCTTGGCTACGAGCACCCTTTTCTAATCTCGAATAAATGGATCCTCGTTTTTTTTGGAACGGTTAGAAATCAGACGTACAGACCCGCCAGAAATTCTGTATGTTGGCTATAAGAATTGCTGCCAATTATTACGTAAAATCGAGACACATTGCCACTTCAGACCTGCAAGTAAATTATTATGTTTACGGTGGAAATGATTAGCTCTGTTAAATTTCAATAAGGTAAAAAAAGAATATCTCTTAGCGAGTGATGTTATGTTAGAATTATTCTAATCCAGATGTGTCTATATTTTAAATCGTTTTGCAAGGGTTTCCAGTGTAGTAGAAGTTATTTTATTTAATACTGTTCATGTTTTTGAGGTTCGACTAACTTTGCTGAAGTAATGCAGACAAAACGTTTATAAAACCACGGCCACGAATCGATAAGAATAAATCGATTATCCCAATCACTTTAACATTCGTACAGCGACCCTGGTCTCACGATAATTTTTGCCAGTACTGCTGATAACGATCCGCCATATTCTTTATCAGTTCAGTATTACTTCCCTACATAATAAACATTCCAACAATTTCCTCCTTTTATTGTTATACAACTTCGTAGTATAATCATTCATACGCCGTTATACTATACTTATTATACAATAACAATAATATACTAAATATTAAACCGTTCCTGGCAGCAAACAATGCAATCATATTTATTACTGCGTGACGGGGATTAATGTTTGGCGTATTATTATTAGCACAAAAGATGGTGGACAAAGCGTTGATAATGTTTGAATGACACGTTGATACTAATCCTCCCTTCATCTTCGATCCTTGTCGGCCGCCATTGGGATACTGTTTTCAAGGACAATATATTATTGTCAGGATTGAAATTGTATTTTTGCACACTCTCACGGGGAGTCGTCGACACAATAGCTTTATATCCGGTAAAATGGAGTTCAGTATGTATGCATAACGCGTGATAAGGTTGGTACGCTTACGAGTTAGTGGGCTCTGCGCTGAAGTACGTAATCTGATATCAGGATACGGTAATTTCCCTCGGTGTGACAAACGGGCTTCCACCGAGGGAACGAAACTTCCATTGTTCGTTTAAACAGGCCGAATTAGGAGATTAGAACAGTTTTTATTAACTCTCGCATCACCCGGATATACCAGTTAAGGGTAGTGTTACAGGGGATTGAAATCGAGAAATATGCGTGTAACTTTGTCAGGATAATATATCTCGGAATTTTTAGCACGGCCTCCTTGCGTGTTGGAGTAACTAATTTTATAATATATCTCGGTAGTTTATATTCTCCGTAACCTCTGACATCCATGGAACTACTTATTTTTACTTATTTTTGATTATTTCTGTACCCTGAGATCGTTGGATATATTACTACCCTGAATGATATTATAATTCATAATTTCTGTATTATATTTGAAACTAAATCAATTCATTTATATCAACATCTACGACACAGTATTAGTTCGAAGTATTAGAAAATTAGTATACGAGTAGTTTAGTAGTAGCTTAATAATAACGTCACCCTTGGACAAAGAATAAGTGTATCATTACAGAAATAGATTTAATAGATTTCATTCCCAGGAAAGTGGAGATCGTATAGAAAAGATTGATGTTCGTCAAAAAATGATTTCATATTTCACGATTTCCTTTGAAGGACAAACTTTACTCATCATCGTTGCACATGTCCGATGCAGAAGAAGTTGGCGCGCGTTGAGTTATCTCAGCATCAACTATTTCCTGGTTCCAGATAGTTTATTGTCCTGGTACCGTGACAGTCCTAATGACATTCGTAACGGCAGTGTACCGTAATATGCTTATTAAAACCACTGGATAACAGTGAACCAGAGTTTCTTTCGTGGCGTATTCGTCCTGCGTACTTTAATTAGGGTAGTATGTAGGAATAATTAATGAGCGTGTAATAGTATTCAACCCCTAATGTAGAATATAGTTCTGCAACCTGGATCATATTTTTAATATGATATTTATATTTAGATCAATGGGATACATAGTTGAACATATACCTTTCTTCGCATTATTTATTACTTAAAAAGTGATAATACGCGTGACTTGCAAGGTTACCTTTAATATTAAAGTCCACGATCAATTTCTACAGGTTTTGCACTCCAAATTAACCCTTTTGCAATCATATTCATCCTCTCATAGGTTAAGTCCATCATTTTGCAGATCAAGCTTTTCTATAAATTTGTTTTCTTAAGTTATTTAAAAAATAAAATAAAAAAAGGAAAAGTGCAAAACCTGTATATATCACGACTTTAATGAAAGCGTAATAATACTGTGAACTCGAACATTTCGCGTAAAGTAATTAGAATATGTTTACTCGACGCAGATGAAAATAGTAATTACAAACTCCATTGTGAATAGAAGCGACGGAGGTGTAATGTAAAGGTAGAATTAAAGAGAAGGAACAACAGATGCTTGTAAGGAATTACGGTTGAAAATGGTGAACAGTATTTTTAACAAGACAGGGCAGGGAAACTTGATTAAATGTTTTCCTTCAGCAAGAAGGCAGAGTAGCGTTGGTCACAACGTGAAGACACGGAGGGACGATAAATTTTTCTTCTTACACGAAGACATTGATGAAGACATAGCTGCACGTTTAGCGTCGCGAAATAAAATTGTAGGAATTCATTCCTCGCATGCAAAGCATACCTTTCTGCAATGAAAATATCATTATGTGAGTGCTCGCCGTGTCTAGTCCAATAAGCACGTATTTGAAAAAAGAATGAAAAAATATATTGTTTCCTCGAAGCACTCGTTCCGTAATAGAAATTCTAATATAATTAAATGAAAGTAATAGTTAATCGCTTAACGCACATTTTTCTTGCGCATACATTTCTGAAAAATATCTATCTCCCAGTTAGTCTAAAGGATCATGATAGTTTTGATCGCCCAGGTTTTTTTTAGCAGAACTATATTTTCCAATTAAAATATTTGTATCAATTGATAATGGCGATCGTAAATTTCAAGGAAAATCATTTTAAACCGACGTAATAATATTAAAGTCACAAGATTAAAATTAATTAATTCATTGGGTTCAGATATGTTTATCAGGCATTTAGCGAGCTACATTCTTTAGTCAGTTATGTAATTTAAGACAAAATCGTGACCACAACCTACGTTTCCATAAAAAGAGTCTAATTCTGTACCTTATCTATATTATTAGGGTATTAATATTTTTTATGACAGAAATATTTATCCATACTACCAATTTCAGTTAAAGAAACTAGTTTCTAAATGGTGTTACTCGATCCTCATCCGTTATTTAATCTCGAAAATCGCGTGGGTTGCCGTTAGAACTGCTTCATACCATAGAATTAAGCACCCGGAAGAGATGAACGGGTTAACGATTCCGTTGGAACTTTGATAAAAATGAAGGATCGTGATACCGTGAATCCTTTAATGCTTCAGATTTCTTTGCATAATGGTGCTCCTTCGAAGAATCCGAAGAATAAATTCATATCGACGCAGTCCTGGCGAGTCGTATGTTTAATTAATTCTCTCAGTTCACTTTAGATTTCTTATAAATCTGCCATTATACACTGATGACTCCTTTAAACATTTCACATTACTCTTCCACTAAGCGGAATCATATAATATTGTAATCCCGTAGATGACTTCTTAATTCGCTACTTAACTCACCCGAGATTTAAGTTTCCGAGGTACGCAAAGTGAATTGCGGCTTAAGAGAATTCTAGTTAAATCGATAACGAAGTTATTAAAGTATCATCTTCATTGGATGCAGAATTTAAAACAAGACTAATAAGCGAGTATATAGTAAATCTGGAAAGTAAAACTTTCTGAAACGTGGTAATTTAATTGAAGTTTTATTAACCGATTACTATACTGGAAATCATCTACGTTGTGATTGATTAATGAATTATATTTATAACATTAGAAATTCTCCACAAATATCTTTCGTATAGGATGCATATTTATGATTTGTTCGAATCCATAATTCATGTAATTCCAACAAAGAGGATTCGTGTTTAGCATGTTAAAGTTACGTTGTATTGATAGAAAACACCATTGAAATGAGGGGATAAATCCCTTTATGGATCAGCCGAAAAAATATCCTCTTTCTAAATATACATCCGTCGGCAGGGTATACAGGAACTTGTAAACAAGCCGTCAGTCGGAAAGGTTGCAAATGCTAAAACGGAATAGCTAACTATGTATCCAATTTGTGTGTATTTACCTAGTAATAAAAAATATGCATCAATGTCGACCAGTTTTACGCTGCGGAACGTCTGACAAAGTGCGGTCTGCTTATCGCTAGTTTTCAACGACAAGGAAAATCCATGATCTTCTCTTGCGGCTTTCCGTCATCTTGGCACCCTCGGGCTAATTAACTGGTGACCTTTATTAAATTAAGGCTACTCCTAATAAAGCACGCGACATATTTTAGGTTGCATTCACAGCCTTATTAGATTGTAATATCACTCTTCACCCGGAAAGTTTATTTTAAGTCCGCATTGCATATTTTCGGTGAAAACAGCCTTAAGCGCACAAACAGTATCTCGTATCTTCAGCCACACAAATAGTTCTATGTTACAGAACATTGTTTTGAGGTTAGTTGAAGATGCTTTAAAACTGGAACAGTGTATAAAAGATGTAGATATTTTTATGCTTGCGTGCAGCAAAGTTAATATCGTTGTTTACCGTGACTCATTAATATTGAACTATTCATTTTTAGAAACATTATGATTTTGTAGATTACGTTTTAGAAAAAGTTGATGTGGATCGAGATTATCTGTTTTTATTCCATCAGGTGGATATTTTAATTACTTTGTTCGATAGATGTGGTCAAAGATCAGATCAATCGGCACTAATTAATTCCGGTGACACGATCTTTCAAAGTGCTCGAGTTGTCCCCGTTAATTTCCGATATCAAGTTTGCTTTTAATTATTCTACTCAAACTTTAATATAGGATTTATTAGTTATCATATTATTTTGTTAATATTACCACTTTTCTATGTATACTATTTTTTATTGAGAATTCAGACGAGTATTATATTTTTATTTATTTACGGTGTTTTACAATTCATTTCCAAGCGTACATAATCGAGTGAAAATTGATTCGTTAATTCTCGATTGCAGAGGGGTTTAATCGCAAAATTAAAAAGCGCAAGGCAATCAACGTTGTGCGAGGCTATTCATTGGAATTATTACGTCAGCAACGATGAATATGCCTCTCGTAAAATTCAACATTTTCACCGTGCTTTTTAGTTTGAGTTCGACGGAAAACTGCAAATTCATGCCGCGACGGAGGTAAAAATTGCGCGTCGATTAAAATTGTTAGTGAAGTGTATTTGAAATTGGCCGATGTACCAGGTTAATTAAATTCCTTGTAATTTAAGTTACAAGCTCTGTATACCGTTCACCATTTTCATTGGTGAAACTTTGGTCGTCACAAAGTTTATTCGAGGCTTGTTTAATGTTTTTAAAGATCAAAGTACTATCAGTATTATTACTAGAACATATTATTGGGAATATGGAAGATTACAATTTCGTCATGAAGGAGAAATTAATTGCTAATCGTGATATCCATTATCTTTTTTATTGCAAGATTTGTTAGACGTATGAAAGATGTAGTTCGACGGGTTTCTGAGGAAACCTTTTAATCCTGTGAAATTAGTTTTAATTAGAAGGGTGTAAGGTGCGGTGTTATCTCCCCTCGCAACTTATTACTTTCTTGAGAAAGGTTAGTGCACCTTAAAGGTCGTCCGAATACTGAATAGCACTCCATAATTATTATACAATTATATAATATTATTATTGAGATTATATAAATGTTATGGACGCGTATCGCGAGGTATACATAATAATAACATTTAAAAACCACCGTGGAAAGTCTTGTGACGTTGTTTATATAATCCTGTTACTTTGGGTTAAAAGTATTATGTGGAGTCACACTCCGATGGAAATTGGTAGGAAATTTTTCGACGTCACGAAAATAGTAAACTTGTCATTCATTCGTGTACGATCGGAGGAATCACCTTAAGCCTTTGATAACGTTACGAGGTTGTAGTAAATAATTTCAGTGTCAGAGACATGAAATACGACGTTAATCCACGTAGACCAAGCGCATCTTCGTCTTTCATTGTGTCACGAAGCTCTCCGTGTGTAAGCAACTGTCACGGCTCTTGGGTAATCCTACGTTCGCACAATCTCCTCGACGTGCTTCCGTAGCCACAACTTTTTTAATTACCTCTATTACTCGAACATCAAACGACACCGTTTACTATGGTAAAAGTAATTATGAAGTAACCACGAATTTTAGTTGTAGCTTATACATTATAGTAACGAGTATATTTTAATATATTACGATTATAAAGTAACAAGTTTCAGTCGTACTAAATATACTCGTAAATATAATATATAATCTACAACTAAAGTACATATATATTCATTTATAGAATACGAAATATATTAATTTTCTTTTGGTACTAAATCATCGGTACATTATAATCGGTAAGTTCGAAATCTACGCAAGCGGAATTGTGGGGAAGTAAAAAACATACAGGCAGATACTTAAGAAATATATTCTTTATTCGTTGCCATATAATATCGTGTTACTTAGAAATATAATGAAAAAGTATTTCGTTGGAGAGTATATATTTATGAAAGATCAAATATATTTTTGCAATAGAAATTTATACTCGTTTTATTAGACGCTTATTATGCGCCGTCGAGTTCGTATTATTCCACCGAAATCACTGTCCTGTAAAAGGTAACGTTATCGATAAAAACTGTAAACTATTCACATAACATCGTTATGGAGATAGTTGTACGATGTGCTGCTCCCGGGGCACCTTATAAATAACTTTGGGGAAATATATGGCACTCGCTCCACATTTCAGATACAAACACAATGGATTTCAGTTCTCTTTGAGAGATCTTTTTTCTCCGTAGTTTTTCTCACAGTAGATACAGGCTATTGTCCATTTGCCATCACGTTCTATAAATCTTATACATTACTTCTGTTTGCCGTACACATAAATGTCGTATATTTTGTGTATTTTAATTGGTAGAGTTCTGCGTACTTCACAAAGGTTATCGGAAATTTCATTAATTACACAACAAGGTATTCAATAATATGATATTGATTAATAGTAGTGAAATATGGAAAGGAGAATTTCAATATTTCGATAGTTCCACGTTCAATAATGATCACAATAATGGTCTTGAATTATCGAAATTGTAGACTATTAAATTTCACTCGTGTATTTTAATTGTATTAGGGATACCAGAAAGTAATCAATTCGGCAGTTGAGAATTTGTTCACATCGAAAGTTGGGAATTTGTTTTCGTTTTTTTAGATAACAATGGGGATTATCTAATAGAATAATGTTTGATATGAAAACATAAGTGGAGTTTCTTAAAGTATGTGAAAAAGAATTGATTACATTCCGGTATCCCTGATATTTTTGCTGCGTACCAAAATGATCGATATTAAGATTAAGGATTGTTCGAGGTTAAAACGACGAAAAGGTGGAATGCGGCTTATCAAGGCATATAACTTTATCAATGTACATACATAAGTTTCATAGCGGTACATAAAAGATACGAATGTGTAAAGATTCAGTCATTGGTGAGTCATTCGAATAATATAATATAACGTTTCTTTTATCCCGTCAAACCTCGATGACTTTTGTTTCGAAGGTTAATCCCTCGACATCCCGAATCACTATAATTTATAATACTATCGATGAGCTTTAAGCTCATTATTGATATTCGTAGCGACGGTAATACGTGAAGAGATATATTTGAATAATCGAATAATCCCAGAATTGAAAGGTTATAGACGGTAGTTTCGGTTACGTGTTTAAGCTGCTTGCTTTAAACCCGACGTAAAACTGCGCATTGGGCTTAGAATACAAAGTCGATGGAAAACTCAATAAGATGCCACAATTAGGTTACGCAAAGCGCGTACACGCACTGGCTTCCCGGACGTTTTCAGTTATAGGAACGTGCTAAGACTATTACGTGCTTTGTCTCCTTTTTTGGTATCTGGTGAATGCACTTGCTAAAGATTGTCGAAATACATTTTTAGATTGGCATAATAGTGTATGCGTACGTACACATATTTCATTTTCTCAATATATTCGTCGCAATCAATTACATCAGAAACAGAATTTGGTGCTTTCATAGACAACTCCATTATACACAATAATAAGAGAATATATATAAATAGAGAATCTAATTGTATGCATTGAATTTAGTATCTTATTGAGTAATTATCCTCGAACGTTTACCACGTAATGTACCTTTTGAGGTTATGACGTACTTCAGGATGAAGTTGAGAAATATAATATGTGTATTATGTACATTTATGTGGCGTGAATGATATTGGTGTGTATGAAATAAGAGCAATTCAAAGTATCTGGGCCGCTGGGTACGATTGATATTTCTGCGTCCCTTTTGAAGAAACCAGGGACAAAAGTGTCCCACTTTTCGCGGCACCCTTCGATCGGTTCCCTTTGTTATGAGGATCCACCGACAGGCTACACGTACATGCGAGAAAATGCGACAATAAACGAGAAAATAGAGGCCGACGATATTTTGCACGCTTGAGACGTAATTTGACGTAAGAGGACCATGAAATTGTGATTGTTCGACAAACAGGTGATGCTCTTTATTATATCAAAGGGAACGCTTATATAAGCGAAGTTAATAGAGAAGCATTCAAAATTACGATGAATGATAATTCGACGGAAAATGTATCTAAAGTTGCGTAATACGTATAAGGAAAAATTAAATTCGTATTATAAATGCTTTCCATATATGACCTTATAAATTGAAATTACTAGATGAATATACTACTCATTAATATAACATACGTGCGCTCATTAATTAATTCCTGGTAAATTAGCTCTAAAGTATTGATCAGAAATAATATTGGTTATTAGCAATTATTATATACGATAGGTGAATTTACCATGAGATAATAACAAGCTGCATTAATTGGTAGAAGATTTTCATCGAATATCGAGCACTCGGTAGATCGACGTAACTCAATATATTAAAGGGTTATAATACGTATGATGCGAGTACACGGAACAAATATTGGTGTACGGAAAGTTTCGATGTGGAAATGACGTTCGCCAAACAAAGTTGCTATAAATTGTGTATACGGCTCTCTTTCATCCTCCGTATTCTGTTGGTGGTCGACCTCACTAATGACTTCTATTGCTTGCGAGGCCGAGTTAGAGAAACAATCAGGCAGAAACTAGCAAACATCGGTGACTAAAGCTGGTACACCGAGTATTCATCAGCGAATCATTTACTTGATGATAGACGTTCCTCTAATTCGAAGTTTTCATTTACATTACAATGTTCGGAGCAGATTAACTTTGACTATAGATGTGGATATGTAAGACTTAAAAGCATGCAGACAAAGATGTCTTAAATATTAGATCGTGCGATGCATTTAAATTCTATAACAAATTATATCTTATTACTATTGAATTCAAATTTCATTTAATATCTGTCATGCATAATTATATTTTTGTGAAAGTCAACCGTACCCTTTAGATTTATAAATAGTTGAAGTCTAGCTTAATATGATTATTTGTAACTTTAACTAATAACATCGATGAATATACTCGGACCCAAAAACATGATATATATATTTGTACCACTATTCTACTCTCTTGATTTTATCCTGCGATTCAATGCTAATGTAATGAGTTTTGTGTAACTCGACAATTATCACCTGCTTCAATTATAACTCCACTCCTTCAGTTGAACGGTTAATCGACCGTCGCAAAAACAGCGTAGGGGTTCAATCTTATCAGGGTTGTACCATTGTTTGAAGATAATTTTGTTTCAATCTTTTCATACCATGAAATTTAACAAACGTGTTACAAGACAAGGGACCTTCAAAAATTGTAAAAATTTCAAAGTCGCCAAAATCGGTTCTAAATGACCCAAATCGATGGTAAATGATGTATAAACATATTCTAGGATGATTTTGGGTCGGAAGAAGTGGTTAAAAATTTTTTTTGAGCCAAAAATGGGTCATTTCCAAATCGCAAAAATGTGAAGGGGTATACCTTAAAAAATTCTCAAAAATTGAAAGTCGCCAAAATCGCTCCTAGACCTACCAAATCGATGGTATATGATGTATAAACATATTCTATGATGATTTTGGGTCGGAAGAAGTGGTTAAAAAATGTTTTTGAGCCAAAAATGGGTCATTTCCAAATCGCAAAAATGTGAAGGGGTATACCTTCAAAAATTCTCAAAAATTGAAAGTCGCCAAAATCGCTCCTAGACCTACCAAATCGATGGTATATGATGTATAAACATATTCTATGATGATTTTGGGTCGGAAGAAGCGGTTAAAAATTTTTTTTTAGCCAAAAATGGGTCGATCCAAAATCGCAAAAATGTGAAGGGGTATACCTTCAAAAATTCTCAAAAATTAAAAGTCGCCAAAATCGCTCCTAGACCTACCAAATCGATGGTATATGATGTATAAACATATTCTATGATGATTTTGGGTCGGAAGAAGTGGTTAAAAAATGTTTTTGAGCCAAAAATGGGTCATTTCCAAATCGCAAAAATGTGAAGGGGTATACCTTCAAAAATTCTCAAAAATTGAAAGTCGCCAAAATCGCTCCTAGACCTACCAAATCGATGGTATATGATGTATAAACATATTCTATGATGATTTTGGGTCGGAAGAAGCGGTTAAAAATTTTTTTTTAGCCAAAAATGGGTCGATCCAAAATCGCAAAAATGTGAAGGGGTATACCTTCAAAAATTCTCAAAAATTAAAAGTCGCCAAAATCGCTCCTAGACCTACCAAATCGATGGTATATGATGTATAAACATATTCTATGATGATTTTGGGTCGGAAGAAGTGGTTAAAAAATTTTTTTGACCCAAAAATGGGTCATTTCCAAATCGCAAAAAATGTGAAGGGGTATACCTTCAAAAATTCTCAAAAATTGAAAGTCGCCAAAATCGCTCCTAGACCTACCAAATCGATGGTATATGATGTATAAACATATTCTATGATGATTTTGGGTCGGAAGAAGTGGTTAAAAAATGTTTTTGAGCCAAAAATGGGTCATTTCCAAATCGCAAAAATGTGAAGGGGTATACCTTCAAAAATTCTCAAAAATTGAAAGTCGACAAAATCGCTCCTAGACCTACCAAATCGATGGTATATGATGTATAAACATATTCTATGATGATTTTGGGTCGGAAGAAGTGGTTAAAAAATTTTTTTGACCCAAAAATGGGTCATTTCCAAATCGCAAAAATGTGAAGGGGTATACCTTCAAAAATTCTCAAAAATTGAAAGTCGCCAAAATCGCTCCTAGACCTACCAAATCGATGGTATATGATGTATAAACATATTCTATGATGATTTTGGGTCGGAAGAAGTGGTTAAAAAATGTTTTTGAGCCAAAAATGGGTCATTTCCAAATCGCAAAAATGTGAAGGGGTATACCTTCAAAAATTCTCAAAAATTGAAAGTCGCCAAAATCGCTCCTAGACCTACCAAATCGATGGTATATGATGTATAAACATATTCTATGATGATTTTGGGTCGGAAGAAGTGGTTAAAAAATTTTTTTGACCCAAAAATGGGTCATTTCCAAATCGCAAAAATGTGAAGGGGTATACCTTCAAAAATTCTCAAAAATTGAAAGTCGCCAAAATCGCTCCTAGACCTACCAAATCGATGGTATATGATGTATAAACATATTCTATGATGATTTTGGGTCGGAAGAAGTGGTTAAAAAATTTTTTTGAGCCAAAAATGGGTCATTTCCAAATCGCAAAAATGTGAAGGGGTATACCTTCAAAAATTCTCAAAAATTGAAAGTCGCCAAAATCGCTCCTAGACCTACCAAATCGATGGTATATGATGTATAAACATATTCTATGATGATTTTGGGTCGGAAGAAGTGGTTAAAAAATTTTTTTGACCCAAAAATGGGTCATTTCCAAATCGCAAAAATGTGAAGGGGTATACCTTCAAAAATTCTCAAAAATTGAAAGTCGCCAAAATCGCTCCTAGACCTACCAAATCGATGGTATATGATGTATAAACATATTCTATGATGATTTTGGGTCGGAAGAAGTGGTTAAAAAATTTTTTTGAGCCAAAAATGGGTCATTTCCAAATCGCAAAAATGTGAAGGGGTATACCTTCAAAAATTCTCAAAAATTGAAAGTCGCCAAAATCAATTCTAAATGGTCCAAATCGATGGTATATTATGTATAAACATATTCTATTACGATTTCGGGTCAAAAGGAGTGGAATAAAAATTGTTCTCGACCGAACATATGTTGACCCAAATTGATTTTTAAATGTCTTGAATACTTTGTACCTGACCTTTTTCCTTAATTGATTCAAATAGTCCCGGCATACGCTTTAAGATTCCATAATATTCGCAAAGTGCTTTGTGCATTAAGTTCAGTATATTTAAATTGCCACTGAATTCTATATCGTGCTGCACCCACGGGGAAACCCTTGCAGAAAAATGCAAGGCCTGTGGGAATAAATGCAAGTATGATCGTAACCGAGACCACGACACGATCGCGCGAAAACTCGTTGCGTGAGCATGGAAGGGAGATAAGCCGCGACCGCAACAGGTTTGGGTTCAGGAAACCTGCCCTTTGATTAACGCAACCCACGCATGTGCGTGCCATACGAAAGACAGATGCGTTCATGCACAGGTTGTAGTGTGCTCTAATTTCTAGTAACATTATCTCCCTTACAACTTCATGGCGCCATTTAAATTACCTTTTATTTTAGAAAGGGGAAAATGTATTATCGTACATATAAAGAATTATGCGTATTTCGTACAGTTTCATCAGTTTAAAGAAAACATGATGAATATGGTGTTCATGATGTGTTTTAACATGTGAAGGTGCAAAATGTCCCTGGCATCTAAAATTTCATAAGCAGAACATATGTGAATTAAATATGTAAGTCACGCAATTAAATTTATTATTTTGTGTGTTAGAATAATATACTTAGTAAAATGAATATTTAACTTGTCAGCCGATGAGCATTTCCTTAAATCCATCTTGTGCTTACGTTTGAAAATTAATAAAAACAAATGTTCAGAAAATACTGATTAGCATAATTACAATTTACAATTCTGTTATTACAATAATTTACATCAGAAATCTACATTTAATTGCTTGCCTCAGTGCACGTTTTAACAACGAGTTAGCCCATCTTGTTTAACAGGTTAATCAATGCTAGAAAATTTGCCTTAACATTGACCGTTTCAACGAAAGCAGCACTTAAGTATTGAATATTTATTTATTAATTATGATATAAGAACCTGAGATCGACTAATTGCGATATAAAATAAAGTACATTTTTTACATTATACTTTCAAAATAAGTTACACAAATGACGTCACTCTAGCAGGAGGAAACGTTAAAGAAAATGATCGTGAATTCTTGGGTGATAGACGAACCTACTTTTTCTACTGTATGTTACATGGCCTGTACATGCTATCGTGATTCTTTGATGTGATAGTCGATCTAATATAGGCAGGACTGGTTGACAGTGAAAACTCGTTGCGTGCAAGAAATATAAGTTTACGACAGCAACAGGTTTCGGTTCAGGAAACTTACCCCTTTAATGAAAGCCATTGCACTCGCGCGTACATGTGACGCACAGAGCCGATACACCGGATCGGAATGTACGTACGGGAACAAGCTATTCTTTCCAATCTTCGATATGACCCGTTCTCCAGAAATGTCGATTTTATCGACCGACTGAATCCTCTTTTTCACGCGACAAATGCGAGCCACATATCCCCAGAAAGGGGAATAATATTTCCCTGTAACGTCGAGGGATATTAATTGTCATAGGTCGGTGTTATCTTAGAGCAACTAACGAAAGATAATATTTCCTTTGCCTTATACCTGATGTACTTCACTTCTCCTTGCAGTTGGACGTTTACGGTTGCGCGTTCATTTTATCTGTTTTACAATGCATTGTCTATGTGTTAATGTAATGGAAACTTGACAAGTTTTCAAGTAGGTTAACGTGTTTATATTTGTCCAGCCCTTTATTTAGTACATGTCGACAAAAATTCAAGCTTCGATGTTAGCATGTTACAACGCTTCCATCGAAACCGCGCATAAATTAATGTACAACATAACCTGTTAGAATAGTGTCGAAAGTATTTTAAGGATTTTATCATTGATCGTGATTAATAATAATAGACTAATTTGGCAAATTATAACAAGATTAATTAGACATTCAGATAGAAGAGCAATATGAATTGCAGGAAAAAATTTGCAAAATTTGTATATCAGGAAATCAATTTGATAAGAAAAGTTTTAACCCTTAGGGAGGTGAATCACTCGGTATAGGAAATATCCAGCTTGAAAACTTTCTCTCGAGTTATTCCGAAACATTCACGTGTTGCAGGTATTACATAAGAATGCAAGGTGTATACGCCATTGGAAAGAGTCAATTTCTCTTGCCATTTATCCTTACTACCCTTACCTGAAATCAACCCATCATTTTTTTGTATGAAACCTATATCCAATCCGTATATCTTTATGGGTATCGCTTTTAGTGGTAGACATTGAAAATATCGTAGATTAAATCTATGCCGCTATTTTTATCAAATCGCTCGAGTAAAAGCAAAACGAGTGCCAGAGGATTTCTCTATCATCGATCGACTCCTTTCACCTGTGTCGGTGAAATTACGAAAGGAGAAAAGTGCACGTGCACTGTAATATTTTATCCTTCAAGTGAAGTATTTCTCTTGGAAGATAGGATCAGTAAAATAATTCATACATGAGCTGGTAGAAAATATTAATTAAAATAGATTAATATAAAAGATATTCGTAGAAATACCAATACTCTCGCATTATTTAGAATCTATTTCTTATCATTGATCATCTAATATGTTAATAATGAGATTGCAAATGATCGAAGACAACAAGCAGAAATGTCTTGACAGCTGAAGACACGCGAGATTAAATGTTACACAGGATTTAACTTTCACGGGTCCCTTTATGATTGCATCTCCCACGCATACGCGTGTTACGCATATTTACTCGAGGTCAGTAAGTGCGTACTCACGTACGAAGTAACTCGTCTCCTCTTGTCCTATATGTTACAACCACTCTGCTCTTTCCACCGCCTTCGCCATCGTCACCACTTCCACCTCCTCCACCACCAACACCACTACCTACTCTTCTTCGTAGTCGTTCAAGGTAAATTGCAAAGGCCGAGGGTGGATGTTTCGTGCTATTTATAATGTTTACAGTGGCTCTCGAGTTAAACGTAGTGGTGCTATTTCGTGTTATTTACCGGCTCCTTAATTACGGTTTACCGTGGTCACCCATAGGTGTGGTAATTGGCCGCGATTCCGCGAGCACTGAAAATGGACGAGTTTGATGGAAAAAAGGGCGTAACCAAACTCATATCAACGAATTACCACGGGGGTGCGGTAGGAAATGATTTTCCAGTAAGCGCAGCAATTCTACGAATTGCTCTCGATGGTTCTTCGTTGTTTTATGGTAACGAACATCGGTTTGTTACGTCAGTGAGGAACACCTTATGTAATTGATTTATGTAATATATCCATTTGGACTTTAAGTGGAATAGGATTATTTAAGCGCGTAATCATGTACATTCGATATCAATCTAATTCATCAAAATATATATATTACGTATAAAATGTGAATTTTATAGATCACATTTGAAATAATGAGCATGAAGAGTTATGTAGAAGTACTTTTCGGGTATTAATATGCTATTATTTATTCAGTCTAAAGTTGTGTTAAATTAATGGCATAGTAAACTACTCAGAAAATTCAACGATCCTCAAAGCATTGTAACTTTGAGTACTGCATTCGTTTCATCACGAATATCGCGTTCTACGTTCCCCTGAAATAGAAAGCAGGAACAATGCATTTACTTGTATCTAATTATTTAGTTGAGTGCTATATTCATTGATGTAACAGATTTTGTCATCGAGCACGTTTTACGACCTGACCTCGATATAGTTCGATTCAATCATCGTATACGTAAACGGACTTGAAAAACTGCAACACCAGGTGCGACGTATATGTGAGACGCGCTTGCGCTTCTCTTGTCCTTACAATTTTTCAATGTACTCCCATGAGCTTAATCAATTAAAGCTGCAGATACAGGTAAATGATAGAAACTCTTATAGTAGGTAATAATTATACTGCAGAACAATATATGTTCTATTATTAACGTTGCTAATAACGTTGCAGTGAGAGCTCCTTTGATGTATACAGAGGTAGCTAAGCCCAAACTTATCGATCCTGATATGCGGCTATTTGATGTATTCAGAATCTGGCCGAGTATATAACCTATCATCCCTAACTTATAAAGCCCCTTTTTCTAGTCCCTTGTTTTCATGGAATTTCATGGAATTTCGTGGAATTTCATGGAATAAAAATGCGTAGAAACATGGAATACATAGTCTCCATCGCAGTCTTGAAGCGTATAATATTTCGATATTAACCTGTCCACTAAATCTAATCGATACTGCAAATACGTTTTGGATCCGCCATTCTTTTTATATAAAACTTTGGGCGTGCGCGTACGACGTACGAGCTCAACAGCGAAAAGGTTAATATTATATTATTTGGTTGAGTCATAAATAAGTTCCATTTTATAAAATAATGTTTATCCGTTAATAAAATGAACTACAATTGACTTTAATCTAATATATTCGCCGTCAACTCTGGTGGTTTTGAACAAAAAAAACTCCCGGACGAACGGAGCTTATTTATGATTCAACCCAATACTTGGGAAGAAATGGAATACGTGAATTAATCCTGAAAACTCAAAGTTAATATAGCTATTAATATTTACTGAACTCGGAGGCGATTCTCAGTCGCCACTCAGTTTATTGCGGCAATTTGCGTGGTGATTCAGAGACGACATTAAGATTTTCTTTAATTATATTTTGTTATTGGACATTAAATCATCGATAACTGGAGTCAATTTTAGTGTCGCCTCCCGAGCGCAAATGGATAAGTTTTAATATGTCCAACATTTTATTTAGAATAAAAAGTAGAAGGTATCAAGAAGTATTCCAGGGTAACAGTATCCTTCAATTCAGAGCCGCGAAGTTACTTTCTAATTTCACAATCTAAGCAGGAACAATCGGATGATACATGCTACGAATCTGGGAAGCAATTAGGTCACAAGAACTGCTTTCAGGCATTCGAGTCTTCAATAGAGTCGCGGCCATTTAATAAATTTTGCGATACAACCGGTACATAAATATTATTACAATACTTCCTTTATTGAACATCATATTTTACTTTCCACTTACTTTATTTTAGTTCAATGATTGTAATATGTCTTTTATATATTTATTTATTCTCAAAATACTTTAGTTCAAGATGTATATACTAAATATTATAATTGTACAACACATATTTCTATACTTTATATATTTTAACTAAAAGGTTCAATTGTAACACTATTTTTTGAAGATCACCGTAGGTAAACAGTTGTGCACACTCGTCGTCGTAAACATTCTCGAGACACGAAAGCTTTGTTCATCGTTCATTAACATCCTTTGGGGAACAAAGAGTGTTGCAGGGAAGGAAAAGGGGGCCCCCTCTCTTCCTAGCGGAATCACGGTTAGTTTGTAATTGCTCGACGTCAGCGTCGTTACGTTTTACTCTCACGCGTGTTGCGTGTACGCGCGGCTATGACTCTTCATTTATATGCGAGCATCCGTCACGAAACACGTGCGTACCCATCCTTCCTTTATTATCAGGAAACCAAGAAATACTTTCACTTTCCCGGCTAAATCTAGCGCGAGTAAAATAACGGTATAAGTCATTATCAAATAATCCGATGCAATCTTCGCTAGTCACTTTTCCATAATTACGAAACTTTTATCAATCGCATTTCACTGAAATCGTAAAATTGTAGAATTGATCGATCTTAAAATTTGACGAATTTCATCAGACTATAATTTTATTTCATTAAAATTTGTATTAGTATAATACCTAGTGTAATAAAGTATAATATCTAATTAATAGTTATTTAATTACATCGTAAATAGAGATAATTATAGTGTATATATTGTAAGGTCTAAATTAGATATTATTTTCAACGATGAAAAATAAAATCATTCGTACTATATAAATAGGTTATGGTCGATTAAAATGCATATAATAAAAAGAAGCCGGGTGTACTTTTTCCGAATGATAAACTCGCAAGGAGAATTATGACACTTATTCTTGTTGTTTGATATAAAATATGTGATACCGTTATTCGCCATTTAAGTTGAAATAGAATGAGGATACGAGGGAGGAACGGCGGGACAAAAATTACTTCATAAAACTACGTTTATGTCCTTCTCATAGCTCCGCAGATAAAACGGTTTAATGCTCGTGTTATATTTACTACATTACATTTCATATGTTCACTCACATCGTGAGTGAGTGTTATTACCGATACGCTTATCATTCGTTTCATTCTAACGCAAAATATCTTTTTTAATCATGACTTATTATTACGAAAGTGGTAGAATGAATTATTAATGAATAATTGTATAAAATATTTGCAAACGCATTGCTTCCTGGATGAGCTTGTAATTGGAATACAGAGGGGAGGAAATCATTTTTCTCAAATAGTACTATTTCTTCATTTTTCGAATCAAGTTAAATCAAGCATTGCAAGTATTACATAAAAATCATTAAAGGTACTTGAATCTTTGTCAATAAATATATTTTATCTTTATAATAATAATTAATTAAGTATGATGTATACGTCCCTTAGGAATAATATAAGTTTAATATAATTATATAGGCATAAATTATTACAGAAATCTTACATCAGTTATTAAGAACGTAAATATTCACCGCGGAACTACGAACCACTGCACTAAGAGTAACGGTTTTTCAAGGTTCAATTTCTTCGCAAAGTCAGTCATCTCGTTTGCTATATTTCTCATTTCTTCTCTTCGTTGTTCATTCTTCCATCTCGAACTAGGAATAATATATAATAACATAATCATACTACGATTCAAAATCCTGTAAAATATAATCAATTATATAAGACTTAAATCTGTATATATATAATTTTTTTAAATACCAGCAGCACAAAAGTGGTAACTTACGCACATTCAGTTTTTCCAATTCCAAGTATGAAAGACTTGATGATTTAATAAATATAAGAATTCAATATATAATTGCAACTAAATGATGATGCATGAACCATGAGTCACTCGTGCGCTCGTTTTGCTACAATCAAAGGAATTTGTCATTGGACAGCGATGTTTCCTGTAAATTAATTCTCCCGGCACGTGGTTAATTATGCAACGTGCCATGTCGATTAGTCACACTGCTCCACCTGAATTCTTTATCGTTCATCGCGTCCGATGTTTCCGGCGTAAAGCGTCGATCGAAGGAATTGAAAGGAAACAGTATTCGATCATATTTCGATCGGGAGATTTTTGGTCGAGTTATACGTCGCAATTGTCTAGAGAGGGAGAAATATAACTTGGACTTACGTAAGTCGCGAGAATAGCGATGCAAATCCAATCGAGAAAGGCTGAATTACGTTCATTGAGGATGCTGCGGCGAATCGTGCCTTTTATCAGGAATTCGATGCGCGTTGAATTAGTTTCCAATTTCCTGGCTCTTCGAAGTGACTGATACACCGATATCAGGAATGGAAACAATCGGAGCACGAACCTCCAGGAAATCAATTCAGGAAATTCAAAGATGACATAGCAAAAGAATTCCTCTGCTGACATAATACTAGTGACATTTTGCTCCGAGAGCATTCAGCAGATAACGAAACTCCGATTCTTCAATGATTTTATCTGCCATGAATTATTTACAGCCTCTACGTTACTCTCCGATTTCGCAACACTGCGAAACTCTCCTTGATATTACACGCGGAAACAATCGGATGGTAAACATAGTAAACCTTATCGATGTAATTTAATATGTTTATTATCAGACTCTGCTATAATAACTTATGCATTTTATTCCTCAAAAGAAACATTTTACATCGGTTAATTATAATTGCAGATTTAATAAGAATGAGTTATGTGGCTGCATAAAATAAATCAACAGAACATAATGCGTTAAATCAATATTCTGTATAATATAAAATATACAAATTTATCTAGGGATTATTAGTTCTGTATAACGACATTATTAAAAACTCATACTTTTCGGTAGTGATATTAAATGAACTTTAAAAGTAATTGGATTTTACACTAATATTAAAGGAGTTTGTAAAAATAGTCAAAGTGCATTATTACGTTTGAGTTGTTTTTATCGAGTACATCTGCGATCAAAGATATCATGCATTCCATATCATTCGTTTCTCTTTGTAAATATGTTTACACGCCATTTGCGTAATGTGCTCATTGAGAAGGCCTTCTTAATTGTTTCCGTGTAATTGAGATGCAAATAATTACACTTTATTCATTCTCTGTGTTACAGACATACCAGACATTCCTGAGAACATCAAGAATTTACGAGCACTTCAGGTGGCGGATTTCAGTAGCAATCCAATCCCAAGGTTAATCAATTATTTCCACCCTATTCTGCTATTCGTGTGCATTATTAAGTTAACTAACAGGGCACCATTAATGTTAAGAATATTAAAATGAATAATGTGTATTTTAAATGGCATATATTTTGTATTTTAGACTCCCAGCAGGCTTCGTACAATTAAGGAATTTAACTGTCCTTGGACTTAATGATATGTCCCTCACAAACTTGCCGCCTGATTTTGGAAGGTAAATTTATAATAGGAAAATGTTCTTACGTGTGTTTATTAGTATCGAATTCATTAGTATCGAACTGTTATATTTTATTGTTCAGCCTGGAAGCACTGCAGTCGCTGGAGTTAAGAGAAAATTTGCTCAAATCCTTGCCTGAATCACTCTCGCAACTTTATAAATTGGAGCGGTTGGATCTTGGTGATAATGAGATTGAAGAATTGGTATAATAAATATAATATATATAAATAAAGATAAATAATATATAAAGCAGATAATATATCTTACGTGATCGTAATTGATTTCTTATTCAAGTTTTCATTTCATCTTCTACTTGTAAAGTAGAACGCGGTTAATACGTTAAAAACTGATATTATTGTAAGTGTTCACGTTTTGCGATTTTCAAGCTATGTTCTTGTTTCTCAATTCTTTGCGTAAACAACCAAATTTAAAGTCTAATGGAATCGACAAAAAACAAGTTTGATTATTATTGTAAACTTTCAGCCGGCGCATATAGGAAAATTGCCAGCGTTACAAGAGTTATGGCTCGATCATAATCAGCTACGACATTTACCGCCAGAAATCGGCGAATTGAAAACATTGGCGTGTTTAGACGTCTCCGAGAATTGTTTGGAAGATCTTCCCGAGAAAATCGGTGGTCTCGAATCATTGACCGACTTGCATTTATCGCAAAATGTTATTGAAAAATTACCGGACGGCCTCGGCGAACTTAAGAAACTTACTATCCTCAAAGTAGATCAGAATAGACTTTCTACGCTAAATACAAATATAGGCAGGTAAGTACGTTATTAAGTTGTTTGAAAAAATGTGTTCTTCTTGCGATACACGTTACATCATCTTCATTGCACGCATAAATTTGTTTTAGATGCGAGAATTTGCAAGAATTAATTCTCACGGAAAATTTCCTCGTAGAACTGCCGATGTCTATAGGAAAACTTCGTAATTTAAATAATTTGAATGTGGATAGAAATAGTTTGCGATCACTTCCGACTGAAATTGGTAAGTTTCAATATTTCGCATAATTCTGTTTACAGTGGACTTTTATAAACCGGATATTGATATACCTCTCCTATTTCTTCAGGAAATTTGAAAGAATTGGGAGTACTTTCTTTGAGGGATAATAAATTACAATATCTTCCAGTCGAAGTTGGTCAATGTAGCGCCTTACACGTCTTAGATGTATCTGGAAATAGGTATATAATGTTAACTATTCAAATTATTAAGAATACCGAAAAAACTCACCACTCACGAATTGATTATTTTCCGGTGCCCCTAATATTTATACCTTTCTTACCAATAGATTTATTGTTAAAGTAACGAAATATTAAAAGAATTATTTCTCTTTGTAAATATGAAAATAATGTCTTTTTTTCAGTTTAAAATACTTGCCGTATTCCTTGATTAATTTAAATTTAAAAGCTGTGTGGTTGAGCGAAAATCAAGCACAGCCAATGCTTACGTTCCAAACGGACATTGATGAAGAAACTGAACAGGAAGTGTTAACTTGTTTCCTCTTGCCACAGTTAGAATTTCACCCTGATGGTGAGAATTACATTCTTATATGTTTTAAGTTAAGATACGCAAAAGTGTGCGCATATCAAAATATGTTTTATGTAGGTTCTGGTGGACTTGGGATGCTTGTTGGCATGCGAAACGTCGTTCCGGGTGGTGAAATACGTGAGCTCAGTAGTGACGACGAAGGATGGATGGAGAAAGAAGCATCAAGAACGCATTCGGTGAAATTTACAGACGAACCACCCGAAACCGATAAGGAGGTGAGCTGGCCCTATCTAGATGGAACTACGACATTCCTTAACTCGAAGTTTATGGCGCTGCTAAATTGTTTCTCCTGCATGAAACGCTCCGACTCCTACGATCTGTTATATTAAAATTATATGAAATAAGAAGTGGAAAATATCACTGACACCCCTCTCCCTTCGCGAACATATGATTTATTTCGTTGAAATCACATTGCTTCTTGAGACATATTTATTTCAGACACCATTCGTGCGGCAAAATACACCACACCCTAAAGAGCTAAAGGCGAAAGCGCATAAATTGTTTAATAAAGGAAAAGGTGATAGTCGATCTGGGTCCATGGATGATCAGGTACTTTTAATGTATATCTAATCCATACTTTACATAAAAATACCACTTACCGCTTCATTCCATTTAAAAGCATCACTGATCATTTACAATATAGCATTATAATTAAAGACACAAATAATATGGTTACAGGATGTTTCCCAGACATTCGGTTTAGATAAACCTGAATGTGATGAATTAATGAAAACTAATGAGGAACAAGAAGAACCTGTCTTGGATCAGGATCTATTAAAACAGGATCCTTTAGAAAACGAACAAAAAATATCAGCACCTAGACTAAGGACTGACAGCGCAGATCTTCAACAGAATAATGATCCAGATGTGATTCCTAGTCATTACATGGAAGAATCTAATATTGTAAATTTTTTTTATTAACAATTGCGAATATTGATCTTTTATTCAGAGGTAGGTTTAAAGGATATTCTTGATAGGATGGTGGGGCTCAGGACTCCGCTTTGGAATCGAAGAATAAAGATGACGATGAATCTGAAAACGAGGAAACGCAAAGGCACGTTGAATTTTCCGTAATAGAAGATACAGATTACGAGGCCGGCGGTGACTCAAGCAGACCAAACAGACTTCACAGACGGGACACTCCCCATCATTTAAAAAACAAACGTATCCATTCCTCGATCGATAAGGAAAAAGTGGCTTCTATTATTGCACAGGTAATTTATAAACAGCACCTGCAATAAGAAGATTCGATTATTATTGATATATTAGTAATATTAGAAAATAATTAGCACCTCTTAAACACAACAATATATGGTGGAATTTATTATATTTTAGTAATTGATACACAAAACATTATATCCTTTAATCAGTGAATTGTACAAAAAAAATCTTGTTCTACATCTAGGCATTGATGAAGAAAAGTGACGAACCCAATGTACCTGCACCAGCATCGACTGAATCCACGGAAAATTTCGACACACACAGTCAAGGTAATATACTTTATCACTAATATTGTATTGTTTGATTAAACAATTTGGAATTTTGTAACTACGACTCGAAATTTGGCACAAAGTTTATTCATATTACACTTATTGCAAACAGATGAAAGAATATAAAAATGTAGTTAATATCACTGGTACATAGAACTTTGATAAAACACTGTATGGTTCAAGAGGAATCGTCAGAATATGAACTATACCAGACGTTTCAGCTTAACTGCCTCATAATCACTGACAACAAGCAGTGAATGGGGGACGATGATAAGATATTTTTTTCGACGTCTATCTTATCTCGTCTTCATCATACCTCAGAATAGTGAACCTACCTTTATAAAGCAAAGCTTATAAATTGTCACTTACCGTGAAACTTGTAAATTAATGAAAAAGTACAGACTTTAAAATGCCAACTTATAGATGTTTTGTGAGAAATAGAAGACAAAGGGGTACAGGCTTTGAAAATTTGTTACTGGTTAATAATGAAATATCGTGCGAAATGTATTTGTGATTTTTATAGGTGCGACGTCGGATGCTGAGCCAACTGTTGAAGTTCGAGAGGAACAGTATGAAATTCATATTGAGAGAACGACAGGTGGTCTTGGTTTGTCAATCGCTGGTGGTATTGGCTCGACACCTTTTAAAGGCGAAGATGAGGGTATCTTTATTTCAAGAGTTACTGAAGGTGAGATAATTCCCATGTGTTGCATGACAATATAGTTGTTCTAACTGCCTTTCCGATAAATTCCATTAGAATTTCTGCAGAATA
The DNA here is from genome assembly GCA_910591585.2 of Nysson spinosus. Classification (NCBI taxonomy): domain Eukaryota; kingdom Metazoa; phylum Arthropoda; class Insecta; order Hymenoptera; family Crabronidae; genus Nysson; species Nysson spinosus. The sequence goes on from OU342832.1 coordinate 11,481,140, forward strand.
ACTTGTGATTAATGTTTGAAAGAATAATAAAAAAAAATAGAAGTTCGATATTCATATATATCACTTTAATCAAAATTGCATGCAAACATTATTTCTTTCATAACATTTTACAGGTGGGCCTGCGGACCTAGCAGGTTTAAAAGTAGGAGATAAAGTAATATCAGTAAACGGAGTTTCGGTTGTAAATGTAGATCATTACGACGCTGTTGAAGTGTTAAAAGCATGTGGGCGTGTTCTTATACTAGTAGTTGTAAGAGAAGTTACAAGGATAGTGCCACCATATGAACAGGTATTATATTCTTAACTTTAGATCGAATGTATTTATGTTAATAATGTTTATGTGTTGGGCAGCCATCCACAAGGAAAGACTCAGTGTGCTCTAGTTTGAGCACAAGTAGAGCTCCTAGCGCAACGTCTTACGTTTCATCTACGGCTTTATCCCATACTTTAGAAAATGGCGATACTTCCTCACCCAACGAAGCCGTTAAGGTAAATATCCCCCCAAAATAAATTCAGTTTTGAGTACTCTTTAGTTTGTATAAGTTCAAGGAATATAACGTGTTTTTATCAAATTCAGATTAAAAAAATTCCGGAACCTATACCCTCGATAAAGACTGGTAGCGAACGAATGGTATCTGTACTTGTTCATACGACATTAATACGGGACCAAAATGGACTTGGGTTCAGTATTGCTGGTGGTGAAGGTTCTCCGCCTTTCAAAGACGATAGTGATGTAAGATACACCATAAATATATAATCGATTACTATTATTCCGATATTTGCAAAAAGACTGAATTATCCACATTTGTTATATTATGCATTTTTAGGCGATATATATTTCAAGAATAACTGATGGCGGAGTAGCTCAGAAAGATGGTAAATTACTAGTTGGAGACAAAGTGATATCTGTGAGTTCTATTTGAATACAAATGATGCATGCCATAATGAGTATATATATATTTATACTTTATTTCATCTAAACACACAATAATTGTCTGTAGATTAACGGAGTAGAAATGGGCGGAGCCAAACACGAGCAGGCTGTTAGTCTACTCACAGGATTGGAGCGATTTGTTAGATTAGTAGTCGAGCGTGAAATTCCATTATCACAGGCGAATCCAGCAGCACTCGTAACACCCTCCGAAAAATCACCACGTGTCATTGGTGCACCTAGGCCGTATACAGGGTTATATAATGCTAATAGTTATATGGCAAACAGACCAGGATATACTGGATATCGACGTTCCGTCGATGCCGACAAAACTCTATCACCGAGTCCCACTTCAAAAACACCACCACCTATGAAAATAGGTGCACCCAATGAAGTACCAAAAATGAACGGCGTTACAGAACCTACAAACATTATGAACGTTTCTTCCATCTCGCCAAGTCCGGTGAATAATCAATCACATCCACAGCCTGCGCCAAGGCATAGCGTTTCTCAACCATCGACAACACCTACAACCACCGGTTCGACACCTACGCCTTCTACAGAGCCTAGACCGACATCACCCCAGGAGGATATACAGGTACCGAAGCCAATCACCAATGAAGAATTTCAGGCTATGATCCCTGCTCATTTCCTTCGACCCCCGACTTCCTCGCCTTCACCAGACTCCCATCAGGGCCCCATCGTGACTGTGACGATAAAGCAGCCCGATAATGTACCCGGAGATGTTAACTTCCCTCCGGCTCCCACTACACTTGGTAAAGTTACTGAGACCATCACAAAGAGCACACTCACCGAGACCGTCGTAACTAGAGTGACAGACAACGAGCTGGTGCAACCAGTTATCATTGAGGTATGTGCCTGGTAGTTAGATGCATGAAATCTAATTGCACATGCTATTTAATCAATGTTGTTTTATCAGTATTGTTTTTATACAAAGTTCTGTTTTTCCTCTAGTTTCCGCTACTTGTTTTTGTATATTTTTTATTTGATTGTTTTACTATATTCTACACAGTGCGGAAAAGACTTTTATTTGTCGCACGCACAGATTTCAAAGTAAAAACATCGATTTGTGATATCTTTCAGTATGATGGTCTATAACCGTTTACTCGTGTAAAAAGTGTATGTTCTCCCCCGAAAATGATGATGATTGGATACTGTTTAATGAGACTTTTTGTGCGATGCACGTTGAAAACATTTTGTCTTCGTTAAGGCTTCTTTATCTATTTACTATATATCTCAGTAAAAAGTATGAATGCCCATCTACTAACATTCAACTTCTATTAACTTATTTCCATGCTTTGATGATGATCCAAAAATTGGGATCATTTTTTATACAATTATTTCCTCCAAATTTTAACAACACCCTTTGACATCGGTTTCGAAGTTAATCGTGGTATTTGGAGAGGACATTTTAGTTTAAAGAATGATTTACATCTCACATAATTGTGTTATGAAAAGTGATGATAACGTGGTTATGTTAAGCATCCTGCATGATTAATTGGTACGCGAGATTTTGTTTCGTACGTATATACGTTTGTATTACTTTACATGTTAACCTTTGATTACGAATTTTATAAATATTGTTAGATCATAAATTTTAGTGCTTTCAACGGTCAAATAGAGAGCTCAAATATGTCTTTAATATTTCTATTCTAATTCAAACTTATTGCATGCATAGTCTGCCATGTTTCGAGCTCATTAGACCATTTAATCTTCTTAAATATTCTTGTTGAACTATATTTTCTTGTTTATTGACAAATGAAATTGGTTATAAAAATATGCTAATTGTGAGATGTATTAAAACTCTGGTTTTGTGGGACGTTGTTGCTCTCTTCAATACATTGGGTACTTATCCTCTGGCATGGAAATAGGTAAGTAGCATAGTCTCATTAATTAGACACTCTTCATCTATATCCTTTTTATCGAATGAATCGGCATATGTGTGAATGGGCCCTGAGCAAAAATGTAATTAAAATCTTTTCAATTTTCTACCATTTCTGTATCATTTAATAATAATAATCCTATCTATAACGCTCACACATATTATGCACGTTTTTCATTATTTTGTAATACCACGATTTCTTCTATATTTTCAAACTCTGATTTTCCTGAAATAATTTTGTATACTATTCCATTCCTATATGAGCCAATAAGAAAGCTTTAACTAAGTAAGTGTTTAATAGATGTTATTCATACTATTAATAAAACATTGATTGTTTAGGACGTTGTCCTTATAAAAGAAGGCTCCCTTGGATTTAGTATTATTGGTGGAACTGATCACTCTTGTACGCCGTTCGGTGCAAAGGAACCAGGAATTTTTATATCCCATGTAAGTTTCCTTTACTTGCATTATTGTCTTAAATTGTGTTTAGTGATTTTATCTATACATTATGTGAATATTTTAGGTCGTGCCTGGCGGTATAGCTGCGAAATCTGGCAAGTTAAGAATGGGTGACAGAATATTAAAAGTCAATGGTACGGACGTAACGAAAGCAACACATCAAGAGGCAGTAATGGAACTCTTACGACCGGGTGAACAGATTATCTTGACAGTTCAACACGATCCTCTGCCAGAGAATTATCAGGTATTCGTTTATGTCTATTTATTATATATTCTGCTTGCTAGTCTTTCTGCTTTCTAATTAAAAGATAGCTGGCTACTATAATCACGCTTATAAGAGTCTGACTCTATGAATCACAGAGTTACAGATATTTATTATAATTTAATGATTCTCCATAAAACGAGAAACTATGTTTCATTTGTATGAATAATGGATTACTATTATAACTGTTATATAATTGGACAATATGTATAAAATATTAATGCGTTTAGAAACGATGAGAATTGTTCTTATATAAAGATCGTTAATCTTTTAATTGAAGAACATTCCACTAATTTTATAGACAGGAGAGGATAACATACTTATAGAAAAAGATAAGCATATTTTCACGAGTATATTTTCAAGGCTTCTTTTCATCTGTATCTGCATAAAATAGTTGGATATTGGAAACGTTTTGTATACAAAACTTTATTTTCTTTTTTTTTATCAAAGAATGCTCATATGCAAAATGGCACTAAGTGCTTTACTTACGATGATTTCCTCAGCTAATGCTATCATTTATAATTTGTCCCACAAGCTGGTCGAAATAGAGTACATCCCTGTGACAGTAAGTACTCAATCTACATGGCCTGTTATTTTCAGTTTTCTAATTTTATGCTTATTCCTACACCAAGCCTGCAGACGAGCTAAACACAAATTCACGAGCAATTGCTTTTTCCGTAAAGCTGGAACTATATATAGAAGATCGCAATTCTTTTTTTTCAGATGCTTCGTGTGCTTTGTGATTAATACAGAAATCAATAATGTGCGCTACAAATCAATTTCTCTAGGTGTTATTAATACCGCCTTTTTTAATTATATTCCTTTATTGGCAGAGAGTTTAAGAATCGATAACATTTTATAGATAAACCGTACAAAAAGCTCCTAAATATTTGAAACTTCGTAGAGAATAATGTTGAAACCAATGCATATACAGCTGCAAGATACTGCTTAGATAAAGTTTAATAATGTAACTTTGATATTTTTTAGGAGTTAGTAATAACAAAAGAGCCAGGCGAGAAACTTGGAATGCATATTAAAGGCGGTCTCAGAGGGCAGAAAGGCAATCCTCTGGATCATACAGATGAAGGTGTTTTTATATCTAAAATAAATACGGGCGGCGCAGCTAAAAGAGATGGAAGACTGAAGGTACTGGCAATTGTCATACAATATTATTGTATTGAATAATAATCGACAGTTTAAAATCGTAGATTTACACGTATTATCGTTAATATAGGTCGGTATGAGACTGCTGGAGGTGAACGGTACATCGTTATTAGGTGCGACTCATCAAGAAGCTGTTAATATACTTCGGTGCTCAGGGAATACAATTACCCTCGTAGTTTGTAAAGGATACGACAAGAGTGAAATTGAACCAGTATTACCATTATCTGATGGTAGAGATTCGAAAGCGTCCAGAACGTCGAAAGAATTTAAGGATCCTCCAGCGGATGGTGTTAAATCTCTCTCACAGAGTGTATCTAGTTTAGATCGAGATGACGAAGAAGCTGCAACTCTAAGGCAAGAACAAGAAATGAAGGCTGAGCTCGTTGCCTGGGAACAGGAAGAACGGGAACGTGCTCTAATTGAACAGAGGGAAAAGTCTACTCCGGAAAAAGTAAGATTCTATCATCTCGAAGTATATTCAATTCTAGAGTATTGTACACCACATATGATATATCCCGTAACCTTATACATTGTTTATATACTGTATATTCATATACTTTATTTAACTTGTATGTTTCATAAGCTTTTCTTGTAATTGTTTAGGTGTTAGATGTAGTAAGAGCAGCAGAATCATTAGTGAGCAAATCAAATAGTCCTGTTGACATGATGGTACCGCCAAAATCACCTGGTGGTACGAAAGATCTCAAGACTACTACTATTGTGATGAGCAAACATACATTAGCGCCACAGAATACCAATGTAAGTATCATTATTATTTAAAAAGTTTTCGTTTTGCATAGTATACATATCCGCACGTTCCCTGAAGCATTGATTAATATATGAGTGCATTTTGAATTTTAATATTTACGTTAATCATTTTTTCTAACATATCTTTACATCGTTACGATAGCAATCGCAACGCATTTATTAGACTATAATTACTTATATTTGCTTAACTTTGCGGTTTTTAGTTCTTACACTTATGATTAAGTAGTTACATGTACTTATTTTGCAAACTTATATTTATGTGTAGAATTTATTTTCCAGCTTGATTGTTTAGCATACTGCTACCTTATTTACTTGGATTTATTTTGGATTCTTCCGTGATAATTAACACAGTGTGATATACTGTTTTAAAATTTCATTTTTGAAAAGCGCATGATTCATGGGGATCTCTTATAATGGCTCAAATCGTATTTTTTTATTCATTCATGCATGCGCGTGCATGTTCATAAGCTCATGAATTAATAATTGACAAATATCCTCACACTTTATTAATGGCATAAGTACAAAAGGAGGGACAGTTTATTGTTTCGTCTTAGGAGTATAAAACATAGACATGTGTTAGAAAATATTTTTATTATGAACAATTATTATGGTACAAAGTGCTTTAGCTCTATCCTCAGAACAAAATCTGTTCCACATTAGAAATTCAATCCTACTTGACTCAACTATAAACTATCATGTGAACATATATTTATGTATCGCGGTGCATGTGTTTTCACCTCGTCCATTCTTTCCATGTTTTAAAAGCCTGCCGTTCTGTAAACAACTAATTTCAATGATAGATACAATAATAAGATACTCGTGTAGATTAAAACCAGTTTCAGTTTAAATACATGTTTCAAGATTTATATATATATATTTAAATCGACATTAAAGTGAATAACTGCTTGATAGTCAAACATAATAGAAGTTCTCCATTGCCAGGAAAACAAATTATATTTTATCATTTCTTACTGTCATACATTTTATCATAATGTCATTACTTATTTTTTCTAAGTGACGCATGAAATGTACAATTGTCGGTGTTTTTAGCGTCGCATGCTCTCCTGAGCATCCAAAACGAGAGATATTTCACATGTTTACAGACTGTGGAAGGTGATAGTGCTACTTTGGCTGCCCTCTAACAGGAGTGAGTTGTTCGACCCTTCTACTCATTTTCCCTGTGTCTACGTCCATACCTCTGAATCCACGGGACTGTGCCATAATAAATAAAATATTCTAAGGAATTCATGTCGCTAACTCACAATAGTATCACTATTTATTGCGTTTTCATGTGTATCATTGTTATATACAAATTTAACTATTGTTACTCCGTTTGTTACTGATACTGCCATTATAACGTTAAGTCTATTATTATATTACGAAACTGCTGACTGGCTGGGTTAATATTATGCGATTGGTTTTTGGTTGTTGCTTTGGTCAGATTAACGATTAAGGGATGAAGGTTTCGAATTGCCACGAAAGTGTGATATCTTCCTTAACTATTATCAACCCACGTGTATATATTATCTCTTTCATCAGCCCTTTCGTTCGTAGGTATCGGTTTTAAAAGAAAAAGAAGAAAAATATTTCTGTGATAGGTAGACAGATGTCATAGACAAGTACTTCCCACATATGTGACAGATATTTTCTAGCGATATTTCTACATTGATTCTTAGATTTGTTTTGTAATCCATTTTTGAGACATTATTAGATGTACTGATGGTTGACTGCTATTTCATTGATTGAGCTTATGTAACGTGTGATTACTCTGCAGCTGAGCACTCAATTCAGAAATATTGAAAGTAAGAACGAGGTAAACGCAAACTATGATCCTCCTTTAGAATTCAAATTAAAAGTACATTAATAGAATATTCGAAGAAGAACCTTGTACACGCAGGAATAAGCTCTTTTGATATACCAAGCTAGTGTGTCCCCAACGCGGATATTTTCCACGTAATACAACAACTGTATCATTATTGACGTCGTCCTTTGTGATACATGAATTGATAATTCACGAATGAAAATTTCACTCAACTCTATCAGGATATCAAATTTATAGTTTCCGGGAAAATCGCAAAAACATAACATTCGTGTCACACCTTACTATAGGTATGTTGGAGAGTGTTAGTTCATTGAAAATTGACTTTTTCAAGTTTCGGGCGATTTAATCGTGCTAGATTTGCTAACACAATATTCTCATCTTAAGTATGTCGAGAGAGTCTTATATTGGGACGCTAATATTTTGATACACATTGCAAGGGGCAAATATAATTGGAATTTTTATATTATTCATAAGCATTTATAATATTATGAGTATTGTTCTTTTAAAGCATACATTTTCGTATAACATAGAACATAATATATGTTGTTAGTAATTACAATTGATTTATTACATCCGACCATTTACATAATGTGGATTGGCAAATCAAATGATCAATGAGTGTATCACTACCTGCAGGAATTCGCCCAAAAATATCAAGTTCTAATCGTTTATTTATTGCACAGATGTACTGCTAAAGTGAAAGGAACAATATCTTTTAAGAGACAAATATTATTTGATTGGTCATTTACGTATCTTGAATTCAGTTTAAAATGAAAAGAAAGCGTTAGTGCTTTCGGATGTTTACTAAGGACATAGTAAACTCATATCATTATTAAAGTATAAATCAATGTACTGTAATCTATAAATTTTCTATAAATGTTATATGTTGACATAAATCTAATGGACCAGATGTTTATATATTATTACAAAGTATAAAAATAAGATAATATTTATCTAACTATAAAAAATGATGTTAACGTTGAAGTTCCAGTTGATCGATACAGAAATGAGATACGCGCAGTGTGTTATTGGGATGTACCGATGCACAAGATGTTTCTGAAAATAACTGGCCTTATTAAAGATATAAAACGTAATGGGTAGATCTCCCACCTCCGCATTTTGTTAAACGTACGACTAACATATGTAGTTCCTCTTATCAAGTTATATAGCCTGGGGGTAAAGAATTAATCACAAAGTCAAGTTGTTTCAGAATGTTTTGTATTGCACTGGTACATACAAGATGATAGGGGATAGGGTACAAATCTGAAGTAACTTTATAAAACTGACTTTACTATATTTAAATGATTTGAAGGGTATACAATACAAAATTATGCGCAAAGCTGCATGAATTGTTGCAATAATAGTACAATTGAATATACTAATCAATGTGTATAGATGGATAGAAAAGGAAGAGCTCGGATAAAGATATTTAAAACTGATTCCTTTTCAATTATGATATAGATTTTGTATGACATGTAGTATCAAAAATAAATCTGTTTTTAAAATACAGTAATGACATTTATCAAGAGTTAATATTAAGCAAGTTCTCGTATACTGCATTCTTAGAAATTCTTTTTTGTCATATTTAGAAATCTGATTTGACATTTACTATTTCTTTCAAAATGCTCTCCTTAAATGTTCTTTATGATTGCGCCAACTTATAAAACAATATTAATCATACTGAATAACAATTTTGCTACATTTTACTTTTATGTTAACTATATAACCATACAAAGTTTACTAATACCATTCTTCATCTTATTTACTCAGACGATAGGGAAAGAGAAGACTGGAGCAACAATGGATTGTTCATCATCCAAGTCTTCAGTCTCTCCTCCTACAGCACCAACGAATTTCGACCGTACTACTGCTTCCCAAACCTTGCCCTCTCCAAAGAAAAAAAATTCTTTACCAAAACGTAGTATTACATTCGCTGATCTTCCTCCAATCTCTAAAGACTACCCTACAGACAATACTTACTCATCCATAAGAAAGAATGAACTTTCATCGTCCATGCATGACAAATCTAGTTCACAACCACAACTGACATCCTATAAACAAGTCTATCAACCTCCAACCCAAATCGGCCAATCTCGTTTTAAACTTCCTCCTACTCCTTTAACTGCTCCTGAGAATATGAGGCATCTTGATACTTCGGCTTCATTTATCAAACGACAGAAAGCACGCTCTGTTGATGGGAAAATTCAGGTTGAGGTGGGTTCCAGTAGCATGTCTAACTGAGTATAGTGCACCTATTTTATATGGTCATTTATATAAGAATACTAATTAATTACTAAAACTTATTTGTACTAAACAGTAGAAGACTATCATTTACGAATAACGTAGAAATCTGTGGTGTGTTGAATGCATTGGATCAAGCATTTATGTAGAAAATGAAAATGATATACTAAATAGAAAGAATTACTGTTTTGAATGAAAGGTATTTAAGATTATTTTCAGTTAAATGAAACTTCTTTGCTGAAGTATGTTTTAATAAAATATCTTCGGGCATCTTCTTTTCGTTATATTGAATGCATGATTGTTGACAATGATTTTATGTATATACGTTAATGTTAACTGTGTGACTTATAAGTTTGTTTTACATTTAGCAGCCAACGACACCGTCACCAACACCGCCTTTGGTAAAAATGTCGGTTAGCGACAAAAAGAAATTATTTGAAAGTGCCATGGAAGAACATCTAAAGCCTTCTCCTAAGCCAGGTCAGCATCAAAGGGAAAATATTTGAGACTGTATAACGCTATACTATGTAATATTGCATAACTTAATTATTTTTGCTTTTCAGACAAAGTATTCAGTTTTCTAAGTCAGGATGAAGTAGAAAAGATGAAACAAGAAGAAGGTACAATATCTGTTTATGACTTGATTTCAACAAATGCGTTCTTTAACCGCTTAACGCGCGTTTTTTTAAGCACAAGTTTTTTGAAAGTCTTTCAGTTAGTCTCAGAGATCCTGGTAGTTTTGGTCGTCCAGATTTCTTAGAAGAAGAACTACATTTTCGAATTAAAATATTTGAATTACTTGATAATAGCGATGAACGTGACATACACGTCGCTGTACGTTAAGCGGTTAATGCTTTAAACAAAATATTTGAACAGTCAGATGTAATTCGAAATAATGATAATAAAATGTCTGTTTATAGAAAAGAAAATTGCCACTCTAACACGAGACGAACTGAAGTCATGGGCTCAGCTTGACGAAAACGAAGGTCTCGAAGATATGGAGGAAACAATAGAAGAACAGGATAACAGGCGACCTAAGTAAGCCAATCTGTACTCATTCTTCGCAATTTAAGAGTGTGACAATTAAAATCTGTTTTGTTCCTTCGTTTCTTTCTTTATGCCGTTTCCGTCTACTCTCATCGTATATCTGAAGATGAAACGAACGAAAACACTTATTATTAAAAGTTTGATACAGAGCACAGTTATTTTACAATTTTTATTATAAGGGTATTTATATATTCCTTTGATTCTGTATATTTCCTACGTAATTACGTGGTTTTAATTATCTGTACAAAAATTTCAAACTCCAGCTAATCTAAACATTTTCATATATTTACCCGCACAAGTATTAATACATTTATATACATACATAACATCTTGTTAAACGTTACTGTATTAACGTCAATTAGAGTACCATGTACTAATTGTAGTTGAACATTATTCATTTTATCACGCATTTTAACAAATTTATTTACTCGAGCGTTGTATTATTGGACGGAACATTTTGTATATAGTATTATGAAGTAATGTAATTATGCTGAGTGATTGTGAGGATTCTAGATACGATACATTCTTAATATATCCTATATTACTAAGTATTCTTCTCAGGCAGCTACCGTTAAATTAATGAGATAATCATTCTTATATCCATTACAATCTATAATCTAATACATAGTAGATATTTTTATTGGTTTGGATTATACGTCTGATATATGGAAGTCTTAAGTTATCTCCCCTTATATCTACTGGCAGGCGATATTATGTATATTTGCATACGTGGACATATCTACTTTTGCGACAAGTTGTTGTGCCTTAATTTGTACATATTTCTGTATTTAAGTGCTTCTTTTTATCACGATAAAGGTCGTTTTTGACATATGTTGTGCATGCTTTTTGCAACATAATCTTAAGTGTACTGATACAGATTTTGCACTCCACATTCAACCTTTTGCACTCCACACTCACCCTTCTGCACATTAAGTTCAACATTTCGCAACAATCGAATACACCCGTTTCCAAATCAAGTTTTTCTACAAAACTATTTTCTTAAGCTTTCGTAATAAAAATAAAATCAAGTGTAAATTTAGTGTTAAGGAATTAAACATTTTATTTATATGTAATATAAAGATGTATATGAAACATTTATTTAATTATAATCACTAATTCGTTGCATATGTAATTAGTATTAGAGACGGGTGAAATTGATTTGCAAATGGGTGAATCTGATTTGCGAATCTGTGAATTTGGAGTGAAAAACCTATAATGTTGTCGTTAACGTTAGCGATTGCTTTTTACAAATCAAAGTACATCTGCACACAAGCTTACAGATTAGCATTTACAACGTGCCTTGCAAATAAGATTCTGGTGACGCTTACACAGCAACATAATAGTAAATGCAATCTACAATACTTCCGCTAATGTGTACAAAAGGAGTGGATGCGGTAGGAATTTTAACGTATCGTATTAAGCACAGGGGGAGGCATGCTTCACCACACTTTTTATTATGCGCACTACCACAATACTTCCAAAATTCTGAAGAATAATTAATATTCTTTATCTAGCAATAAAATACTGACTATTCTAAAGTACATATATACTTTAGTTACATCCTACTCGAGTAAAGTGGAAAATTAATTATAAGTGAAATATAAATTATTCTCCAGAATTTGGTATTATCTAATTCCTAGATTATTAATAGTTCTTAGTCACTGTAAAGTAGTTGAATTTTTTGTATTTTTACGGTCTGTACATACATCGTGTATATCCCATTTTGCCTTTGTACTGTATGTCGCTTTTGTATCTTTTTTTAATGAATAAATATTGAAATGTTGGCACACATATATGATTTGTCGGTGTGCATGCTCGTTACCTTGCAGTAGCCGACTGAGCTCGCGAAGTTCGATCCCTCTTCTGCAGAACATTCCCAACACTGTAAGGACTGCGAAGGCGGAACGTCGTTTAAAGGAGAGAATGATGCAAGAGGTACAATTTTCAATTAATCCTTTTCTTTTTATTCTCCAACAGTTTCACTCTGTACATACCACTGGATTATAAATATCATATCACAATATTTGCTAATCACATGAATAATTTTCATTATTATCATTCAATACATTATAAAGAATCGGTGATATTGAAAGAGCGTGTAATTACAATATTAGTATCATTTAACTCTCCGGATCTTTTTAACATGGCTTTCATTTTTAGGGTTTGATCTCAGACGAAGATGAGGAAAGTCATCTAAGTCCAGCAGAACAACGAGCATTAAGAGCAGAGAAGCGAGCAGCGTGGAGGCAAGCACGTTTAAAATCGTTAGAACAGGTATAGTGTTCAGTGTCATTAATTGTTAGAATATTGAATCTAATACTAGTTATGAGACTATTATTAACGCTGAATTACTAAGCTAAACGTCCCTTTCTTTTAGGACGCCTTGCAAGCGCAAATTGTAATTAAAAAGATGAGTGAAATGATGGACACATCAAACAAGACGGAGACTGCACAGGACATTACAGATACTCCTGGTATCAAAGATACTACTAGTATCGCAGATACCGGAGATACCATGAATCCTATAGCTGACCAGGAAAGGGTAGCCGATGTAAGCATTCGTAAAACTACAAGTTGGCATCCATAACTATCTTTACCTAACGATTATAAGATCAACAGATATTAACCGGCAATGTTCAGTGTGCCACATATGTTTTAACCCGATTGTTATACTAATTCTTCCTTTGCTCGTATCTTGTGGCTGTAACTAAGAGTTCGTGTGTTACAAAGTACTGATATTACAACGGTGACCTGTTTGTCTGTCTTACTACCATAGTTCGCTACGTTACGGCCGTCTAGTGCAGATTTCCCTAAACTTGCTGTGCGCAGCAAGGTGGGTCCCCCTAAAGAGATACGCGAATCCGAGAAAGTAGTGGACGAGAAGGTCACTCGGCGTACCGAGGAATATCTGGATGAGGTGACGGGTGAACGTCGTGTGCGAACAGTCGAATACGTCGAGAAGCTCATTGAGCGTCAGGTACTACACACCCCCTAGAATTTGCACAAGGTTTAAGCACCAGATATCTTCGTATTAAATCAGGGACTGCGAAAGGACTTCTATACGAAGCTGGTATATCATCCTAGATGGATTTTAATATCAGTGTGAAATATATATCCTTCCAATTCAGTACGGACCGTTTTAATGAATGTTATACTTTATATTAACAAAGCTCGAAGTACTAGAAAAAGTCCTTGTGTTATAGAACAATGAAAGTTCTACTCATTGGCAACATTATGTTAGATGATTCTATACGCTTCACAGTCAACAAGAGAAACATCAAGAGATTGGGAAACTGGGTTGAAGCGAAAAGAACTTTGATCGAGCGGAAATCGATTTTCGCAGACAGTTATCCATACTTTGCAAACAAATAGAATATCTGCGGTCTTATACAGAGAATAATCGCGATAATCCTGTGTATGTGTGTGTACGTGCATGTTGTCTTTTTTCAAGTACTTGGCTTTCATGCATGAAATGCCAATGAAATACTAGCTCACTGGTTACGTTTGTTGTTCCAAGAACCCGACACTGACACTGGAAGTGCAACCTGCACCACCTTGAGCAAATGATTTCATTGCTACTGATCACTAACAATCTCTTCTCACACTATTGGTAATTCTCACCTGGTTTTTCTTATCTAATAGTATCTTAAGCTTGTAGTACCTTACTTCTCTTAAGTAATATTATTCTTTTTACTCCTTTCGGTGGTAATGGTTCGTATCACTTAGCACTATATAATTATAATGAATTTCATTTGTAACATTTACATTCTTATTTATTGAAGAAGTGATACCTAAATACAGCAGGTGTCACATAGTTTTGAACATTATATTAACTATAAATGTTGTATCGCCATCTTCATGCCCCCTGCAACACGTATATTTATGTAACCAGGTCGAAACATTGCGGGAGAAAATTATCTCCTTGGAATTAAGTAATGCCGAAGATGAAATGGAAAGTATCACCGGTACGGGTGTAAGCGATGGAGAAAGTGAGAGCGAGGATGTAACCGGACAATCATCAAATGTCAGCACACCGATGCAGGAAAAGCCAGATGCGTTTATCTCGACAAGTGCTACGGAAGATGTTAATTCGAAGTCTAGTGCAAATGCAGTCGTTGTTTCAACAAAGAAGAAGAAACGAAAACGTTCGAAGAAAAATCGACATTGATCCGTAACTCGTGCAGCAAAACAACGTGTGCAAAAATCTTCAAAAGATACATACCAGGATGTGTGTAATGACACCTTGTTCTGATACTGTGAAAGTGTGTTCCAATAACACAAACTCTGTGTTACATCCATCGACTTTGTATACGTTCTCAAACTCTCATTACATTGGTGCGTATAGTATTACAAACATCTCATGTGCATTATTTTCAACGCATATAGATATAGATTTATATACATTTATATACATGTATTCAACACGGTGTATTAGGTGCATTCATACCTCCATACTTCCGTTTTATTTAATACCGAGGAAGTGCGTGCTACGTGTTTTTGGTGTCACATCCAGTACATTCTTTTTCCATACTACGTTATTAATAATACTAGAGAATTGAGATTTCATTATATTGGTGCAGAAAATAGTCCATATTGTTCTCTGGATGAACGTATCATTCTTCAATAATCAGCTTCATCAGTCTGCTATAGGATAATTGCAAACATTATCATTTCTCTGTGCATTATATGTAACATGTCTTTTAGAACGTCACACATTCCCTTTTATAAGTTTCTTTGTATTTCTCTGGATACACTGAAGTATCAAATATGCCTTAGAGTTCATCTAATGTTACTCTTTATATAAAACGGGTGATACTACAAGCAATTTCGCTGCTAGCAGTTTAGTTCATGTGATGTGAAACAAACTATTCTGACAGTTCAAAGGAATCCAAGGTTTTAACGATAACTTTTAGTACCGAGTACTAAACATATGAAATGAATTTTTATTTACATTGGAATTGTCAATAATTGGTATAAAAAAACGTTGTAAAGTACGTCATATTTAATTAGGTAGCATAGAAGTCGGAATCATTTACTCTGATCGGGAAATTATCACTACCATTTTGCGTATGGTAGAAGATTTTATTTATTTGCTCCTAGTAATAAGTAAATTAATATATTATGTCTAACGAGATATTTTAATCTGTTTCCAAACATGATTTTCGAGCGTATATGTAATACTTAATCTTATTGTTAAATTACCACCCATACTTGTATATTCGGCAAGTAAATACTTTGAAGAATACAAATCAATTTAGTAATTTGCCATTAATTAGATTTAAAAAGAGTATTATAATCTTCCGTTCCAATTTTCTTTAAATATCATTTCTCATCTTAATACAAACTAATGCATATAAACTCATACTTCCTTTACAATTTATTTATGCTAACACTTCTGTGGTACTTCTGGTGTTAGCACACTTATCACACTATGATACGTAAACGTAAGAACCAGTTGTAATTAAACAATAATATCGTAATTACGAACTCAATACGTATTAAGAGTTTCTAAACGATTCTCTAATAAGAACATAGCTTTTTGATATTCATAATATTATGTTCATAAATCAAAATTGACTTGTCCGAAAGTATAGTAACGTTACAAAACTGAAGTTAGACAACTGTGCGTCTTAATTGTGCTTAGACCTTAAGTTTACAAGACGAAACATTATAAAGACGATATAAGTAGGAACCATATATATTCTGTAGTTGAGTGAAGATCAATTGAAACCAATGAAACTATTGATTGCTGTGCAAAGTGCGATTAAGGGAGTGGGACCAACGCGTGAAATTATCACTAACACTGAAAAAAAAAGAAATGTTACTTCGTTCCTTCTCTGTATACCTATTACATACGACAGTTCTTATCTTTATTATTAATATTGCAACATCGGTTAACAAATCAGCAATGATATCGAACTACTACGGTTGTGTAAACATAATAAAGTGCCAATACCAATTATGTATTTACGGAAATAACTTGGACTTAAAATAATGCGTCATTGTCAAGTATGAATAGCGTATAGTGACATATTAGCAGTTCTGATTCAATTTTGTCCATCGAAGGTGTTCATATGTATTGAATTAGAAAATAATAATTGGCAAATTTGACGAATCTCAAAGCATAACACAGCCATAATGTACAGCAGTTTAGGTGTTTGGTACTCCTTCAGGAACTCTGCTTGATTTATTTCATAGACATATTATCACATTCGTACCGAATGTCGCACGTGTGAGTCTTTCGGTACGTAACACATCAGTCTCGAAACGTTCGAGTACGATTACACTAAGTTTTTGTCGACATAACTTTATTTAGTAAAATTCCGCGAATTCGGTGGCGGAAAATACCCCGACGCGAATGTGTTAAAATACATTGCTGCAAAATTAATGAATTATCTTTTACATCTTTACTATGCACACTTAATGATTTTGAAACGAGTATGTTAGGAGTACCTTAACACTATACAGGGTCAGGAGAACTATGAGTTTTATACATTGTTTCCTCATAGTTCACATTTTTCACAATTCATAAACAAGAAAAGCAAGATTTCGGTAGCTTAATGCATATTCAAAAGTACTTTACATCGATGTTAAATATAGTAATGTGTAGGCTATTATTTTGGGGATTGTTATATTTGTCATTACTTAATCAATAGATTTGATAATGCATTTTTAATGTTTGCAAAATTCTTATTTAATGGTATCATACATTTTATTCCTTGAACATGAATTAAGAAAATGTATCACTGCTGATTTACATCAACATCGTTGTAAAGGAAGCGACATATTGACATTAAGAAAATCTGATAATATTGTAAGTTGAAAATATGCATATATATAAATATACATATTTATTATATTTAATTATATTCTTTATTAAACAATATTTATATGTTTTACGGCGTTACGCATATAAATTTGTAAACAGGTATCATATATATGTGTGTATATATACATATGCGTATGCATATACACGCACATATAAATACAAATTTAGTCTAAAGAAATCTATATTTATAAATCTCTCTTTATTAAGCTTTCCGTATCATACTGATACATGCCTGTTAAAATTCATAACTGTTTCAATGTTTCAGTAAGTGAGAAACTGAAAGGGAGTTTTTATACGGACCTTATTGTCACATTGAAATAAACAAAAAGTATCGAAACTACAATAAAATATACAGTTGTATCGACATATCTTTTTATTGCGTAGCTTCACATCGCGAACAATTGCTTTATTTCTTTGGTGCAATAATACCTTCTAATTGTGTCTGAAAGAAAAGTATTATTTTAACGATGTACTCTATGCTTCCTTTAAAAAGTAGACTTGATAATCTACTTGGGTTGAATGGTCCAAAAAACAAGCTACCAGATGTTTAAATTTGAGTGATATGTAACAGCTGAACGATATAAGTCCAACAAGGACAACTATTCTGTATGGTAGATTGAATATTAATTTATAAGTATTTACTTTCAGTTGCTGATTCGTTTTCTTGAGGAATTGAATTTCTTCCATATGTTTCTTCTCCTCTGCTTCTCTCAATTCGACTGCTCTTCTCTCAGCTTGCTCGTATTTTTGTTTTAGTTCGGCGACAGTCTTCTCCAGTTCAGCTTTCTGTACCCGCAGCTCATCTGCAGTAGCAATTAAATCTTCTTTTCCTTGTTCAGCCTATCATTTGCAAGCATGATGTAATATTCCACGTTTATGGTAAAATACTTTATTCTTCAATGCGGAAATGGAAGTACGCACTTGCAAAGCCTTACGCATACCAAAAGCAATACTACTTTGATATAAAGTTTGATACGCAGCTAGGGTCATCCGAATTTCATCTCTAACTCGAAGTAAAAGCAATCCACGCTCTGCACAATTTACAGTCACCTGCCGTATAATTTCATCTATAAATTGATATTTTATATTTAATACTTCAATTAATTCCCTTTGATACTTGTTTCAGTATCCACATATTATTCTTTACCGAAACATTGTGTATAAAGTTCTCTACGGACTGGGCAAATGCCAGTTTCCCTGGCCTGCCTCTGTTGTAATCTTATATCCAACTGTTCTTGTAAATTAATAACATCAAGTCTTGTAGCAGGAATACTTGATACCTACAGATGAAATATTCCTTTAAATTATAATTATATTTATATTAAGAAAGCTATATTTTATACGAAAATGAGTACTCTACTTGCTGAGTCCATATTTGACCATCCTCTTCCCACTTTTTGGGTGGTAAAATTGCATTCAGAATTTCACCGGTCTCACGGCGTATGTCAATTGCAGGTGGTGTAGTTTGAATTTTACAAGGAGTTGCACCAACTTTTGCTAATGGTGTATCTTTATGTGTCTATCGGTGATGAACTTATTGTAATAAATAATGTAAATGTAAATTCTACATAACGTAAATGGAAACTGGTACCTTCTGCGGTCGCGTTGTCGAAAGTACTGGATTATCATATTTAACAAGAGTATCCATAGCGGGTATAGTATGTTCTCTAATAGCAGTTGCCATTGTGATTAATTACTTTTTATAATATACAATATATTTCAGTAACGCACGTTTTTAATCGTATTTCAGAACCAGTAGGTTCATCACTAGTTGTGGACATCACTTGTTTTTGATTCAGAGGAACTATCAGTGAATCGTCATGGCAATATTGATATATCACGCGTATCCATGCGAGTGCTTAATTGCCAAATAAGTTCGAGGGGTAATAAATATACGATTATGTTAACTTTAGAATAAACGTTTATTATGATAAAATATATATAAAATTTCCGACTCAGTACACTGAGTGGTTAAAACTTATGCAATATAATGAGGTATACTGTACAATATTTATGTATATTAGAGTCACAAGTGTTTCATATCATTATTGCCTAACATAATACTCTATAATTATGTTAAAGCGATTAGAAAAAAATGGCATTATTTTTTCATCTTTCTCATAACCAGATTTCCAATTATAATTATATTTGTTTGTCATGATTAGTTTTGGCATTCAAATGAATATAATTGTTCATTACTATCTTTCAGAGTTCTGTATGTCTTTGCATAATTTTCGATTCCAGATCTATGTGAAGTTTTTCAACCGTTCTTGCGTGTTTCTTTATGTGTTGCTGCATCGTTAAATTTTCGTGATCGTGTTTGCCTTGGCGTGCAGCTTCTAAAGCAGCTTCTGTGTGTAGGTGACGTAATTTGAGCAGTCTTCCTTCATAATGCATAAGTTCTTCCTACACGAGAAAATAAAATTTCATAAGATTGTCAATAATATAAGCCGTTTATTTCGAAAAAAATCAAGTTAACGCTTTAATACTTACAAAGTAACTTTGTGTAAGTATGATAAACGTTAACTTGATTTCCTTGAAAAATGGACTTACGCGACTGTTAAAATAAGCGGCTTATATATTTTAAAAGGTTGGCCAAAAAGTTCGTGCAGTTTTTAACATGTAAATAACAAGCCACTTTTATACAATTTTGAATACTTTTTCTATGTTCTATTTAATAATGTTGTCCGTTTTGACTTGTATTATTTGCCTATGTTTTCGACAACATCGTATTCCCGTGTTAACAAAAATCCGTTATTTCCAAGCAAAAAAACCGCACGAACTTTGTGGCGAACTTAATATTTTAATGTATAAAATGTTTCTTTTACTTTCAAGGAGGCGCGTTCTTCGGCAGAAAAATTAGCGGCTAAAACAATTCTCCATAATCCTTGTACTTTAGGTTCTATAAATTCTTTGTGATTTGGACCTTTGGCAGTTAATCTATCCAAATTATCAAACCCACTTCTAATTTCCAAATGCTTCTCTCTAAAGAGGGACACAATATTAATTCAAGTTGCATAATAAATCTATGATGAAATTGTTGTCAAATGGGTGCTATCTACCTAAGAAGCTTTGCTTTATCTAAGTAGTTTGGCTTATGTTCTGGCACATTATTTGATAATTCCTTCTCTTCTTCTATAAGATTCCAATTTTCAGGCTTATATTGCAAGTGATCTGTGATAATCAAATAATATAAATAAAGCCAGCAAATAAATTAATGACTTCGGTAAAGATAATGTAAAAAGAGAAGATATTTACTCTCATCCTTTTCCTTATCACCTTCTTTCACATCTTTTAAGAGACTCATATATTCATCTACTTTATCTTGGTGATGATGAAACTCCTCTTTCAAAGCTTCTAATTCTTCATCTGCGTATATAAAAAGAATTGATGTTTCTTGCCGATTTAGGAATAATATACATCGAAGTCTCTTTTTATACGGTAAATACGTTCCACCGAAATCCGCATAAAAATATCGCACAAAAAAGATATAGCTTTCCTCGTAAAATTGCGTAAAGTTATTTCTTCGAAAATAATTCAGTTGTTTCGTTTCGTTTACGCATAAAAAGATTTTCAATTCGATCGCGAAAAGCTGTATTTGCGTGTCGGAATTATTCTCTTCTCTCAATTAAAAAATTAAATTATAAAATTGAATTAAATAATTCCCAGCAGAAAATCATAAAAGAAACGAAAATAAATGGATAAATTCATTATGCTGTTAATACTTCTTTGATTACTGATTTTTGTCTTGCTTCGTTGCTTCATCACATAACTTTGAAATGCATTAAAAAGATACATATAAAAAGAGACTAGACTGTATATAATATGTTACTGTTGTATTAGATAAATTTGATTTGGTCATACGTGTGAAACCAGCTACTTCTGCTTTAGACCATAATTTATTGAGTCTTGAATCCTTAAATATGTCCTTGGATACATAATTACTGCCATCATTTAATGCCTTGTGTTTTTTAAGCAATTCTGGATTTTCAGTATCAGTGAAGTGCTCCAATAAATCGTATGTACTCATTATACCTTTAAAATCGTATCATACAAACTTTTTCTATTGTCGTGATATTTTTCTATGAAAGTATTCCTACACAGTATATTACTGTTTTGTGTGATTAAACTTGTATGTTATACAAAAAGAAACTTGTAGAAGTGTTAGAATAAAATTACCAATCAGTTTCTTTCTCAAACGAGCTTCTTCGGTACCATCGGCATCTTTCCCATCGGATTTAAAATGTTTATACGCGAGTTCTTCTTTGTCGTGGATCTTCAAATCACTGAATATCGATTGCAACTTTGGATCGGTTAGTCGCTGAAAAAATACTCCGTGCATTATATGAAAGTAAAGTAACATTTTGATTTTGATAATACTTACGTTCTTCGCCTTAACCCAAAGTACATTTAACTTTGCCATACGAAACGGTTTATCGAGCTCCCGGAGGGAGGTTGGAAACTTTATAGGATCTTCATACTTCGGTTTATTTGCTTCGGCAGAATACTTATTAGTCGCTACAGCGAATTGAAATAGCATAAAATATAGGCAAGTTGATAAAATGTATTCATTTAAAAACCTCATTATTCTCTAGAATTATTAGTTTTATATGATTGTGACTGTTTTAGAACAGTATAAATGCCACGGTACCTGGTACCAGTGTCACACGGGGATTCGTTCTTTCAGAGCGCATATTCGAGTTTCGTTCGTTGTGCGCTGTCCCCCGCTACCATTTCCCGATCCGAACACGCGATTGGTCTAATTGTAGTCCCACTGTGACGTTCTGAAATCGGGAATAAAGAAGTGGTGGGATAAAAAGGAAGGGAGGACTGCTGCGGGCATCTTTGGGCAATCTTATTCTAAATAGAGAATAGGATTACAGACGAAATATAGGACGGCCAAACACCGAATAGGTTTTCGTAATTGCAGTCGGATATTAGCGACGCTGTTAAATGCAACACAACAAAAAAAAGTATTGTGTACTACGGCCACTTAACAGTGCACCCTTAAAAAAAATGGGCAGACGAACTACGTTGAAATTGATACCACCCACATATGCTATGTGAATTGAGTGGGAATGCATCGTTACCACATTGCTGCAACAAATGCAACTGCGTTGCGTGCATGTACCAGATATGATGTGTACGGCAATTATTTAATCTACAAGTGTATATTTATTTTATACATTTATATATGTACATTTCTTATATTAGAATAGTTATAAGTGTATAATATTGTATAAAAATTGTTGTACGTTGTGCAATTTGCAACTTCAATAAACAATATTATTAAGAACTTACTATGTTATATTTTATATTCCCTCCGCATACCAAATATCCAGAATCACATATTACTTAAGAATGTCCAAGAATTTTTATTGTTCTTGGAAACAATCGCGAATTATTAGAATTACTCGGATAGTGCCACTTTCTTGAAATTTTGCCGAAAATTTAAGGAAATGTATCAGGAGAACATGATGTGCGAGGAGGTATTCGATTCGCAGAATTCCTGGAATTTGACGTCATTTCTTGGAACCGGAAAGTTCTTCAGAAATTCAGAAATTTTACCGAAAATTTAAGGAAATGTATCAGGAGAACATGATGTACAAGGAGGTATTCGATTCGCAGAATTCCTGGAATTTGACGTCATTTCTTGGAACCGAAAAGTTCTTCAGAAATTCAGAAATTTTACCGAAAATTTAAGGAAATGTATCAGGAGAACATGATGTGCGAGGAGGTATTCGATTCGCACAATTCCTGGAATTTGACGTCATTTCTTGGAACCGAAAAGTTCTTCAGAAATTCAGAAATTTTACCGAAAATTTAAGGAAATGTATCAGGAGAACATGATGTGCGAGGAGGTATTCGATTCGCAGAATTCCTGGAATTTGACGTCATTTCTTGGAACCGGAAAGTTCTTCAGAAATTCAGAAATTTTACCGAAAATTTAAGGAAATGTATCAGGAGAACATGATGTGCGAGGAGGTATTCGATTCGCACAATTCCTGGAATTTGACGTCATTTCTTGGAACCGAAAAGTTCTTCAGAAATTCAGAAATTTTGCCGAAAATTTAAGGAAATGTATCAGGAGAACATGATGTGCGAGGAGGTATTCGATTCGCAGAATTCCTGGAATTTGACGTCATTTCTTGGAACCGGAAAGTTCATCAGAAATTCAGAAATTTTACCGAAAATTTAAGGAAATGTATCAGGAGAACATGATGTGCGAGGAGGTATTCGATTCGCAGAATTCCTGGAATTTGACGTCATTTCTTGGAACCGGAAAGTTCTTCAGAAATTCAGAAATTTTACCGAAAATTTAAGGAAATGTATCAGGAGAACATGATGTGCGAGGAGGTATTCGATTCGCAGAATTCCTGGAATTTGACGTCATTTCTTGGAACCGGAAAGTTCTTCAGAAATTCAGAAATTTTACCGAAAATTTAAGGAAATGTATCAGGAGAACATGATGTGCGAGGAGGTATTCGATTCGCACAATTCCTGGAATTTGACGTCATTTCTTGGAACCGAAAAGTTCTTCAGAAATTCAGAAATTTTGCCGAAAATTTAAGGAAATGTATCAGGAGAACATGATGTGCGAGGAGGTATTCGATTCGCAGAATTCCTGGAATTTGACGTCATTTCTTGGAACCGGAAAGTTCTTCAGAAATTCAGAAATTTTACCGAAAATTTAAGGAAATGTATCAGGAGAACATGATGTGCGAGGAGGTATTCGATTCGCAGAATTCCTGGAATTTGACGTCATTTCTTGGAACCGGAAAGTTCTTCAGAAATTCAGAAATTTTACCGAAAATTTAAGGAAATGTATCAGGAGAACATGATGTGCGAGGAGGTATTCGATTCGCACAATTCTAGGAATTTGACGTCATTTCTTGGAATCGGAAAGTTCTTCAGAAATTCTGAATTTTTGCCGTAAAATCGAGAAAATGTATCAGGAGAACATGATGTGCGAGGAGGTATTCGATTCCGTATAATTCCTGGAATTTCCCACCGATTCGTAGAATTTCTCGGACTTCGCGAAATTCGTAAATTTCTTAGCATCAGAGGAATGGAAGTGCAAGGTTTGAATTGAGAAGACAATTTGTTTCGTTTCCTTTTATTTATTGCAACTTAAAAACTTTCTATACATAATTCTTACAACTAAAATATAATACAATACTTATAATACAATATAATATAATATATAGGGAGTGGGTTTATATATATTCTAATCTATATAATGTATAAAAGCAAAATAAATATATATAAATATATAAGTATGTAATATATAAACGTACAAGTATTTAATGTATATTGGTGTAATAAAAACAGATTGTAAAAGCGTCTTGTAATCATTTTACCACATTTGAAGTATATTTCATTAGTGATCCGCATATTTCTTCCAAAACCGGTGTCGAAGTTTTTCGTTGAACCCAGTCCATTGTTGGCACTACAAAAAACAAAAACCAACGCTTTATTAAATGCATCGTTATCATAGAGTACCTACACCGATGTATAATTATAGAAAAATGTATTATATTTTCACGTAACGTACCTTCCTTAGAATCGCGTTTAACACTTTAACGCCGACTCTGCAATTCAAATTTCACTGTATCAGGCGGCACTGTGTTAGAAATTAAAAACCCGTGATAAAAATCGTAGTCTAAAATATATTAATAAAATAAGAAAACTACTAACCGAGTTATTAAATTTTGCGGTCTTTGTGAAAATCAGCCGCCATTATGTCTGAAATCTAGTAGAAAAATACATGAAAATAAATAAAATCCGTTTTCTTTTAATTATAGATTACATAATCATTTATATTCGAAAAAATGGATTTCATCCATTTAAAGACTTTTTAGTACCAGCAACAACGATGTATTGAGATGAGTTATCTGAATCGTTCCGTTGGAACCACCGGTGGTACACGCCATTAACGTGTTAACTAGATTTAGATTACACGATCTCACTTTAGACACGAAAACAATTGAGCAATAAAGGGTTAACATATATTTGAAAAATTTCCAAAGGACACAAAGGGATAAATAAGTTGTAGACATGTGTTAAGCATCCAAAGTTCTCAATTACATGAACTATTTAAAAAAAATTAATTCGCAAATAATAAAAGAAATATAAGAATTAATTTCTACATTCATACTCCATTAAAACTCCATTAATTGAAGACGTAGAAAAAATGAACTCGGTGTGATTAAATGCTTTCAATATTTTATGACTTTTTTATTGAATGTTTCTAACTGTTATCGAGAAACAATGCACTGTCTGTCATACATGTTACAAATCGATCTCCTTCGTGTATTAAAATCTTTTAGTCGAACATAACCAATGATATACCTTTACTTTTCTGATGCGCGCATGCTCGTACCTTCGATTTCCATGGACCTGTACCAACTACTCATGACGTTCCTAATAAAACGCATTCTTATTGTACAACGATTAACGAAATCTAACCGTTATTCATCTACAAAATCTTTGATATGGTCTATAAAAAAATGTCTTTATTACAACCATACTTAAATTCATAAAACTTTATTATTATAAAATTCCCGTGGTCCTGATGGTTGACTGGGCATATTCCTCTACCCGACACGTCTTATTCTAATGCCCAAACTTGATCTTATTCTGAAATCTCACGAATCACGTTTATTCTACCATCCCCGTAAATCTTGGATATTCGATATTTAGTTCATTAAAATCAGCTAGCATTTTTATAGACAAGAGTTTTTGTATCGTTTAAATTCATTGACTTCCTAGAAAGTAATCGCTCGTCGTGATTCATATAGATTCGGCGGATTCTTTGGTATCTAACATAATTTGTAATATTGGTAACACATCGTATAACGCGGGGGGTTAGGTTCCAGAGAAAGAGCGCGTTATAAAAATCGCGGTATGCAAGGACACGGATTACACATACGCGTTATATCGAAATCGCATTGTATAAGTGCCGCGTTATACGAAGATCGCCACAATTCGTGAATCACGTTATATCGAAATCGCATTGTATAAGTGCCGCGTTATACGAAGATCGCCACAATTCGTGAATCACGTTATATCGAAAGCGCATCATACAAGCGCCGCGTTATACGAAGTTCGGCACGATTTGTGAACCGCGTTATACGAAAATCGTCACAATTTGTGAAGCGCGTTTTATCGAAATCGTGTTGTATAAGTACCGCGTTGTACGAGGGTTACTTGTATCATTAAATTTGCAATATTACTAAGTTCACTGTATATAACAAGTAGTCTGATTTTGTTACTTTCTAAATGGAAAATTGGTTGATGTTTCAACTTTTGTTTTTTATTTTTATTTTTCGAATTTCTAACAACTCGAAGATTCTGGAATATCCATGACTTCTTGATGTACGCCGGATTTCATTGATCCTTTTACTTCGGGTATTTTTGGATATCTAGGATTTACTTATAGAAATAATACGCATTTTTATCTCGTAGTAATTTCACTGAGTGTCTTCAGTTTACGAGAAGTCGGTACGGTCGAATCGTGTTACATGAAAATATTTGACTTTTTATTAATGTACCTCCTCAGACTTCGGACAGGACAACACGTATGATCTCGGATCGCACGATTCATTTTACTGGCGCACTGTAAGATCAAATCATAGGCCTTCTAACAATAGATAAATAGGTAAGTAATCAAAAAGTTGAAGAGATTTATAATAATCCAATGCATTCCGGCATTCTATTATATTAAACATACGTTTATCCAAAATAATATTAATCTTTATTTTATTTCAATTTTACTATTTGCTTGCTTTTAATTTCCATCGCAAAATCTATTCATTTATAATGGTATATTGATTATCGAAAATAATACAGAGGTTTATTCCAAAATCGAAATATTTAATGCATTTCGAATGTCATATTCGAGATATTTAACATATTTCGAATAATTTCTATATGCTTTACATACTCAAATTAAATTGATAAAACATTCTTCATTTTGTATCGAAGTAAAGTTGATCATTTGAAGTTGTGAATTATTTCGATATCACCCGATCATTATAAATCTCAACAGCTTATAAACCAAAAGCATTGCATGTATTTTAGGATATTATTAGGTAGGTATAGGTAAACGTTGCCTATGTACAATCGCAAACAATGTTGCGTATGCTACTTCCTGGCAATCCTAAGTAAAAGCTTACAGTTTTGAATAAACTTGTTTTAGGTAATTATGTGGTTTTTTTTAATAAGTAAGTAATAATTCTATTCGAAATAACAGTGCAATACCATGAACTGTTATATCATCCTGCAGCCATTTTACATATTACATTCTCTAGTTTTTAAGGTATTCTCATACAACGCCTGTATGTTTTGGTTCTGAGAAATAATGAAGATAATCATTTTACTATTATAACTGGCCAATAAGTATCTGCCACTTTTCTTATATTATTAATCTATTTATCATATATACAGATAATATACAATAGTTGCGCTTAATACAATTAATTATTAACCCTAATTTCAATAACGTTATAGTAGTTATACGAATAGAAACTTGACCGCATCTAATCCTTTTTTTCAATGTGCGCTAGTGTTGCACACTGGAATATAAATACATTTCTTTATATAAAATTTGTATAATCTACATGAATCACTTTAAGTATATCTTCTCTTTTAATCACAAAAGATATAAATGTAATAACTACTACGCAAGCAGGGGCCATGGGCGATGTCACTCTGGCAGTATATTACACACCTAGTTTTTTTTTACAATCCATAATATTTCCTTAAAACGTTGAACGCCATGGCGATATCACCGGTGACTACCGACGCCAATATTACTAAACCTCGAATCAAATATATCGCTAATATTCGTAAAATTTTCAATATTTTTAACGTTACAATAACGATGTAATGTAATCCATGTATCGTAGAGCGCTTAAACAGTTTTATTTTTTAGACGTTATGTAAACGTTACGGACGCGTATCGCGAGGTATCGTATAACACGGATTTCGGCATGGCGCTCAACGTGTTAACGAGAAGTCGCTGGTTTTTATCGGATTATTTGTGCTGAAGACAGTATAGAATGTATTTTCTTATACTCGTCTCAAAATCTTCCGTATCTTCGTCGGTTTCATTATGGTTCCCGCTTTATTGCTCGTCACGTTTGATATTATCTTTTGTGTAATTTGATTTTAATGCATTTTATCGTGCGTCCATAAGAAATTTCAAAACTCGATCGTACAAAATCAAAGTATCCGTAGAAGGTCCTACTTTAAGTCGTGCTTAATTGTAATCCTCTTCGTGTGTCATAAATATAATGATAACTTGGAAATTGTTTAATATATCCTTGGCGATATCCAAATGTGAAAATAAATTCTTTGTATACCGATTCATTTTTACGTAACTTCGCAGGTTTCGACTTTACGAATAACATAAGAAAGCAAATTTGCGATATTACAACTTATTTCTTTCTTTACATCTCTTCGAAAAGCTTCTGTATCCTGTGTTTATCAAAATTTTGTGTAAACCATGATGGATATGTAATGGTATATTTTCCAATTTAATAATAATATAAACTTAAATCGTACAGCGCGTAAAACTGTATAATTTCCTTCTTTGTATTAAGAAATTAAAATCTTTTGAAAAGTAATATTACAAATGAAATAGAATCATCGTTCAGCATTGTTCGATCAATAAAACTAACGATATCAAGAGGAGATATTTAAAAATGAAACTTATTCAAATGCACTTTTTAGACAACTTCGGGGTTTGCTTTCATAAATTTCCTGGAAATAATTGCAAGAACTACTTACATTACCAAGAGCATGTAAATGTACTTAAAAATATGTAAATGTATTTAATATACTGGTATGCTTGCAAAAAAGTTCTTAGTTTGCATAGTGAACACAAAATTGAAAAAGAAGTAAATGAAGAATGCAATACCGATCTACCTTTCGTTTTACTTCTGAAAATTCATTTGCCCGACAGTTTAAAACAATGATGATCATGATCATTAAATATCTTTTATAAACTGGCAGATAAATGAGTAACCGTGTATAATAATAAAGTCTATAAACCTTTAAGAAAAAGATGCTCCATTATTTGACCCGTTTATTTTCAAAGTGACCTAAATCCATTTCCCAACAAAATCAAGTTAACGGTTCAATACTTACAAAGTAACTTTGCGCAACTATTATACACGTTAACTGGATTGTTTTGAAAAATGTACTTAGGCCACTTTCAAAATAAACGCCTCATTTATTCCTAATACTCAATGACAATCGAATAGATGGAACATTGTTTACTGTACTTGGTAATATATCGTGCCTTGAAGTCATCTTCTTTCTGAAGTCACATCTCAAATGAAATGGACTTCGAGAAGGTTACGTTAATAACTGAACGGAAAACATATGGTTGTTTTGGTTTCTATGTTTGTGCTGGTAGCTTTTCTCATCCAGGTGATGAATTCTATGTATTCTTATTTAGTTTCCAGTGTGAAGCCCGATATCCCCTCGATTATCTTTTATTTCCATCTGTTGCTTCTAATCGACTAAAGGAAAGGAACACTATATGCGCTATATCCATCAATAAGCAGAATGATTCACAACAGATGAACGTCTTATCTATTTCGATTAAAACTTATTTACAAAAGTTACTGTACAATCGTAATTCTGTTGTGATGTATGTCCATCATAGCCTTAAGTGCGAGTAGACCGATTCTGGGCAAAGATTCTATTGCAGGGAAAACTTCAAATCTTTATATTCCTTGAAGTAGCGTCATATATTTTGTCAGACGAATGTTCCAAAATAATATACGAATATAAATATATTTGGCTGCTGCAACCACACTGAAAATTGTAACTTCAACGGTAATTGAAACGTTGTACGTGTAAAACTTTCGGGGGATACGTATTTCATGTAAAGTTATGTAAATGCATGATTTGTATGACGCATGAATTTAAATTGTATTTTAAATGTTAAAAAATCTGAATGCATGTGAGTATCATATTGACACGGACATACATTACTTAATTAATATGCGCAAAAAGATATTCTTGTCCAATGAACTTGATGATTAATTCTGGAACATGCGCGGAACAAAATATTTCAGTGCACTCGCGTCAAAGATAAAATTTTTGTTTCAGTTGCATGTGTGAATGCTATCCGTGCAATAATATCTTTACGAGCAAACACTACTATAGCGTTCGCTGCGCTATCATTATAAGACATTGTTTTAAATCTACTGTATGTCCTAACTTTGTTAATAGGAATATTATAATTAGAGCTAAGATTGTTTGTACCATTGAATTAGGTGAGAGCACCCACAGTGACCCCGAAACATTTTGAAGTTTCTCACTACAAGTATCTTCGAGTAACGAGAAATATATTTGTAGTAAGATGCTGACCTGGCAATCACTTTCCCTAATCTTAGGATCGTGTAATTTGATTATTTTTTTCTATAACGCGGCTGTTTTCTTTTTTACTCGAACAATGCCAATATATCGTCACTTGATGAGGGGTTACCACTGCTGGCGCCACTGCTGGGTGGTGTATTCAGATCCGGAGGATCTAAATATGACAGCAGTTCCATTGGATCCACAACGTTGTCTGGCAAGAGCTGTAAAGATATATATTATGAAATTTTTGGTCTATCTTTAAACAGAACATTTTCATCGACCCTGATGCAAAACACTTACATTCAATGCTTCTTGACCTGTACCCTCTCCGTCTATTACTGCAGCTGGATCGAAATTTAAATCCGATGGGATGTCCGCTGAGTCATTGTTTATGTTTGTACTCGTACTACCGGATGTATTATGATTTCCTGTAGATTCCTGAGAAGCAGGAGGAACACTTGGTGGTCCGCTGTTACCACCTCCGGGTGTGTGAGGTGTATGGGGGGTGTGAGGCGTATGCGGAGTATGAGGCATCTGAAACATACAAACACAATATTTAAGTCTCGCGAATTATAGGAGAATTTGGATGAAATTTTATTAGAAATATATTAAGATTACGTACCTGATCGTTGAGTGACTTTTCCATGGCGTTGAGAGGATCTAAGGAGTTCACAGATTCATTTAAATGAGAAAGAGGTCCTGCTCCATTAGTATAATCATTACTGGTATTGGTATTCGTCCCAGAATTAATATCGAAAGATCCTCCCGACGAGTTTCGATGATTGATATTGTTATTTCCATAAGTAGGTGGAGTGGTATTATTCATCATAGAGCCGCTCACGATGCTGTTCATATCAGGAGGTATGTAAGGACTCATTGCTTGATTCATATCCCAATTATTCATTGTCGGCATATTCATGCTGCCTGGTGACATTGCTTTCGTCATTCTCTTGCAGTCGGCTTCTTCTTCAGATTTAATACCAGCCATACTCTTTGCCGGTTTCCAATTAGCGACAGAGTCTATCGTTACTTCCTCAACTTCCGCGGTATTCAAAGTATTTAAAATGCCCCACATATACTGATCAACTTCTAAACCTTCCAACTGAGCAGGTTTCCTGAACAATTATTAATAACAATTATTTTCATTATGAATCTAAGTATTGCTTCGAATCAACTGATTCGACTAATTGATCACGTGTACTAATGTAGAGAACGCAAAATAAGCTCAAACTTACGTGCACACGGGACATCTCCATGAACCCCGTTCACAATTTAATTGCAAATATGATTCTAAATCGAAGCATTGTATATGTTTACAGTCATGTCCCCTCGCTGGCAGTGTAATACGTTTAAAGGTGATAGGACATTTTAAGGATACCTGCAATAATAAAGCGTACTTTTTAAATACATTATAGAGGCACCAATATAAAATAAGTGTTCCATTAATGTAACAATAACCAGGTAATTCTGAGAACATGAATATACCTTAAGTGCTGTTTGCTCTACTACATCTTTTTCGGACTGAATGCCATTGTTTGAGATAGTGTTATTGAAGTTTCTTTTGATTTTCGTTATACAATGCTCCGCCGTAAGTAGTCTCTTACGTAATAATCCATGAAGTACACTTCTTACGCTTGGTCGGTGGACTAATTGAAGCACGAACAAATGAGACTGTAAGAAGAACATTACATATCATAAATATTTGTAATATAATGGAACGAAATCAAGCCACACCAAATGTTGTATAAGGAGTACAAATTTCTATGCAGTTTTCATGTACTTACACAACAACATGCTGATACTGTTATCTGTATCGTGTTCCTTCCTGGTTGACATACATCTTTCAAGTATAACGGCTTATGAGACGTTTTATTTTCACCGCGATCAATAACCAATGGTGTAGCATTGACGGAGACTTGAACGCTCGCAGGCCAGTTCGTGTTCATCTGCCTGTCCTCGTGGTGGAAACATTTTAGCTGTAACTCCAAGTCGGACCGCCACATCAACGTTTGATGTACTGTCGACTTTAATTGGAATACGTGATTGCTCACAGCCAAGTTATGTTCTAATCGGAAGGGTGGAAGAATAATGCCATCCCTTACGGGGAATGTTAATCTCAACTCATCGTCTTCTGCAAACAAATGAAGCAAATAATGTCGTTTAATATTTACATTCCAATGTACTCTCGGCTTGCGATATTTTATATCAAGTTCTATTTAATACTTTGCTAGTTTTATTTAATACTTGAATTCAAGTACTCACTTTGAATGTGTACTGGTGATTTGATCTCATTGAAGTTCGGCTTAATATCCGGATTTGGACTAATATAAGGAGGCATGCTCGTGGCCGGCGTTAACGGTGGAGTTGGATTGCCAGGAATAGGACTATGCTGGTAGTTCAAGTTTCCTGCACCCGTTGACCTCATCGACGTAACGTCTTGCTGATACTGACTGGTTGCTGCAGCGGGTGCACCATAAGATGTTGCACCGCCAGCATATCCTGAGTTCGGTTGATGACCAACGAATTGGTTGCCAACCGTAGTGGGTCCTATACTAACCGGAACACCATTGCTACTATAATATTGGCTGGCCGCCGCTTGGTTGGCGGTATTATACGATGGCGCGGTTTGTCTCATATTCGTACTCCGAATCATCGTATTAGGCCCAAAACCAGCAGCCGTTGGATTCATTCCTTGCATTGGCTGATATTGAGGTTGAAAGTTTGGCCTCCCTGTTGCGGGGTAATTGCTCGGGTATTGCGACGTCGACATTCCATTAAAACCTGGTTGCATCGTCGCCGGATTTGGGCTTGCATAAGGAACCTGCTGCCGTTTTTGCGCCATGTGCATGGCAGGATTCGGATAAGGTGCTAATCTCCTTGGATAGCCTTGATGCGGCTGAGCCTAAAGAATAACATAAAAGAACCCAATTTAATCATTGTTAACCACGATTCCAAGAATTACCGACATCGATATTTCGAATTAGAAATATCATTTTCTAAATGTCAATTATTTTACATACCTGCATGCTCATCTTGTTCATTTGCATGTTGTTAGGTCCCATTACGTTGCTCATGCCCATGTTACCCATATTACTCATAGAGCTCATAGGGTTCATTGCGTTCATACCGTTCATACCATTCATACCGTTCATTCCTCCCATTGTCATAGGATTCATCGAGTTCATGCCACTCATACTGTTCATCGAATTCATGGAATTCATAGAATGCATTTGGCTCATTGTGCCCATGCTATTGAAATTGCTCATCCCGACTGGCCCCATGCCTGCCATTGGTCCTCTTTGGGTGTATCCTGCGTTGTACGTTTGGTGGGGGATTCCATGTTGGCTCTGCATCTAAACATTTTTCAAACATTATTCGTTATAGATCAACTAGCTTTTAACAAACAATTTGCAAACAACTATATTACTTATTTTATACATTTCCATGGACAGACTTAGGTATCATTGAAATCTGATCATATCAGAGAACAAATTTAAATACCTGATTGAATTGTGTGGGGATGTCTTGGCGGTCCTGCATGGCCACCACGCTGGCAGTGGCGGTGGCCGTAGCGGTGGCAGCTGCCACCATCGCCGCGGCACTAAATGTCGAACCACCACCCCCGTTCTGGGGTGGCACCGTGCTATGATAGCCGGCTGATAAGACAGGCTGCACCCCGACGCCGATCGCCGCCGTTGTTGATGATATTCTTTCTGCCAACTTCGAGCAAAACGGCAACGATCGCGTGTCGCACGACGAAGGCGAATTAACGACGAACGGAGAACTAAAATCAAGAAGAAAGAAGATGTTAGGAAATGCTGATTTCAAGCTTCACTCTTTCGTTATTGCAATAAGTACATCCAAAGTGAATAACGGAATGTAAAGTTTCTTGTCTTTATTATTAACTCGTTCGTTCGTCAAATCAGTGAACCACAACATTTGTTAGGGAACTATGTTTGCAAACTTCTCGTCCGATGATCCAAGAATATAATACTTGCACACTATTATATCTTTGGAATCAAACTTGGAGGTTAAGTTAGAACTTCTACTACGCTGGTTTAATAACTGGGTATAGAAACGGGTGAAACATAGCCGAGTGTGTAAGAGAGGCATTCGGTTTGTAGGTCAGATTCGTGTTCCAATAATTCCCTTCGAGTATTCGATCGTATTGGTATATTTCCTATTTCTTGAGCACAGTAATAATCTATGATAATTATTTATGATAGTATGAATTATTCGGGAAGGTTATCAGCTTAAACCGTACACCGGTACACTAACAGTACACTATATACTCTGCAAACTAAATTATACTGTGCTCCATAAACACAAGTATATTCAGTAAAATTTCTTAATCATTGAATAAGTGCTCTCATATTTCCGAGTAATTCACGGGGTATATCATTTTCAGGTAAAAAGACAATTCTTATTTAAAAGTACGATTTATAAGTTCAATCAGAACGCAAAACACCGCTCTAATATGAGACCGTATCAATACAGCATGTCTGTGGAAATAGAAAGTAAGTTTACATTCCATTTCACAATCATCCTTAGAATTCAATTAAACCGTTTGAATTAAGCCGACAATACTGTGTCGAGTCAAGATCTTATTAAATTATCTTGAAAATGTCATCAATATTAAAGATCTTGAAGGACGTACTAATTCGAAAAAAATCGGTGCAAGTTTAAGTGTGAAATTAGGAGTATCGTTGCGATGTAATAAAATGTTATTTTTTGTCGGCAACGTACGAGTTAGAATACATTGCTACCACGATGGAAGGCGGGAGATTTGCTGCACCCTTCTATCGACAGCCAGCATCGATCTTTGTTCGTTTAGGTCTTTCGAGTAGTCTTCGTCTCGTTTCTGTCCCCGTTTGAGGTTCGCGTACCCCAAAAGCACGAGAGGCAGACCGAACCCTGCACCGTTCATATTCCCAGCTGGCCAAGGCCCCTATTGGTTTTCTGTGGGAAATGCACGTGCTCGCTATTCACACACGATGCCGTGCTTATAATACGCGTCTTGCTCTTCGCTCTGCTACAAATACTGCCGGTGGTGCAATCCTGGCGGGAACCGACATGCTTTACTAAATGATATCCGACATATTCAATATTCCTATGAAACTCCGAATCCACCGTGTCTTTCAATACCTCCAACAATACGAACTGTATGCTCAGGGGAAAGTCAAGTATAAACTCCCTTGGATTTTCACTCAGAGTGCCTCTTCAGTGTGAAAAGTTCATCATTATTTACTCGAGTATTAAAGGTTATTCAATAATGGTATATATCATGACGTCAGCATTTATATCCTCCTAAAAGTTAGAAATCAAGGATACCATGATTCTTGGTAATTTATAACATTCACGTTTTTCAGAAGAAAGTCTCATGAAATGTAGAAGAAATTCTAAGTAGAATATATATGAAAGTAGATATATAATAACCATTGTTCTATATAATGTCCAAAGTCAGCGGAACCATGTGAAAGAGTGCACCGCGTGCATCGTACCGTATCCTTCGCGGTATCACGTTACCACGTGCGTGCAACTCTCTTGCGCGTGCTCCTAGAAACTCTATGACACGACAGAGGGATTCCTGCGCAGAATCGAGCTATCGATTTTTATGGTATAATCTCATAAATGGCAAGTGTAGATCCTGTAGATCGACTGTAGAGATTATTAAAGATTTCAATTACTCAGATTTCGATAAACATAAGTCACCGTAATATTTAGATTAACAATTAACATTGCATTTGATCTTAATCCGTGTGGATTGTAATGAAATCATTTCAAATGCGTATCTCGTACTAGTTTTAATTGTGAATTCACTTTGACTAGATCAACCTCGGAAGAATGTCTCATGAACGAACAGTCGGACGATTTGATAAGATACTTGACACGAGGCAATTTATTATTTTTTGTTTTATTCCGAATAATAAGATAATGAGCGTGGCTGGGAGAACGTCACGACGGTCTTGCGTCAAAATCACCGAGTAAATCCGAAGCGTACGCAATGAATGGTGTTATTGTGTACGCAAGAATGCTCTTGCATTCGGAATTGTTTATAGAATGATTCGGCGAACAGCGAAATTATCGGGTTTTAAATGAAAACGAATAACAGATTTTTCGAGGAAAGAATAAAAGGCCTCGGGATTACATTATCCGTCTGCTAATGAGTAATTTTTTTCACATTCGCGTGACCCCAAGAGGTTGACAAAGTCGAAGGAAGAGGGGCACACCTCGTTCTTGTCGATGGAACGAAAGAGTCTCTTCGACGCGGCGCGTGGTGTCCTCGAGACACGATTATGGCGCATCGAACAAAAACAAATTCCGAATAATAGCCTCTCGGTCGAATTCAGTACGCTGACGCGCGCGACACGGAACCACGTCTAAACGAGTCTACCTATATGCTACATATATATACATGTATTTATGTATTTATGTATATATGTATATATGTACCTGCGATATCTCGAGTATATGTATATTTCTACTCACATATGTATTAAAATACCTCCCGAGCTCTAATATAGAGATATACCACTAACCAAGGAAGAATGAGCACTTATTGGAATCACGTCCCGACGTCATATTTTTAACGGAAAATTTTGAACGGCGATTATTCTCTTTGAGATCTATCTCTGGAAAAAGCGTGCACTGATAATGGAACTTACAGCTAATATACACCGATTACTTTTAAACATTTATACGATAAGGATATAAGTAACAAATACCTGATAAATATACAAATATTATCATACTGCTATGAAGTGTAGATCATAAACGTATGGTATTTTACATACAGGAATAAATTCGAGTATGTCGCATCCAACTGAATAATTATATTTATTAATTCCTAAAAATTCCACTCATTTGATAGACGATTGTATAAAATGCTATAATATTATCTGCTCGTTGATTAGTAGAACGAGAAATAGTGTAGTAGAATTTCTCACAAGAAAATTGGAAATGAAACTTTCGAACACCCCATATGTACATATTGTACATATGCACAGGGCATATAACGTACGTATGTCCAGATATAGCGCGTTTAGGGAGCATTTCGAAGGTTGACGTCATCCAAGTCCCACCCCTTTAAATTCATGCTGAATAAAACGACGAAAGGGAGAAAGAGAGAG
Organism: Nysson spinosus; assembly: GCA_910591585.2. NCBI lineage: Eukaryota > Metazoa > Arthropoda > Insecta > Hymenoptera > Crabronidae > Nysson > Nysson spinosus. Next base: position 11,519,073 of record OU342832.1, read on the forward strand.
AGAGAGAGAGAGCTAATAGAGAGTACGCTTTTTCCCTACGGTCGTCTCTGTTTCTCCCTTATTCTGACATACACTCCTTCTCCCCTTCTGTCTTCCCCTCGAACACCCCATCCGAGGGCGGGGTGGGGCCCCTCTGTAGAACCCGCAACGGGTTTCTATTCTCGGATGTCAATATTTCGTCAACTAGAGCCCACTCTGCACGCAACAAAAGGCTCAGAACACAGCTTGCACGCCTGGCCTAAGAGAAAGAAAGAGTACACGGTGTGCGCGTCTGTGATTCGTTTGATGGCGTGTTTATAAGAGGATGCAATAGCGAACAAAAATCCAAGGGTGAGAATATCCAATCGATAGTCCCTACGCTACACATTTAAAATGTATTACTCCTAAAACATTATAACTCGTGACCCTTGTATTATCTGTAATCTGCGATAGACACTCAACATTATATGTACGACGTATAACATGCATTTTTAAGTACTATTTCAAAACGTTAAGCTGCATCCTCATGTAGAGTATTACTTCGTGCGACTTCATGGCCAATATAAAGCCATCATAGTTCCTAGAATCCCACGATAGTGGTGAATTCACAATAATACTAGCCTATACTGGGGCCTATACTAGCCTACAGGCATTTTTTCCATTTAGAGTCAGCGAAGAGGCGACCAATACCGGCGATGCGTGTCGAGGTGGAGGCGAATAATATCGAGCATGGAAACCTTGTGCGAGATAAAATGAGACTCTCACGGTCGTGCGTTGTGGACGTATAATAACTACGTTCTCTTCGGAGTGCGATGAACGCAGCTCTGCTTTAACACATTTTTATCATAAAATGTATCGTTAACGCTTTATAATATAATGTTTATCATTCATTTCTAACGCAATATTGTATGGACACAAATTGAAGGAGCAACAGTTACTGTTATCAATGCATTTAATCGACGCGAGTGATGCTTTCAATTCGTGGACTTCTATGTAAAGTGCTCGTAGCATGCGACCGCGTTGCATGCTCATTTCTGTCTATGTATTGGGTTCATGAAAACGAGGTTTGTGGAAGGTGTAAAGATAGAAAAATCGAAAGGCACATAAATTCCTGGAATCATCTAAAGAAATGGATAAGATTAGAATATACTAATAAAGTCAACTTTCTATATTCCATACGAATTCTGTTAATCAACTTGAATTTAGAGAAAAACTGGAAGCAATTGATTGTTCTGGAATGGGTATTCCCGACTGGTTATCATGCGGAGCAGCTATTAATGTTGCTGGATAAATTTATAGAAATCTAGTTGAACAACTTAAATCAAGAACTTTCCCGTGAAATTTCTATCTTGTAAAAGTGCGCTATTCGAGTTGCGTGGCCGCGTGTTAGGTACTGTTCGACCGGTCTAAACGCACCTTTAAGGTGAGTGACGACAGAAGAGGGACAAAGAGACGGTGAACGTGGTAAGAGAAAGAGGACAAAAAGCGAACATGGCGAATGCCGATCGCAACACTTCACTAAAATCAGGACAACGAGAGAAGGAGGATGAGAACGAGGATTCGAGAGTCTCGCGAGCGGTGAGACGCGGTGAGACGCGGCGAGTCTGTGACACGTAAACAAGAGCGTGTAGCCGAGGTCAACTTGCCGAGAGAATCGTGGGAGGAATGCCTTTTTTTCCTTCGCTCAGAAGGAGTTGATCTTAAGGAAGGAAAGAAGAGACAATGTAGAGGGCTTTGATCTCAGCAGATGCATCTTCTCGTTATTTTCGGTACAAATCCTTCGGACAAAAAACATTCTTGCAGATATCACCGCTTTAGATTATTCCTGGAAAATGGGTACTAAAAATAATCATCAGTTATTAATTTCTATCTACGCGTTGTAATTACTAAACGTTTCAGAACTTACTAAATCAAACCTTCAAACATTACGTGGTATGCAGCTAGAAATCACAATAATTAAATTGGTAGATTTACAATATATTGAGTACAAGTAACCCTCGTACAACGCGGGAATTAAGTTCCACGGAAAGGTTGCGTTACACGAGGATCGCCAGAATTTGTGAAGCGCTTTGTATAAGTAACGCGTTATACGTGGATCGCAAGAATTTGTGAACCGCGTTATACGAGGATCACCGGAATTTGTGAACCGCGTTGTACAAGAAAAGCGTCGTGCGAAGGTTACCTATATCTGTACTCTGAATATATCTCAAGAAAGAATCTCTAATTATTCCGACATAATATTCATTGTCGCAGTGAGATTTAACGTAACCTAATTGCCCTGATTAACGGGCCAACAATTAAAATTTTAACTAGAATATTTGCCTTGGGTGTTTAAATGTCACCTAATGAAGTCTGGCGTCATTACCGTAAATATTCCCAGTCAGTCATCCTTGATGACACCGATTCAAATAGACCGGTACACGTTCACTTATGAGGAAAGCAATACCCGCCGTGGAACACAGATATTTTTTGGTAGTTGTGACTACTTAGGTGGGTCAGGACCTTCGGAATAATTGTAAAGTACCATTCAAAAATGGTGTCCCACGAAATATTGTGTAACACGGATTCAGTCTTCGCCGGTAGCTACGCAATATACCTGAAGAGTAAAATAAGGACGGTGAACATTAAGATATACATATGTATTCGTGCAAATATTTCCACATGTACATCACTTAAAAGAAATTAACTGCTATAACAATCCCAACGCATCGCCTGTATAAACATATGTATGATCGGCTATTGTGATTAAAATAACTCATAATGTTAGTATTAATTACATGGTTTATAAAGGATTTAAAGAAATGTATACATTAATTGCAAAATGAATACTGATAAAGCAACTTTGCCCAATAAAAATGATCTAACCTCTTTCGTGCATATTTTAAGAACTGGATTGTTTTAAAGTCATCTATAAATAGATCGATACTGAATGAATGCTTTCATGTGTGCTTTAATAATATTACTCATCCCCCTTCGATTGTCTGCAAGGAAACATTACAAAGGTATAAAATGAAATATTCGATGATGATATGTTATTTTTGGAAACTTGAGTGGTTTGTACCTAACACTATTGATTCGGTAGAAAATGATTTGTGAAAGATCAATATCGTCTGGTAGGGAACACCATGATATGCCTAGCCTCTATCCCATTTCTTGGCCAATAATAATTTCTCTCTTCCCACTAGGACACTAACGATGAGAAGATTCTGTCATTCGCAACAAATACTCGTGGCATTTCGAAGTGGATGGGATAGATTTTTCACGAGCCATTCGAAAAGGTCGAATGACAGAACAGTTTGAATGTGAGGCCTTCTTTCCACATATATCCCGCTTCATTTTGTCGAAGCAGACGGTATATGTACTTCGAATGCGCCCAGACGGATGCGCACGTGCGCGCTTTTATTTACACGTAAATTGTACGTGCATACGCAGCACTACCGAAGAAGCCTCACCTCAGTCTTCGGATGATTCATTTATTCTTTCGGTCACGTACTCTGCCGCAATTTTCAAAGCGATCGACCAGCGTACCGTCGACCTTTGATCGATAAATTACTCCTTCGATATATGCGCAGTATCGACTTCCATCGAAAAACGGGTTTAGCGAAATCTTGCAACACAGATATCCAGTTCTAAATATTTTTAAAAAAGTCGAGCATTCTGAGATAAGAAAAAGATCCTCACGTAGGAAGAAGTCTCGATCATTCTAAATATAAATAAACATTTTTATAATATACCTTAATAATTGGACAATTTTTTCACACGGTTTAAAGTTCTTGGTATTTTTTCGGCAATGACATTCGATTTAAAATGATTTAACGATGGCAGTTTTTTGGTGTATTCGCGTAAGTTGTCTCGCGAGGTTTTTCACTCGACCAATAAATATGCGCCCTCTACGTGTGAGTGCATAACTAGGTTCAGACCTTCGTTGAATATGATTGGCCGACAGTACGCCGCGATTTTCCTAGTAAAATGCGCATTAACTAGTAAATTGAATTCCGTGTGTTTGTACAACAGTTTGGAAACTTGGAGAATAATTCACTACTTAAACGAGTACTAGGGAATTTGGAATGCATTTTCAAAGTCAACTTTCTATTATTGCTACACGTATTAACTAAAAATTATTTATATATGTATTGTATGACGCAAATCTTTTTGTTTTAAGAGAAATAATTATCGAACTTCTTCCTAGTACTCCGTTATTTGTAGCCGATACGATGACGCCATATATTGGTTCCCCCTTTTACTTTTTTTCTCGATCGTCCGTAAGTATTCGAAATCTTTTATTGGGACACGTGTGGAACATAAGGTCGCTTCATCCTCTAAAAGTGGAAGCAACATCTGCTTCCAGAAGGTAAGGAAGCCCGAAACTCAGCAGAGCTGACCGCAACTTTTTCGAGGAAGTTCCTTCCGGTTTAATATAAATACAAAAAGATGTCAAAAACGTCCATCCTGTACACCGTTCCACGATCATTTCACCGGAATACTGCAGAAATGATATTTTACTAAGTATTAAGTATCATTAACTATTATTATAAACTGTTATAAATCTTATTAAGTATTATTAATACTTAATAATTAATACTTAATAAGTATCACCGTAAGTGTACTTTTATTAAGGGTTAATAAATATAATATCACGGATAATAAAATGATCAAAGTATTTATACCCGATTATTAGAAGTCGTGATTTATTAAATGAGTCATATTTCGAAGGAATGTCACTGCGCACAATGTAGTGCGCAGGGTCTCCATATTACGTGCACTGTCGTTTAAAGAATTTCCACCGACATAAATATTTAACGTATACCACGATTATGTGGTCTTGGAAATAATGAACAATAAAATACAAGGAACCATTTTAATAGTATCCTCATTTGCGGTAAAATCATTACAAGCCGACATTCAGTTATGAACATAATAAGAGAACAAACAGATTATGCAACTAGATGATTTGCATCGTGTCGTCATTATGTAAGGATCATAGGCCAATTCCGGAACAATACTATGACAATTTAATAATTATTATTGGCGACGTATGTGACGGTGCATAAGCCGTAAAACGTCGCAAAAAGAGTTTTGTAACAAATCCTGATAAACGACAGTGTCACGTTACATTTCCAGGTGGAATTTATAACATATATACTTCAATGTGTACTTCTCGCCGTCAGTGTTATGAAGTTTTCTGTTAAAATGTCTTTACACTCGATTATCGACACACTTCACCTCTACGAACAGTCTCTTTTCAAAATACTTCCGATTTGTTACTGAAATATACAAATACTGTGTGCACAATCAAGAAGCTGAAAAATATTGTTTCATATTTCAGTTCCACAGTATCTTCACACTTTGCTGTTACCCCGTCGAATAAATATTCTAAACACTAAACTTTCGATTGCGACTTACGACGGGATTACGAAATCTTTCTTGACACGCTAACAATTTTTGGACGTGATGTGTGTCACCGCGAAGAAAACCGCTTACACGCTTTATCTTTGTGTCAACTAAGGCGCGGAAGGAATACACTATATTATTAATGGAGAGTCGTGGTTATTAAGCCAAGATTGTGTTATCAACTTCCGGATAACAAACCGTACATGTTATTATCGAATTAACAACGATTAGAAAACATCGAAATGTATACCATTCAGTTCAACATATACCATTTTTCTAATAATTGAAACTAACCTCTTATTTCGAAATAGTCATGCTCGTGAAAGTGATTCGTATTAAATAATGTCAAGTGATTTGTAATATTCGAATAGAAAATTTCTTCACGTTCTTTCATTAACTGTTATGTCGATATTTCTTGTTTGAAAATGCGGAGAGAAAAAACTGGACTTTGTTCCATCTAACAAAGTCGACTGTTCTTTGCCGTAAGCACTTTTATGCATACTTCCGAATATCTCAGAATATGCCGGAAGTAATTTATCAGTGATTCAATTCCAGCGTAGTTTCCGCGATGGAAATACTCTTCTTTCTCTAATGGAATGTATAAATGAAATAAAACTAAAAATCTATCGCGTTATTAAAAATTACGCACTTACATATTGGCCAACATTAAATATATTAAGTCTCATTCTCACAAATACTGAAGGAAATAATGATCGTTAAAAATTGAAATTGCAAAGCATACTCGTCGTTTTTTTGTTCACGTCACTTCACGGCTTATTTTGCATCTTTATCTTGAAATTCGTGTTTGCATTGGTGAATTGTTATGAATTATATCATTGGATCTTTGGCATGCAATAAATCTGAGAGGATGCATTTCTGCATAGAGAGGTGCGCACAAAGAAGGCTTGTCCTTTCAGGATTCGGAGAAAGTTGTTTCGGGGCGTTGATTGGCGGATGACGAAATCACGGAAGCCACAGGCCAATCGTTGCTCTGGAAACTTTCCCAGAACGCTTAACCCCTTTGACCGTTACATAAATATCACCCGATCCGGTGCAATGTGTTACAGCAATGTATCCTGCACGATGAAATAAAGGGAATGCCAAGCGACAATTTACTGTCAGCTCTCCCACGTAAAGTAACAATGAAATATATTCAAAAATATATTATCTTCAATGAATGATAACGATGCAATTTAATACAAAAGTATAGTAGTCACAGTGACAAAGTCAAATATAATAATAACATCACGTAGTTGTTCACACAAATAATTGATTACTAAATATTCCGTGACAATAATGCAAACGTTTGAGATTCATAACATTTGTAATTTGATTCGATAATAGAATATTGCACGTGAAATATATACGGGAAAAAGCTCTTTTCAAGTTGGCCTGCCTGGGCATAGGAATAACTGGCTTGTTACTAGAGAGAAATCGAGACAATTATTTTAAACTCCGATGTATGCATGCACGGCAGAAAAGGCATACTTCCTTCACTATCCGTTTATAGTTTGACATATACATAGATGCTTGGAAACAAGGAAGTGAAGAGAATACACACGCGCCTATAAGTTAACTCCCAGCACCAAAATAACGGTGGTCGTTTCTCCACCGAGTCAAGCGAAACGAATAACTGTAGTCTTCGTGGAAAACTTTGATACAGTTTATACCGGTGTTTGATAACGTGATGTGTGTCAGGGTTAAACGGTCAAGCATTAATGAAAATAACTTTCGACATCATTCTATTAGAAGAAAATATCAATTTCACCCAATCATATTCAAGAACAAGATGTCCCAGTGGCTATGATATTTATCGCGCAACTATGTTGAACGCATACTTCGTGCTTAAATTAAGACGCGCCAGTCGTCGATTTTACGATAAACTTCTTTTTTGCTACACGAAAATATCAGCTGATATTCTTCAAGTGAATTTTTGTACGTAAGTAACAATATTCAAGTATTCTGTATGTTATCGAATAGTGTATTAATAGCTACTGTGACATCATTAGATACGATCTTACGTGGTCAACACATACTCCATTACATTGGGCCGCTCGTTAATTTCAAATAGTCGCGCGCGTGTTCGCACGTGCGCGGAAACGACCGCTTAAATATATAACCCGCAAGATACTACGCTTCCACCTGCTCTTCACGCTTCTTATTCAAGATTACAAAACCTTTCATACTGTCATTTTTCCTTTATGTAATAGCATATAAATGATTATGCCTGAAAGACGTAGGAGACGCATAAATAACACGGACAATCAAGTAACGAAGGAAACCGGAAAAGAATCATGGAACTTCGTTAAACCCGCATCTCGTACGCGCATTCTTGGCATTTATAAAATACAATCAAACATAAGAATAATTCGTAAAATCTCATTCTCATCGATTAGTTTTCACTGTTATCGAACTTCAAAAGCTATGCATATATATTAATGATAACAATATCGTTTATATAACCAACAAAAAGTACCCGCTTTTCACTTTCTATTATCTTCGTTAATACGCAAGTACACTTAGCATACACTTGCACGTGCAATCTACTAATTTCTCTCTCAATATCCTACCACGAGGATCATTGTTTAAAACATTAAAGTATTATTCACACGATTAATATACATTCAGGTAAGTCAGAATGGTACTCGTGTCTTTGTCAGCTAATAGTCGCAAAACAAGCATACAAATGCGTGTTGTGACAGCTGTTATCAGTGGTTCTTCGTGGATAAGGTAAACCGCGACCTTGCTGCACGTGCTTACCCTGACCAATCAACATTTTTCATTTACAATTGGCATTGTTTCACACTTACAAGATATCTCATCGTAACACGTATTATAACTACTTGTTCCAACAATACCAGTTACATTTACGTTCGTCGCGGGTTGTAAGTATTGATAAGTCATAAAACGTACCATTATAATTACAGCTATTAATCCTCAAGGAACAATTCAATATATAATGTTTCTACAGATATTACCGTATCATAAATGAACTATTAAATATTACGTTTCCCTTGATAGACATTTGCCACGGCAGTGGCATCGTATACCAAGGTATGTAAATGAAGATTGTATCTAATACATACGGCATGAATGACAGCCGATAGTTTAAAGCTTTCATGAATAAGGTGGAATATAACCTTGCTTATATGACACGCGCGATTGCCTCGTGTTAATTCGTGCATCCCGTCTATGACTAAAGTCACTGCAAACTATAATTATTATAGGTCACGCAGCCTTCCATCCGTTAACACGTTGACCAACATGCGAGTTACATCGAGAGTTCAAGAATTGATTCGATCATGTATATTTACGAACGTTAGAATACAATACATATGAAACAGAGAAATATTACAAACCATACCAAAAATGTCAGGCTAAAATGACTTACATAACATTGGATCATTTCTGACATCGATTTTAAGTCTCTAAGGAGAAGCTATAGATACCAGTACAGGTTGCGTGCATATGTACCTAGACAGTGGTAACCTAACCTATCGGACAAAGGCAATCTAGTCAAATCAGAAACTCACTTGTTGGCTAAACTGTTAAGCGTGCTTGTAAGTTCGAACTTCACGTTCAACTTCGTGGAATGCAAAGAAAAGTAGAAACTGTTTTTATTAGTATTTTACACGCTTAAATATTAGATCGTGTTGATTCATGTGGGACATTAGTTTTGTATGACGATAAGAAGGAAAATGAAATTCGCGAGACAAGATGACGCTGTTACTGTGATTAGATATCAGCGGTGGTTACCAAGAGCCACTCACGATTACCGAGCGCGATGATTTCAATTCACAAAATCATGTCGGCACCGTTTAGTGTTTTGCCGTACGGCGACACGTTCCGTATACCTTATTATGCAACGAACAATTATGAAAATTTAATTACAACTCACCTTGAGAACGCGTGCGTGAATATAATACTCGAAGGCTACTACATTGTCGTTGGACTTCGAGTGTCAGGAGCGGCCGGTTGCTCGATACCGGCAAAACAAACGTTTCATAATCAAAACGAAGAGATTTCAAGGTATACAAACCGATTGTACACAGTTACGTATACTGTTGCTTCATTTTGACAAATTTTCATATTCAAATAATCACTGAATTCGCAAGTCTACTATCTAGGCATAAGTTGCCAAGTAAATGACACTTTTGATCATCATAAACATCGATTGTTTTAACTGAATCAATTAATACTGGATTTATTATTTATTTCTAGACTGAACAAACCGTGTAATAATAGCGAAGACAAACAAATATGCAATATTTACGAAATTCGCTAACCAGAAAATAATTCCCAATTGTCATAAGGTAAATAAATATGATTCTAATTCATTTTTTAATATCATAGTTCAAAAATTGGACGTAAGCGTTGAGATGTAGTTATTTTTAAGTACCTATATCTATATACTATATGTGCTATATAGTATAAGATATATACTATATGTGCTATATAGTATAAGATATATACTATATGTATAGTATGCCAAAGATAGGATATACTTATTTGAAAATTAATAAGCTCGCTATCATCGCGGTAGCTACCGGGGAGTAAAAAGTACGACGTTCACGATTTTCTGCGTGCCAACGAGCCAAGGTGAATTTATAATGTACTGGCTCCTCTGACATAATTCTTCGTCAGTTCTGAGGCGTCTGTTCAGCGTCCTTGACAAATAAGTACCCTCGCTCCACAAGTAGAAGTGCGCAATCAAAAGGTGACGATATTCCCCAACTCGATGATATTTGCCAATCCGGTAAATAGCATCGTCCCTTTTTTTCAGTCAGTCATCGAAAACTGTTGGTTCTTTAACCATTCACCTACATACTACTTTGGAAGTATTGAAATATTTTGAGAGCAAAGATTTCGATAGCCGTGCACACCTCGGAAAACTACGGCAAATCTATCTAATAGATTTCATTCATACATTTTAAACCCCATATATTCATAGAATATAATAATGTATTCGTTAGAAAATCATGTGAGCGATTCAGGAATGAATTACGCTGATACTAGGGATTTTTAGTGGCATCTGTTTGATAGTCAGGTTATACTTAACACATTCGTGTCGGGGCACTTTCAGTCGAATGTTACGCACGAGGCAAATTCGCGGAATTTTGCTAAATAAAGTTATGCTGCAAAAAATGCAATAAACAACAATATACAACTTACTCAAAAGACTCATATTTGAGTTATCAGAGTTCTGGTAAAAAATACCAAAGACTCGCATGTGCGTCATCCGGTGCGAATATTACTAAAACTCGAATCAAATACATCGCTAATATTTGTAAAGTTTTCAATATTTTTAATCTCACGATAACGATGTAAAGTAAATAGCGTATCATGGAGCACGGTAGAATGGTTCCCCGAAAGTGGCGTGTAAATTGAAACCTTGCAATTCGAATTCACATTTCACATTGAAAATAAATATGTAATCAGTTTAAGTTTAAGCAATCCATATGAAACAACATTATATATATATATATATACATTTTTGAAAATTAGAATAGATATTTTTAAATCAAAATTCATTAATTCAAACAAGACATACGTAACATAATTCAGTAGTACACATTTTCGTCCGCATTTCTTCAAGCGTGTTAAAACCGAAATCGTCGAATTCGAATAGCGTGCAAAACGAGGGCTGAACGTAGTTGATTCGTGCGATTCGCAGATTCTGAATACGCCCGCGCGCAAAGTGTGAATCGGCCGAGTCGACCTCATTTATTTGTGGATAAGGGCAAAGTGTGTGCAGCAGAGCATAGCTCTCCCTGATGCATCCCCACCATTGATCCTCCCGGTGATTCCCCTCACTGTAATACGTCCCTGGGAAGCACAGTATGCGCCATCGAGTGTACGCTTATTTTAACAAACCTATTTCTGATATTGTGCCACCGCAACGGGGTCTGTATCGAGATTAGAAGGCTTTAAACGAAACCTCGCGATGGAGACGCAATATCGCGGAACCACTACTGAATATGGCCAAGAATTGCATTTGTTAAATCCACGTACACTCTCACAACATTCAATAAATACTCCTTGCCTCGTAATAGTTACTCTATCTCTATGGCGTTTGGTGAAAGCTCCACGCTCCAAGTAGTGCTGGTCCGGCGTTCTATGCGTACTACACGAAACCGTCTATATACGTAACGAGATTAACTATGCGCAAAATCCTAGGTATTTTACCGACTACTTTGCACACTTCATAATATTTATTAATAAACTTGCTTCTTTCTGCAAAAGTATAAAAGAATGAATTTAATACAGTATCTACTGACGGTGGTAATAATGCATAAAGTATCAGACTTTATGCAGACTTACTGGTACGTTAAAATATATTGATAAATATTATGGAAAGTGATCGTATAAATATGAAATTACTGATAAAACTGGTAAAGCAACGTAGTAGTACAAGGGTGCAGCTATAAACTGGTGGTACATAAATGTCAAGAGATCCTGACACGGTTTTTAGATTCCTTGAATTAACTAGTTATTGAGTAGAGAACTGTCTTTATCGAATCTATTATCTGTGAACATAAGCGCATTGCACGAAACCCGTTTCGGCAAACTATCATTGATAGTACAGTGACTTAGCGCACGACTGTTAGATATAAACGATTAGATACCCCGGGCAGCGGAGCCTATTGCGCGTTTAATATTGCCAAGATTATCTCAGCATACGCCAGAGATCGTGTACACAGTCTCGCCAAACGTATAAACCACCTCCGGTTGATTCAAATTCGAATATGCTTTTTCTTATTATTTCTCCGCCTACTGATAACAGCCAGCAATGACAATGACACGCTGATTACCGTCACGCCAACAGAGATACGGAAGGCCGCTAACCGTTTACGACTTTAAAGCAAGCTTTTTTTCAAATCTGCCGCGATTAATAAATTCATTCTCTTTCGTGGATACACGAAGGACATGTTTCTCGGAGAAATTCGTAGTAGACATTTGATATTTCAAGATCGAAAGACAAAATATAAGGAAAGAAGTTAGTCTTGAGTTTTACTCAGGATTAAATTATTCAAGTCATACGGTGGATTACGAGGCGGCACGAGTTCAAATAACTCGCTTATCGATAAAAACGTACGAGCCATTCGCGAAAGCACGGCTCGATAATAGTCTCATGTAGGTGCCGTGATATCTCTACGTCTTTTCTTTTCTGTGGTAGGCGTATAAACGATGGATATAGAAGTTTCGTGCGAGTACATTATGGTTTAATGTGCAAAGCATAAAGCTAGGTTCCCGGAGAATTCCTTGTTATTTAGTGGCATATTGTCTGTGACTATGGCGAATAAAAGCGTTAATATAGCGGATATAACACGTTTTGATCTAAAGACTAATCAGGAGTTATAGTAGACGTGACTTTCTGACTCTTTCTCTGTCTTCCTTTCTTTCTCTCTCTCTTTCTGCCTGTGCGTAGCCTCGCTTCCTTTCTATCTCTTACTCTTACTCTCACGGTGTAACTGATTGTGAGATCGACAAGAGAACCGAGCAAGACGAAGTGACACATCTTTAGAACAATCACCCGTTGTGAAAGCGTTTTACCGGTTAGAATATCAATTGCATCGTACTAACGTGCAGGTGGCGAATTAAAGGATCGCAGATTATAGAGTTTCATTACTTGGGATGCCTCAATCTGAAGCGTTATTTATAATACCGTAAACGAACCTATTGATTCTATGTCGCATCGATCGATTCCAAGAACAAACATCGATAAAAATCATCCGAAAAAATATACTTTTCGAAGGTATCGAACAAAGACGATGTATTATCGAAGTTTCATTCAGTTCTTTGTCAATCGGCACAAAATAAGGATAAAGCTGAACGGTTATAATTCTATTCCAATATTCACTCACAACGATTTTCAAGAGAAAATGAAACAGAGCACTAACACTTACTTAATAATAGATGAAGTAGCTGGGCATTATCCTTGGTAGATACACCTTGTTCCACAATAATATCCAATCCTCGTAGTGTAAATGAAATATATAAAAAAAAACCACAAGATCACATTAACGAGCACACTTCCACGCGTCCACGAGAACTGTCTACGTTAATCGTCATCGTCCGTCACGACGACGAGCACGATCACCACGCTGCTCGACACTGCAACGCTTTCGTCTATTCATCACCTCGTCATAACAACGACAGAGCGAATCAGAACGCTCCGTGGCACGACTGAACCTATGAAACCCAAAACCCACCAGAGTTGTTGCACGCGCGTGCGACTCCGCTGCACTGTGAGAGAGGGTACGACTCTCCTCGGCTCGTGGCTGATACCGGTGTTGCGTCCTTGCGACAGTAGCGTCAACGACAACTTTATCGAGTACGAACGTCGAACTATTCTCGATACGGCAGCGGTAACAGTCAATTTTCAAAACGTCAATTATATTTCGCGCAAATACATGTCAAAGTACTAAACAGATCGTGGATTACAGTCTCTCTCACTTCTGTTCCTTAACGGTATCCGTCTTCTCGTTTTCTTTCACTCACACCGCAAACATTTCTTATATGCACCCGGTGGTTCTTGTTATTCGAGTCTGTCACAGAAATATTAAAGGCGCACGAAGAACTTATACTGAAATCGGCGACGACATTGATAACGATAATAACGGCGTTGACGAGAGGAGCAGTAGCAGAGACAGCAGGAATTTCGACAACGACGAAAACATTTGAGAGATCGACGCGTGGACGGCCGTCGAGGACGATTCTCGACAAGAGAGAGAGCGTCCTCCTCGTATTCGCGGACGGCTGACTCTGACTGCTCGGCTGACTACTCCGCGCCGGGTAGCATTGGCCCCGCTAAACGGTTGAAAGTAATACTGTCTAGTGAGAGGCTGTTGGAACCAATGTCGATCTCACTCACTCCCTCGATTCTCTTTCTCCTTCTCCCGCTTCGACTTTCTTTCTCTCTCTCCGTCTGTCCGTCTCTATTCCCGCTCGCGCTCCCTATCTTCCGTTGTATGTATAAGCCTGGTGTACCCACAGCGTGTGTCCCTGTCCCGTCGATCGTCGTCACGATCGCGTCTCGCGCACACCGTCCTCCGTGCTCGTAACTCTCGTCGATAGTAGTAGCAGGAGTAGTAGTACAGAAACGCTTTGGTATTGGTATATTCGGAGATGGTTGGTACAGCAGCGACGAGGATGAAGGCACTGGTGTGGTAGAACGTCAGGACGCGGTGGGAGTAGTACACGCGCGTACATACACTAGCGCAGGCGCACACAACGCCATCTACTCACAACTACATCCATAGTGGACGCACGGACACACAAACACTGTGGCACACGCGTGTGCCAGTCCGACGACGCAGCCTGTCGGCAAAATAGTGGGGATATCGTCGTTCTACGAGCGACGAGTGAAACGACAAGGAGGGGAGAGGATGGAGGGTAGAGGATGCGGCTTTACCGAGTAGGGGAAGAAAAGGAAGGAAGGCGTCGGACGACTGGAGAGGAAGAGGGACACGTAGGGGTTGGGTGGGGTGAGAAACGACGAAGAGCGAACACCAGGTTTGGGGTCGCTTCTCCGAGCGAGGGGTTGTCATGCCGGTGGGGAGGTTTGACCTGAGCTAGTTCCCCTCCATTCAATCCACGGCCACAATATCGGTTATAGCGAGCCACTGTTGCCAGATTGTGCGCCTCGGTGGCGGCGGCGGCGGCGGCGGCGGTAGTGGCGGCGTGTGGGTGGAGCCACGCGATAGAGAGAAAAGGTCGTTCTGTAACGTCGCTGCTATCCTCTACTTTCGTCCTCATGCATACTGCTCGATTCGAGAAACGATCACGTCTGTTCGTCTTTCTTTATTCTTCCTCGATGTACTTTCTCTGTCTACGATTCTCTCTCTTGCTACTTCGGCGTCCTCGGTCTTCCGTTCTCGGTTGCTCCCGCGCTGTTGTTGTCGCTACCGCGACGTACACAGACCCCTTCGAGCGGAGGTGCATGTGGCATTTCTACGTATGCCGTACCGAACTCATGTATCGGCGAGTATGCATGCTTCTATCGATACTGCTATATCGTATGTACTATAGTTGGATAGTCGATCGCTGCGAATGGGATATTTAACTTGATCTTGTTACAAACTGAACCAAATGGCCAACCAAATTGTAATCGTGTACTCCATGCTCCATCATCATTTTTAAACGTTATTAATCCATCACATATACCTGATTGAAATCTTCTTTGCGGAATAGAATTCCTGTATGTTTGTAAAATTCTATTTTCCCTTTGCAAAATGATCTTTCCCGGACTCTTAACACATGGCATCAAATAAAATTGTTAAAGAGGACGACGACACGGCACATTTATGTTCTCGAAAATAAATTAAGAAAAACATATTGTACGCCGAATAAACGCACGTTCCGTTAATACATTCCCAAGTATTTCTTCGCCCAGTCCAGACGTAGATCGGGAATGTCGAAACGGGATTTCACGTTAACTTCTTCGTTGTGTACGTGGAGCACATCGGTATATGGAGACGGACGAGTAGTCGGTGGGTACGCGTTATTCCTTTGTATGTGTGTCGATGAATACGAGGCTGCTCTTCGAGTCCTCGTTACGTGTCACGGATGTTTAGAATGATACGTATGTGTATGTTCAGACAATCACGGTCATCTCAAGAGTCTTTCCAGCGGCAACCTCGAAAGGATCGGCCGCAGCGCCGCTTTGTTGCGCGTTAAAGGCGTATATCCATACACATTATAAAATTATAGGCAAAAATAAAACTGCTTCTTAAAATATTATAATCTGAACCAAGTCGTTATAAATCATAATTATACTGAAACTAGATGAGAGGCAATCTAGTTCTTTAAGAGACGGATAGTATCAATTCAATCGAAGGAATTCCACTAACATTTAACGGTTAATGAACTTATTTTATTCTAGCTATGGGATAATCTACACTTTACCATTTGCACTTAATAACTTCCAGTATCTAGTAATAATATTGTTATTATTTATTGTTATAGCTATTTAATTGTAAACTGAGGGTGATATCTTATTAAACACTTTGTTTGATATACTTTCTAGGTATTCATATGAGTATAGTTTAAAGCGGCATTGAAATCAAAGTTTCGGCCGGCTGCGGATATCAATCCAGCAGCTCCATTATGCATCACAAACTTTACCCCCAGCCGGTTTGAGAATAAACGTTGAGGAGGGTGTTAGCCTGTGTTCAAGGAATAGGGGAAAGTTTAAGTATTCGGAAGTACCGTTCGAAGTTCTAATTCACCAAATAATAATAGATTCGTATATAATCGTACGAAGATTATTTGTAGAATAAATACACGGAAACAGAATAAAGTAATTCTACCTGTTACACCTTGCATTTTTATTTATCCTTCGGACCTATTGTTACACAATAAATCACGGGAGTAATGTGTCGTAATAGGCTAGCGACAGAAACTATGCAATAATGAGAGAGGAAAACACGTGGAATATGATTTACATATTGAATGTCATTCGT
The DNA here is from genome assembly GCA_910591585.2 of Nysson spinosus. Classification (NCBI taxonomy): domain Eukaryota; kingdom Metazoa; phylum Arthropoda; class Insecta; order Hymenoptera; family Crabronidae; genus Nysson; species Nysson spinosus. Next base: position 11,535,908 of record OU342832.1, read on the forward strand.
TGACTAGTAAAAAGATGATTTTTGAAAAAAATCAAAGTTACCGGGAATCACGTATACCGTGGAGTGAAGAACTCGAATACATACTTCGATATACATTGAGAGCGAAAGGGCCCTCATCCTTACGCCACTCTTACAACCCACGCCTAAATCCGTACCTGAGAGTCGTTGTATCTTCTCTCTCTGTTACACGTAGATCATTTCTCATCTCCCTTCCTTTAATAATCCTCTCTTCTTCCCCTTTTCCGGTTTTCTTCCTTACTCCTTGAAACGCACGCGCGACCTCTCCTGACCACACCGAGTTATACAGTGGCGTCGCCGCAATATATTAAATAATGCTAAATATAATTCCAAAACAATGGAAATCAGGCTTAAGAAACGGTACATTAAAAATGAGATGGTCGCGTATCTCTAGAACCATCGAAATCAGTCGATTACATAAGGATCTGGACACGCATGCGCAGTTTGAAATATTGCTATAAGAAGTCCATGCATAAATGAGTACAACCAGCGCACTTGAACTTAAAGAATATATAAACGCGATAGAAGGAAAATAATATTCTCGAGCGAAAAGTGCTAAGTCAGCTGGACGAATTCATTTGCATTTACTGTGACGCAGGTATTAAAATGCCTTTCGAAAACTGCGGTCGTTTTGTTTCCCTTCTGAAAACTTTTCCGAACGGAAGGTAGGGTATGCTCGGGAAAAAGGGAAGAAGTGAGGTTCTTGCAGGAGGACGGGGTATAACGGTATGCTCCTTTTTTTCTACCTGTCGCGACCCTTACAGTATACGCGCTGCACCGAGCCCAGGCAAATTCTCTTTTATCTGTTTCTGAAAATTCCTAAATTTCCGGGTAATTCGGCTCGAGCGGCTTGCATGTAACCCTGGGTAACGCGCCCTCTCCCCTCCTAGAGAAATCTTTACGACGAAAATTCACGAGGCGGCAGGTAATAAAATCTGTAACGTTAGGTACTAACCTGGTCAAGGCCGTTCGCATTGAGCGAAAAATCGACGATAATGCGTCGATAATGTGACGATTATGTGACGATTATGTGCATCAAAGACTCATCATACGTTTACGACTCACTGTTCGAGATGAGCACTTCGACTTTTAATGATGATCTCTACCTGCGCCATCTCATAATCAACCGGACATATTGAACCACCACACAATTGCATGATCGATTGCATAGGTGACTAATAATATGTTCTTAGCTCATTCCATTCCGAAGATTATCACTGATTGGACTGGAATTCCGACGTTCACTGTTCGCTTAATAGTTTTGCACAATCTTAAATCCAGGATACAGTGCCGCTCCAGCTTACATTGTTTCAGGAAACCGGATGTCTATTCTACCTTGTATTTAAAAATGATTCAAGTATATCCAATAGAAAATGGAAGAGAATTAGACGTCAGTCCTTGGAGTTTTATAACCGATTCTTTTGAATATTAATAACCAGTTAATAACCAGATATGGCAGTCACGTATCATGTCAATTTATATAAAAGATACACCCAAGTCTCTTTTTATACGCACATTCAGTTGTTTTGTTTTGTTTATGTACAACAAGATTTTAGATTCGAACGAGAAGAGCTTTATTTGTGTATAGGAATTATTCTCTTCTCTTTTAATTCCTAGCAGAAAAATATAAAAAGAACGAAAATAAATGGACAAGCGCGTTGCGCTGTTAAAACTTTCTACATTTCTTGGATTACTTATCTTTTCTTGCTTTTGTTTGCTTCACCGCATAACTTCCAAACCGCATTAAAAAGATACGCATAAAAAGGGACACGACTGCATTTAGAATATGGTGCTTCTTCGTATTGCATTCAATCTACAAATAATGTTCAAAAGAAGCAACTAATGATAAAAAACATTATTATTTGAAAAGGATATAAGGCAGCTGATTCGCGTCACGACCAATAAATGGAGATTATAGAAATCGTTTGTAACTGCAAGTAATTTGCTGGATCCGGTAACAAAGATTTAGCAGTTAACGTCAATCGCCGAAGGGAACTTCGTCTGGACACGGCTTGGACTCTCGGTCGCAACCGTTTGACCGATCGAGTTAAACCTTCTAATACATTAATCGTTTCAGTCTACCACGATTGCAGATAGAGTTTCATCACCGGGTGGTATTGCTTATGGCATGGTGCCTTAAATGGTACTTTCTTAGGAGCGATTTGATACTCGAGGTTAGTTACACCGGTGTACGTTTTCCTCAGTTTTCCTGCATCCTTAGTAGAAACGCTAGTTTCTCCGGTACGCCATTTTAGTTCGTTCTTGGTTCGTATAAAGCAATACCAGTTTCGATCGTTCGTGGTGTATCCCTTTCTGGAATCTTCCAAAAAATCACCAGAATGGTCTCCAAATTTACGTGGATATTTATTTATTATTTCCAAAGTATAAGAAGATTATGAAAATGGATCATTCCCAATAGAATCTTGCACACTAAAACTGCTATTGCGACGCAATTTATAGCTTCTATAACTTGTGCAATTTTAAATATTAATCTTCAAAATTATTTATCGGGGATTATAAGATTGTTTGTAAAATATGAACTTCGCAAATTCAGTTCGTAATTAACACAAAGAGATTCGTGTAAATTGGGAAGATTTTAAGTCGGACAATAGGAAGAATGTTTTGCTGAACTGACTGGTTTCCAAGCTTACAGTGCGCATACGCACAATTATCCGTTAACACGCATACAAAACGAGTGATAACCGGCAGTCATTGGAGGGTACGCGTTTTTTCGCATTGCATCACGATAAGCGTATTCACATAAATGTCCCGGGAAACTCAATTTGCAAGAAATGTTATCGCGGCTTTATGACGCTAATCGACTGCCTGCTGTGGATCACGTGATACCGATTTCGCGAAGGTGATATTCGCGGGGTCTGCTTTAACGATTCCGGTGCCGATTCAATCGTGTTCTTGTGCAGTTCATAAAGATAATACGAAACACGATTAAGAATTATAACGAAGGAAAACTGTTCAAGGTAACAAAGACATAGTGCAGTTCTGAAGGTTACAAAATTACGATTCTTAACCTTCGTAAATCGTTCCTCCCTTCTTTTCAATTTCTACCAAAATTTCTCCCTCAATTTATGCCGAATTTGTAAAATAGATGATATATCTAGAAGATTTCTAGGTTACCTAGGAATTTTTTAGGTTATGTTGGAAGCAATTATGAACTTACAAAAAATTCATCCAACTACATTGTGCCGATCGCACAATTATAACGCGGCACGTATACAATGCGACCTCGATATAACGCATCTATGAAATCCGAGTCTCACTTAACACGATTTTTATAACGTATTCTCTGGAACCTAACTCCCGCATTATACGAGGGTTATCTGTATTTGTTAAAGTAGCACGAAATCAATTGAGCGAGTTAACGACGCGGATACGTTTAGCGCTCGTCGAAAGAACATGGCACACCGCGCAGGATGATCTACCGCGACTGCGCAGTTCGAGTGCGCGGGTAACCTTCGAAGGACACGGATGCGCACCTTAGGCATGGACTACGTTTTCCTGGAGATGGAGAAGGGTATAAATGCAATGACACACGTAGCATGGTTGTCGGCGTTACGACGTGTCAGAGGTCAGTGTCAGGCCCATAAAAGAGACTAGTTCGTAGCAAGAATCTTGACTGGGCCTTCGAGAGTGTACAGGAGATGCAGTCACCTCTACTTCGCCATGTATTTTGCAATAAAATGGAAATTTTGCGACCACGATTACCTGGCCATAGTACCCGCGGTGGCCGCGGTGTTTTTACAGGAAAGGGATTGGTGGTTGTGGGAAACCTGCTGCAACGAAAGAGGCGTGCAAGAGATTTCAGCAATCGGACGCTGTGATTAACTAATCGTTAATTATCTTGCTCTACGCGAGGCGGAGACGGTGAACACGGGAGTGGGTTTAATACCTGTCTCTCTGCTAGATGACTAAACGTTTTGCTAAAAATCTTGTAAACTGGCAAATACAGAAAACAGGAGAATAGTTTGTTATTTTATGCGAACGAATTAAAAGGAAGACTTGAATCTTTGATGATTTTTCTATTTCGGTTGAACTTGATATATATGTATGACTAAAATTCTGTTTTCATACTACACATAATTTGCTCAAAATAATACAATGTTTTGAATAGATTCCTCATAATATATTTATTATAAACGAATCCTTGATCCTCAGCACGCAACATACACGTAGTTTCACGTCATTCATTCGGTTCTTTGAAACGCCTTTAAATTATAGTGTATAGACTGTAAATATATAAAAACTAGTGTGCAAAATATATCAGAGTGAATCTAACCAAATATTCACAGTCTTTAAGTGAACGCACGGTGTCATCGTTTTTTAAAAAAGGGCAACAAATGAAAGTTGTGTGACTCCCATTTTTATGAAAACAGTAGAAAATATAATTTTCCGCTACAGATTGATATCCTCTTTATGTAAGTCATACATTAAAGTCAAAAGAAAAAGTGGACTTGTACCACTTTCAAAAATAACGTCTCACATGCTGTATTTTCGCGACAAATATTTATAGCACGGTGAAAGTGAACTTTAATTGAAAAAATCCCTGAGGATAATCTATAGTAAAGAATCTTTCATTAGTAAAGAATAATCAACGGTAAGAATGTAACAGTCAACTGAAAGTTAACTATAAGTTAGTTTGGTGTGAATGGCAGGACTGCATCAGACTGCAGTGGCTACGTACGCCCTCTCATACTCGAATCGATATTTCCCAGTAATGCAGGTAATTTATTGCTTAGCACTCTGATTACCATGTGAATAAGGGCTCCCACACAACAACTATACGTATCGTGATCATTTATATATTCGCAACACTCATAAATTCATCCCAGAAAACAAATCTAATCGACGTGTCAAGAACAAAAGGTAACCTCTTCAATGATGAAATTCGGCGCAAACTTTGCATCACACTTCTCGTCATCCAGAAACTTTTGACTATCAACAACTTTCATCCTGATTACAGCTCGTATCAGCGTATATTTTGAGACTTTAAGATAAAGTGCTATTGGAATGCCATACTTTATCACGTTTTATATCATTTTCAAAATCAAATGTACTATTTCCTTTGAGAATTTTTAAGTTCTTTGTTAGTTTATTTTACGTTATTATTAAGTCTAGAATTTTTAAGTTTTACTGAAACAAAGCTTTCTTACTATTTTCGAGTTATAATAACCTCGGATAGTTTGATGTTCTTATTATACGAATCTTTAAGTCACTTTCAATGTGTACATTTTAGAAACATTGTGATATATTGATATTCGTATGAATATTATTCTTATAGTTTGTTGGGAATAACAAACCTTAGTGCTCGTTTGCAAAGTGTCGGTGTGTTGCATCAGTGTTGCCAGTCGGCGGCGGCAAGGTTGTTCCGAGGAAGTCGTTGAGGGCGATGGACTTATACGGTAGGAAGTTATTCTTGACCTGCAATTTTAATAACATGTAATCCCTGCTCCGCAGTGATGTTATCCGCCTTTTCCTTTTCTTATTTTCAACAATAATTATCAGCGTGTCCAATTAAACATGCTTTCAATACCACGCTGCTACGCCCAACGAAATGATTTCTTTCTTCCGCGCAAAAGGTGCAACTTCAAGTTGCAGAGATCACAACTTCAAGTCAATGAAGGACTGCACGGCGAGATCGTACGAAGAAAAGTAAAAGTTTGACAACACACAACGGGATAATATATCCAAATGATTTTGTGGATATTGCACGGTTCTACATAAGTACACCCTACAGATAAACACGAGTTCACCCTGTGTAAAAGCCCCGCTCGTGAAATAGGGGGATGTTTAGCAGTAAGGGATGATTCAACCACCCGGCCACCGCCACTGGCTCCCACTCCCTAAGCTGTGAGCTGTCCATTCAACCGGTGCCCCGGTAGAACCGTCTTTCAAAGTGGGCTTTGTTCCACTCATCGGAATATACTGCGTAGAACTTACGAGAAAAAGACGCGTCCTTAGAAAATCTTCCACAACGACAAACAGTTCTCTAACACGTTGAATGCCATGGCAATATTACTAAAACTCGAATCAAATCGACCACTATTATTCATAAAATTCTTAATATTTTTAACGTTACGATAACGATGTAAAGTAACCGATGTATCGTAGAGCGCTTAAACAGTTTTATTTTTAGACGTTATACAGCCATTACGGACGCGCATCGCGAGTTATCGTATAACAGGGATTTCAGCGTGATGCTCAACGGGTTAACCTAAATTTCTCGGATTATAGAACTGTGTTTTATCGCGCTACAGTTTTTAAGGGGCGTGAAATGATTGCTACTAGTTTGTGTAAAAACGAGAAATCGGTGAAATCATTTTGGGTGTATTCGAGAATGGTTTATAGTTTATAATATAAACATTTGCGTCGCAAAATGGTCGAGAAACGCTGTTATTGAATATAAGTATCTGTTAGGTGTCGAAACTCGGTAATATTTATTTTGAAGTCTGCTAATACAGCAGAGGAATATATGATGGAGTATAAATCATTGAAAATGCTGTAGGTGATACTTGCATCCATTGATTCCAGAATTTATTCAGGCGTAAAAATGATCTACGGCCATGCTCTAAATGCATACTTTTTTACTTTTCGTCACTCAACACGGACTCATCAGAATCCCCTTTTCAACGGACGTAACGTCACGTACGTTTGTCCCTGATCTAAAAATCCCGCTAGAAAATTGGACGACCGTTATTAAAAATGGCAGAAAGAGTGATCCCCAATTAGTCGACTGCCATGATGGCCGTGCATGTATTTCCCGAGGTTCCTCGAATCTGCACGACAACCCAGAGGCAATCTGCACGTCGTAATACACGATCCAATTACAGTGCAGCGATTACTCGACTTCCAGTATCGTACCACATACACCAACAACAATACGTCATATCACAATTATTATTACCGACGTTTACCGTATCGCGTAATACGAGATCGAAGTATTTAGTCGACTAAACGAGAAACCAAAATAATCTACATTCTAAACAATTTACAATAAAAACTACAAGTATATCAATCTCAATAGAAACAGATCTCCAGAAGATAATGGGCTAATAGTAAAATAGAGTTTGAAGAAAATTTCCGAAACTCTCCAATATCGTGAGCATCCAGAATACAAGCAGAGAAGAAAGGTCTGCAGACAACCGCAAAGTTGCGCAAAGAAAACGCGGGAAAATAAAGCAAACCTCTATGTAGAAATATATGTATATACATACGTACATATACTCGAGGCGGAGGAATAGAACTATCCATCGTAAAAAAAGAAAGATGTGGATAGTTGGTGTAGCCTCCTGGAAAAGTATGGCGAGGAAGGAACGCAGGCAGAAAGAAGAGAACTTTTCCAAGAAATGGAAGAGGTTAGAGCAGGGTAGAGGAGTCGGCGGAGAGAGGGAGAAAGAGGGACGCGGGAAAAACTCGAGTGGGAGGCAGAGAAAGCGAGGCGCAGAGAAAGAGGTGGTTTGCGTGGCGACGCGGTAGGAAAAGGGGAACGTAGAAAATGGCTTAGAGTGAAGAGAGGAATGCGATTTGGGTGAAGTTGAAGGGAAGGAGAGACTTCGGCAGAGGAAGAGGAAGCATGGTGCTCCGTCGATGGTAGGAGAAAAAGGAAGAAGGACCGTGGGAGGGGAAAGAGGGAAACCTTTCACGAGTCGAATGTAACGGGGGTGCAGGTTTGGGTTAGGGGTTAGAATCGTTGGCCGAGAAGAGCCTGCGATGGAAGGGAAAAGACGAGTGACTGAGCCAGTCCGACCAACAGAGACGAGAGTACACCGGGAAATCGTTCGAAGAAGTGAGATCAACGGAAAGGGAGAGGTACAGGGTGGTTGAAAAGTAACTTCCTGGTTTCACTGCGTCGTAACTTTGGAAACTCGAGATATTATAGGCACTGGAATTATTTGAATCACGACTGATTACAGTTCTCGAATGTTTATAATTCGGGAGAAGAGTTCCTTCTGCATCCTAATTATGCATTGGAAGTATAACCAAGGTCAGATAATATTTCTTCGAACATAACTAATTATACGCTTCATAAAGTTCTTAAGATAACGAACAGCTCAAAAGAATAACAGCAGTGTACTATATCAACGAAATAACAATTAACACTCTTAACCCTCTATAGCACCATGCAACTTTGCCGTTCCATACTCGTCTATCACTATCTTTAATTTCATTTTATATTTTCGTTGTACTAATAATTGTACGCTCAACGATTGTCACCTTTTTCGATGCGTTTGAGTAATGCCTTCGTTACTATTTTCACGTAATATACCTTCATTGGAATCGGGTTTAACTAGATCTACGTTATACGCTTTCCGTTTAGACACGAACAAAATTCAGCTATACTGGATTAATATGCTTGATTTCTTACTTGAAAGACAAAAAATGGTACTTTTCATACACCCTGTAGTGGTGCGGGGGTACAGAGTGAACGCCTTAGTCCGTACTCTAGAGATTGCCGTAGAGCGCAGCTACGCAACGTTGCCAATAATCCAAGCTGCTTAAAGCACCGTTTTTATAACTAGCATCCGCGCCTACCGTCGCGCATAGTCCAATTGATTCGTGCGTGTGGAATCTTCTCGCTCGCGATATGCTAATGACCGCAGCACTGATCTCGTGGTTGGTCTCCTCCTCGTGGAAGGGGACTTCGAGCTAATTTCTTTCACGTTGGATGACGTTTGTCGTACACGCTAGCAAATGTATTTAATTAGCGTTAACCTTCTATTAGTATTCTCTCCACCTCTTTGAATTATCTTCCCGAGTTACTTTCCTCTTGGCACTTGAAAAGTATCCCGTCGTATTAGTTCCCTATTTGCTGTTAATTCACGCGAAGCCTGCTGATATGAAATCAGGCATATATATTATGTAATGATTTACAAATGCATTGGATACCCGAGGCGTATACCATGGTGGATGTAATGAAATCATTAATTACAAGCATACGTATGCAGATGTCAAAACTGATTCCGGGAAACACGAGTTTGCCACTAGAATTATGTACATCGTTTTGTTGTTACTTGGTAGACTGTATATGTAACAGATAATGATAATGATTTATATTAGCAGTAACCAATTTGATTGGCATGGAATTCCATGAAAATCAGCCTTATCGAGGGAATTACGAGTTCCAGTCAAAGACTGCTTTTCTTGCTGGCTGTGCGTAGATGCGTAGCACTTTCTTCGAAGTAAATCTAAATTGCATCTAAGGAGTATTTCAAACCTCGATTTACATGTTCATTATACAGGGTGTCCGATATAAAATACGACACTTCATTATACAACCATATAAAATCTCAAACAATTCGCCGTGATATATTCGAATAATTTAACAAAAATTGGTAGACATGTCATTTTGACCCCCTTGGTAGTTCTAATAGTTACTTGTTTCCAATTTTTAATAGATTTATTCAAGATATACAACGGCAGATTGTAGAATAGTATATTTTATAAGCGTTCATGTATATGTTAACGTGATGAAATATTTATATAGAACTTTGGTGATTCAAATTCATTCCCACGTGCTATTTTATTATAATACCGTATCATATTATATTTGACTACCGAGATACATGGACGTAGACGGTTACAAATCGTTTGACGGATGCTGGTAAGGTATGATTCGAGGTTCGGTCAGTTGTACGATCGCAAGTGACCGTGAAGAAGCACGACACTGTAAAATAAGGACGTGCAACTACCTTTCTACTCGTGGTACCGCAAAGAAACGGTGACCCGCGTCGTCCGCTTCGTACATTCCACCTTGTTAGTTTGGTACCTCGCTCACTCCGTTTTCTTTCCTTAATTCGATTCACTTCGGAGTGCTTGAAAATAATACCGTCTTAAGCGATGCATTGAAACATCCATGGGAATTGTTCCATGACTACCCGATTAACGTACGCAGCCAATTATGCTAACAATAAGTTCCATCAAGAGCATCCTCCATCATAAAAAAACAATCTCGAGTGTTTCCAAACGAATATTCCAACCTTACTTACTGGTGCAGTGCGATTTAAATATTCTACTCAGAACCAAACAAGGCGACGTCGTGCGTACGTCGTTTTACCATAATTATATAGTTAATTTAAATAATTACTGGTGAGTTTTTGCAGGCTTCATTTGATTGACTGCCGGATTATATTTGTATTGCGATTATATACGGAGCAGTGCTGCTAAATTTAATTTGTCGACCGCTCGTGACCGAAATAAATTCGAAGAATACTACCGCGGCTAGTAATTCATTGAGACGAAACCATCATTTAGGGGAAATAGAAATATCATTGTACACCGTCATTCGTGTCCTCAAATTATGATCTCACGGGTGTTCGAGGGATGAACATCTCTAGATCGCTTATAGGTTATGAACCCTTACGAAAGATCGTACTGTCCGAGAACCTATCAGGGTTCAGACTAGACACGAGTGTAGATTATTCTGGGCTTAAGACACATATAAGCGGAGTTCAGAGCAGTGTATAGAAATACTCATTCTAATCATAGGAAATTCCTTTAACAGAGTGACTACGGCTCAGAGGGAGGAGAACGAAGGATATAAGGTGGGAGAAGTGCACCCCTCCCAGAAATTTCACCAGGGAGTCAAGACTGTCGTCGTTCACGACGACGACAACGACAACGACGACGACGACGACGACGACGACAACGGCGACGACGGCGACGACGACACGACGACGGGGCTGGCTATAAATACCAACCCCTCTAACCTCTCTCTACAGCTTCACTGTGTTCTCTGCTTCCCTCGGTGAGAGGAGTTGCCCTCATCCCCACTCTCTATCTTTTCACTCACCCGCTTCCCCCTTCCTCGAATATCTCCCTGTTTCTCACTCTCTCTTCCTTCTTCCTTCTTCTCCCTGTCACTCTTTATCCTCCTACCAATCTTCCGTTCGTCTCGCTTCCACCGTCCTTTCCTCCGTATGGTTCATGCTCGTACGCCTCTACTCCACAATATGTATTTAAAATAGCTGCATGCTGCAAAATAACTGAAATAGCCGTGAAGGGTCGATGATCTCCGTGGCTCCTACTTCCTGGAAGAAGCACATCTTCACAGATTTTCGACGTCAACGACGACCACTGAAAATCGACAACGGCCTGTCGCCACTGGCTAACGTGTTCCTTTGACACTAGTTCTTGGCATGGCATTCGCGACTCTCTGCATAATACATCACTGGTGCACCTGCACTCGTTAGTATTTCAAAAACGCACTTCCACGATGACCTTTTTACCTTCTACACCTAATATCTCCATTCTTCTACAGCACTACTAATCGTAAACTCCTAATAAATATTATATTAAAATTCTCTTCATAAATATTCATACACATAGAAGTTGTTGAAAATTGCATAATTTGCAAAGCGGACTATCAGTATAACATACATCGAGATTATCACAATTTCTATATTAGCATGGTGAGTTCACACGATATTAACGAACCTTTGTTCGATGCTGTTTCTATGTGTACGCTGAGACAGGATTATGCTCGAGAGCCTGCGAGATTAGTTGCAGCAGTTGCAAATGCGGCTACCACTGCTGGCACAGCCTTGACATTGGTCACGTTGCATTTACTTCGCGGAAGGTTGCAGAGATTCATGCATGTAAGACTTGTTCGCGCTCAGCTTCGATATTTACTTCGAATATTTTGTTGTTGCGTTGCGTTATGTAAAAGAAACTCAAACTGGCTTTATGGGAATTTGAATATACTTAAACGTAGTTACTAAAACTATTCATCGTGGATATTAATGATGTTCGTTAACACGGAACTACAAAGGTTGTCAAAATGACTTGTCCGCCATTTTTAGTTAAATTAGACGAATTTATAGACATTTATATATATATGGATCTCTAACTCGAATCTTTCAGCCATGTTTAATACATAAATAAAGTTCGGTAGTTTTAGTGTTAATACGTTTCGTTGTTTATCAAATTTATTTTATAACATTCGCGAATGGAATACTTGAAATATTTTAACAAATGCACGAGTCGAGTTGTATCTTCCGTATCATTAACAAAAGAACTACTGAACATATACTCGGTTGGTGTAAGTTAATCAATGGATTCAATTATGAATGTCATGTACATGAAAGAAGGGTATATTAAATCTCAAACATCGCACCGTTTTGTATTCGAATAATTTTCATAAAAATCACGGACAAGTCATTTTGACCGATTTCGTAGTTCCACTGTTAACTTGAACGGTGACAAAACAAGTTTCATAATTGTTTACGCGTGGGAAGCCTCTTCGTTGCGCGAAATTACATCATAGTTCATTCAGTTACATTATACAAATCCTACGTGTTACACTTAATTCCAATTTTGAGAACCAATTTGGTACTCCTACTGCCTTTGATAATTCTACCATACACCATGATTGCTTGCCAGCTTACAGGAATGCATTCGATTATCGAGTAATCGGATGCATCTTTTTAATAAAGAAATATTTAAACACGTTGAGTGTCGGGCGCTGTGAACAGTGGAGTCTTTTTTAATGCGGTTTTGAGGTTATGCGGTGAAGCAAAAAAGCAAGAAGAAATAAGTAATCCAAGAAATCGAGGAAGTTTTAACAACGTAACGCGCTTATAACGTTCGTTAAACGTTCTTCTATATCAATTATCGAATCCTAAATTGCATATCTTAATTAAGGTTTCTTCTTTGCTAGATAAGTACATACATATGTATTTCGAATCCGGTTTTCTACTTATCACATATCCCGAGTATACTATATCGTACAATAAATGTTATGTTCTAAAATGTTATCGTAACTATTCAAACTCGCTCCGCTGATATCAAGGAAGATAACAACGACAATAATCGATTCAATTTTTATCTCACCGGTTTAACCGTAAAAATGAATTCATCGTTGATACAAAGTAGCAGATTCTTTTTTCATTTCTAAAAAAGCAAATTGTATAACGCAAATCTAGTTAAACGCGATTCTAACGAAGGTACATTACGCGAAAATAATAACGAAATTATTACTTAAACGCACCGAAAAAGGTGACAATCGTTGCGCGTACTTTTATAATTATTATTACAACAAACAAATGAAATGAAATGAAAGATATACGAGTACGTGACTTCACAGTTACATGGAGCCATAGAGGGTTAACGTTCGTACACTTGATCCCAGACCTAACCTCAATCGAAACAAAGAGTAGTAAAAAACAATGGCAATAAAAGACAGTGATAATAAAAGACACAAAGCTTAGAAAATTGATTCGCCAACGAACCATCGAAAGCTAGTCTACGTCTTCGACGAGGACCGAAATCTACGAATATGGTTTCACCGAGAAACCATCGCAAAGCACTCTTCGCTCCCGACGAGAGTCCGTCGACGCGGATCGTCGTGAATTTCGAACAAAGTCGCGCATTGTGGAGCGCCGTAAACGGGAAGCCCGGGCTGCTGCGAATGGTTAAGTGATAATAATAACAGTACGAATTTTTGGAATAGTTTATACCGCAGAGGGCTTCGCCAAGAGAGAGAAATAAGAAGACTAGAATGAGAGAAGCTTGGAGGACGAACGAGGAATCAGAAGAAGAAGAAGAAGACGCAGAGGAAGATGGTAACGACAAAGAAGAAGGAAAGAAGGAAAGAAAGAAAGGAAGGAAGAAGGGTAAGCAGGAGACGAGGCAATACGAAGAGATTCTCTCGGTGCTCTTACACATGGATAGTCGACGTGAATGCTCGATGGGGGTGGCCGTGGAAGGGCAGGGAAAAGGGTGCGAGGGTGAAGAGAAAACGAGAAGGCCGAGGTGGGAAAGAGAAGAGTTCCCGGCACGAGGGAGAAACGGAGAAAGAGAGAAAGAGAACCGGGTGTGGATAGAAGGAAGAGGAAGGAAGGAATGGATATATTCCGCGGGAAAGGAGAAGGGCGGGGGGAAGGAAAGCGTACGGCGGTCTGGAGGGAAAGGAAGAAGAGGAGTAGGAGGAGGAGGACCGGTGAGAAGCGCGAAGAGGGAATCGAGTGAAGCCAAGTGAAGTGGGGCCGCGGGACGGACGCGGTGGCATTGACCCCGTATAGTAAGTAAGGTAATGTGAACAGCTAGCGCGCCTCTCTCTTTCTTCCTCTCTTTTGTCCTTCTCTCCCTCTCCTTCTTTCTTGTTTCCTCTCACTCGCTGCCAAAGGGTTCCCATCGGATATTGTTCCGTCGGTATAGGAGGGTGACCTCAGGGTGGACAGCGACCTCGAAAGCACCTTCCATCGGCTGCTTCTAAAGTCGTCATTACCGTTGGAACGTTAATCGCGTTTTAAGGAGTGGAGATAGACGCGAATCCGACGAGAATCAATTTTCGAATACGTATTCGATCTGTCTTACGGGTGTTCCAAAAATTCCGATTCCCAGGCCACTGATAATATCAGCTACGATACTCGCGGAAGATCCTTCTTACGACAAAGAATCAGCCTCGTGGCACGAAAGAAAGGAACATCTACAGAACACTAAAAGCGAGGGCGTAAAGAAAGAGTTCGAAGTTTGAGAATTGAGTTCCATGGTTGCTCGCGTGGGCCTCACAATCAGCACCGCCGAGAAACTCACAAATCTTCTCCGATAGTTCAATTCATTATATGTGTCTATTTTTCGGAATATTAAATCAAGAGAACGAAGGTGGATTTTTAAGGACACCTTTGAAAAATCCATAAAAAGCCATTCGTCTTCGAACCTCATTATCAGTAAAACGATAGAACGTTAATGCTTATGAAAATTCCAATTTTCGATTAAGTGTTGTTATTGTAATCTCCGATGCTGGAACATAATCAAAGTAGACTACATCCTCCATTATATCTCATCTTCCTTTGGGATATTTCAAACAGCACTATATCTACGGTAAAGCATGGCGTACAGTGGTGTATAGCTATCGCGCTCTCCCTCAATCAGGGAAAGGATTCCCACGGGATATTGTTCACTCGGTAGATATAGGCGAGCGACCTTTAAGCTATTCCGTGACCTCGAGAACTTTTCATGTTCAATTTCCCTTCTCTCAATAATTTCAACTACAAACTTCCTATATTGCCAATAAATAAGCTCCGTAATTTGACCAATATACTCATCATAAAAAATGTTACAATTATACGAAATCAAGATACCAAAAGAATGACTGAATCGCATTTAAATTTGCATCCAAATAAATGAAACACTACAATCACTTCCTCTTATCATTTCGAACATATGCCTTTGAAAAATGTTCAACGACATTAAAAGTTTCCAAGAAAATAGAATATAGAATTTTCATATATTGGGTAGTTCCATAAGTTCATGCAATTTTATCGAATGTTAACAATTCTGTTTTCACATAAAAGAATAAAACAAAGACTACAGAATGTCGAATAATAAATAGCTGATATATTTATTGTAATAATAAATAATATGATATATTTATTATAATAATAAATAATATGATATTAAAACCGCACGAACTTACGAACCAACCGAATACATACAATACAGCTATTTACTTAAAAAATTAATTGTCATCGTCAACTTCAAAAAACCTTCCAAACAGCGCATACTTCAAACTCCCACATAAATCTACCGAAATCGACAGATTCCCAGAAATTCCAAATTTCCCCTTGCATCTAATCTACCGTGGGATATTCAGCCAGCTACGAGTTACCCGTTTTAACATGCAAAACGTAACTCCAAGAAAGAAATAACGAGAACAAATAGTTCTAGCCGCATTACGTTTCGCGTAAACGCGTGTTGCCGTACCTACGTCTACGTACACGGAATGTACGTATGTCGGTGCAAGCGTAGTTTGGCACGTATGCACTCACTGAGTGCACAGATGTCTTTACGAGCGAATGATGCATGCGTTCACGTGAGCATCAATGCGCATACCAGGAAGAATCTCGATGCGTAGTGCCGTCGGAGAGAGGAGAGAGGGGGAGAGAGAAAGGGAGGGGGCTGTCGAGTTGCTTAAGCACACAGCGGACTGCCACTTATGGCGTTCGTAACAAACGTGCCTTGCGTAGGTGGATCATAATGCGCCTATTATCAAAACTAGGAGGGCTTCCTTCTGTAATATTGAAACTGGACATCGATTCAAATTCAGCAGCTATATTTCATTAATTGAAATATATATTATATACATTACATTTATTGTTATTATTTATATATATATGTGAAGTTTAAATATTGATATTTTAAACTAATTGTTATTTGGGAACATACGAGCACAGTTTCGCGATGCGACCAAAATTTTGCGCGTCGGTTGGTCGGAGACTTTCACTTTGCTCCTTCCCGAAGTCTGTCGACTAATACTCGACTTTTCGGATTTCGATAAGTTCGGATTAAGTGCTTAACACGCAGTTCATCGAATATCTGGTGGTCGACTGTTTTAGATGTATGTTAATCAAAAATATACGAGGAACATAACACGTTACATAACTTTGCCATTATGCAACCTCTATTTGTGTGTGTTGTGCCACGTAACATTATAACATAGATAATTGTCGATTGTGATAAAAAATTTGTCGAATCATTAGTTATATGTCTACTTTTTATCGCGACTGTTTCCTCCGCATACTTCTGATTTTATACGCCATTATTGTAGAATATTCACGTTATATTTGAAATTATTTTATATTAAATTATATGCTACAAATATGTGTAATTAAAATATGATTCACGATTTAAATAGTTCTTAAAACCAATTACTTTTGATCAGATAATCTAATTACTTTCTAATTCTCGTTGAAACAACATCATCGTAAAATGCAAATCATGAAAGTAAGGTGTCGTGCATGAAATAATGATATGACATTTTTTCAAGTCCCGTGATCGCGAGTTACAGCATTGCGATTGCCATTTCTGGTAATCGCAAAGCCAAGTTACGATGGCCGAGCGTGTTATACGGGGAGTATTAGTCACAGTTGCATACCACAGAGAAAATTGAGACATTCTACAAGGACACCGAGACTATTCGAGTTAGAAATTTAAAGAACGTTCGCGGATATGCAAATGTGGACGCCCGCACCTGTGCGCACGCGCGCATATTCGCGAATAGGCGCGCATTAGCGCACCGGCTACTGCAACCTTGAAGATCGAGAGTATACGTATCTCGCTACACGTTGCGGATAATCCTTCTCCTCACCTTCTCGTTAATGCTCGCCGTGTCCTTAAAACGTCCCTTTTTTCAGCAGAAACATCATCGACACCCGACCACACACCATCGAAGGAGAACACTGCATTAAACACACACCGCATCCCATCTACTTTATATGGAATAATAACACAAATTCCATACAATAAACAGCCGTATAACGCGAGTAGCTACAACTTGAATTTCCACATATCTAAAATATAATATATAATAAACTACGGGAACGTCTTTTTATTTTCCCGACATTCGGTACAAATCCGTGGAGAATGAATTTCCCGAAAGGTTTAATGGATAACCGAAATGTTGTTATGTATATGTTCGAGTATAATGTAGCGGTTTCGAAAACGTCGATTCGATTTACAAGAAGAATCTAAGGTGTTATCGCATACCCAGAATCCAATGTGGTGTCACGTGGCACGAGGTTGACTCCATAGTTCCCCTTTATCCCGTCAAGCATCCCGACTCCTTGAGGTCGAGGAATTTAATAACGGACGAGGTCGAGTCGCGCACTTAAAAAAAAAGAGAACCCGATGTTGGTGACCAGAGGAGGTTGCGCTCATTCATAGGAATTTTACAGGTTGTCAGGCAGGTTTGACCGGCCTTTGTCATGGAAGTAACACCGGCGAGAGCCACCACGAAGATATTTGTTCGCTCGGCTCGACGAATCACGGATGGATTTAGATACCGTATACCTGTGGCCTGCGAGAACACGACCCCCGCCTGTCGCTCATTAGCCGATTATCTTGAGATTGATTCGGACAATCAACAAAGTCTAAACTAATCTTTTAAGCTAATATCAAGAAGTTACCTTACCCATCGATAAAGAATATGTAAAGAACCATTGTCACCGGATACTATTTGGAAGTCGGACTTCAATGTAGGAATACATTCGGACGATTTTTATAGTGAAAGTAGAACGGTGAATAATCGGTTAACAGACATTCGGTTTGTCGTACTAATAGGTTCTTCGGAAGAACAACTTCGCCGTGTGATTTTAATACTGTAAACGTGAATTGTCGAGGATATTATATCTATTACAAAACTAATAAAAATCGATGTACACCGTTCTGTTAACTGCAGATTCTTGTATTATTCGTGAATTTAAGAAATCGCTCATTTCTACTTTCCCTCGATACTCTCGATTTATATATTAACCGAGTTTAAATTCTGAGTTCTGAGTGAAGATTTTAACATATCAAAGAAAACCATTGTTATTCCGTTTTGTATATTTCTTCAATATATTGACTCAAGTGTGAGTTTCCATGTAATCCATTTCCGGAAGCAGACAGATGATACAATACAGAATAGCGAACCAAGAATGGAACAGTTCTAAGGAAATATATTAATAATATCACATAACAATTAAATATTTTACCATTTCCCCTAATTTCTCGCAAAAAAACTGTTGCAAAGTGCACGAACTTTCTGGCCAATTCAATATAAATTAACTCAAGTGTGAGTTTCCGTGTAATCCCTTTCCAGAAGCAGATATCGCTACATTACAGAATAGCGAACCAAGAATGGAACAGTTCTAAGTAAATATATTAATAATATCACATAACAATTAAATATTTTACCATTTCCCTTAATTGCTCGCAAAAAAACTGCTGCAAAGTGCACGAACTTTCTGGCCAATTCAATATATTGACTCAAGTGTGAGGTTCCGTGTAATCCGTTCCCGGAAGCAGACATCGGTATATCATAGAATAGCGAACCGAGGAAGAAGCATGTAGATGTAGATCGATCTACGGTTCGTTTAGGAATCGAATTCGGGTAGCCGAACCAGACAGCCGATTCGACATCGGTCAACCGTAGGTGAACACGTAGAAGTGTAGGTGTAGATATGTACGTACATGGTACAGTACCGATATATGTATCCCGTGTACGCCTCGCAGAGGACTCGTGAACCGCCTCTTTTATCCGGGGCGCAATTGAGTCAACGGCCTTTCGAAAGAAGTAACGGTATACGATTATTACTCCTACCGAGTCTATACTCGACGAAACTAAAACATTCGCGCGCGTTTCGCAGCCTGGTTTATGGATATGGAGTCAGGGTATCGGTTTACAGCCGCGGCGACAAATCGCTACCTTTAAGCGATTCGTAAAGTGAAACGCGCCAAACTCAATCCCTAATATACCTTCTTAAGAAGGAAGTGAGACATGATTTATCAGTGTCGGACATTAAAGGTATTACCACATCGATAAAGAATTAATGCCGCGTGGTTGGGCATTCCAGAAAATTCTCCACTGCGAATCATTTCACGGAAGAATTTCAGAACTGAAACTATTCGATGGAATATTGCAATATTTTCTGAGAACGTATATTAACATATTCGCACCGGATCCCGCACGTCTGAGTTTCTCGGATCTTTTACCGGAACCCGCATAACTCAAACGTGAGTCTTTAGATACGTTACACTTTGGTTTCAACACGTTCGAGGACGTTTTGATTAAGTTGTATGTCGGTGTTTGTAGCATTTTTGGCAAGATAACTTTATTTTCAAGATAACCGTTACGTGCGTAATATTCGGCTAAAAATGAACGCGACGCGAGAGTGTCAGGAATAATCGGAAGTTAGGATACTTGAAATGTCGTCGTTTGGCAGCGCTAATAAAAAATATATTACACGCTGGAATAAGAAAGAACTGATATTTATTCGCGTTGTATTTATTTATGCCACGAATCTATCTGCAGCACCTGTTTACTCGCGACATTATTACTATTCTATGGTTTTATATATCGCGTATATCGTGAAATATTTGATTACGAAATATGCTTCCTCCGAAACATATTTAATTGTTTGCACGATAAAATGATTGAGCACGTTCTTTAAATACACTATATTTGTTTGCTATTGATAATTGGGTTTTATTTAACACTAGAAATACCAAAGGTGTCAAGATGACTTGTCTGCCATTTTTAGTTAAATTATTCGAATATCTCACGGCGCAATGTTTAAGATTTGATATACTTCCGTTTTATATACAAATCGCAAATAATTGAATCCATTAATTAACTTCAATCCTCCAGCCATAATTTATATATAAATAAGGCTGGATGAATTATGTTGATTAATGGATTCAATTATTAGCGTTGTGTATTTAAAACAACAGTATATTAAACCTCAAAAAATCCGTCGTGGTATATTCGAATAATTCAACTAAAAATGGCAGACAAGTCATTTTGACTCGATTGGTAGTTCTAGCGTTAAATACGCGATGTTAATTATTCTCTGGATAAAATAGATAAAGAGCGAAGGAAAAGTGATTGAAAATTTGAATTTGTTCTTAAAGTACTTAAACTACGCCGGTATTGTTATCCTCGGCGAGTGTGCAACCGGCGCAATTGCTCGATGACCGCGGACAACCGCGGAGCGAAAGGGGAAATGTTCTCTAACCGTGCGGAAAAAAAGAGAAATCGACGCCCAGATGAGAGATCGATGTCCTATAAAGAGAAATGTCTATTCCTCGATGAGCCTTATAGTCCAACACTTTCCATCCTACCGTCAACTTAAATCGCATTCCTTAAGACTTCGATTAGTTTACACTTATGGAAGATTCACGAATAAAAGAAATCCATGAAAAGAACCAACTAAAAGAAATAATGTTTCGCAATAAAAACGGACAAGCGACGAATAAATACCACTGTATACTCCAGTCTGTTATAAGTTAGAAAATGTGAAATTTTGTTAAAGGAAGTGTAGTGAAAAATGACGAAAATAAATAATCAAAAGAGTTGCTTTACTTGAGTGTGAATTTACTGAATGAACCGAAATCATAATCCTACGAGCGTTTATCCCTTCGCCCTCGGCGAAGTACTCGCCTCGAAAAGACGAGGAATGCATTCCGTGAGGTCGTCCGCCGACGTTCTGCATTCGCAGAAAAGGACGAAGAAGCCGAGGAAGCGAGCAAAACGAATTAGCATCCCGATCGTCCAGAGAACTCTTCGTACACTCGTTTCTGCCTCTCTTTCCTCGTCTTGTTCGGCGAATATTTTATTGAGAACACGCGGAAGAAAGAGAAAGACAGGGAGACGGAGACAAGGCGTAGTCACACGAGCAACCAGATAAATCACTACGGTTTCGATAGCTCATGAATGTTTTCTGTAGATGGAAATAATATGGCGGACCCCCGATACGCCGATACGGATTTAAATAGCGCGAGCACTACGGGCTCTGTGCCGATGTCACTGTAGATGAATATCTAGAATATATCAAACGTTTACATACATCTACCGCTTCCACGTACACTTGGAACTTTTTTACCAAACTATACTCTGGTATTCTACGTATTGGTACGACTGGGTATCTTGCTGCCATGAACGACGTGTAATATTACAAGTTCTAAACACCTACATATACCTATATACATGTATAGAAACTTATCTATCTTATATTTTATATCATTTTTCCAAACTCTTTACAAAGTGTTATCAACTTATTGCCCGTACACCTTCGACCGAAAATTCAAGGTTCTCCTGGGTGGTCTCCTCATCAGTTTACAAAGAATTGTCAAATAAAGAGTACCATTTCGTAATTACTATAATCTTGTTCAGATATGCTTTCTTTTGTAAAAAGCAAGTGAACCATACCTTAATTTCGACGCAGTTTTGTCGTTAATCATCCTTCCTCTATCTTTACTTTAATTTCGTACTTGCGCATGATGTCTCCGTCGGTAGTGATACGTCGGAAGAACGAACTACTCGATCCGTTAGGTAGTGGTTTCTCCGAAGTTCTCCTATGAAAGAGATTTCTCGTGTGTGTATATGTACTCCGAGTGGGTGTGAGAATTGTGTAGGCGGTTCTCTCACATAGAAGAAGGAAGTGGGATCACTGACGTTCCAAGCTGACGTCGAGTCGACCAGCGACCGCCGAGCAAACGCACCGAGCTGTAAGAGGGTGCGGGCGGACCATCTCGAGATCGGACACGCATACATGCGTCATCGTTTGCATTCGTAAAACACACTTGATAAAAATTATCTTCGCGAGCCGAGTATCGTGAAGAACTTCAGTTTGTACACTGGGAATTTTTGATAGTCGAAAAGGATACTGATGAAGTATCGGTTTGGCCAAAATATTCGTGCGGAGAAATGTAGGGATTTTTATGAGCGCGGGAATATAAAGCTGTCTGAAGGATAGGAAAATGTTATAAGTCAATATGGACAATACATTATTGAATGAAGGAAATACAAAATATATGAGAATTAGATGAATAAAATCAATGGTGTCGTAACTCATTACCTGTATTTAACAAAGAATTTACTTCCCCGTCAGACTATTTGTTTCGGTGAAATCGAACAATCATCAAATCTAGTGATACAATTCATGCACTTAAATTAGGATTAGCATGATTGTCAACTATCGATAGCTTGCATAATTATCAAAAGAGTGGAACAGTTCTATGTAAATATAATAATATCACGTAACAACTGAATATTTTACCATTTCCCGTCTAACGTAGCTGCATAAGCAACGCCGGTGCTGTTAAGCGGTAGCACTGAAAAAATACGGCATCATCTTCCGCGCATGCGTACTGCGATTTTGTTAACGGCTCATGGAATTCAGGCAGGGTGGGTATTAATATGAAAAATAATTCGAGGACGTAAGATTATTTGTAGAATCTTAAAGGCAGGATGTTCCTTCGTCGTTCGATGTACAGTGCCATTCGTTGTTTCAGGTAATACGATCCTCGTGACGCAGAGTGCATGGCCGGTTCATCATACGCCTCCCTCTCTGCGCACCGATTTCCCGGGATTCCTCTTTCCAGCCACGAATATTATATTGTAATATTTATCGCCGTGAATACCGAACACGGGCATATATTACGTTGAGTAGAGTGAGCCCGGTGACGTGCCAAGTTGACGGTGAGCCGACCTGCGAACACAGCATCCAATGGTTCTTTACATTCCATCGCCTGGTACAAGTACATCTCCTCCGCCATTAAACTAGCGGAGGCGCGCGGAAAAAATACTACAATTTATACATCGATTTTACGATTCGAAGTTAAAAGCATTCGAGATGTCAGTAGGCAGTATATTATTAAAGAATACTTTAGACGTACTTAGACACTGTATGGATAGTTTTAATTCGTGCAAATAAAAGAAGTTTTATAAACAATATTGTACTATACGGCGCATAGAAAAATACCCGGACAATACTTTTTAAAACGTTAGTAGATTCCGTCACTTTCAGAGGAAGTCAATCAAACGAGTTTGCATTATATAATTACGGAAAACGTTGAGAAGTTATATCTTTTTGCAGATGCTTTTTAAAGGTGACTCCTAACGTAACGTTATTGCATAAACCGATAAGTTAGATTTCTACACATAAAGTACGATGTCCAACGTGTAATTTAAATCGTTTTAAATCCATTGGAAAATATGTGAGTTGAAATAAATATATTTTCTTTCCATGAATATTGTGCTTTATTTATACTTGTATATGGTTGTATTTTGGGTGTAACGATACAAGACTGAAACTGGAAAGTGCAGAACAAAATCAAATCTATGTGTAAGAAAGGAAACATGTAATACAAGGAACCTTGATTTGAAAAGAATTCACTGGAGCTTTGCGCTTTGAAGATTTTAAATGACCGCCATGGCGATGCCAATGGATAAAGCCATACTTAAATTACGCTAAGATGATTTCTCTGAATAGATCGAGAGTCCAGGTATAATAGACCGAATCAAACCGTCTTTTTCACTGAAGAAGATGCGACATGCGTATATATACGTTCCTATATACTTCCACTTTATTTATGACGCATTTACACGCACTCAATCTCTATTCAGACCTTCTACACTACTTCATCATACGGTTCAACATTAGTCGACTGCACTTTTATCGAGGTTCAGTTGGCAATATAGTTCGAGAATTAAATGAAAAATCTAGTAAACTGTGAGTTCGTGAAGATCTTTTAGTAAATAACACTAGAAGTACCGAAGCAAGTTTGTCGAAAATTGTTCAAAAATATAAAACCGAGCATTGTTTGAGATTTGACATTCCTATATTTTATGTACAAAACGTACATAATTAAAACCGTTAATTAAATTACATCCTCCAGCCACAATTCGTATGCAAATAAATTTATAAGGAAATTTATCAATTCGGGAATGGAACATTTTTTCGCATCGAGATTTGGGAATTTGATTTTCTTCAAAATGGGAATTATGACATCGGAGAATCGTCGGTCAAGGATTATAGATAACGATGGGAATTATCTAATAGAATAACGTTTAATATGGTAAAACAAATGGAATTTCATAAAGTATATGAAAAATAATTGATTACTTTCCGGTGCCCCTAATATAACTGAACATATATTCGGTAGTTTTAGTGTTAAATGAAAAGTTACCATGACATTACTAGTCTGCTTACAAGGAAGGCATGTAAACGAGAAAAATCCACGTTTTGCAAGGGCAGACCAATATCTTGATCATTCGACCATGAGACAATCCCTGAATAATAGTCGCATATGGAGCACCTAGCGAGGTGATTCATTGCCATTGAAACGATGTCGCTTTAATGCGCATCGAACTCAACACTTACTTTAATCAATACGCTCTCACATTTTATATAATCCCACACGGTTATATGTTTTACAATGCAATGATTTCCTTGAACGACTGCTTAACATGTTCTTTTTTTCCACATAGATTTGAATCCAATTCAATTCTGACCAAGATTTATGCCATACACTTCCGCCGTTAATCGGAACAAATGTAATCTCCCGCAATGCTACCTATAATTATTGAGAAGGTTGTGACTTAATAAGTCCGTTAATTAAATACGTATTAAAATCCGACTGAATTGGCTAGTTGAATATCTGCACGATTAATCTTGAGACGAAAATTTGTTTCTGGACCATTGAGAATCCCACACGTAGCCTCGGGATTCGAGGAGTCAAAGTATACAAGGTACGACAGGTTATCGTACCGATTTCTTCGTGCTTAGCATTGCCGCGCATCAGTGGACTTACGCGCTCGTTTGCAGGTATGCCAAGCATGTAAGGTCTAACGCTGAAACGTTCGTCGTTCCAACAAAACGAGTGGGAGGAAGGGCAGCCATGGATCGAAGAGAGAGCTGAAGGGTGGGAAGAATCACAAGAGGGAGAGAGAGAGGGGGGGGAGAGAAAAGAGAAAAACTAACAGAGAGTTTGTAAGGGAGATATAGAGAAAAAGGGGAAAAAAAGGTAGATAAAAGGAGGAAGGATCGAGTAAAGAAGTGAGAAATCTTCGAGAAGTAAGGAAGAGAGAGATAGGTTCTACCTTCTTGGATCCATTCCTCGATCAGTGCGCGGTACGTGTGTGTATGGGTACCAACATAGGAGATTGAATTCGTGGTGTACGTACATGCGGAAAACACACAGTTACGTGGGCCATGCAGTGTCCCTACTCATGGCCTGCCGCCTCGACACTTTAAAACTCGGAGTAAAGATACGGTGGAACGAAGAGAGCGAGCGAGTGGGCTGAGTGAAAGAAAGAAGTAAAGAGGGAAGAGAGAGAAAAAGGTCGAACGGTAGAAGCAGTGCATAGCCAGGGAGATGGTGGGAAGAAAAGAGGAAGACCGAGCGTACCGAAGTAAGGAGAAGAGACGATGGTAAAGAAAGAAGGGAGGAAAGAAAGAATGCATTTGGATTGCTCGATAGAGTAGGTGGGCATATAAGAAGGCTAGGTCACGCTGGTGGGAGTCCTGGCCACGGACTGGCCGGACAACCCGCAGCGGTCTCGGACGAAGAGCAACTCTGCCTATATTATGGAACACACCATCGAGAACTTATAACCCCCAACACCGTTCCTTGGTGGGAATTCGCCTCTCTGCCGCGTACGTTAAGCACGCCTTTACATTGCGCGCGTATTTGCATCTGCATATTCCTATACGAATACGCGGTGGATTCTTCTGTTATACTCGCGAATTCAACGTTTGATAATACTTGGATAGATGGGGCTTTATTTGTAGGCTATCGGTATCTGCTGCGTCTATTATGTAAGGGATAACATCGAATTTGGTCCAATAATAATGGACTATCTTCATCGGACAAACTTAAATTTGCAACTAACGTATCTCTACCGTCACTCAATCGTAGTAGGAGAAATGATCTACAAAACTGAGCATTCTTTAAATGTACGATGCTAACACGTTTGCTTACATCATAGATCTACCTGATTTGTGTTTTTACCTAAGCATCGACAAATATGGACCTTGCGTGTTAACGAGCACTCGCAAAGATTACACGTAAAGAGACGAGATGTACGAAGAGGAAAGGAGTAAGTACAGAACGTGCGCCACAAGTATCGGTCAAAGGAATACCACAGAAAGCAGATCCTGCAAAATCATCCGTGGCTCGTGTGCACCTTTAATGAAGATGTGGTAGGTGTATGAATAAGCGGATACAGCCTACGTGCACGGCTGTCTCCTACCTCTGAAAATCGCGTGCAATGTCGCAGGACGGCAGGTGGACGGTAAAGAGAAAATAATGTTTCACCGGGTGATATCGCGGCTATGAAATTCCTTTTACTTTCTCTCCTACAATGGAATTTTTAGCATTACGTTGGGTGTAACCGGCTCATTTGTATAGCCGCGTATTATTACGCGACGTGATCGCTTAATCGCGGAACTCTGATTTCTCATGCCAATGGACACTATGAATATCGATACAAGCATATTATACTATTCATACACTCAAACTCTGATGTGCTATTTTGATTTGAGAAATCACAAAAGATCTTGCGCGTAAGGATACGATTGTTTCTAACCGTTCATTCGTATTAAACTCGTGATCCAATTAAAACGGAATTCGAATTCAGGTAATCTATAGGAAAGGTACAATGAGTTGTCTTAACTTGTGCAAGATCGTAAGGAGAGAGCAGCTGGGTGGCGTAAGGTTCCGTGGTAGGTGCATTTAGACGGTCGTGCACACGTCGAGATTCGTGGCCGTTCGCCGATCGTTGACACGAGACCGGAGTGCCCGACTGCGTTATCGCTTGCGTGCGAACAGGTAACCTCGCGATCTCTCGTTGACTGTATGCATGCAGCTATTTTCTTATGCCGGACCCGTCCTGCGCTATGCAAACAAATACGTCGCGAAATGTTTCTTCTTAACTACGGTACTCGAATGTATAAGGACGTGCTTTCTGAGATTTTACTATTATACGAAATAAGAATATTATTACATTGAATTCCTACTCGAAATCATTGTTGATACGCGAAAGATAATTAATACTAGATCCTCTTCAATAGTATAGTATTCATGTTTCGAAAATACTTTTGATTTAATTTTACGCAGCGCTTTGAGAAGCTGTACATTGTATAGCTTTCGAGTGCCCTTATATTCTGTTTTCGAGGGGTACATGAAAAGGAAGACAGTGATGTAAAAGATGAAATCATTCTCAAAGTGAGAAGCCGGAAGGACCGCATCGTTTGGGAAGTTTCTCCCCGTTCCATTTTCCTGGATATCCTTTCACGCGCTTAGCTGGCAGATCATCCTTTCATGTTCGAGCACGAGAGTGCGTTCGAACCTGGTAAGATTGTCTGCAGGAAAATCGGTATAGTAAGAGGCGAAACGCGGAGGCCTCGTATGACACGGGCCACGACAAGGGGAGTCGAAACCGGAAGTGGTCCATTGAGGACGGGAGTTGCCGTGGCAACCGCGATCTGCTTTAACCCCCGGTCGATCATCGGTGTTCCACGTCATTCGAAAGCAGCTTATTATTTGGGGTCGTTGCATCTTCCTGGAAACTTCGAATACACCGAAACCAAAGACAATGGTTTCGGTATAACTTCCGCGTACTAAATCTATTATAACTTAAACTAATCTAGTATGCAGCATCCCAATTAATTCTATATTGCATCATACTATCGCTTGTTTCTGTTTTTCTCAGCGCTTAAAATCATTTTCGTAGATAATCTTTTAATTAATATAATATAGCTTGCGTTGATATTGCAGACGCGCGTGACGAGGGTAATCGTAAATTATTATATATTATTTTAATTGACGAATCGTGATTTAAGGAAACCTACGATATATTTTTATTCTTTAAAATATATATCCTGTGTTTCCTTAAAACATGAAATATATTAAACGTAGAAGTAAAAACTATACTACAGAAAGTACTGCAGTCTGTTTCAAGTAAAATATGTATCGACATAAGGGAGTATTTAATATGTATCTTCATAAAATATATAATTTAGAATGCTAAATTGTAGAGGTCAAACATAGAGTCATAATCTGTGCAACTATGTTTACACCTTTCAAAATATAAGTAATAGATTATTATGATGTACATAGAGGAACATGTTTACAATTACTACCAGAGAATTAGATATTTATTGTTATAATATCCTTGTCATTTAAGTTCATTATAACAGTCATAGTGGTATGGCAGGCATATGTTACAAGATACCACAAAACACTGGGAAGTCTAAATGATTAAAATATGACTGCATGCATCTTGTATTCGAATTATAATTGCTGATGTCTGGCTTAATTAAGAACTAATATCTTCGTATATTTCACTGCTCTACTTAAATTATTGAAAAACTGGTACATATTGGGTCAGAACAGGGTACGAGTGAAAATTGCTGTACCATAAAGAGGTTATGTAGAACAAAATTGGCTTGAAATCTTCTTACAGATAGGTTAGGTACTGCGAGGGGAAATATACTCGTGAAAAATGCTTCACATTCGTGCGGATTTTGTTCTCAATTCCATAAAAAAAGTCTTTCTATTGCAAAACATAGACATGTTACACAAGACTTCGAGTTGCTTACGAGCTCGAATGCTTACATCACTAACGGTTGGGTTAATTGTCTTACATCGCGGGGAATATGTTTGAGGATGACAAGAATCATTTTGTATATCGACTAACAATAAAATTAGTTAATTAAACAACTACTTAGTACGTTATATGACTAACAATAATTACCGGTGACAAGAGGTGAACGGCGACGCAGCAAACTGAAAGACGGCACGAACGGGACAGCTAGATCGACGAATTCACCGAACACGGCCGAAATGATCCGATGATGAACGACCACGGCCGAAAGCCCGCGATCAGTTGCACTGTATTACATAGCACTGCATTTTGCGATAGAGTTCTTTCAAATGCTCGGAAAAGCCACATAATCTTGTCTATTTTTTAAGTCGTTACTTGTATTATTACAACTATCCGTAAATATTCAGAATCAATGTGTTACGAAACGAAATTTTATCGTTGCTTTACGAATGTGAAAGTACAGATTAATGTTACATACGACGAAATAAAATGTTATTTAATTATGATATGTCGCACAATGCACTTTATCGTATGTATTACTTAATTTTTTCGAAACAGTTTAGACTTCGTTGCTTTGTGACGCGCCAGAAAGTGTTTTGCCACTGACTGTCGCCGCGCTTGCGCACAAATCAGATCAATTACACGATGAACCTATAGTAGCTGGAAGGATTCAAAACTGTTTGGGTTTAGTTTGGATAATTCTTTTTAAATATACTTTCGTTTAGCATGGTGTTCTCCTCCAACCCTGTTACTCCATGCATTCCACACACATACATGTCCCACCAAATTTTAAGAGGAAACTAATAATTTATATGATCAGTATGCCACAGTTCATATTTATATTTGATCGTGATCCTTTAAATAGACATTTGAAGGGTAGAATCATTCTTTGAATGTCTGTTAACGGATGACGATACCAAATAATTAATATAACACGATTGTATACTATGAACGCGATAGCGGATCCTTTAAAGAAATTCGACTGTATGACTCATTTATATGAATCGTCACTAGAAGCTGTCAAGGGCGACGAAGTTTCTTTATCCGACACTGCCTATGTGGTGTGTGAAGTATGCTTTGTGTATGTGTGTGCTATGTATTGTATGCGATGTGTGGGTTCGCGGGGCGCGTTGTGTTGTAGGAATGCTGTCGGCAGCCGGCAGCAGGGTCGCCCACTGTTACTTGCTGGGACTTGCTTTTGCTGCCTCTTTGCCCTTCCTGCGCTGCCGACTCGCTCGATTCCGTTTTAAAACTATATTGGCGTGCCCCCTTTGTACTTGCGGGTACTCGGTTCTTCAATGTGTATGTTCTCTCATACGTACATACATATATCGTATTACATATTTGTCCGGAGGAAGAGCAGAATCGTCGTCGCCGTGGTGTTGCTCGTGATTCTCACGGACATGTTAAGGTACGTCCAGACTGAAAGTCTATGTCCGCGAACTACTCGAAGAACTTGGTCTGCTCGTGCCTTTAGCGCAACTTTCTCGTGCGATTCAAACCAGAGCGCACGCGCGATACGCGCCAACTTTTTGCGGAGTATAAATGAATCGGGTATTATAATCGTAACATAAGAACCTCGTTGAATGTAATATATAGGTAATCTGTGCATAGTCATTCATTTGATTATATGTGTTAAATATGGATAATATAAAATGCATGATGCAAGATAGTTTATGTACTTTGTAGGTAATTAAATAAGTTGGTTTATGAAATTGGCAGAAGTAGTCTTCCACATTATTCAAAAATTTCTTAAACGTCGAGGAGGTTTTAAAAGATTTAGCCGGGTCTTTCTTGAACTATAAAGCGTCTACCGGAAAACAATCTTGTAAGGTTAAGCCGAGGTTTACCGGAGGAACACGATACCATAGACCTGCTACTTCGGAGGATTCAAAACGAAAGCAAGCCGACTGTCGAATTCTCGGGGATTCCCAAGAAATGCTTGGGACGGTTGTACGTCTGAAAGCAGGCAAAGAGACTCCGGTAAGGTCCTCAGTTCAGGATTAAGGCTATCTCTTTTTCTCTTTAACTGTCAGTTCTTTCCACGAAACTCATCACCGTTCAACGGGCTTTATCCTGGTTTGTTTGCCTTTTCTTTCAGCCGCTCTAGCCTTGCTTTCCTCTCTTTGTTTCTCTTACCCTCGTCCTCCACATTTCCTTCTTTCCCTCTCTTTCTACCACACACGCAACCTTTTGCCATGCCTGCTCCTTACAGCGGGGCTATGGTCTCCTTCGGCTTGTCTGTGAGAGAGGAGCACTCCGTTTTGGTCTTCGTCGTTTTCAGTGGCGTGGCTGGCCGCGTTCTCGATAATCAGCCGAGTCCTACCGAATCCTGATCCCCCGAGTCTACCACCTGCCGCACACCGTACCAATGAAAACCTCTGTTTTATACCACAGCGATACAATGGTTTCACTGTTTCCCAAATCATGCGTGTTAAATAGATCACATCTTTCAGGACGACTTTGTTTACTGCACTTTAAACTGCCACCATTAGGTATCCTTATAATCAGTAGTAATCTCGACCATAATCCGGACGGACATGATTCAACAAATACTTATGAATACCTCGGTGCACTCGGGTAGGAATATCTTGTAAACTAAATGCATATTTAAAGATGTCTTAAAGTATTTAAATATCATGGAAATCTTTGACTTTCAAATATTCATTCGATTTAAATCACTAACTGGAATAATTTGTTTTGATGGCGTCTAACATAAAACTTCTACGAGTGACAGCGTGCCATATGAAGTCCTCCATTGCTCAAGGATACAGCACGAAGTGTTACAGGGTAACGTGTCAGAAGGATATCAATTTCTAATTACTTCTCAAAGGTACGTAGTGGGTCGTCGTGCTACTGTGGTATCATAAAGTTCCAACACATATGTAGAACACGATTTCAAGGTTCATACATTTTTAATCACTTCCCCCCTCTCCCTCGCGATATAATTTTAGAGCAGCAAATTATGTACATCCGAGTGATAAGCCGTAACTTTACGTGCTAGTTTCTAATACCCGATATATATCGTTTCTAATGAAATTTAAAATTACATGCTGTACCTATACACCGCACTTGCGCATACAGATAATTCCAGTTTGGAAATATAGATCTTTGAAACTTCTAGATACCAGCGTACCGGATGAAAACTATTTCATAAAGTCCTCGTAATACGAAAGTGAAATTATTCCATTTGTTATTTATTAGTGTGGCACGACAATACGACACACACACATTTCGAATGCTACGAGCAATAAATCGAATGACGTATAGTATCAGTGTCGTATGTCGTGCAATGGTTGATCGATGAGTGCAACGATGTCAACTCTAGCGTACACAAAGTTCGCTTTACTCTTGACGTTGCTCAATTTCGTACATACTTCTGCTCTTTATCGTTTCATTGCCACTTTCGCAATCTTATATATGCATATTATACACATACTTGATGAAGAGTACAAAACCAATGAAGCATTACTACCTTTTCTTCACACCCAATATATGCCAAACAGTTTTACATTGCACATACAAAAATTTGTGCTGCGTGGAATTAAAAAATTCGATGTATTACCTGAATTCATTCTAAAACAGCGGTTATTAGAGCAGGGCTTAAAATGACTAGATACGTTCCTGCAGCAGTGTGCCGTGTATGCCGGGTTGGCGGGCACGCGGTAACAGTTTGAACGGGAAAGAATGTGGTGCCTCCCGAAGCTAATAAAACAGACCGCCTCGTAATTCAACCTTGCAATTCCTGGGTATAGGTGCTAGCATAGCACCTCATTCTGACATTATATCTCGGTGCACTTAGGGTGCATTTAAAAGTAATGCACATCATAGCCGAAAAGTGGCAGAAAACGGTGGAAAAGCATGGAAACGTCGGTCGGTCTTTCAGACGGATAAGGTGGGATAAGTGGGCGAGCAAAAAGCGCTCTCCGAGACTGCCGCTCGTAAGAAACTACGTGACGTTTTACTTGCGGCAGAGAGGCTTGGTTCGGAGAAAGATGGATGGTTGGAGCAGAAAGGGAGAGACGAAGAGAGAACGGATCAATACCGTGCGATACACGCCGAAGTAATTTCATTGTCCACTGTTAGCGGCGGCTCACGTGTCGCGTGGCGCGGGCTCGGCGTGGCGTGCGGTCCTTTCTCTCTCTCTCTCTCTCCCCCTCTCTCACACCCTTCATCTGTCTCTCTCCCTATAGTTCTCTCTTTCCCCTGTTTTAATCTTTTTTTTTCTCTTCCTCCCTAATCCTCTATCACCCTCTATTTCTTCTCTCTCTTTCTGTCTGGCTTTCTCGTTCTCAACTTCTGGCAGGGGAAAATAGAACCCTTATGTCACGAGTGATAGCCGTACGCGGCTACTGGGTATTGATCACCCTTGGCAATCTATGTTAACAACAGTGTTTGCAGATGACGAGATCAATTATCTAGATAATATTGAGACAATCGAGCGTCGAGTGTTATGGTGCTTGTTCTCTGAGTCTAATATAGTCTCTTATGTCACCGATGAATTCGATGCTTCCGTGAGACAATGTCGTTGATACGAGTTTTAACATGTTGCTGTATGCTAATCACATCGTTTGACTTTGTTTTGCAAAAAGCGCACTCGATGTAATAAGAAACAGAGGGCTTGTATATAAAATCGTTATAAGGAGATTAACAGTGAACTATAAACATACTTCTATTTTGTTAAAACCGTTTACTTGCAAAGCGAACTCTCTCCACACGAGCGCAACTCTCACAGATGATCTTTCACTCTCGAACATTTAGAGCGTTGACTTTCTCTCCTATCGAAACTGTCGTTCGTGTGAACTGGTCGGATGTGGGAACGTTCGTAATCAACAATGATGAGATTATTCATGGGGATCGATTGTATTTCGAAACAGTATCAACTATCACAACGAGCATTCCACGGACTTTGATCAAAAGTTGATGGAAGTTTCATTGCCATCTGAAGAGGATGAACTCATTGCCAGTGAATTCAAAATATTCTATAAATTGTCGATACTAATAACGTATGACAGCTTGAAAGTTGAGAAATATTATTAATATCGATAAAGGATCACCTGGTAAAATAAATAACTGTAATACGTTGAATCATATTTATGATACTACGCGGACTTCTCCAACCTGAAATTTATACGGTTATTTTCTAAGGGTGTGTTTCTAGAGAGATTTCTTTCCATCCGGGTATTAAGAGTTTACTGAAATTCTGCTTTCTAAATAATTGATACGACGCATCGTTCCATTGTTATTTCGATAAATCAGCGTCCTTTCTTTCTTGGCTCGTCTCTGGTCATTTCATTTCTCACTTTCCCCCGTTAAACCCCGCGCAAGGAGGGGCAATGGAATTCGAGTCTGCGGATCTTGGAGACGCATCCTCTCGACTTGCCCCTCGACCATCTTCCAGTTCCCTCCTACGCTCTGCTTCTTTACACTGCCGTATCGTTCTTTCTCCGTTTCTCCATGGACATCGTACGAGATACACATAGAGACAAGCAGATAGAAATAATACATTATTTAAATAGTGTGGCGACTACGGTGCGTGACCTTCTCGTCGACGTCGCGCCTGATTCCCCTCCTTAGCCTCTTCCCCTCTTGCCATGTGAACCGTCACCCACCTCTTCTTCCTTCCCCACAGTCTACTAACGCCGTGGTTCACCCTTGCGTTCAATCCATCCCCTCCATGGAGACTATGCGCGCGCGAGCACACCCCTTCTCTCTGACATCCCCTCCTTTCCTTTTCATCCTTCTCTGCCTTTCATTTACTTCTGACAGTCCTCTCTCTTTCTTTCGTACCGTCTACTTTTCTCCTCTTATCGTGTTCTCCTTCTACCGTTCACTCGGGAACTCTTTTCTTCTTTCTCTCACGTTTATTTCGTCTTTTCTGCTGTTATCTTTTTCGCCTTTTATCACCGTCCTCTTCTACCGTCAACCCCACCACTCAACTATCAAGCGACAGTTCTTGGCGGTTCTCCTCTGTCGACTGCGGAGCATAGTCTGTTGTGTGCAATACAGGGTGGCTTGCAAGGACGAAGAATTGAACAAACTCCTTAAGGCGGTTACTTGCCGCCGTTCCCGGGTTATGTATAAAAGGATATGTATGCGTTCGCAGAGAAGGTAACGCGTTGGTAGTTGAACGGCACGTCGTGTACCTAAGCACCAACGTTCCTAGGTAGACTACCTAAACGGACAGTCAGAGGGGTTTTGGGATTTTCTTTGTCCAAGGAACCGTTTTTCGCGGTGGAAGAAAGG
This sequence comes from Nysson spinosus, assembly GCA_910591585.2. Classification (NCBI taxonomy): domain Eukaryota; kingdom Metazoa; phylum Arthropoda; class Insecta; order Hymenoptera; family Crabronidae; genus Nysson; species Nysson spinosus. The sequence continues at coordinate 11,571,054 of OU342832.1, forward strand.
ATCGTGTAATCACTTCTTTATATTCCATTACTAGCTTTAGAGTTAAAGGCAAACTGGCGCTGCGAACCTCTGATGCCCAGTCGAAATACTGTTGATGGTTTCCGCATACATCTTTACTTGGTCTTTTAAGATAGTACTTGTTTATTCGCATAACTTTAATTCTCACGTAGTTTATAATTTTCGAATTCGCAATAATCAACAATTGTCATCGAATTTACGATTATTTAAATGTGCGCCTTTTGTAAGCGATACGGAGTTTGGTATTTTTTGTTAACATCGTAGTACTACTAAAATATGTATTTCTGCGTATTAAGGTAAAGTCTACGTACCTCCACCACTACTCTTTACAACAGGTAAGCGTGAATATTATAGTAGGGTTGAATGCGCGCGTCCTTCCGGCCTTTCGAAAGGTGTTCTCTCGCGCCAGGCATTACCCGCAGGCCAAAGTTTAGTATATCTACCGTTAGGGAGCAGCACATTTTGCCCTGTCCTTTAAAAAAGGGATGGGTACCAATTATTTTATAACTCTTACATAACATATACACGTGTACTAGACAATAATGTATCCTCTTATCGGCTCATATATCAATTTGACATATCATCATGAAACTAACATAAGCCTGATATTTCATGAAACATAAAGTTCCAGGACATTGATGTTTCAAGTTCAATCTTTCTGATTTTGTACCAAGTATGTCTGATGAGGTTCAAATTGAGTCGATTTCTGCAGGTCAGTTTAACATAAGTAGAATCCCATTTTACTAACTCAAGGAAAATCGTATGAATTTGTTCTAAAAAAAATGGAGTAGTTCGTGGATACCTAGGACACCCGCTAACCAGAGTACGAGTGCAAGCGCACGTAGTTCACTCAGTACTCCTGATGCCCCTTTCGTTTATCCGATTCTAGTCCCTACACCCCTCCAGGTCGGGCACACTTGCCCCTTCTTTCCCAGTCGTGTACCCTCTCTTTCTTAACCACTCCTCATCTGCCACATACAAACTATATTCGTAGTACTCGCACGGACGAAGGAAGAGCATGGAGGCGCTGTGAGCGCAGCTTCTTTCCCCTTCGAAGAAAGCGCAACTGTGAACAAGGCTTCAACCGACTCTGCCTCCGCGTGTCGGCGGCGTTGCCAAGTGCCCTCGACCATCTGTAACCGCTCCTCCTCTGCTGTTTATTGGTTTAATATTCAATACGCCTCACGACTCCTCCGATGTGTAACAAGGCGATGTAGGTGCAGGTCGAAGCGCGTGCGTGTACATATATCAGGACATGAAATTGTGGTAGATTTACCCCTCTCATCCTCTACACCTCCATCTCCTTCGGCGTACATACATCTCACTCCGTCACCTCTTCGTCCTTTATTCATCTCGCTTGCTCGTCTCCCCGCTCACTCAAATTTCTCTGTTTCTTCCTTTATCCTTCCTACGGAGCTCGAGCTATGTATGCGCATATACATGTACATACTGGAGTGCATAGTCAGGGGTTAACTATGTATAGTCGGATAATAGAGTTTGTCGAGTCGACATGCGCCCTTCTTGGACCAAGGTGCTGGCCTTGCCCCATATTTCTTCGATATGGCCGAGCAGCCGAGTGACGTTCGATATCTTGAGCGTAGACGCCAGTGGAAGAGCCGTTGACGACGTCGACGTAGCCGCCGACGTAGCCGCCGGCGTCGGTATACATGATCCTTTGACGCTACTGAAATCTAATGTGTGGCCCGATGATACGGTGTACATTTATTTTACCGTACCACTGTTTTACTTTTATTTACAGAATATAGGATTAATGATCATAATAAAAAGCTACTTTATATTGTCTGATATAATTTACTCCTATCTGACCTATAAGTGCCACATTAGTACCCGTACTACCTAACATAACAATATTAAATTTGATTTCTAATTCCACTATAATTTCATATAGCATATTTACAAGATTAATAATATTTCACCGATGCCTGCGTCCAAATGATGAAAACAATAACTTGTTTCCAACATGCCCATCACTGATTCGAGTATCACATCAGTTGCACGATAGTTCGTGCGTGAAGTACTATTGATTCGCCCCACAGACGATATGGTCATCCATGTTCGATTTTCGAGCACGTACAATACCGCCATTGTGTAATAAAATGAAGCAATGAGCCCGTCGAGCATTTCATTATATTCTTCCATGTAATACTTTTTAATCATCTCTTACATATTCACACACGTAGTAGCTTCCCGGATAATAAATTTACCTAGAAGTACAAAGTAAAAAACAGTAGACTCAGGAATTTGATGCGACAAGTATTGTAATAATCGCAATAGGAGTTCAGTCAGAAGCTAGTTTCTAGTACGTTCACATAGTAATACTTCATAGAATTTTCACTGTAAATAATAAGTTATAAACTGGAGACTCAGGAACTTAATAGGACGAGTAATAAATGCAATAGGGTTTTCAATAGGAGCTAGTTTTGGTTAGTAGCCGTGCGGAGAGCGATGACCAGATGTGCGGACAGTCGATGAAACGGGCACAGATGAACGAATGAAGTAGGATAGTATTTGTCCGTAAAATTTCGGTGAGCAAAGCAACGTATTGGGAGCGAGTCGGGCGATCCAGCTGTCGTCGTTGAAAGGACTTACGGACTATCCTCGAGGAGAGCCGAGGAAAAGAGTCACCCTATGGTGCTGAACGACTCACCAAGGGTCGGCTTTATCTGGGGGCAACCTTTGGACACCCTATAGTGACCGCAGGCAACTTCCTTGTCCCTCGTAAAACAGTATAAAGATTCCTGGGTTGGCGGAGACACGAGTTTTAGATTAACTGGACAGTGCCACTTGCCACACCTGCGAGTATCACTCCAAGATACACATGTATTCACCGTCGGTGGCCGTTATCATATCAACGGAAGCCGAACATTCTACGATATTGTTTGTTTACTAATATTTCCCGGCTACTGGAATCTTTGAATTATAAGAATACTCCAGAGAGATTTATGTAAACTCTTACCGATAAATTATTCGAAAATATGAAAATTCGAGAATATTGAAAATTATTTGAAAATATGTCTTATTTCATTTCATCACCTTAGATAGATTTGTTAGACTATAGATTATGAAAATTATTGTACTCAAATATTACTCAAAATATACTCGATTATAATTGAAATTCAATTACTATTGAAATTACTATTACTTCACTTTACTTGAAATTACTATTGCTACTATTTCAAATTACCATTGAAATTCACCTAATTGGTCAATAATATTAAATCAATTTTGGAAATCAGTATAATTGTGTATTCCAATTATTACAGTTGATTAGGGAACCATAGATCACAAAATGAATACTGCCTTTCGCCAACAGCTTAACGAGATAATCGGAGATTTTTCAAGTTCTCGAATAAGACATCAATTCAGTTTCTAAAAGGTACCGGAGGGTTGGCAGTACTCGTGGCGACTTAGGCGGGTTGGCAGGTCTGGAAAGCTGGCATCATCGATATAAGCTGTAGGTGCGGGTATCTCCGTCGCCGTTAGTGTCCAGTGTTTGTCAATATTATTGGCTGCCCCCTGTCAGGATATGGAAAAGAGAAGGACTATAAGGAGACTTCCCTTCTCACTTTATTGTGCAAGGAAACCCTGCTAATTTGGGATACTGAGTGTTAGACTTGGATAATTTAGGATACCCTTCGAACGGGGAGATACAAGTCGCTTCTGAAAATAGTCTTCGACACCCGTCCAAGAAAATATCTTCCTATTTAAGGGACACTGCGGTGAAAACAGAAATTCTTCTTCCTGACGAATGTCTGCTTCCTATATTTGTACGATACTTTGTCAGCTTTAATTCATTGCACAGATCTAAGAATAATAAAGGAATCTCTCTTCGCCGGAAGTGAAAGTGTACTTTCTTTGTAATGTCGAGGGAACATTAATAATTGTAATTTCATCTGAGATTTATAATAAAACGTATAAACTTATACCGATTATTAAATAAATATAATAAGTTGATTCAATTCAATCGTTTACTTTACTTCAACTATAAATCTAACACGATTATGTTTTATAAGAGCTTGTAATTTTAAGCTGTTAAGAATTCCAAGAAAAGAATGATAAACCTTAAATCAACGAAAGAAAGGCGATACACGAAGCTCTCGTATGGATGGTTGAAACTAAGCGCGAATAACCAGTCGAGGATTTAAGTGTGCCGAAAATAAATGGCCGACAATAAGGGATATCACGAGGTGCGGAAAGAATGTTGGAAAAAAAATTTCACCATGGCGTAGAGTTCATACGTCCAGTCTCAGAATAGCAGAAGTCCAAGTAAACACCGTAAAATGCAGGAGGCTGGCTACTTGTTTCGAAAGGGGACCGTTCTGAAAAGAAACGCGCTCAACGCTTCAAAGAATGTAGGAAGAAGATGTGGCAAAAGGAAAGGAATACACGACGAACGAGCAACGCCAGTCATTTCGAGGAATGAAAAGAAGTCGAGACATGGCCCTTTTTTCGAAAGCTATTGATCAAGAAAATAATAATAATATATTATAGTACACCGTACAATAATCTACGTATAAAGACGATTAATTATGATTTTATAACAAAATCATGTCAACTACGTATAAAGAGCGAAATGTTTGGGCGCACAGATTTTTGCCTTCTGGTTTTTGGTAAAATTCATTGCTTACGAATACTTTTTATGATACTTTTTATACTTACTGTATATTGATTAATAATTTACACCATACTAGTTTATATATGTATATAACATATATAAATATGTACATATTTTTAATATTCAATATGTATGTATAAATATAAATATTTACAGGTGAAGAAGAAGAGTCATCGATAGGTAGCTGTTAGTCGTTCACTGAATAAGGCTCAGGTGCCGAAGCGGTAATTTTCGTTGGTCGGTTCGAGGATAGCGTTTTACCGTGTTGTAAAGAGGCTCGTGCAGTACGCCGTCCGGCGCAGTCATTGCCACAAGTAGAAAATATACTTTCAAGCCTAACGGGATAATGTCGCCATAGTGACCTGCTCGGCCTAATATTTTTCTCCGCGATCCATAATATGCCAGCTCTGCGTACTCTCCATATTAGCATTACCCAGATAACTAGCCAATAATGTTGTCGACCGAATGCAATCACGGATCTTACAATTAGATCCGATGCAACTTCCTTTTTAATCGATCAGTCTTCTATTAATTGTTTGTTGTACGAACTAATATTTGATTGCTTGATTATAATTATTTATTATTTATTATTTATTATTTATTATTGATTATTGATTGATTGCTGATATTTATATGAGTAAATAATTGTATGAAATAAATTATGCTCATATGAATACTGTGTTGTTTATTTACAAGGACCCTTTTCTTTTTTATAAAATATTCTTAGAATTTGCGAATGTCCGAGATTTTAACACCTGGCACGATGGAATTTCGATAATAATATTTAATGTTATTAACAATATCAATTCATTATTTGAAATATTTTCTCTTATATTATTTACTAGGGGTACCGGAAAGTAATTAATTTTTTGTCACGTACTTTACGAAACTCCGTTTATTTTTGCAGATTAAACATTATTCTATTATCGTTATCTACGATCTATCACCGACAATTTTTCAATTCCATTATTTACTTTTTGAAAAAATCAAATTCTGAAATTTCGATGCGAAAAAATGCTCTACTCCCGAATTGATTAATTTCCGGTACTCCTGATACATCAATAATTCTCTTTTTATTTGGCATTTAAATTATATCTGGAAATGTACTTTTTGCGGAATTGTCAGACAATTATTTCTTTTAGTATAAATAACAAGACAAAAGTCATTAGATTAAAAATTCAAATTGCAATAATAATTAGATTAATCTCGCGAGTACTGTGATAAGTATAAAAAGTCTGGTAAATAGAGAGGGGTATTTTAACCTGGCAATCCTTCCCGTCATACGATTGTTTTAGTGAAAGGAATCAGTAAGTAGGTAAGCCTAATAAAAGAAAGCCTACTTTTACAGAGGTGCAATTTACATATTTTAAACTGTCATATGCCTTTCATGCAGATGAATTAATATTATTCATCCTGGTATTTGATACAGTAGATTTCACTTGGTCAAACTTTCTCATAGTAAAACAACACTATTCTTATCAAAAACAGAGTATAATCATAATCCTTGACCGATGATCTTCCAATATTATAAATTCCCATTTTAAGAAAAACCAAATTCCCAACCTCTGATGCGACAAAATGATCCACTCTCTTGTGGATGTACCAGTGTTAAAGCACCAAGATTAAACCCAATAAACTAAGAGAAATAGTTTGTCCAGTAAACGAGACAAAGAAAGGACTCGAGTAAGCAAGTTCCAGCAAAGTCATGGCAAATAAGATTCTTCGTTCCAAAGAAGCGTGGAGATCGTTTCCTTAGATCAACGAAATCGTATCGATCACATTGCGCAGCCAGACGGAGCAGGATGCAAGACGGTCATGCGCGACAAGTATCGTACATACTGAAGCACCTCCGAGTGTCTATGTTGAAACGATGAGCATATTTGCGGTATTATTAGGTGCGCGCCATAAGGCGTCACCCTCTCATGCTCCTTCGGCTCCCTTCGTCTCTTTTTTTATTTCTGTAAGTCGTTTATAGCGCAAGGCCACGCGGCGTTTGTGAACGGACCCTTCCCACCTCGACTTCCTGCGCACTTCCTCCTCTATATACCGTTCTTAAATAGCATACGCACTCGGTGACGCCGGTTTGTTGGTTTCCTCGCGGTTCCGGTTCGGCGAAACGTCCGCTTTGTGAGAAATAGCGATTGAGTAAACTGCCACTTTTAACCTCCCCCCTTGCTCCTCTTCGCTTTTCTGTTACCCACCATCAGCGAGCCCTATTCGGCAAGCCGCGTCGTTTGTTTCGTACTAAATGACAACTCTTTGACTCTTTGACTCGTTTGCTCTTTCTTCCGGCAAGGCACCCATTGAAGTTGCCTTTATATTTAGCGGTAAACATGTGTTCCTCATTATACGCGATATTCGGGAAAAGCTGGGAGTTTCGAGGGTGCCGATGAGGAAAGGAATCCCGGAAAATCTCACCAACGATCTTGTTCTTGGATCGTTCTCGAATAGTTTCGGCCTGCGATCGGGGATTTTATATCTTGTAGTATTTAGGAGATACAATTTCATGATATCTGAGGGGGATACTGAAAGCTGTTTTATGTTTGTCCAGTATTTCTTTGAAAGAAATAAAAGTGACAAGAATAGGCATTTAATTGATTATCATTAGTTATTGTAGTTATAATTAGTTACGATTTAACGGTATCTGAAGGGTGCAGGATGTTATTTTACATTCGAAAAGTATTTCTTTGAAAGAAATAAAAATTGCAAAAGTACACGTATAATTAATTACTATTAATTACTATAGCCATAATTAGTTACAATTTAATCAAGGATCATAGTTAACGATAGGGATTATCTAATAGAATAAGGTTTAATATGAACAAATAAATGGAGTTTCATAAAGCATTTAAAAAAAAATTCATTACTTTCCGGTACCTCTAATTATATATAATCTCAATCAATTAACCGTGGTATATTCGAATAATTTAGTTAATAGTTTTAGTTACCAGTTTTTTATATTTATTAGAGATTTTCGAGTAACGGTGATTATTCTAGTGACTTTCCATGGTGGAAATATTCAGGGAATCCGAAGAAATAGTAATTATGAACGTGTTAGTCATTATGAAGTAGCTGGATTTCACGATCGATATAAACGCTGAACGGAAGCCATTGTAATCAGTATGAAAGCTACCATAGATTTTCACAAGAGAGAGAGTCGGTGGTACAACGTTTCTTCTTCACTGACACGAATAACGAATCCGGGTGTACCGAGAATATTTTTTTCTTCTTCTCCATCCTTCATTATTCATTCCGATTAGATTTTTTTAGCCACTTTCCAAAAACGGATTTTACAGTTCACTGCGTGCGTGCCAATTACTTTTCTCGCGACACAATTGTCGACCGTTGTACAGTTGCTTCGTCGTACACTCATAAATAATTGGTGCGTATTGAAACAGTACATCAAAGTAGATTAAATGATTCATTGAATATACATCCTTGTTGTTGTCATTTTATACCAAACGATATTTCAATGATATGCAATAATATTCTACATTGCCTTTGTATTTGATCCTGTTTTGACCTATATTTTTGGAATTACCGGAACACAAAAATTAATTTACGATTCATATCTTACTTATCGTCACACAAACTGAACTAATAGAACCAACGTGTAGGATTTATATTTAAAGATTCATTAGTCAATTGCTGCATAAAAAAAAAGTTTAAAATTTGAGCCGCTTAAAAGTTTAAAATTTTCATTTATAACATAAATATTCCTTGAGTGCAAACAGTTAATACGTATTTAATGTCAATTACCGATAGATGATTATCATTTCGACATTGTCACGTGACATACGATACTAGCTACACAGATGATGATGCTGTAAAGTCTGACAAGAAGAGCACAGATTTACAAGTTAATCGTTTAATACACGATTGTACTTGAGGTATACTCATCCCACAAATATGACGAAGATCATCCATTTTGTGAACGTGGGTGCGTTAAATTTGGCGCTTAAATAAATGTTCATTCTACCAGAATCAGTAGATCACCGAAAATAAAGTTTGGTTCTTACTACGCAGGCGCGTAGTCGGCATTGTGCGTGCACGACATAAGGGAAGTAAAAATATACATGCGCAATGCACATGGGAGAATCGGTAGCCACGATTTTTGTCCCACGATTACTCGCTCCTCGCTTCCTTAAATCTCATTCGAGGGGTCCGACCCCAACATCCCGAACTACGTTCTTCTGATCAAAATTCTGATCACCGATGACTAATGTCAGATAAACAGACTTCCGTGATCTTCTCGGATTTATAACATTCTATTCCTTTTATGACCGCGGTCTTTTTCATAATTGCTTATTAACAGTAGTCATTCCATTAGACACTCGGGGAAACATTATAATATCGTACCTTCCCAAGAAAAGTGATACAACTAAAAATGTTATCTTAAATGAAATTTTACAAAATTATGCTTACACATTTATTTATATAGAAAATGTGCCTGGATGATTCAAGTTAATTAATGCATTCAATTATTCGCGTTATGTATATAAAATAAAAGTATATAAAGTCTCAATCAATTCGTCGTGTATATTCGAATATTTCATTAAAATTGGCGGACAAATCATTTTGACCCCCTTTCAGTATTTTCGATATGTACATTTGATATTATAATTGGTTTTACACAATTATTTTTCAGCTGACTAATTGAATATTTGCGGACATTTTCAATAAAGACTTTCATAGAATGAGCATGGAAAATGCAGGATATTTTTCTTCGATGCTCTGCTATGCTTCTTAGATGAGCATGTGTTATAATTTACGATCCACTTCGGGTTACATACATATGCTGAATTTCCTGTGTCGAGTTTATAGATCAAGTTTCTCGGGAGAATCGATCAGCGATGTAGCAGCAAGTTAATTCGACGATGAACACCTCCGCCGATAGCCGTCACGTGTTCGAATTAATACATCGGGATGAATAATTCATGTCGATCGACGTTTATCGATCGGCAATAATGAAAAACACGGTGTGTCAGGTCGGCGCGTTTCATGCTTTTCGCGCCAATCGCAGACTGGAATCGGGACAGTGCGTTATACTGTGCGATGCATATTCTAAGTATTTCCTTAAAATCGAGAAAATCTTTGTTGTAGATTCCTAGAGAAGTAAATTCGGCCAATAGTTTCATAACTATTGAGTACTTAAAAACTAAGTAAATAAAATAAGTAATTAATAGTAATAATATTGGGTTGTCCAGAAAGTTCATGCCGATTTTTAAGGAAAATTCACAGGCAATATTTTTGTATGTCGATATAATTATTTAATTATGTGTGCATCATTTTGTTCCATAACCTTTTTCTATTTTTCATGCAACTTGAAGATTCCATCTTTCCAAAACTTCTCAGGTTTTTAGCCGAAATCTACTGAAAATCGGCATGAACTTTCTGGACAACCCAATATTATACTATTAATTACTAATAATTCTCTTTTAATCTCGTAAGTGATTTAACTGATAAAAGAATATCCATATTTAAATATTACGGAGATCTTCGAATAATTGTCAGATTATTACTTGTTTATGGTAAAATCAACGTTGTGTGCCTAACGAATAAGTTGCACCGGAAGCAATGGAAAGTCTTAGCGTGAGTTAATATCGCGGGAGATCAATACAATGCGTAACGAAAATCGGTGAAGAGTTTAATAATTAAGATCCTTCTGGTAACCCGGATTTCTCGTTGAATGTCCATAAAGAGTTTAGACGTAAAGTCGAGGGCAGCCAGTGAAACGGTGGAAGGCGATTGAGTGAAAAAAAAGGAAGAGGAGATTGGAAATCCACGGCGCGTGTACGCCGGTGGGTCTCTCGGATGCACCAGCTTGCAGTTCCGCCACTGATTGCCACTGCGCCGGAGAATGGTGGTGGTTCTCTCTCTCTCTCTCTCTCTCTCTCTCTCTCTCTCTCTCTCTCTCTCTCTCTCTCTCTCTCTCTCTCTCTCTCTCTCTCTCTCTCTCTCTCTCTCTTCGCGTATATGCGTGTGTATGCATTTGTATGTAATATACATACGTGGAAACCAGGAATAATACAACCGTCAAACTGTTCTTGCATATACACGTATATAGACATAAGCGGTTTGGCAACACGGTCGGTGCAAAGCCCGTAACAGCCTGTTGGCCAACATCGCTCTCGGAGTAGAGAGCGCGGGCGCATGCGCGTGCACGCCTTTGCCTTCGTGACACTTTAAATAAACCATGGTGGGGTGTAAAAGAGGGGCAGGAACAAAAATGATAAACCGCTACAAAAATCCCGATATAGATGCAAGCACGCGCGCGAGCGAGTAAACCGGCCGATTACGGCGACTGGTATTTATGAAGCTCCTTGCTGCTAAGGACGAAATGATCCAATCCCTTCCCTTTTCCGATTTTTCATCTACCGTTCGATTTGTTTGGTCGATTTCGAAAAGAAGCTTACGCATTTCCAAAAATGCCGCTTATTTGAACATTTCGAATAGAATATTGTATGGGAAGTAGCTATGAAACGATCGAATACTTTTCCGTTTCTGATTTCTTCATTCATTTTACTGTATATCGAATATTTAGAGAAATAACTTGTAAATTTCCAAGAATACTGCGTTTTAAAAAAATATGCAACGAAGTAGCTTGATATGCGGAGTATTTGGAAGCTATTTCACGGTTTCCCAAATTAGGACCCTTCTCATTTTAGGCAACCTTACTTTCCGCTATAATGATAGCTCTCTAAATGTACGAATTATTAAGAGTCAAATATTATCCTTAATATATGACAACTATATTTCAAAACCTATAATTTTCACGGAAAGGCGGTTATTCGAAATTATATATAAATAGTCACTTCATAAGTGATATTTCTTTCTAGTATTTCTTTATCATTCGATAACAGACTTAAAAGCACCGCTCCTGAACTGTGTCAAAGTTACGCGTTGTCGGAGCAAACCTGTCCGACTAGAATTATATTTGTCCGTGCTTGTAAAACATTTTCGTTAGTGTAATTATTAAAATTAATAACGAGTAAAACAATGTATAAACATAATTTTAAGAGAGAAAAAGAGCGGGATGGAATTGCGATTTAAAGGAACCATGTTAAACCAATTCTTTTTTACTTCTTATATCGATTACTCGGTGTGTCCTACATATCATGTACCTTATCTACTTATCTTGACATTTACGATATAAAACGGAAGGTACCTAATCGATAGATTTATTCCGCGGATCTCAATAACGTGTCTTATTTTAACAACAATTGCTGATGAATAATTGATACCATTAATCAGATGTTGAAAATCGGACTAATGAATCATCATCGTCAACAACTTCAGTGGAACATACGAAGAATATATTGATTAAAAATACTACTCAAGAAAATTTCTTAGCAACATTTTTATGTTTCGGGTGTTGATGTATGTTCGTAAAACTGTTTGCAATCTTCGCGTGTAATCAAGCAAATCCGCGTTTTCTTGCAAACCCAAGGATGGTGTATTAGTATTTCATTATGTCCCTGAATGTGGAGCAATTACAGGCGTGAACGGAATCTGATAATCCAAATTTAATTACTCCTGTGTATTACACGAATTGGCGGAAGTAATTGCCGCGTATATACAGCTGATCTTATAATGTCACGTGACTTACACAAAAATGACGTCGTTCGATAATTATCCAATAACATTGATTATTGTGATCGAAATAGATTCCATCGATCTGGGAAAATAAGCAAAACTTTAACCCGTAGACTGCAATTGTACTGCTGCATTTCAAATTAATTTGTTTGTTAAAAAGCATAAGCGAGTCGTTTATCTTGAAAAATAGACTTACGTCATTTTCAAAATTAACGGCTGAAATAGCTTTGTAAAAAACTCTAAATAAGTAGTTTATAGAAAGTTGGATTATTTATGAGTACTTGACAATAAATGGTCACTATAGTAACCAAAAATAGTCAGCGGGTTAAAAAGGTATATTAATTTCAAGACAAACGCGGTACTTATTTTAATACGGAATTTTAATTTAGCGGAAAAGCATGTTTGCCATATATCGGCGACTGCGTCAACAAGTTCAACCCTCATGGAACTGCAATTCCTTCCAGAGATTAATATTGACATTTCCCTTCTCTAAAAAAAAGACATCAAGGGAAACGGAAATATTTCTTGAGTATTATGTCTCTATTTATACCTGGACCTTTGAGTTACACGAGTTTGGATTGATAATACGAGTTCTTCAATATGGCCGCCATACATCAGGGGCAATATTTTGACTGCAATGAATCACCGATTTAAGACGTCATATGTACACTCGCCTCGGAAAGTAAGTTAACGATTGGCATATACTTGTCAATGTATGTGATATATTTTTAATAATGATGATAAATGTTTCTGTAAAGTATTTTTGTATTTACCTGTACCATATAAATACAAGCAAAACAATAATTTGATTTGATTTTAATAAATAAAGTTGTATATATTCTATGTGTTCTATATACCCTATATCCAAATATAATAATTTAACAAAGACAATGTTACTAGACGAAGCTTAGTTTTATTCTTTTATGCGATTGTTAAGTAGTGGTGGAGAATATTCTAGATTAATTCGTATTGAGTATTTTACAAAGAAAATAAATTTATCGCATTCGACTAAACCACACGAACTTATGGAACAATCCAATATAAATGACTTTATTCAAATATTTCATTTCGTGAATATTGAAATTTTTATTATATGAAGAATACAAAAATGTCTGTAACTCGAAGACGTGAAAATATTAGTTAATGAATATTATCTTTGTAACAAGAAGGGTTCCCTTTTGAAAATCGACAATGGCAAGCTAATCTATATAAAAATTGGATGTGCCATAATCGAACGAGATCATAGATCATTTCTAGAAAGTAGCCCGGCATAAAAGCATCACGCAATCGTAGCAAATCTATGAAAGTCCACCTACATGTAAGCTGTACACGTACGAATCGCCGTTTCACCTCAAGCAGTGAAACTTGAGACTGTCCTTTCCAGTTGCATTTGCACGCTACGATTAAATGTGAACTACATATATCTCATCGATAGAAATGCAAACACGTTTATTATTTCTTAATGTCACTTCTCACTTGTTCTGCTAATTCGTTGAATTAAATGAAGCCAAGCACTGGTTCACTTACATTGTAAAATAATTATATATCACCTCTAACGTAGATCGTACACAACGAGTCACATTCAGGAATTCATTGCTGGTTATATTTATGTCTATATTATTATCTTATATCTATAATAGATAATAAGATATAATTATATATGTTCTAAATGAATTTATAATAGCGAAAAATGTTTAGTTTCTAACCAAGTTATGCATTTAGATTTTTGAAATAACGCTAATTTATAATTGCGCAAATTTACATTTTCTGAGTAAGAAAAGTTTATAACCGCGAAAAACGTTAATTTCCTAAGTAAGTTATAAATGAAAATGATCGAAATAAGAAAAATTGATAATAACTGTTTCTCTATATTTAATTCCGGGGTGTCTCAATTTGCGTAAGAAAATCCAATCAACTTTTGAACTTTTCCGAGAAGAGTTCTAATCGTAAGTGGTATTGAAGTATGTTTTCCGACACATATTTTTTCCGGGTAACAAATGTCAATGTTTCGTTGTAACACAGCGTTTTGCGTCAGAGGACAAACGCACACATGATTTAGATGATCTAACGTATCAAAAGCAGCTGCATTCGTAATAAGTTCGTATCTATGTATAGAATCTTAACTACGGAATTGGGACGGAAACCGGTGTGTAATAGTCGATAAGTATTTTCACAGTTTTCCCTCATAGACCATAATAAAAATCTATATGTAATAGATAAATAATTCTTAATAAGAAGGAATGATTTATGCTCGCCAAAAAAGAAATGCTTGCAATAACCAAACTAATAAATCAAACAAATGCACTTAAGTAGTTGAATCAAATAAAACACCCTATATAGTAGTTCCACATTCAAGTATCTTATCCGATCAGATTAGATACAAACTCACGTGAGAATATTGATTAAATCACGCAAACGTTATATTATAAAATAAAGAATAAACTTCGCCCGACCAAAGATTTCATTATTAGATACAATTTATGTATAATACGTCCGTAATAATTGCGGTACCCGATGTTGAATGTAACGCAATAAAGGTAGGTGTTGATAGGGCATAGCAGGAGAATGCGAGGATTTACGTCAGCGAATAAACTAGCGGATGATTTAAACGCGCCACAGTTTAAACAAGAGTCGCGTACGCGGGGCGAAGCAAGGTTAGGTTCCACGTTGACAAAGCAAAGTGCGCGAGTCCTCAATGGATTGGTCGGTAATGAAAAAGGGATATGATTGTATTAGCGAGTGGATATCGGTGGAGGTCGGCATTATCCTGTAATACATTAATGACACGTCAAGTCAGCGCATGACATCGTGGTTTCCCTCTGGCGCAGCGCAACGCAACTCAGGTCCACCCAGCGTCCTGTGTATCTCTCTCATTCCCTCTCGTTTCTTCCCTCATTTTCAGTCTGTCTTCCACAACCCTCTCGGACTACCTGTCTCTCTCCTTCCCCTATATTCTCCGATAGTACCTTTCACCTTCTCTCTCTCTCTCTATCCGTCTCGTTCAATCCCACCCACGCTAGCTTCCACCTTGTCTCTCTTGAACTCTCTGCTACTCTGGTTCGAGCTCTGTGAGGAGATCAATAGGGATCCATCCTACACCCTGTTCCTCCTCTGGCATGCCGGAGGAGGACAAAGGTACTCACTCTGATGTTCCACTCGTATTCCTGTCTGTTTCCTGTCCTTGTGTGTACGTATGTATACTACGTGTGTATGTTTCCGTGGACCTATGTAGCAAACACACATGCACGGATCTACGCGGCGATGTACATGTTGTTGCAACGAGTACTCCGCAGTCAGGAAACGAAGAGAAAAAAATGTAGGGTTGCGATGTTCACGGTACGAATTGTTATACAAGAAGACACCGGGGTATCTGAGATCCAAAGAGATCGGATTGTTTTTAACGATGCATTTTCCTCGGGTCGTTTCGTAAGATGGATATACCGGACGTTTTTACGATTGAATATCTTTTGGACGAATCTTTCTACTAATTATTTCGTGCCAGATTACATATGTCGTAAAGTGAAACCAGGATTTAGAAATCTGAATCTTGCGGTTCCGTACGGTGCGAGAGATCGGCGCGGACATAGGGAACAAGTTTATCGTATCAGCGAGGGGGAATTATTTCGAGTAGGAAGTGTTTTCGTTGCACTTATTTAACTACGCTTAATTTCTACTAACGAATCGAGGTTACGAGTTAGTATTAATTAATTGCTTTAATTAATTCCCTCTACTGGTAGCATCGATGCTCCGATTCGACTTTCGATACGTTTGTGTCTGCGGTGGATGCTAGTTTTGTGCAGCAGTCTGTGCAACAATCGGTGTAACCGCGAGTGCACTTTCTTCTCGCTCCCGTGCCTTCACTGTACACGTGGGTTTCGTGGTTTTAAACAGCTACGCGTTACACTGCTCTCACAAAATTTCACCGCCTTCCTACCGATGGCACACGACTATAAGATATCCATCGTACGAGTTTTTATTACCGAGCTCCTTTATGATCGAACTATATCGATCAACATAAAAAATTCAATTACCGCACGAGAATAACCATCGGTGCTTTTTGCTGGTGACCGAATATACACATATCTCTCCTCGGAAAGGATGTTTCGTAAGATCGTTTTAATCAACCGTTATTAATGTGCAACTTAACACATTCGCGTCGTGACATTTACAACCGAATTTTACGCGTGCAAAAAATGCTATAAACTCTCAAACGTACTCCAACGTTTTGAGACCGAAGTACAACGTATCTAAAGTCTCATATTTGTGTTATCCGGGTAAAGTAAAGAAGTAAAGAATCATAAAGACTTACGCATGCGTCATCCATCCGGTGTGAATGTGTTGATATCTAGATATATGTTGTCATTAATTGTAAAGTGGAAATTTGTAATTTATCAATGCGTTACAAAATTGGGATCTTCAATAAATATATCGTATTTTAGAAAATAGAGGTCAGCGCGGATAATGAAAACGGGTCGGCTTACCATGATGGTTTCAAATGGCAAATATGTACAAATACATAGCGACACGCTTCTATTATCCCCCGGGCCTGATTCTCTTGTCTTAGAGGCCACCTGTTCTCTTTCGAATGTCGGGCAGAAAGAAACGAAATGGAGTCTGACATTGTAGCATGTGTGGCATCGTTGGATGATGGTAGTACCGCGATGTCGATGGTGGTGGCGGTGGCGGTGGCGGTGGTGACGCGGGTTATAAGGTGGTCATAATAGTCGCCGGCACCTGTCTCAGTGAGTCGAGCATCTGAGATCAGGGCTGATGCAGCCGCTGAAGAAGTCGGCAGTGCAAGAGAAAGAGAAAAGAAGTGAAAAAACAGGGGGCAGTGGAGAAGTCGGAGAGATGGCACAGGGCCCAAGATGATAGTAGAAAGGAGAGAGAGAAAAAAAGGGAAAAGAAGGACGAAGTCTGTGAAGGTGAAACGAGTTAGAGGATGGATCTGCAGACGTGGAAGCCGTATCAGAAAGGGTGATTGGAGGTGGAAGAGCGAGGGGAGTCATAGAGAGGAAAGAAGTCTGCCAGAGGGAAAGAACAGCAGCGTGAAGGAGCGTGCGCGTGCCACTATTACACCGACACCTGCCACAAAACTTACAATCTACCTTTTGGCACACATGCACCCACCACACCTTTTCTTCCTTCCACTTACGCGCTTCCAACCTTCTATTGGACGGTAGACAATGCTCCGAGTCTTGCTACGAACTGCATAAACCGAGTATGGGGATTAAGATCTTTCACTTTAATACTCCTGGATGGCTGGGAGAACGCTTTCATCGATCTTCTCTCTTTTATGATCAATTATTACTATTTTCTTAGAAACTACATGCAAACTCATCCACCAAGTCTTACTTTACTACAGGTACTTTCCACCTTTGAACAAAAATGATAAGAAAGAGGTATGACCTGATATTAATACATAACTCTAATACGTTCCAAAATCTCTACATTACTCAGAGTCCGAATATCCGAAGAATTCAGGTAATACCGTATCACCTGTTAAGCACATGAATTTCATTCGAAACGAATTAATTTACCGGCTCAAGGTGTACACCAGATTTTACGGGTTTCATATCAGATCAAGATAGCCTTTTGACATATTCTGAGAGAATTATCCTTCCGTTTTAAGAACATTACTCGGAAACAATAACATGGCGTAGCGAGATGCGCAACGATAGAATTGTATTCCTTCTTTCCAACAGTGGCGTCGACTGGTAGGTTGTGGCGGGCGGAAATTTCAATTAACTTTATGGAGGCCGCGATGTAAATTGCGTAGGGGTCAACGGCGTGTCGGTAGGGGCCAGAGTATGAGCAAGGGTGCTGCTACTGCCGCTGCTACTGCCGCTGCTACTGCCAGTACTACTGTTGAACGGGGGTGGTAGTGTAACGGTGGTAGTGATGATGGGGTTGGCGTTAGTGGTGGTGGTGGTGAGTTCAGGGATGGTCGGAGGTGTAGGCATGGTCCACGGCCCCGTTGGGCATAGGGTGCGGGCAGAGGGTCGCTGGTTGGATGGGTATTGATCAGCCAGGCGGCCAACAAGACGCCTTTGCAGGATACCTACTATACCCACCACTACTATCGTCCGACGTTACGTATACATTACTAGAATCCCAAATCACGTACACACTAACACACACGGGGTTGAATCCGTACACTCACTTCTATGACGACCTAACATAAACCACCTCCACCATCCATAACATCACCCACACCGAGGTGCTCCGGCACGTGAAGTTTGAGAGAGTTAAAAAGAACGAGGAATAAAGACGGGGTCGAGTGAGTGGGGTAAGTTCCGGGGGATTGAGAGAGATGGAGAAAAGATTTTCACGATGCTACTGGCCAGGCGACCAGCAAGACGCCTTTGCAGTTTGATATCGTATATACTACATACACAAGCGCGCTTCACATAGCTATTTACTTCGTCTAAGATCGAATATACGCTACTACTATTTTATATCATATATCAACCACCAGGGTGATTCGGTATAAACTACCACCAGCGTCTATGCGAATACCATCCACCGGAACGCTGGTTTTTACGTGGGCTTCCAAAAAGGTAGATAGAGATAATCGAGAAAAGAGAGTAAGTCTCGAGGAACAGAGAGTGGGGAAAGAGTTTTACCGCATTGGCTTACCTTACGTAAAGTTACACAAATATATTGTTATTACATATATTATAATTATTTAACATAATAGACGTTTCTCGATTATACTACAGATTTCTATGACTCGACTAACGCGTGACAATCTTTCCACGTGGGTGATCGGATAAATAATGTATGAAGGTTTGGAAGGCGTTAAGGGTTGAAAGATTTCTTCCACTCACAATGTTGTCAGATGGCCAACGAAGCATCCAGCTATGATGATTAGAATACCTACCACTACTATCTTCTTTTACTTATCTAGCATCCACGCGGAGATCGGGGAGGCAGTGTCAGGGGAAGGGTTGAATGTATCTACGTAGGGCAGACGGTGGAAAAGGAGAATTCCTGAAGGTGGGAGGATAAAGGCAAAGTTCTGGTTGACGCTAGCAAGGCGGTCGACGAGACGCCTTTAGACGATATCAACTATACATAACGCCAACACTATCACCAACCCCCCTATGTCGCTCACTGGTACAAGGAGAGTCAAAACAGCATCACCTCTCTTGGCATTAATGGCAAGAAGGACAGACAATGAAGCAGAGAACGGAGCGGCAGATATACCAGAAGTTAGAGAGAAAGGATAAGGTTTATACGATTGAGTACAAGAGGGGGATGAAGAATATCAGTGAGTGGAATCGAGGGAGATGTACGTATACATCGGATGGCAGAGAAAGAAAGGACACAAGGTGAAAAGGGAAACGAGGGGTAGTTCACGTCGACGCCACTGGCGCGACATAGTGCCCCCGATTGCGATATATATCCATCCTCTCAAACCAACCCTATGCTTCTGCCACCCACACGCTTCGATCTATCCTCCTCTCTACACCATCTCCCACCGCTAACCCCACCACCACCTACAAATCTAACCATCCCCTAGCCTTTCACCCCTCCATTTTCATCAGGGGACCCAACCCCGCACTTTGTCTCCCTTTACCATTGCTGCGCTTTTGCCTTCGTTCCGCAATGCTCGGCCTCAGGGTTGATGCCGGCGAATGGGAACGGGAGTACTGGACGACTCTCGGTAGCACTTCGTCCACGAAAAAAGTATATATGTAGATCTACCTATGTACATATATACGCACCAGTAGAGTGGTATGCTCTTGCGCGTCGTTTTTTCACACGGAACTGGAGTATGGGGGTTTCCAATCGGACTTTTCCAAGAGTTCGTTCGGGGTAGATCGGTGACCCGCGCAGGTCCATGGGATCGCATTCACTGGACGGATATCGATATATTTTATCGTGTCAAATGTAAGATATTATCAGGACTTTATAGATAGTAAAGATGCATCGACATGTATATCCATCAAAAATAAATGATACTTATTTATTGAGGTTCTAGAAACGCATAGAAACTATGAGTGGGTGCTTGACTAAGAAAACTAAGTCTAATATTTGTTATTCATCAAACGTGATAATACGAGGACCGAAATGTAGAAGTCAAATATAGGGCGTTCAATAAACCCGTCCTACACAACGCATTGTGTATTTTCTTCCGCAACTACAGATTTCGCACTCCAAATTAACCCTTCTGCAAACCAAGCTTTCCCACAAATTTATTTTCTCAAGTTATTCTAATAAAAATAAGATCCAATGTAAAGTCAAATGGTAAATTTGATTTGCAGCAGGGTGAACACGATCTACAAAAGGATTAGTTTAGAGTGCAAAAACCTGTATTTTGCAACATTAAAGATTTCCATGCAAGCATATTCCTAGTAAATAAACGAATTCTTAGTAAATCGTATACATGTCTGCAAGTGTAGATAAATAGGTATTACACTCAGGATTTCCGTTCCAGCAGAGAGGAAAATACAGAATACGAAGAATAAGCACAATGCACGATTTCATTGAATACCAGTATCCTTTTCTTGAAAACGACATGTGCTGATAAAGAGGTAGCAATTGGTGGGTTTCCCGATGTATTCCCACCTGCCATCGTACACCGCGTCCGTCACACCGTCCTCTTAGCCGGGAGCATGTTATATCTGAAAAGATGCGTCGTGTCCACGTGCCAGCAATGTCCATTCTCGAAGGTGTGCCACGAGGTGCAGTTGCTCCGCTACCACAGCAGAACTCGAGCACACCTTCGAGGTAAAAGCCGCCTGTTGCGAGCACCTGTACGTTATGTGCCGTGGTGTATGCGCAAGATGTCTCGTTCGAAAGGGTCCGCGATCATCGGCGTTATATTATAATCGGCCGTTTCGACGAACATCGCACCTTCCAAATTTATCTGCCAACGGCCAAGTGGACAGCGTAACATCTGACTTTCAACGAACTACACGATACACGCGATAAGTGTCTCAATTTCGAGAAACGGGGAAACTTGCGAACGCAACATTCCGAGTATAACTAGAACGATTATATAAATAATGAATATTTATATGAAAGATAGAACAATTATGTTTTATTACTAGTTTTATTACTAGTACTAATAATAATTTTAACAATTTTAAGCATAAAATTATATCATAAATATGTATAAGTTTTTAAGGAATAAAGATGATTGAAATATGTAAATAGAAGAAGATCACACAACTTTTCATTTTCCTAAGAATGTTTATAGAACGATGCAATGATCGGCAAGATTCTAAAGTCGATGGGTCTTGGTGATATAAATATTTGAAAAATCAGGGGGGTGGAAATAAAATGTTATCAAGTATACCGAAAGGGGAACTCGCCACGCCTGTTATCAGGGAGTCCGTCTTTTTCTTTGGAGAAGCTTATGGAAGGAAGAGAATTGCAAAGCACGAATGGAAGTGAAGAGAGGGAGAGAGAGAGAGAGAGAGAGGGTTGTAAGGGGAGGAAGAGACTCCAAAGAGCAAGAGAGCGGTGCGAGGGAGAAAGACGACGAAGTGAGTGACTAAGGGCGCGTGGGAGTGAGAGAGTGAAACCAGAGTACGACAAAGAGGATAAGAGAGAGGAGAGAGGAGAGAGCGAGAGAGAGAGAGGTGAGATCCGCCGCAAAATACAAGTTGGTAGGATATCGACCAGCCGGAAGTCTGAGTAGTTGTTGCCATGGAGACGCTCAAGTCAATTTGACCTGGGCCAACAGTCACCGGCATACTGATGCACGATATGCCATCCCATTATTCATATGGTTTTTACATGGTGGAACATATTTCGTGGCGTGATATCCCGCCGATGCCGAACACCGCTTCATACGAGCCTGGAACTTCGCCGAACCGAATCGTATCAGAAACTTCACCGAACTTTCTTCACCCCAAACTTCTCCATTTACAATTGGACTCCCCGCTGAGAATTGATATGTGATCATCTCGGGAAACTTAATAAGAGAGCTTGCTAACCAATAACTATTATGTACCTCGCGTGTGCCTTAAGTCATCGACTTATTATCCCATCTTTGATTCTTCTCATTGACTTATTACCATCTATGGTGCTTATCAGGTACCCGGCGCAACTGTTGGTTGAAGTCTATCATCCGGTATCATATTTAACACTGTACCATAATTATAGTATATCATAACTATCGTATACTAACGTTGTCATCTGAATTAGATATAATGCAAAGAATTATAAGCACCGAATAACAGAGTCTGATATCGTATCACAGTGAGAGCTGAGGAATGATTAGAAAAGTACATAATATGGAAAATGTACATCCAAGAATGACATCACTTCATATATTACTACAATTAAATTAAAAGGTATGAAATTATTCGAATCTGCATATCGCGTAGCTTTGCACCATTTGCACGGTGCAGCATGCAGTCCATAAAAAAAGTGGATTAAACGCGGGAGGATGACTGATCGGGTAGACTCTCGAAATTCGGTGGAGGGTCGAAGTACCTCTCTCTCGAAATAGTCTTATAACTCGATGGCAAGCGCGCCCTAAAAATAGCGGGATTCCTTGGTATTTGTATATATTTTTCGTTTTTGAGCGTCTGGTCTGCGAGCAAGGTTGGCGCGTCCTCGGAGTATCCAATAGGTTCAGCAAAAACTTTCCGCAAGCTTTTACCCTCGAACTGGAAAAATATTCAATCCACCTTTATCGTTCTTACGTCAATTTCGATTAAGCACGTTTAGCGAGCGATCAAGTGTGCGATTAATAATGCACACGTAACATAAAGTAGATCGTGTCGTCCAGGATGAAGCATGCGATCACCGCACATTACCAACATTATGTACCTTGTCAGTAGTGGCATGAAGAATGCCGCTTTGGAAACGGCGTGCGTAATGACAGTCTTAATCGACGGTGGGCTAATTTGACACGACACGCCAAATATCTTAGACAATCCTAATTTATCTTCCTGTTCGGAATGTAACTACTTTGCATCCTCGTTAAAGGTGCTTGACTTACTGTCACCCCGTATTACACGGTAATTAGCTCGCGCATCTTTCATCCGTGTCAAGGAATCCCGAATTTTTCAGCCAAGTAACACGACGTCATATTCTACTATAATTCTAACGATCTAAGTAACCACTATATAGTTATATTACTATATACAGTTAATATCGAAAGGATGAATACAATATTAATATTAATACTAAGATGTTATCAACTGATAACTTTCTCTAATTGTCATATAATTATATGTATGTTGATAAGATACTACTTTTATTACTGATCGGCAAAAGTTCGCAAACGAGGAACAGTTTGATTCCACTTGATTCGTACGATCTTCGAACTTGGTTAAATTAACTCCGTGTTAAACGAAGTGCGCGGCCCTTTATTCGCCTCTAGCTCTTGCACGAACTTTTGCGTTCGGAATACGAGAGAGCACACTCTTCACAGTATATACATGTACAATGTACATATGTGTAATGTGTACGCACGGAATACATACGGAATACTCGCACGTAAAAGACTGGCCTGAAGTGAATATGGCGTATGCTAAAATCTCTTAACCGTGGAATATGTATGTACGTATACCAACATACGTGTGTTGACGTTCGCTATATTTATACGCAACTAGAATGCATGACACATCAGTTCGAAATAGCTCGTAGAGCATTCCATTAAACCAGCCACGTGACGATGTGCTGTCAGTTTCACGTAGAGAATTGAACGTTATTTTGATTCACGAAAACGTCGCATCGTCTAAAGTACAAAATATCTGGTACGTGCTATATTTGCGGAACAATACGCGCGTGCTATTTCAATCAGCTTCAAAACCCACAACACCTGCTTCGGAATACTATTTACAGCGCACTGCGAATCCCGAGCGTTCTATAAGCCGTATTATTACGCGATAATATATCTCTATTATTTCATCGGATTTCAAATATCTTACTTCCTCGTTTCTCGCATATTTTCAACTTGAAACTTTTTCAGTACGTCATCTATATACATATATTTTAGATCCCATTATTTGCTCATTTATATACAGGGTATCATACTTGAAATAAGCTATTTAATTATCACTAATCGTGACAATATAACAAATCTTTTATGCGTTATTATATGAAAGAGAATTTTTTCCAAAGACTTTTTATACAGAATTTGAAAATGCATACATATTTTTCACATAGAACAAATATCGTTGTATAATTAGGTGACCTATTTCACGTGAAACGTATTGTATAGCAATTTGATATAGCTGCAAAAGTTCTGCAGAAATGTGATGAATATAATGAAGGTTCGAAGTGAATTTCGAATATTAAACAGATCTAATTTGAACGCATGTGAATGATAAAACAATCAATAAATTCTGAAGTAGTTTTTGGTGTCATACAGCAACGCGTACGTTTTAAAATGCCAAAGAAATCGGCGAAGGAGACCGGATCAAATGACCCGTCCTAATGATGTCTCGTTGAAATCGATTGTTTAATTTTTGTCTTTAATAGGACTTAATTGCATCAAACCCTATCGCAGACGTAATTTCAACCTCCAATCGGCCCTCAAATCACAAATGTTTGTCCTGTATATCCGGCTCGGGGAAATCGACCTCTCTACCCCCTCAAATTGCGCATCGGCGCTCGAACATTCGAGAAAGTAATTTTCGTTTGAGCTATTCTATCAACCCTCGAACGAATGATTACATCATCCGAGGGGGATGCATCATTCTCGCACCCATCCAGGGGTGGATTAACTTGATGCGCAATTCCGTCACAAGAATTCATAATCTGTACAGACATTTCGAGAAATGTGTTATTTCTTTCAACTCCGACACGACTTTATCATTTTCAAGAAGCCATTTTTAAAAGGATACCCCTTCACATTTTTGCGATTTTGGGTCCACCCATTTTTCGCTCGGAAAATTTTTAAACCGCTTCTTTGGATCCAAAATCGTCCTAGAATATGTTTATACATCATTTACCATCGATTTGGGTCGTTCAGGAGCGAATTTGGCGACTTTTAATTTTTGACAATTTTTGAAGGTATACCCCTTTACATTTTTTCGACTTGGTTTCGACCCGTTTTTGACCAATACAAATTTTTTAACCGCTTCTTTCGACCAGTAATCGTCCTAGAATATGTTTATATATCATATACCATCGATTTGGGTCGTTTAGAAGCGATGTTGGCGACTTTTAATTTTTGACAATTTTTGAAGGTATACCCCTTTACATTTTTTCGACTTGGATTCGACCCATTTTTGACCAATAAAAATTTTTTATCCGCTTCTTTCGACCAGAAATCGTCCTAGAATATGTTTATACATCACCCACCATCGATTTGGGTTGTTTAGAATTGATTTTGGCGACTTTTAATTTTTGACAATTTTTGAAGGTATACCCCTTCACATTTTTTCGACTTGGGTTCGACCCATTTTTGACCAATAAAAATTTTTTAACCGCTTCTTTCGACCAGTAATCGTCCTAGAATATGTTTATACATCATATACCATCGATTTGGGTCGTTTAGAATTGATGTTGGCGACTTTTAATTTTTGACAATTTTTGAAGGTATACCCCTTCACATTTTTTCGACATGGGTTCGACCCATTTTTGACCAATAAAAATTTTTTAACCGCTTCTTTCGACCAGTAATCGTCCTAGAATATGTTTATACATCACCCACCATCGATTTGGGTCGTTTAGAATTGATTTTGGCGACTTTTAATTTGTGACAATTTTTGAAGGTATACCCCTTTACATTTTTTCGACTTGGATTCGACCCATTTTTGACCAATACAATTTTTTTAACCGCTTCTTTCGACCAGTAATCGTCCTAGAATATGTTTATACATCATATACCATCGATTTGGGTCGTTTAGAAGCGATGTTGGCGACTTTGATTTTTTGACAATTTTTGAAGGTATACCCCTTCACATTTTTTCGACTTGGTTTCGACCCATTTTTGACCAATACAATTTTTTTAACCGCTTCTTTCGACCAGTAATCGTCCTAGAATATGTTTATACATCATATACCATCGATTTGGGTCGTTTAGAAGCGATGTTGGCGACTTTGATTTTTTGACAATTTTTGAAGGTATACCCCTTCACATTTTTTCGACTTGGTTTCGACCCATTTTTGACCAATAAAAATTTTTTAACCGCTTCTTTCGACCAGAAATCGTCCTAGAATATGTTTATACATCATTCGCCATCGATTTGGGTCGTTTAGAAGCGATTTTGGCGACTTTTAATTTGTGACAATTTTTGAAGGTATACCCCTTTACATT
This sequence comes from Nysson spinosus, assembly GCA_910591585.2. Taxonomy (NCBI): domain Eukaryota; kingdom Metazoa; phylum Arthropoda; class Insecta; order Hymenoptera; family Crabronidae; genus Nysson; species Nysson spinosus. The sequence goes on from OU342832.1 coordinate 11,597,537, forward strand.
TTTTCGACTTGGTTTCGACCCATTTTTGACCAATAAAAATTTTTTAACCACTTCTTTCGACCAGAAATCGTCCTAGAATATGTTTATACATCACCCACCATCGATTTGGGTTGTTTAGAATTGATTTTGGCGACTTTTAATTTTTGACAATTTTTGAAGGTATACCCCTTCACATTTTTTCGACTTGGTTTCGACCCATTTTTGACCAATACAAATTTTTTAACCACTTCTTTCGACCAGAAATCGTCCTAGAATATGTTTATACATCACCCACCATCGATTTGGGTTGTTTAGAATTGATTTTGGCGACTTTTAATTTTTGACAATTTTTGAAGGTATACCCCTTCACATTTTTTCGACTTGGTTTCGACCCATTTTTGACCAATACAAATTTTTTAACCACTTCTTTCGACCAGAAATCGTCCTAGAATATGTTTATACATCATTTACCATCGATTTGGGTCGTTTAGAAGCGAATTTGGCGACTTTGATTTTTTGACAATTTTTGAAGGTATACCCTTCACATTTTTGCGATTTTGGGTCGACCACTTTTTTGACCGGAGAACATTTTTAATCCACTTCTTTCGACCCAAAATCATCCTAGAACATGTTTACACATCCTCTACCATCGTTTCGGACGATTTAAGACCGAAATCGATAACTTCCAAAATTGGACTTATCAGAAATAAATAAAATTATGCACTATCAGAAATAACTCTAGTTCAGTGGAATTTACGTAACCTCGTTATTTTCCAATCTCATTATCTTACAGAAGTAAGTAAACCATAAATCGAACTCTTTAAACTGTCTGATCGATTTACGTACGAGATATTAAAAGGTAAAAGTCGAAAGTAAATGTCAAAGGTTACGAACACAACAAAAGAATCTGGGCTTCTTTACTACTCTTCAAGTACAATAGCATTACGAAGCTTTACGTATTCTCCTGCAGAGCTGTCGAAGTGCGCAAACAGAATACAAGAGTGGTAAGTTAAGAAGATCGAAAAGAAAAGCCGTCTGAAATATCTTTCTTCAGGTTTATTAATACATTTATCCTTTGGTTTCGTGTTAAGTCATCGAGAGTTATCACATAACTATTAGCCAAGGGCAGTTTATTAATAGAGTCCTAGAGAGTTATTATTAGTGGATGTGCTTCAGCGAAATGAAATCTACCATTGGCAGAACTGACATTGATCTTTAAAGGGGAGCTTGACTCGTTGACACTATCGATCACGAAAATTGCTTTGACGCGGTCAAGAATTTACTTCTTCATGTAATTCGTAGAATCTTGCGAAACTAGAGACCAGCGGAATTGAAGTCTAAAGTAAACATCAAGAGATTCGACATTTTTATGTTTATTCTTCAAATATTTTTTTTTTAAACAGAAGTATCATGCTCGCTTTTATTCCAAGTACATTTTTACTGATACTATAAGATCTCGATATTTTGTCAATTAATATAATAAAATGTGCTTAAATTTCGATTTGTATTTCTTACAATTTTTGAGGATCTCGGAGTCAGTAATAAAATAATATAATTACTAATTCGAGTGTCATAATACTTCAAATCAAAATCACCACAAGATTGCTCGATCTATATCGATTAATTTTATGGAATGTCCAATCAACATGTTCCCTATGCCATAATACTTTTAAATCCGTTAAAGCACTCTGGATCATCAAGGATAATCAATATTCAGAACAAAAGAGTTACAACGATCTTCTGCTCTTTACTCAATAAACTATTAGGTTACCGAATAATTCATGCGGGGTCGCAGCCCTCCAATCCGGTGACGCGCAGCGCATACGGCCACGCCGAATCCAAAGTTCGTTGGGTCGAGGAGGATGCATAGAGAGAGAGAGAGAGAGAGAGAGAGAGAGAGAGAGAGAGAGAGAGAGAGAGAGAGAGGAAGGGGGGTGAGAGAATACAGTAGGAGAGTAACAAAGACAATGGTAGAGGTATGACGAAGGAGAAAGAGAGATGGATCGAGTAAAACCGAGAGAGCAGGTATACTCTGTTGCCAATCTCTCCCCGACACCCTATATTCTGTGGGGGGACATAGCCACCCCGTTCGCTCCATAATCGTTTCTCTCGTTCCACACACACTCTCGATATAGAGAGGGAGAACGAGAAGGACGAGGTCGTGGTGCGAGAGAGTGAATAAGGGAGAGAGAGAGAGAACAGCTGACGAAAAAGGAAAGATGAAAATGAAAATTCGAGAGAGACAGTCGGGAAGCCAGAGGGATGAGAGCAAGGGTGAGGAGGCTTGGGGAAAAAGAGAAAAATTGGAATGAAAATAGGAAAGAGAGAATATAGTATGACGAGAGGGAGAAGACGGGGACGGTGGGAGGGAAGGACGAATGAAAGCTAGCGTGAGAGATACAGAGACAGATAGGTAGACGTATAGTAAAAAAGTGTAAGAGCAGAGGGAGCATAAGAAGAGCACGGAGTGGGAGGAGGATGGAAACCAGGCTGGCAGAAACTAAAGGCGGAGACAGAAGGAAAAAAAGGCAGAGAAAAGCATAAATAGAAGAAAAGCAGCAGACAGTCAGAGAAGGGAGGGGAAAAAGTACGAGAGCAGAAGTGCACGGGAGTAAGGGACGAAAAATTAGCAGAGGTGTAGAAAAAGAGAGACAGGGATACAACAATGAGAGGGGTGAGAGTGCGAAAGAGTAGAGTGTAAAGCTATAGCTGCTGGCGTCCCGACCCGACCTCTCATCCCCCGTTACCCCATTCCTATCTCAACCCTCTAATCCTTCCCCTTTCCTCACCACCCAACTCTACACTACCCTTCCTCCTCTTCATCCACCATCTCCTCCTCTTCCCTCTACCCTCGTTCACCATGGCACAACCACCCACCTATCCAACCCACCGACCAACCATACCACACAGTAACACCCCGACCGACAGATCAATACCTACCAACTACCAAGCTGCTCCCAGATTATCATTCTATCCATCCACATTGAACGCACCCGAAAATCGAGTGACCAGACTGCCCAAGAACTTCTCCCGATGGATCTCAAGTACGGACACTTCAGACTACTAAATGGAAATCACTGCTAAAACCCCAAAACTCGCGTACTTAGATACATCGAAGAATACCAGGATCGACGATATCACAGATTTTCAATGATAACAGAAATGGTGATGGATATATCATTTGTTCCTAGTAAACAATATAGGACTCATTAGAGTGTAACGAAACGTGTCGTATATGTGGTCCGATAAATGGCAGTGGAAGAATGAATTGATAATATTATCACGTGAATAATATTATTATACAGTATTATGAGAGTGCATTTTCATGGAAGTCTTTACCATTGTTTTTTCTCTCTCCCGTAATATCCCAGCAATTTTTCAAAGTCAGACGACCTTATGATCGCATAGGCGTTACGTCAAATTAAAGAGCAACAGGTGTCTCTCTGCTGATCATCGGATGTACTCCGCGTTAAAATAGTAGCGCCGCGATATGACGGGTACACGATGCATTCATTCAGACAGGGGTGAACGTTATTATAACACGACCTTTCACTTTCCCATAAAGACTTCATACGCGCGAAGGAAATTGACTGGTCATCGATCGGTTTCTGTATCACGGGATTCTTAACGTGACTAGTTTGTCACACTTTTTCTATTGGATCCAAAGAGATTAATGGTTTGTCATCACGGTCTTTAACATACAGGATCAAGGTGGTTATTTCTCAATTATCAATTACGTTTCATTGGAGAAATTAAAATATACATTATATTTATATTTATATTTCAATATTCTTGAATGTATTCTGTCTGATCTATTCCGAAAAAAATTATTACAGTGTCAAGAATATACGTCATATTTATGTATATGGATATATACGTGTGTACCCCGTATTTATTTAAATATTTTCAAATGCCTATTTTCTAAATAGATATTTAATGAAGTTCATCTTTTGTGAGGAATTTTTTAGAACCGTACGTACACTGGATGGTGTGAAATCAGCGTGGGAGAGGTTTCTATGAAGCGAATTATCTTCGACGAGTTCTTATAATCGACCGGTTAAAAGGCAGACCCGCAGTAAATCTTTTTCGGAAAAAAAGTCACGTACACGTGATGCGTAAAAGCATTCCATTACATCGACCTTAACCATTCTTAGCAAGGACGCTCACCGAGAGACGCAATACGTCACCGACGGGCAACCAACGTCACTAGGGCGCCTCCGGTGACGTCAGTGGCGTGCTAAATGAGATTGGATTCGCAAGGGTTTATTTGCAGCCCCCGTACCTTCTGCCCCCGTACTTCCAGTGAAATGCCGTGTCATATAACGGGCAACTCTACTTACGCTCTCCTGGAACATACGTATATACCAATTCTACTTAAACATTCATTTAAATTACCGCGTAGCTCCTATAAATATAGCTTTGTTTAAATATAAACGTTGATATACATTTTTTAACTCTTACGCGTAGAGTCGTAAATTTGGTACAATGTCGAGTGAGGGAATATCTTGTGAATAATTTTGTTGGGAAGATTTCATAATTGTATTTCACTCGAGGATGATATTGCGAGGCGAGATGTCGTTGATTTACACGGGTCCCTGCTAAATGGAGGAGTTATTTACTGTATAAAGGTTTAGGTATCACGAGTATACGAAAATAAAGTGTATCGTCAGGTTGCTATGTGTAGTTAATTGTAAGTTACAGTATCTACATATTTCTCGTAGTTCCTATGAAAGGACGGTGGGATGCATCGAGGTCGTGGCATGCGCCACGATGGGCCAGCCACGGTGCATACATAGTGTTCCCTATATATCCGTATTGTTAAGGAGAGGGAGGTAAGTGAACGAGAAAGGGAAATAGAGGAAGAGGTTGCAGACGATGCAAAGTGGAAAGAGCAAAGATGACCAGCGAAGAGAATAGGAGAAATGAAGAGGCGAAGAGAAAGATATAATGTTGGAGCAGGAAGGGAAGGGAACTGGAATGGACAGAAAAGAGCAAAGGGAATGAGCTCGTAAGAGGAGCGCGCAGAAGAGAGAGAAAGGCAGGGAGGGGGTAGAGGAGAGAATAAGAGAGGGACGGACACCTCGAGTGCAAGACGTTCGGTGTGCAAGCAGCGGCGGCATAAATCGGTCGAAGGGAAAACTTTTTGGGCGCGGAGTTACCAGTTGGTATCTCTAGAGCGTATGTGTACGGCACACATATGTGTATGCGGTTTTATCTGGCGGTACTCGGGGATGTTGCGGGTTGATTTATCGCCTGTCGTTGCCATGGAAACCTCAGCGTGACCGGCTTGCGCGACACCCTCATATCCGAGTCGACTCTCTGGTTTGCTCTATCCACTCCCCCCCCCTCTCTCCCACCCCCACAGTCTCCCTCTATCTCTGGCTCTCTTCTGCACTCTCTTACCCTCCCTCATACCCTTTCCTTCATCGTTTGATTTGTCTTTTACTTTCTCGTTCACTCTCGGAATGCCATCGGTTTGTCTATCTCCCTCGATTATCCTTCCACTGCTTTGCCCGTTTTCCCTTCGTTCTTGGTCTCTTAGTAGAATATGCCTCTTCGCGTTACGTCTCTCTTTATAGTGATTCTCTTCCTGTCTATTTCCCTTTACATCGTATTTCTACCCCTTTCGTCCCTTTCATCATCTCGTTTATCTTGCCCCTTATTTCTCACCTTCCATCCATTTCCCTTTCTTATTTCCACCCTGCCTCGTGTCATTTATCTCCCTCTTATCTTCCTCTCTTCTCCGTTCCTATCAACTCACGCTCACCTTTCACCCTCCTCTATCCTCATTTCGCCATCTATGTACGTATCCCTCATACTCCCTACAAGTCTCCCTTCTTCATCGTTCCTCGTCCGACTTGGATCGGTGCTGCTTCGTTCACCCACGCTTCACCATCCCACCCACTCGGCCTCTAACCGCGCCAACCACCCTTTCCCATGCTCCATCCGCACGTACAAACCTCCTACGTTCTCCCTCCCTCCCAGCAACCCTCTCACTCTCTTACTCGCACCCCTTAATGTTCCCTCTGTTCGCCCACCGATCTACTCACTCAAACCCAACCCACCCACCCACTCACCCTTTCTCCCTTCCACCCACTCTCATCTTCTCTTCGATATGCACCCCACGCCACTATCAGCTTCTACTCCCACGAGCGAGCTTGAAACCCCCAGAGGAACGTCAATGAGGCGACTACCGTCGGAGTTCTCTGCAAAGAACGAGAACTCCGCCACCCCCCTTTGCTCCTCTTTCACTCCTCACCACGCAGCCAAAGCAACCCCTCTTCTTGAGTCCTCCTTCTTCCCTGCATGCTCAGCCAATCGAGGGAAGACTAGCTGGTGGCTGGTGTACGTTTGCGCTTCTGCACGAGCAGATCGTTCTGCACGATCTAGATAAAGCGCGTTATCTGCCAGTACGGCTAATTAACCGAGCCCTTGTCTAGTTATCTAACTATAGCCATGCTCTCCTTTTCTTTGTTCGGTTTCCGTCCCAGAATCTCACTCGTAAATGACTCCTTGATTAACCATCGCTTTGCTGTTTACTTTTCGGTTCAACATTCGTGGTTCGTACACAAATCATTATAAAATATGTTCTTCCATTATGATTACTAAAAATGTTTATCCATAATGACGTAGGTGACGAGTTTGCTATAATTCGTCTATATACAACATAAGTTAAAATCCCTAAGAATCAATTAATCTGAAGATGCAGATAGATGTTCCTTTATCTAAAGATTATATTTATCTAAAATTCTGTAACAAATTCATCTTGCAAAATACGGTATTATCAGCCGCTGATAACTTCTCTCTTATCTGCTTTCACAGAGGGGCTGAAAATCTGTTACCCTTCGTACACGACGCGCCATTTCTGAAAGTTCCATTTGACGACGATTCCATAATTTCCAATATAATTATCGAACGGTTTATCTTAAATGTCGAGTTCGAGTCATCGGTTAATTATTCACTCCCACGATTTCAGAGTGATCGGGTGCGTGACTCAAAGAAGATCGTTTGGCATATGAAATCCCAATTATAGATTCAGCCAAGAATTACGAAACCCCCACCCCGGTTCAGTCGGTTTCTTGAAAGACAAGTTTCATAACGAGTTCAATTACTTTCACGAATAATGTTCCGTGTTACTCGGAGGCTGCCCGAGGCTTCTATAAAACACTTATCTAATTGCATGGTTTATGGAATTTCCGCAATGACAGCTTTTCCTTGGATTAGGAAAAAAATGATGTTTAAACGTTAGAAATCGAGGAAGATTTCCCTTGCATATATGTCAAATTACTTATTCGTCGCTGACATTTTATATCTGATATTAGTATTTTCTTGGTGGCACTTATTAAATGCTTATCAACTTTAGATTCTTGAATAATGATATTAATGATTTTCAATTATAATTTGTGGCAACTTTCGTTGGGATTTTCATTTCGAATACGATTCACTATAATCTGATTGATCATCGAGTACTTCTGATTAATATAATAAAAATTAGGCTGCAACCAAACTGTTTGGAAAAAGAAATATTTATCCTCGGGAATTGTTTAAATTCTCGTAAATTCCCTGCAGAAACAACAGACGAAAGGTGCCACCTTGACAATACTCGATAAAGTAGAAAGGCGTAAGATATCTACAATTACTACTGTCTGTAAATGTAAATTATTCCTTACGTTACAATCATAATAAACATATTGTAAAATTGGTTTATTTCGTAGAATAAATTATATCAAATTTATCCATTTTTTGACACTGATTTAGAAAGTACAGATATAAATTCTAAAGTTATTTTACCCGCCACAAAACACTTTGAAAGAAGATGAACGTAATTCAAGCAATCGATGAATATATATTTCAATGCCAATCTTAGTAATATAAATAATAAATTTGATACAAAATTTAATTATTATATATTTGGAAAAAAGATGAATTCTGTGAGTATAGACGAATCATATGTCGGTGTTTTACCGCCAATCGATGTGGATAAAACACTGCGCGCGGCTTACAGAATTGATCAAATTTATTAAGGAGTCAAATCAAATATTCAAATAAAATTTCAGAGAAGTTCATTAGAATTTTTCGGGAATTTTTAAAACCAAAATAGATAAATCTCCAGGCAAATAATTTCATCGAACCGAGATTGAAAAATGAGGAAATTCCAGAAATACAGTGATGTAAGTCAGGCAGTATATCACAGGATATTTGTACTGCCTTCAAGCAATTATCAAAGCAGACTAATTAGTTTCGTTCCTGTTGTCAGCTAAATCATTATGCATGATGCAATTCTTGTGTTTTTTATTCTAGTCACGTAGAACATTTTTCTGCGAGACAGCAACGAATGGAAAAAATGGCGGGTGGCTATCCGTGTACTGACGCAAGAAAGAAGATTACTAATCAATTTAATTGCCTATTTCTGTGATTACGATTAAGATTATAAGTATCTATATTTCATATTGTTATTTCAAGAAAATAAATCGAAACTGAGTCCAAACGGCGCAAAAAGATTAAAAAATCTGAAAGATTAATAATAATGAGTTTATATGCTTATTTGTCTCAAATACGAATAAATTCTAAGAATTTACTTATTATACTTTTATTTACTGCAAATAGGTCTGCGCTGAGATTTTGCATAATTTTCCACACAAAATGAAGGACGATGATGTAAGTGCGATAACGATAATATTTTTTCATTTCTATAGAATATTGTAACAAAAGGTAGTAATAATGTTATCGTTATTATCACTATCAGTAAACGTTATCACTCTCGGTGTAAGTTCCATATTCCATAAGAGAACTCATGGAAAATGGGCAAATGAACAAATGGTAGGTTTTTTTTTAAAGTAAGGCGTCTATATAAGAAGTGTAGAAAATTTATCTTGGCATTTCGCAAGCGACTTGGTACCTTCGTAAATTTTCAACTACAGTGAATTCGTTATCCTGCATTCTATTATGTGGATGATTTTAATCGGTTCAATGGGATTCCTATCGGCACAGGTGAGAACGGAATTATTTTCATACAAATTATTCCGAGAAAAGTTCATTATCAGTTCTTCACAAATAGATTAATTTTGCGTTATAATTCTAAGCATATATGTACCTATAATTCCATTGTTACGGAATTATAATTTAAATCTCTAAGAGTATGTTTAATAGTCTTAGAATTATAATACGAAGTAGTCTCGAATACTTTAATATCTGATACTATAATACTAAATCTAATACTATAATTATTAGAATTCTATAATTCCGAGACTATTAGATATAGTCTTACAACTACAAACAGCCTTAAAATTATAGATAATTTTAGATTAATAGAATCTCTTCTGTTTAGTTTTATCATCACCTTCGATATGTTTGTAACTTTTACCAAAGGGTGTCAGCCGTTAAATAAATAAATAAACATAAATCATCTTGGGTAATACTAATTTGTATCTTATTATTAGAACTATAGAATTCTCATAATTAGATATAGCTAATTACCTATAATTCTAAGACTATATCTAAGACGATATATAATAGTCTGAGACTGATAGCATTCTACTAATTATAGTATTAGAGAATTATAGATGAAAAATCGAATTTCTAAATTACTGTTACAGGAACCAATTTTATTAGATGACTTCGAGCAACAAACACCTCGGTTTGGTTTCTCTTTCTTGGATTCTTTGCGCGAAATGTTTTGCGATATGTTCTGCCAATCCGCTGATGAGACGCCGTATCTCGTAAATTTGGCGTGCGCCTTAAAGTGTCCTGAGTTGTATTTGCCGCACGGAACAACTTTTGCCGATTCGGAGAATCCAGTCAGACCAACTAGACCCACAATACAGATGACAAAACCCACCAATACCAATACACCAGTCCAGAATACTCAACTAATGACACAAAATTCTACTAGTACCACGCAAAATACAGGGACTACTAACAATAGTACAGTTACTCCCTAACTGTTTAATAGAATAAGATAAAAAAATAATTCGTGATAAGAAGCTGTAGCAGGTTTTAATAGATCTCTTGGCTTAAAAGAGCTTCTACAAATTGTGTTTATGCTGTTATATGATAATATTAGAGAGAAAGGAACGAATTATATCCGTAGTTGATATTATCTTAAAAAGGCACGTTAAACCTTACGTTTATACGAACGATGTCGCTATGTTCTTGGATGTTCGACGGTTTCTTGCCCGCTTTGTTTAAAGTGATCAATAATTATTATGTCTGGTTATTAAAATATGTTTGTATGTAACTTGTCTATTATTTATTGAATGGCAACCCTTTATACCTTTAATTATTGAATAATGATTTGTACAAGATTTATTTCGTAGTAAAACATATCGATGCACGATTAAACCGATAATGTGCATATTAATACTGGAATAAACGATTGAGATTTGTTTTCTTTTGAGGTGGAACGTGAACGAGATTATTATCGATAGCTCGCGAGTGTGTTTTTTGTAATTAAATTTTGTTGACTGACGAAACTAAAGGAAAGATGTGATTCTACTTCCTACTGTGAGGCAAAAACGAATAAAGACGGGCCAATATGTAAAAAATAAGACCTTGCTCCCGTTGTGAAAGTAATGTATGGCAACCTCTTACGAGAAGCTTATGTCCTCTCACTTTCAGCATACGCGCACGATGCTGCCCGGCGAATTACATCAAAGGGGACTTTACGTCGTAAAAGGCAACGACTATTAATTACAATAAACTCGCGAACGATAAATCTCCAATAAAAAGATCGAAAATCAGACTCTTAACGGAGCGCATCGAACGATTTATTGGGAGTTGAAGAACAACGGAGTAATTTAGAAGCTCCACTCCTCGTGCATGGAAAATCACACGTGCGTCAAGTCTGATTGCGTGGGAGAATAGAAACGACCGAACTAGGTTATTATTGGTCACCGGCGATTAGATTCATCTATATTTAACTCGAGCATTGCAAACTTGGAAATTATTGATACTAAAGGGAAAGCTAAACTACTGAGACAAAAATTAAGTTTAAGAAAGCGAGTTTAAGTTCCATGGTGTATTGTGTATTCCAAAGGAAGAAATTATTCAGAATGAAAGGAGAACTAAATTATAATCGGTACAATTGATTTTAAAAAAGAAATTTGGATTCCATTGTGTACCTATGACCCGAATATCCTTGATCAGAAATCTGACTCTTGCTTTATCTAATTATAGTATCCCGTGACAGTGTTAATTAGCTTAATAAAACGAACCACGAAAATAATAATCCTTTCCTTTTCCCAACTGAAATTAATCGAATTTCTTTTTATTAGAGGTAGAAAATTCTTGATGAGAAATCTGAGCGTTACATTATTTAATTACAACATTCTGCTATGGTATTCAAAGGGGTTTTAAGTTAAAGATCGATGATTATGCATACTGTTATTAGTTGTAATTATATAATGCCTTGTTATTAGAGTATTACACCAATCACGATAGTTGCAGTTCTCACTCATACATATCTTTTGTACTAATTAGTAAGATATCACGGTATCACGTGAGACACTGAATACAACAGGATATATTCATCCAGGATGCAGATCAGATTAATTCGCTGTGAATCATGCCACGAACTCCGTGAAAGAATGGGAGTTCCGTGAAGCATAATTGTAACCCGGTGATTATGATCGATATCGTTTCGGATTGCTAAAACTTTTTGCGCGATATGAATCATAATACCGACCGACTATTAATATATACAATATGCATATCATTTAACAGGTTTAAAAAAAACATTCTGATCCCGTATAAAAAATATCCGTTTCCTTAAAAATATCGTTTCCTTAAAAAAACAAAGAATATCGAATGGGAAGTTTTAGCGCGTCCACCTTATAGTCCTGATCTGTCTCCTTCTGATTAAAGAGTTTTTTGATCGATTTCAAATTTCCTTGCAAATAGCAATTTTTAGAATCATGCCAAAATCAAATCAGCAAGTACATCTATCCCCCGATTTACACGGTATTCTGAGGAACTGATCTTCCGTGTAAATTGGGGGATAGGTGTAATTCATTCTTTGCGAGTAAAACGTTATTTTTACCAAAAAAAGGAATGTATAAGCTCGTAGAACGGTAGAAAAGTGTTGTAGAAATAAATGGTAAGTACTTCGTCAAATAAAATTAATTTCCAGAATGTTCAGAGTGTTTGAATTTTGATTGAAAAATGCGCGCGCACTTTTGCAGGCATTTAATAGTTCACGCAGCCGAGTCAATTCGGCATTCGGAGGGACTCGATGACTATTCAGATTGAAAGAAAACTAGGACGAACTACGTAAGAGTATCGTGTACCAAATCTTCCCTCTCCTTAATTTTGTCTCGATCTCTACTCGTCCACCATGTTATTCTCGTGGATGGGATACCTCCATGGGGATAGATTCCACCTTCTCCTTCGATTAGGATCGAGACTTACTTTCGAGAGACAAACGAGCCATTTAGATCGTTATCGATCAATGCGCCTCCCGTTCGTTTCAGCAACGCCTGCCTTGCTTTACCTCTCTTTGCCTCTCTTTTCTTTTTGGAGAGAAAGCCTCGCGCGGAACAACGATGGGATCACGCGTGAAAGTATACCAGATCTGATTGATCTCAACCGAGTAAGCCTCTTGTCTGTCGAAAAAAATGCTCCACCTCTCGATGATATATTATCAATGCTTTCGTAACTGTACACCTCATGTCTATTTATAGAGGATTATAGGAAATAGAGAGAAATTTTGTTGGCTTTCATTGCTACTAGTATGTTATTATATGTTAGTAGCATATTACTATATGTATATTACTATATAGGGGATTCCGCGTAAATTAATTAAATTATACAATATAATTAATTATACGATATTTATTTTTGTGTAAGAAATATGAGTGATCTAGAGAATTTCGTAAAAGATGACAACGGAAAAAAGCAACTCGGATAGTCCACAAAATATCTTCTGTATTATCAAAATTAAAGGAGATAACTAAGTGGTTAATTTTATATGGGACACCCTGTATGTATATTATTATGTGTGTATATATATGATACATATATTATGATATTCGAACTCAAATTAGAATGGAGAACATAACGAAGGACGAAGTTTAAGGACCTAAGTCTCTCAGGTGACTGACTTCTTACGACATGAAAAATTATTCAAATAACGCGAATATCTGCTGCGAAGTTAACGGTTTGAAACGTACTTTCTCATTAATCGAATTAAAATAGTAAGGCAAATAATTCCCGGTCATCGATGGCGAGAATAAGTGGGGCCGACCTTGACTTTTGTTACACGGCCATTATTAGGATCCTCAGAATGACGGCGGTGTCGACATTCGAGCACCTTAAGTGACAGGTAAGAACGTTTTCATAATAAAGTTGTACTCGAATGAATGGTAGATACAAACACGCGCACATTCCTTTCTCCGTAGTAATTGGGTCAGAGAATACAGATAATTGTCTTTCACCGTAACACAACGACCGCTCCTTTAAGCTTCAGTTCCTAACAACAATCCTAGCCTTTGTTTAACAATTAATCCAATAATATTATGTAATAATATCAGTCTCCTTGAAGAAAACCCGTTATTGATTTCGCGAAAACAGACTTTTATACGTATCAGCCACTCTCTTGCTGAAAGTCAGCGATATGATTGAGTTGAACTCCTTAATCAGGACCGGTGGTATTAAACGTAATAAAAATCGACCTACACACAAGTGCTATATTACACGCAGCCTTTGATTTCAGCAAATGTTATTCAATAGATGTTAATATCTGCATTGAGAGACAAAAACACTGATATAGCTCGATAATTTAGCATACTAATATATGATACTAATAAAATTGAAGACTCCTTGAAAAATGCAGAAAGTGCCAGAATAACATTATTTTTACAATCGATAAATGTTCCACATACAGGTGGTAATACTGTAGTATAGAATTTTAGTGCAATTTCCTTTTGTAAATAGTTAATAATAATGATATTGAGTTATGCTTTTGTTGGTCTTCGAAATGTTAGTATTGTTTTGTTGGCTAGTAGTATAGACCAATGTTGGTCTATACTACTAGCCGCACCGTTAATAATAATGCTAAAAGATGGTACCGTTGGTTCCTCCAACGCGGCCTCTCGGATAGTTTTTTCTTTCACCTGTAAAATTTGACTTTCGGCACTTACAGTGTTTTTTACGAGGAGTCTTCACTTTTGAATTTTCGGAATTGCACTTTTCCGAAGATCAACCGAATATGATTTTTACGGGTCACTTTTTATTACCAATACCAGTGATAACGTGATCCAAGGATTATAAAAGATTTTTCTAAATTTCTTTCCAAGAATTTCATATTTAATAATTAATCATAGATTAATGCAATATTTGGGGTTTGTATTGAAGTAGATATTAATGAAGCAATAATGTAAGCTACTTTTTTCCCGTTACGTCAGACTTGTTCTTATTATTTCGCTTGACATCGTCCACTTAGAGAATCGAAAGTGACGGAAGAAAAATCGTCTCGTTCAATGAAATCGAATCGAATCAAAGAATCTATGGGATTCAAGTAGACTGGTCGGTTTGTACATCTGCGGATGCCAGGGAAAAGGCGATTCGCTTTTAGAGGCGAGATAGGTACATCGAGATGCAAGATTGCGCATAGCGCGTGCGACGAAGCGAAAGTCGATCGTCGTGCACGAATCAGAATGCAGTACCCGACGCGGTGCGATCAGGGTCGGTCAGCCGATACACTCGATGACCAGATGTACTATCATTCGATTCGATCATGTTGCATTTAACCCTTTCGCCGTTGATTAAAACGATGATATTCTGCAATAAAATGTGTCAAAATATGCAATAAATAGCTCCACGTCGAAGTCTTGAAGCGTATAATAGTTCGACATCAATCTGTTCACTAGATCTAGTCAAAACTGTAAATACGTTTTGAATCTACCATTCTTTTTATATAACGAAAGAGTTACCTACTTCAGGTGTGCCTGTACGACGTACCGGCTAAACAGCGAAAGGGTTAACACTAGAATTAGAGAAATAATTAGACTTCCTAACTGCGAGAGTTAAATTAATCGCTTATATTAAATATGTATATTTCAGTGTTTACACCCGTTGCAAGTATAACACATTTATGAATTATTCTTAATAACTTTTGATTCTTATCTGGTTAAACACGACAGTAATAGAAATATATTTACGAAGAAAGTTATAAAAGACTCAATCTTATCTCCGACATTTTTACTAAAAACCATAAACGTCCGACTAACAATAAATTTCGTTTCCTAGAAATATGTACGCATTAATGTTCATACACGAAGCGATTAACGAGACACGTTTATTTTTAACGAAAGAACTAGCATGGAAGCAGTCATAAAACGAATTACAAAGTGGGTGTTTATGCTAATCTATTTGCCTTTCTCTTCTAGAACTATCATAATTATGGTGATCCAGTGTCATTCGCTGGAAACGTTACACCCGACTCAAAGATCAGAAACAATACTAGACAACAAAGCGAAATATGTCCACATGAATGATTCACTATCTTCTTTTTCAGAATAATAAAAACTAATATAAAAGTGCAACGTAACCCACGATTATTCTTTTTCTTAGAAACCTTATATCATTAACACGTTGAATCCCGTGGGGTCACCGGTGACCGCCGATGACAATATTACTAAAACAATTAAACAATCGAATCAAATATATGGCCAATATTCGCCAAATGTTAAATATTTTTAACGTTACGATAACGACGTAAAGTAATCTATGTATCGAAGAGCGTTTAAACACTTTTATTTATAGACGTTATGTACACTGTATGTGTATCATATAACACGGATTTCAGCCATGTTTTGAACATATTAAGAAAAAGCGTCCACGAATTGGACAAAATTAGTAAACTCCACGTATAAAAAGATCACTGGAATAAAAAAACCTCCCATTAACCGTAGAAAGTTTTATCGAGAGTAGCCTCTATTAAAACGACAATCCATATGTTCCAGCGACCTTGATCAGAATTTCGATCGTACATTTGTTGTTGTTTTTTTTGTTGCGTCGCGTTTAGTGTCAATTTGGAAGAAAAATCGGTGGGATTGTCGAGAAGGATTCGATATTGGAAGGCGTGAGAGATTATTCGGGTCAGAATCGAGAAGAATGCCAAGGTTTTAACCCTTTCCCCGTCTCGCTGTTCAGTCTTTCAACAAGTGCATTTCTTCTTCTTCTGCATACTACGTGCTAAGCCATGATAGGCTGTTCAAGTGTCGGGTCCACAGGTGATCGAGTTTCAATTCTGTAATCGGGATTTCATAACAGGTGGGCGTACCTTCACCGTCAAAGAATGGTACACGAACCTTACATAACAATGCGATCGCTTATCGCTTACTACATGAATACGGTTTGTTTCAATGCAAGTGATACACGGCCATTTTCATCTTATCTCGGCTATCGTGATATCACTGTGCATTTGTGGCAATTTTTCGTATCTCGGATTCTAGACACGGTCTAGGTATCTTGCACGGTAGATCGTATCAAATGCAATAGGTCTTAGTATTTTTATTTATTAATAGAAATCAAACTGGAAGCAAATATATCCCTAGAATTTGCAACATTTTCAATATTATGATAACGATGTAAAGTAATATCTCGTAAAGCGCTTAAACCGTTTTATTTTTCTATGTTAGTAATGCGTATCGTGAGGTATCATAAAACACGGATTTGTTTAACGCTAAATATGTGAACGCCATGGCAGTCACTGGTGACCGTCGATATTACTTACTCGAATCAAATATATCGCTAATATTGGTAAAATTTTTAATATTTTTAACGTTACGATAATGCTAAAGCTATCGTATAATACGGATTTCGGCCTGGCATTCAACATTTAAATATATTAAATCCGAATTTATTTACGACGATAAAAATGACGTAGTTTTATCGCGGATTTTAATATTAATTTCGTTCATTTACTCGATATTATCATACGAAGTATATACTTCGATTTCAGAATTAGATTCAAATCAATAACCTTCATGTTTTATTTCAAAACAGAGGAGCGGAGCACAGCAGAATATGAAGGGATAAAATGATTCCACGTATCATTTAGTGATTAATGAAAAATGGTATGCATTTGCGTAATGATCAATAATTACTATCCGACGGAGATCGGTAAATTACAGTCCATCAAGGAAATCACTTTATAGTCGCGCGAACTGCAATCAGTTAAACGTCTCGAAATCCGTTAACGATTTTTTTGTTCTTCTGAAAATAATCCGCGTCATTCGGTGAAAGTGTGATGATCAAACCGGCCGGATGGAATATCTAATTAGCTTTTTTTTCTAAAGAGTCTTCAATTCAATTAGAAGGATAAGAATCACGACATGCGGTGGGGGTTGATTTCACTGTTAATTCGATGGGTCAGTTTTCGTCCGGCAACACCATTTTACCGGAGATATCATCTTAATTGCATGCTCGCGGCGCGTATTATAATTTGTGATGCACTCGGCGTGCAACGAAAAGCTGTATCGAAATAATAAGATTCGGAAACACGTATTACACCGCGATGCCGATTAATGCATGCGTGACATAACGCGAAAGAAAAAAGGATCGGAGGATCCGGTGCATAAATTGCATCAGATGCATGGAAGTATATTTAATATATTAATAGCGGGAAAGTGCTGAAAACTTATGCAGATTAATGTGTACGAACCATAACGCACGTAGATATATATTGTAATAAATAATGAATCAAAGAACCCTTACCATATCGGCGATTTTTAATTACCATTATGCAATCTACTTTCTAAATGAGAGTGAAATATTAGACTTTGAATTCCTCGATTTTCGAGCGACGGAATGAAGTTCATGTTGCTACGGAATGAAGTTAGTTGAAAAAACAATTTAGAGGAGATTATGGAAGCTGTTGTCTAAAATGGCCGTAAGTACTCGTTACAGAGATATTTAACGGCAATCATAAAAGTAGAAATTCTCACCGTAAATTCTAACGTATTGTGGATACATATTACTCACCGTACTCCTTCCTCCTGTCATGGGAACCTCAGCATGGATGAACACCATAATCTGTAAACCAAATTATGGACAATAATTATATATTATATTACGGATAAAATAATGTACTAAGGTTACTTAAATCGCGGTAAAATCTAGACTTCTAAGGCAGTTAAAATTAATAGCTACAAATGAGTTCTAAAACCAACTGTATTCATCTTACGCCATTTAAGTTGATGTATTACAACTATTTAGTGCAGTGTTTTTGATGGAGAATGATAGAGAATACAATGCAGATTAATTCGTATGAAATATTTGAGAAAAACCACAGAATTTTTCACATTCAACAAAACCGTAAGAACTTATGGAAAAACCGTATATTGATATTTTTGGTGCATAAATAAAGGTGTTAATATACTGTATAATAAATAATGACTAATAATTGGCTAATTATGTACTCGATAATTGCGAGAATAGGTTGTAATGTCGGTGTGTCCGTTCCCCTTTTAATTATTTCCACAGGGATACCATATTTGTTGTAAATGTATCATTGCGCCAGATTGCAGGGGCACGCGTGCAATTGCAACAGCAATGGTCGTTCGTGCGTGAGGTGTTCATGCGTGTACGCAGCCACACGCGAGCGTTATATCATATTGTCCCGGATTCGAGCATTTCTCGGCGACGTACGTGTTGCCGCTCACATTCGTCCCGAGTGGTAGTAGAAAGGAGAGAGAACAAGAGAGAACAAGAGAGAAAGAGATGTAAAGAGAGACCACCGGTTAAACCTGTTTAAAAAAAAAAGTCTTTCGAGGGAATTTCCGGCGCCGCCCCAGCTGCCACCAAGGATATACGTTTCGCCAATAATTCGATCGTATCGCGCACCGAAAAATCCTCCGCGTGATAAAGGATTGTCAGGGTCGACGAGCGGCGAACCACGATGCGGTTAAAGTGAACGATCGACGATGTAATATCCGGTATTACATCAGGATAGAAAGACCGAGTCGATCTTATTTATCTCGCAAAAATACTCGTGACGATTACGTTGGAATTATAACGACGATGGAACCGATGTTTACCGATCTCGTAAATATCTTTGATAATATAGAACTCCTGTAACGAATCTCTCTATACATTCCGAAAATACGATTCTCATCAAGAGACTCTGAAATATTATTTTTTAAAATTCCGACGAAATTGAGTTGTTCTGTGATTACGAATTACAGGTTACACCCTTGTTCTTCATACAAGCCATTAAACCAAGCACTACTTACGAAGGATAAATATCCTAAAAAAAAGAAAGAAACGGTTTCCTTTCCCCACTTTCTATATCCGGATTCATCGACGATCTACTTTTGTCGTTCAATTCCAGACACGCGGCGAAGATAAGACTCGCGTGTATTTATTGTCGAGTGTACTTTCTATTGTAATCAATGGTCCATGTTAACAATGATGGGTATTTTTGTAACACGTGAAATAAGCTACGTTACGGAGGGACGTAAAATTGGCCATTAACATATGGATAGTAGTCGTAAGAGGTGACTGAGAGAGATATAAAATAACGTGGCCCGAACGTTTAGATAGAGATCGGTTATATATTCAACGTGGTATTCTCGATCGTCGTTCTCGATCGATCGATCAAACTTAAATCAGCGGAACGTGGGCCTCCGGCAACGTCACCATTGCCCAATGCCAACTCCATTTATCGCTCCTCACAACTGTTCAGCATAAAAGTCCACGGTCGTGCGAAGTAGTTACGTTAACAAGAACACAACGTTCTATACTTTAATGCCATTCATTAATCCACTACCTTTAAAGCATGACACGAAACTCCTGATAGGATCGCACCAAGTATTATGGTACTACATAGGTCAAAGTTAGGGTTATCATTGCCATTTCTTGTTCAATCGAAATAAACATTGCATTGGATTCATTCAGAATAATTCCTTAAGTTTCCGAAGTATCGGTAAATTGGAAGTGAATTTCTTCGGGCGAATGCAACGATTATCATTTAATGTACGAATGCATTTATGTGAAGATTCCTATTATCGTTATTCTATCCTCAATATTTTCATTATTATTCTTTTTGGACGGTGTAAACTTAACACATTAACGTCGGGAGGCATAAAAATATGTATGCTTGTAATTTAAAGTTAAGTAAATATATGCTAAAGATGATATTTCTTATCGAGTAGGCTAATACTGCGTGCTTTGAGAATATTCGAAGCGAACGATAACAGTAAATTTCATTCATATCTGGTAATATATTAAAATTCAAAATTATGGCTGCAAGATTTAAGTTAATTAATGGATTCAATCCTTGCGTTATGTATATCAAATAAAAATATATCAAATTTCAAAGAATGTGCCTTGGTATATTCAAATAATTAAGCTAAAAATGATAGACAAGTCATTTTGAATAAATAATTAACAAAAATGGATTATCACCTACAATAAGTATTCCTCAAAGTATTCGAACGACGACAGAGTTTAATAAGTTTCCAAGTTTTGTTTATGAAAAAGGATTTGTTATTATTTTCTTTCCAATTAGCGTAGGGTAAATAAGCCTGGTAAATAAGCAGTAAAAATTTAATACATAATTCAGGGTGTATCCATAACTTTGGCTCACTTTGACGTTTCCATGAAAATATTGTTTATAATCAAACCATGTTGTGCATAGAATATTAGACCGCAATAAAGAAAGAAATAATTATATTGTACCAAAGTGCGTATGTGATTAATCACTTTATGCAAATTCGAGAAAGATGTAACACCATCGAAGAGTTCACACTGAATTAGTGAGTGTACGTATTGTGATTGAAAGGAGCTGTCAGTCATCCTTATTTCCACATCCTACGAGAAATCGGTTTAGTAGGCTCCCTGATTTGCTATCGATATCCCGAGTGATTCGTTGCCAATAAAAAAGACGGCGGAGAAATTGCCACCATACGAGATGAGAGCATCTGATCTTCGTGATCGGTATTTCGAGACCGTATAACACGATAATGGAGTATTGCATCAGGAGTTTGCAGGGATTTTCTAACAATGTTGCACGAAATTGGACTAATAACGTTACAGCACTCAAATATGTATAAATATTAATAATAGACAATTAAATGCAGAAAATGCTTGTTTTTCATGAAATTATCCGAATTTTATACTGATATATAGAAATAGAATATTATTGTAATCTCGTAAAAAATTGCTCAGGTTGAAGTATATATGAGAATAAATAATAAATAATCTAAAAACTGAATACAATAAATTATTGTCTGCTATGAAATGTGCGGGTTTTATATAGTTATATAAAATTATGATTTCATTGCGATCTTGTAAAACAGCTGCTGTTATAATATTACTAGATCGAGCTGCACACCATTATAAATAATATATCTCGACTTTATCGCCGAGTTTAAATTTCACCCATAAAATAAAATATTATAAATTAGTTTTGATTCTGATTTGTGTAAATTATATTAATATCACTCTCTGTTGCTCCTCCGTTGCGAATTACATTTTTATGTAATGGAATATTTTACATCGCGAATTTCTAGTAACTTCATATTAATATTGCAGAAAATGTTAGGAATAATATTATTCGATTGAACTGCATATAAGTGTAAATAATATAAAATGTAGTATAACGATTTATAGGCTTGCCCGAAGTATGTGAATTTTGTATAATCATGACACTTTATGTGATAAAAATTAAACATTTTTACGTTACACATTTGATTAAAAAACACGTGTACTAGAATTTCAATAAACGTGAACGGAAATCTGATATATAAGTTTAAAGTTTCGCGATGTCCGTTCTCGGTATGACCTCGTGACATCAGGAACCTTGATTTGCTTTCCAGTATCGCAAAACTACGGAGAAAGTACTCTCTTTTCGATTCACCTCAGCTGAAATCGCAGTTGCATATAAAACAAGAGGTTCTTTTCGAGACGAAACTTAATTTGATTACCCACCGAAATGGATGAAACATAAATTCCGCAACACCGTCGAGATTTAACCTTACTTGGAGTAAATAAGAGAAGAACATTATCCTGCATAATAAAAAGATACGAATAGAATAATTGTATCTGTAATAAATGAAATATATGTAATAAATAATATCATAGTCATCATGAAGCAATTTGTTCGTTCACTGACATTAAAATTTAGTTATATATCAAGATGAAATGTATTGGTTTCTGTATCAGATATTAAGAGATAATCCGCTATCGTGCAACATTAGAAGCCAATCGTCGATCATTATAATCGATATAAGTTGTCAAATTATGTCCGCATCGACCGTATAATTTACATGTAGTTGGAAATGATTAAATTCTAATATCTGTTCTGGCAACGTAGAAAGTTTAAAGTATCCTTTCCTTGCTGGTCTATCATCATGCAAATGCTCGCGACATTAGATAATCTTTCCATTTTGAGGGTAAACATATGTATGTATGTATGTACCTGTGAAGTATACATACAAATTTCCAACACATTACTTTTGGTTTCAAAGGGTCAAATTCAGCACTAGGCAGCACTTAAATATGTTCTATAATGATATTGGGTCGAAAGAACTGGATTAAGAATTTGTTTGGGCCAAAAATGGGTCGACCCAAAATCACAAAAATGTGAAGGGGTATACCTTCAAAAATTGTCAAAAAATGAAAGTCGCCAATTTCGCTCCTAAGTGGCCCAAATCGATGGTATATGATGTATAAACATATTCTAGAACGATTTTGGGTCGAAAGAAGCGGTTTAAAAATTTTTTCGAGCGAAAAATGGGTCGACCCGAAATCGCAAAAATGTGAAGGGGTATACCTTCAAAAATTGTCAAAAAATGAAAGTCGCCAATTTCGCTCCTAAGTGGCCCAAATCGATGGTATATGATGTATAAACATATTCTAGAACGATTTTGGGTCGAAAGAAGCGGTTTAAAAATTTTCTCGAGCGAAAAATGGGTCGACCCGAAATCGCAAAAATGTGAAGGGGTATACCTTCAAAAATTGTCAAAAAATGAAAGTCGCCAATTTCGCTCCTAAGTGGCCCAAATCGATGGTATATGATGTATAAACATATTCTAGAACGATTTTGGGTCGAAAGAAGCGGTTTAAAAATTTTCTCGAGCGAAAAATGGGTCGACCCAAAATCGCAAAAATGTGAAGGGGTATACCTTCAAAAATTGTCAAAAAATGAAAGTCGCCAATTTCGCTCCTAAGTGGCCCAAATCGATGGTATATGATGTATAAACATATTCTAGAACGATTTTGGGTCGAAAGAAGCGGTTTAAAAATTTTCTCGAGCGAAAAATGGGTCGACCCGAAATCGCAAAAATGTGAAGGGGTATACCTTCAAAAATTGTCAAAAAATGAAAGTCGCCAATTTCGCTCCTAAGTGGCCCAAATCGATGGTATATGATGTATAAACATATTCTAGAACGATTTTGGGTCGAAAGAAGCGGTTTAAAAATTTTCTCGAGCGAAAAATGGGTCGACCCGAAATCGCAAAAATGTGAAGGGGTATACCTTCAAAAATTGTCAAAAAATGAAAGTCGCCAATTTCGCTCCTAAGTGGCCCAAATCGATGGTATATGATGTATAAACATATTCTAGAACGATTTTGGGTCGAAAGAAGCGGTTTAAAAATTTTCTCGAGCGAAAAATGGGTCGACCCGAAATCGCAAAAATGTGAAGGGGTATACCTTCAAAAATTGTCAAAAAATGAAAGTCGCCAATTTCGCTCCTAAGTGGCCCAAATCGATGGTATATGATGTATAAACATATTCTAGAACGATTTTGGGTCGAAAGAAGCGGTTTAAAAATTTTTTCGAGCGAAAAATGGGTCGACCCAAAATCGCAAAAATGTGTAGCTGCCTTCATAAACACACAGAAATTAATTTGTTCTTTATTTAAAACGACCAAATATACTTGTCGATAATTCGTCATACGAAATCATTAATAAGGTAGAAGCGATTAAAGCAAGATTGTTTTTTCGTTGTCATTAAGCCCACCATGTTTCGGTTAAGTCATCGTTTAATTCCGCCACAGGTACATCGGACATTTTCACTAGAGTACGATGCAATTCGAGCAAAATAGCTGAGTGGTTACGTAAAAACAGGTCTGCCAAACCATAAGCGAGCATGTCAAAATTTTATGTCCCGTTCTATATCCATACATTATTCACCAAGGGATTCACGGAACGTATAAATGCTGCATAAACTTAATTAATTTGCCCATTTCTGATCATTCACCAACTACTTTTAAAATAATATTATCCGTGCAAAAACATAAAAGTTTCGACAGCACCGTTAGAGAAAAAAACTAATTTTTGTATCGTACTATTAAAATAATACTAATTCCTATATAATCCTATAAGAAAAATATACTAATTTCTATATTACATTATACGTGAAATATGATTATCATAAAGCAGTACTACACTATGTATAAATAATAAATATTCACTCATCGTGATATTCTTTGAGAATTAGTGAAATAAAAAGTATGCTTAGTGTTTTGAATTGATTGCAACGGGAGATCAGCTTACCCCAGACTGGAGGCTGGGGAATGGAGAATGTAAGTTCGCAAAGAGATCTACGGCATAATTACATCGTACACCAGATTTTTCTAGTCCCGGTTGATCGTCTTGCACTGAACTGATATGCATACCGCGATCCCGTGACTTCACTTTTACTTCGAAAGCTTCGAATCACGAGGTGAATCTGGGTAACGAGTTTTTCGCTAATAAACTGTAGCAACCGTCTGTGAATCGTACCACACGTGACTACCGTACGCCGGCTTCCAACTATCTGACGTTTATTTGTAAATCGAGCGCATGTTAGATTGAAATAAGACTGCTTGAAGATCGACTGTGATTGAATTGATGTACACAATAACATCGCTGATAATAACATACAAGGTGAGTCTCGCAACATGATGACTTTAAATAACTCGTAAAGTTAAACTGCTGTATAAGAAAATGTATCAAACAAAAATTGCATGGTTTCCTGGGGGACGTACAGCACTCTAATCGATTTCTTGTTATTTTTTTTATCGAAATATGAAGATCACCTTCAGTTTTTACAATGAAATGTCTAATACTTCTTATCGAATTCGGATAAACCATCAAATTATATCAATTATAAATATATATTTGTA
Organism: Nysson spinosus; assembly: GCA_910591585.2. Taxonomy (NCBI): domain Eukaryota; kingdom Metazoa; phylum Arthropoda; class Insecta; order Hymenoptera; family Crabronidae; genus Nysson; species Nysson spinosus. The sequence goes on from OU342832.1 coordinate 11,622,626, forward strand.
TATTATTTGCAATGAAAATATATTAACTTTTATACTATGCTACTAGAAAAATACTAATTTCTATAGCATACTATATATGGATTATAAAGTTAAAGCAGTAATATACTATAAATAATAAAGATTCAGTGATTTTTATATTCTGATATTCTTCGAGAATGACTGAAGTAAAAATTATAGTTAGGATTTTTATGTTACTTAGTCTTAGTTTACATGTAGTCTATAAAATGATTATTCCTCGATAATTTATATTTATAGAGTAAGAACGACGATCGTTTGAATATCAATAATTAGGAAGAAAGTAAACGATTTTGCACGATCTTTTATTATTCAAACTTCTATTATTTTGTATTAGACGATAAGTTTCGAAATCCGATTGTGCCCTCATCGGTCATTTATATAAAAAAATGTGGTATTAGATTATTAGAAAATTGTCATTTTCCACCCAACCCATCCTGTCGTTCCAGAAGTCGACTAGAAACTAGATAATTTCTGGATAACTCCTCGATGATTTATGATATTTTTTCCATATTGAAGATAAGCATAGCAGGAAGTTCTGCAAGAAGTTAAATATAGTGAAGCTGCGATCGAATTTTTCACGTCTCATCACTTTCTATTGGAAGTAACGAAGTTAAGTTGTATTAAGCAGCAACATGCGGAGAAGCGCGGGAAAACGAAAGAGATGTTTAGAATGTATGTCTTCGGACAAGATTTCTACCTACTTTTTCCGGGTGCAAGATAAATACAAGTCACGTACGAGCATCAATACCACATCCATTATGCAGAAAGATTACATTAACATATAAAACGGTTGATTAATCGTCCACCGTGAAATGGGTCATTAGTTTAACCACTGTACCTAGTAAATTACGACTGCATTTCAAAAAGGATATGCACTTTACCTACCAACGACTTCATTTCCCTGTTACCGATTTTATGCAGAAATACACGCGGTTTATGTTTGGCACATTAAGTATGGACACCATGCATTATTTTAATAACGTCCTTCCACTATGACGCAATCACCAGTCTGAATCAAAAGACTTCGTTTAGATGGCGAAATAAAATATGTTAATTAAATGTCCGGCAGTAAAAGGTATTTTTGCGACATTGAAATCGAAACGTATCAGTGATCGATCTTCATAAATCGAAAGCAAGGAGAATTTTTTCGAACTTCTCATCCATTTTGATCGACTATGTGAACTGGTAACTGATTATATCATTCAATTCATGGCTTCTTTTTCAATTACTTATAATTCTTACTAATCCAGTTTCTATCAAAGCAATATTCTTCAAATTATTATAAAAAGACAAATATTTCTTGCCACGACTAAGACTGTTTAGTATCTTTTTAATATCTCATTAGAGTAAAAAGTTTCCGAAGACTTCCCAGAATCTACTAATTCTGTTTCACTAATCGAATGAAGTATGAAATAATTTCACCACGTAATAAGATCTGTTTCCTTTCTTGCAATTATCTAAATATGCATTTTTAAATGTCCTACAACTACGAAGAATTATTTCCAGTACCTACGGTCATAGCTTTAAGTCGAATCTACCAAATTTACGTTCTTTAAGAAAGCATGTAACAGTTGATGCGTGTTTCGTTACATCATTACGAAATTACCGAAGAATCGATCGTGATTCTCTCGACTGGGAGGAAAGATGAAGTACCCTCACGAATAATTCACGTGCAGTCTCAGTACAGAGAATAAGATCCATATGCAGTATTGACATGCATTGTGATCACGTCAATAGCCTTTTTCTTTTGTAATACTCAATGTAAGAACAAAAGAGGGCTGAGACAAGATGCGGTAACAGCGCAGCTGATTCGTTTATCACGTCCACGTAATGCACATAAAGTAAAGGCTTGCAAAGGTACAAGTACTTTCGCGAGGGAAGCATTTGTTCCCCAGCGATTTGTATGTACGATTTTATTACCCAACTTTATAGGGTGATTTCTCGCTTAACAACCAAACATTATCGACCTTCGTAATAACGAACGATACGTGTGCGGCCCAAAAACAATTCACACCGAGAGATTAATAACACCGAGATTATTTCTCGCATGAGATTCCGTGAATAATTGATTCGAACATGGTAGACTGCTCGGGTGCGTCATAAACCGTGGGCATATTTTTGTATTAATTATATAACCAATTATAATACTATATCTACCGTTTAAGTTTCTCATGACTTTCATACTTTACATAATGGCAGTCAATGTGACGGCGTTACGTAACGTAACTAAACTCCAGTTTAGAATTATGAAGTGCTTTCATAGCCGGATCATGTGCGAAAGACTATTAAAACCTTTCTCGCGGTGGGAGTGGAGATTAATTATCCGAAACCCCGGAGCAATTATTTTCTTTGGAAGAATTTCGCTCTACTAGATGATAGGACAATCGTATTCGTGATGACATGATAACAAGTCTCCTGGAATCTGTTAGTTTCCAGCGACAGTTTGTAATCATGATTAAGTAATATTAATATAATTATTATACCAATTGTACTATATTGGTTTCAATTCCTTTATACGTCCACGAAGTGTTAAACATACTAGGAACATTTTATCGAATACAGTTGTACCTCGTAGTTCGTATTTAATTCGTTCCAGAAATCCGTTCGAACTGTGAATCGTTCGAAGTCCGAAACAAGGTTTTAGATCGTGGGTTGTTTAATGTTAATAACTTAGAAAAAATTACACAAAATAATTTTAGGCTTATTTGATTAATTTTAATTATTACGACATAAAAATAGAAGTGAAGAATAATGTTCACTATAGTTCGAACTTAGAAACGATATTCGAAGTACGAGGTACCACTGTATTTAATTAATTTATTTATTATAATATCTACAGGGTAAAACCCTTGGTACAAATGTCTGTTAATCATTTTGGAATCGATAAATATCTAAATACCCTACTCCATACCCTAATCCGGAAACCAGGAAGTTACTTCTGGTTTTAAGACTTCCCGATCAAAAGTGTCGAGCTGCACTTTGTTTTTTGAAGAATGCTACACCCAGGTGACAGTGGGGCGGTGTCTTTTGGTAGCGCAGAATTCGGATATCTAGGGGACACAATCGAAGTTTCGAATCGAGGGCAGCAGCCGTGTGGCTCGTTTAGAGAAAGGAAAGTAAGAGACATGGACGGGAACTACACCGCCTCCTCCTCCTGTTTCTCCCCTTCCTCCCTCTTCTTCTTCTTCTTCTTCTTCGAGCGTAAACACCACGTTATTCTCTCTTACCTGTGACGATATGGTTAGACTAAAGTAAGGTAACTTTCCTTCTCCCGCATCGTATGCTTCCCTCTCCTTGTTCACCTCTCCACGAGGTTCTACCATGCTTTTGGGGAGCTTTCCACCACCAGGTAGACCCTTACATACACGCTCCACCATAAAGAACTATGCGGCATAGCGCCAGGACACGACTGAGGTTACTGCATTATACAAGACAGTCGGTCAGTAAGTCGCTAACCAACAATCACCTAACACCAGCTACGAGCCATAGTGGTCACTAAATACAGTGGGCGATAGTCCAGACGGTAGTATCTACTGATAGGATTCAGTAGAAACCTATGACTATCGTACGACCACAAGGGCAAGTGGTTAAGGATTGAGTTAGGCGCGTCTTGAACATTTACTTGGTTTTAATCGTAGCATTTTTATAAATATCCTTTTACTTCGTCCGTGACGCGCTATTATAAGTGTGACAAAAGTGCTTGCCGATATCGTTAAGATTCGCGTCGCTGTTCTTCGTTGTTCGACGCCGGTTTACTTGGAAGTCCCGGCAACGTGGAGCCCGTGGTAGCAGAATGCAAGACAGGTAAGTTTCAGGAAAGAGGATCGAGTGGATTAAAAATTCGATACCGGTCTACCAGGTGTACATGATTTCTTTGGCGGTGGAATTAAATTCGATGATATTGACTGATCTCATTTGCACGGGGATTTAAAAAATTGATTCACGCCGTGCGTCCTGAATGAGTCCTTAATCCACGTACTATACTTATAATCAATTTATCTCATCACGGTGCTTTCACTCGTGACTAATTTAAGAGATGATATGTACGATTTATAAATATTTATTCTGCTCGATATTCGAGTAGCTTATTCATGTATACCATCAGTATACACTTTATATATTTTATTTGAAAATAAAATATTATTAGGTTCAAACTAAATACTGTAACAAGTGTATTTATTGGAATCATAATTATAAGAATAGCAAGTGAGTAAAACGAGCAGGCATAAAACTGGTTCATAAATATATCCTACTTCTACGATAACTACTGCATTTTATTATCATTTGGATGTATTAATTATGTCAGTCGTACCATTTCAACATACCTCTGCAGTTCATAAAACTTAATATGTCAATAATCTCAGTAGATATACTATGGATAAGTTCGATAGATATTGCTACGATACCACTTTACTAAATCTGCATATTCATTAACGAAAAAGTATATATCATAAAACAAGTAAGGAACTCAAACAATGATAGAACTGTTTTATGAAGGTATTACATTAATACGAATGAAAATATGCGGAGTAATGTTCACATTTATTACCGGTATACATATGAATATAAGAATGTAGCAATTCGATGTAAACCTTAAACCGTTAATCTAAACATTAATACAAGCGAAATAGTTCCCTAGAAAATCTATGTAATTCACTATTCGATTCTATCAACCAGAGCATGTTACATCGCGCAAATGCTATGAAAAGTGAAAGGAGAATCCGCGGGAGACGCAACGAGAAAGCAATCTACGCTTATTTCGGTCAACCCCGTCGTTTCTTATCTTAATTGCGTTGTTACGCATTTCGCCGGCAATCGAGAATATTATCAGGGATAACACGAGTCTTCGTACCTTCAGGCAAATCATTCTCGAGATCCACCTTTCATCGGTTCGTTCATTGGTTCGAATTCAACAACGTCGTCCTTTTACAAACGATCCGTACTTTTACCTGCTTTCGAATCCTTTCACCGCGATCTCCGCTCGATCTCTTTAGTTCGTCATTGTTAAACAAAGCTCACGTGCTATTTCAAAACCACTGTCAATTAATCACTGTCCGCCTACTTGATAGAAGAGATTACATTTGACGTAGGATTATTTACACCCTTAAGTTAATCAAGTTGGATCACGCTTGTTGACATCGATGGAATTTCATGTAATTTGTCCTACTTATTAATAGAGCAAGAAAGAAATACTTTGAGTTATGAAAGTCTATATTCCAACATGTATTCTAAGCATAGTAGAGATCATTTATGAAACACTCAAGTAGTTATCATAAAAAATATGTTATTAGCACCGCCCACCTTTCAGAATTATTTCTTGAACGAAACACCATCGGCTTAAGTTGGAACCGAAGTTGAGTCTAGCAGTGTAATTGAAACCGGAGCTTAATTTTCTCAAAGGACACTAATTACTTTCTTAATTATCATATCCCCGTAAAGGTTAAGAATGCAAATATTACTAAAAGATTATTAAAGATTAATAGAAAAATTAAGAAACATTAATCAAAAAATAAATCAGTTATATAAAGGTAAAATATTTTCATGAATTATTTCAGTAAAGATGATTAGAAATTCAAGAAATAAAATACTAGTAAAATGTTCAGTAATAAAAATGTATAATGACTTGGACGAAAATGAAGAATTCAGAGTCAAACTTTAGAGGTTCGATTATAATTTCGGATTTTACTTTGCATCTATGATTGCGGTTTATTCGAAACTAGAATTATCACACTAAAGAAATAGTAAATCGTTTACGTAATTTCTCGCTCCATATCCGCCGTTTCTTGAAGAAAAACAAGAGGATTCAGTGGATGGCAGGATTGGCTTACCGCTAAACCACCAAACGTAAGCAACCAGCGTTACGGTTCACGCGGAAAAGAGTTTCGCACCGTAATCACGATCCCGTGGTAAAGAATACTCTCACCGCGCAAAAAAATTCTAGCTCATTCTTCGCGTAACAGATGATACCAATAAATACTCTTAAGCCTCCGAGACTTTCATGTTTGAGATTAATACACATCATCAAATAATAATACAAAAGTAATAATAATAATTATTGTATAGAAATAATAATTACTGCACGTAACATATAAATTTATGGTAAGTAGGGGATTAAGATGAACACTGTAAGAAATAATTACATATCGATAATTGCTTCGAACGTCGCGGTGGAAATACTATAAATTGCATTCGAACGCGGAGAATTCTGATTGAAATCGATTGGATAATCGACGCAATCGATGAAATCGAGCAGTGCGACCGGTTGCCTTCCACCTATGAGTGGAATATAAAGTGAACAAGATGATTGAAAAAAAACAAGAAATTGGAGTCCCTTTAAATGTCGACTGCATCTTATCTAATCGTTACTTATTTATACAATGATACATATCCGTAGATACGTATCAATGATCTTGTTTTAAAATTCGGAACTGAGGATCAAGTTGTGTCATTAAAAAATATAAAGAATATAAAATCGCTCTTCGAAAAAGGTACCATGAAAAGAGAATTTCAAGGATCTGAAAATTGTGCTAATTAAATATGTAAAACGGTTCTTGGATCCTCCATTATAAATATAATTAATTATATACAATTGCATCTAAAAAGATACTGTAAAAAGAAAATTTAAAGGATCTCGAAATTTGTCATTGCAAATGGAATTAATTTCTAAAACTAAATCTCAACTACATCAAATAATTAAAAGAATTAGTGATTATTGGATGAAACCAATTTTTCGTAGATATGTGAATGTTTTATTAAAAATATCGCACTTATATATGAATAAAATATTTATTTACTTAAGCAATCCATTATTTCTTTTGAAATCCTAACATGCTCCAAACTTTTGAGCAGGCGTAGAAATACGAATTAAAATTCCATTTGTTTATAATGCCAAATCTTATATAATTTTCCTATTTTCTCGCGTACCGCGTGACATTTTACTTGAAAGCAGAAAATGTGAAAGGGAAGCCGATAAGTGCGTGAATATTTAACACAGAATTGCCTTTTCGTGAGTTACGATGCCCGATAATTTCCACGCGCCGAAACCAGCGTGGAATATTAAATATTGTATTGCAAAATTTGCACGCGCATTCTTCAAATATTAAAGTCGTTCTCTCCTGTATTATGTCAAAATGTATCGCAGAAGAATTTCATATTGCGCAATTCATTTTCACCGTTGCATTCATGCATCGATGAACGCAATCGAATGCACTGCCTCTTTTGATTCTATCGGAACACATTAATTCGATAATCATATTTCTTTGCTGCAAAGTCGAGTATTACGCTAATCAAATCTAAGTTTTGTGGTTTTCGATCACTGAAATCGGAACAATTATCTGGAGATAAAAACATGTGTTTTGTGGTTTTGGATTGGGTTCAAAGGAGACGCGGAATTAATTGAGCAACTATCAATGATTAAACATTATCGTTGGAATCAATCAAATTACATAAAACATCGCGGAACCACCAAAACCAATAGTGGAACATTGAGTTTATTTAATCGAAAAAGAGAAATTAGATTACATCATTGTGGCCAATAGAAAGCCGATTTTTTTATTATAAACCCAAGCATTTGAAACGAAAGTAAATTTCATTTCTCTGCAATCGAAGCCCGATTTTTTATTATAAAATGAAGGAACTGCCACAGTGAGTAGCGTATAGCGTGCATTTAATTTTCTTCCAATTAGAAATTTCGACATAAAGAGGTGTGACGTTATTGACTATAAATGGAGGGCATATTGATGGATTATATAAATTACTTGCTATCAGTGTTGTCACGTAAAATGAATTATATGCAATACCGCGATTAAAATGAAATAATTCAATGAAATTGGCATAGTGCACGGGGGTTTATAAAATATAGCGTAGTTCGAAACTGCATTAATCTATCATGGATACGCATGCATCACCTGCGGCGTAACCCATTAATCCATAGGTGGTCGAATTAAACGCGCGACAATGTTACGTTAATGGAAACTGTAATTCCATCTAGGCTTATTAGCTAACACGTTTGTCAGTGGCAGTCCGTAAGCAGATATTTTAATCTCCAGATAATTGTGAACCTAGTAATGCTAAAGGTGAATGGCATAATGCTCGTTTCGACATGATAAGTCTACTTCATCGTGCACTCCGAGAAAAACGGTATACTGACATAAATACGTGTTTTACTACACTTTCATGTAAACAGTAACAACCTCATTTTATGCCAACCGACTACAGTAATTTGTATCGTATTGTAAACTTCGTCGGGTTTACAACTCCTAGTCTTTTATCAATGAATCCACTTCAAATTCTTCGGAATTTAAATATATGTACCTATGTTTCATATTCCTACATGAAATCCTATATAACTTCATATATTATTAGGTATGTACATAAGTTCTCGCCATTTTATGAAATCAAACGAACTCGACCTTTTTTTAAAGAAAAATATTTTTATTAAAAAAAATATTCTCCTTTTTTTCTATAACCTTATTCCATCGATCTGTAAGCTTTTCAACTGCATTTCAACTTTCTGAACTGCATTTGTTTCCGTTCAAAGAAGGTACACAAACTGTGTCAGCTAAATACGGCGAGAACTTATGTGCATATTATATATATGTATAATTATATTAATAATGTAGAAATACTATCAGACACAATGGACAATGTACGATTTAATCACAGACACAGTATCTGTCGTTTTATCAATGACCGCTTCAATGGTATAAGAATAAAATATTGCGACATCGGTTGTAATATCACGGTGCTATAACAGCACGGTAGAACATAGTGACAAACAAATCGATACATTAATCATTTGGTATCACGATTTAAGCAACACCCGAAACCGTGGCGTGCAGATTCGGTTGCACCTCTGGTAAATCGAACGTGCACCAATACGGTATCGGTATGCAATAGGTTGATGCAAAGAAGATAATCGGTCGTACCGTACTGTTTCAGATCCGTGATAGGGCGGACACGATCCGCGATAATCGGAGTTCTCTTGCTGCTAACACCGTGGGGAAATGGCTTGCAGTTTCAACCACTTGAGATTTATGGAAACGGTGAAGAATGCGCTTTGATCCTTGATGGACCTGGAAGGACAAGCGCCTTCGACTACACCTACAATCTACTTCGTGGTTCCTTGTAAGTTCTGTTTTTTTAACACTAGAGAACAATATAACTAACTAACTTGAGACTGCGGAGAGTATATTCAGTTATATTTATATATTCACGTATAAGACTGTAAAAGTAAGGATGGATGGAAAAATTAATTAATCGATTTAATTACGTCCATTATGTAACGTGAGCCATAAGAAATCTTAGAATTTTTAAGGTTTTTATGTTCCGTGGATCCGTTATTTTTATGGCCTCCGTAGTTCTAGCGGTAACACATTGCATCCGGGAGACGTAGTATTACGTTTTTAACATATCGTCGGTTGAAATACGGATGCCTATCTTTTTTTGTCAACAAATTAACGTTTGAAAATTAAAGTCATATGCACTGAGTTTGAACCTTATGCTCGTATCATATGCTTGTATCATATTCACAGTATATTAGTAATTAAAACAATTTTTTGAAATCCTTTTCCAACGTAGTCAAATCGTGGAAAATAGCCCGCACACAATGCGTTAATAAAACTAGATTCGCGATACGATACGAATTGTATTTGATGCAATTATACTCGCATTGCTTAAGCCAAGGTTTCTCTTCGTACAAGTGATTTGTTAAAGAATTTCCCTGTGATACATATCTCTATGTTATTACAAAAAGAAACTAAATGAAACTGTATATAAATTATTACAATTATCAAAATAAACTTAATATAGTTTTATTCCAACGAAATGTCCAGGCTATAGTGTCAATACCCAGAGATTCTTAATCAATGTGGAATTAACATTTAACACCACATAGAATAATCGTAACACACGATTTAATAATTTCATCCTAACAATTAAAAATAAATACATTCGTACTAACTAATGTTGACGTCTTGAAATAAAAGCAGACGTGTTTCGTTAGAATACAAACATAAGAAGTTTATATTGTTGATCACAAAGCACCGTTTCATCTACTTTCGTTTTGTAACGTTACTTAAGTGATGGATCAACTGCTTGATGGATTAACTGGTTTTATGATACCTATGTTAGTAAGTTACGCCACCATCGTTTACAACGAACGAATCAGAGTTGCATTTACGGTTACATGTAATACGTCATAAAAGTGGGTAGGTTGTTTTTCATGTTTGAAACATTTCTATTATTTAGTTTTATTTATTAGGAGTGGGTTTACGACGAGATTGAAGGAACGGTACTTCCTCGTGGCGAAGTTGAATTTGTAGGGTAACCTAAGCACGTAGAAACCAGACTTATATGTAGAAATGTACATACACTACCGATCAAAAGTTTGGGATCACTTGCTTTGTCTTCGTTCTAACGTTTACTTTAAACGTTAGACTGAACATTAAAAGTAAATAGAATATAAAACGTTTGTTCATTTTATAATTATACCATTAATATTAAGCTATTTTCTTGCCATGCAGAAACATATTGTATTGGCACCTGGGTGTAATAAGATTTTTTTATCTTTAAAATCGGTCGGGTCCGTTTATTGCTATCGGTCGGTTTTTAGTTTCTCCACAAGAAATTACTTTACTACAAGAAAGTTGGCGAACAATGCAGCAAGAAACATTACAGAAACTTGTTGGGGTATGTCAAAAATATGTAAAATAGCAATAATGAAAAAAGGGGGATACTTCGACGAATCTCGTATTAAGCGAAAGGTATAATTAATATAGAATAAAATATACGAAATTTATACAACTCTTCTGTTTTAAAATATCAACATACATCAACCTAAAGATATACCCAAAGAACAGTATCCCATTTTATTTTATTGACAAGATATTTAATAATTTGCTTAACGATAGTAAGTGATCCCAAACTTATGGCCGGTAGTGTACGTAAGGAACCGTGTCATTTATCTCCGCCTGCATCAGTGTTTAACAGTATTACACTGGTTCTAACCGCAAAGAATAATTGAACGTGAGTGGTATTATAATCTACGGTATGACAAGTAACCCGTTCCTCGCGCTATAAAATAAAACATTAGTCAAATTAACCTGTCAAAATTGTAATTGCAACTAAATAAGTTCAAGAATACGGACAAATTAATCCACTTCCAAGATAAAGTATTCGAGTCAAGTTCTACTTGGCATTATAAGAAAAAATATGGAAGAAACTGTCTACTGAGAACTTAATTATTATATGCTAATGAAACAGCTAATTGATGAACGAATCATGAAGTTAATTAGTGGCCACTGCTAAGAGAGATATTTTGAAATGTATCATTACTTAAACTATACCTCAATGTTCTATATATTATTGGAAAATAGGTGTTACAAACCATAGTTTGTTTATTATTTAGATAATTTTTCTAGATTAGTTTTTCGAAAAAGTCCCGGTTTTTAGAGAACACAAGAAATCCGACATTTCATATTACACGACCTAATAACATGAACATAAAGAATGTGCAAGTAATCTGCCACAAAGCGTTATGTTACGCAATATTATAAGGCATCATCAAACAACATTTTTGAGACCTAGAGAAAGCAGGAACTTTGTCCAAATAGTATTCAGAACTTTCACCATCATCCTAACCTTCGCTCCTGTAGGATCAAGAGAAATTAGCAAACTCATGCAACGCTCGTCTGTAATTGTTACCAAGTTAGACGTACATGGAATCTTGGATCTCGGTCGTTCTTTCGTAAAACTTTTCTCAGTTAAGTCACGCGTAGAGAAATGAAAAAAATTGGAGATTCAAGAAGCTTGTTAATCATCCTTTTCCGCAATTCACTTTCGACTTACGAAACACTCGATATATTTTCAGTTTACATTCAGAAGTACGTTCGAAATGGAGGCGGTCTTCAACGCGAAGTAACAAGACCGTTAGTGTAACAAGAACTACCGTTATGTTCGACAGTAAAACCTGATTTGAACTCGTTTCTTAGCATGATTATAGTCGGCTGTTAAGATTTTTACATTCGAGATATTGTGGACGCACGACTCAGTGTTTTAATGAACTGCTTTTCCACCTTCTTCGAGAGTAAGACACTAGAGTCTGCCATCTTGGTATTAATAGAAGTCAATTACAACTCGAGTACATTTATGTTCTCGTAAAAAGAAACAATACTTGATTTTGTGCACGGATATATTGCGAGGAAAATCATTGAGGAAAAAACACTGTTAAGTGTACCGTGAAAGAATGCTTTTGCCAGTTATAACAAACACTAACAGGATTACATCATTTTACGAGTTATGGGATTCGGAGGGTAGTCGTGTTGGTCGGACTATGTTAGATGTAACAATGTAAGTGTTGCAGTATGGTGTTCTGTCACCATAAAGCTGCTGATCGTGAAAAAAGTGGCTGAGTTAGGTGGGCCTTTGGCGGCTCAGTGCTAATGAGACACGACAGATTCAGTGTACGATAAAATGTGTAAATACTTGTCGATATACCCTGAGACCTAACGCCATTACATCGTATCCTCGGGCGACTTCTTACATGTCCGAGCGAAGGCCATTATATATTTTAGGCTCCAAAGTAAATTACGAATGTAATTAAAACTGAGTGCAATTTCACCGGTTAATGATAATTGTTCGACATTAACACGACCCTTTCCACCGTGTTTTGTTATTCATTTTACAACTAACACGTAAATACCTGTACTTTAATGAATTACTTAAAACAATATTAAATGATAATATAACATTAAATGATATTCCTCGATATAAAAAATAGTTGAATAATAAATATGATTTAAAAATTAAATTATTCATCATATCATATCACATGATCTTTAATCGAAATCCCTGATCGATAAGTTAATTCATAACGATATACGTATGCAATAAATAATTATAATTCAGCCAAGCTTATAATTTTCAGTCATAAAATCATATTTATTATTCATACCATTTATATGCAGATATTTATGACTTCATTAAAGAGCGTAAGGATCAACGTGGTTTATCTTCAAAACAATTTGTCATTCGACAACTGTCAGCTTGAAACAATATTACATAATTACGTTAGCGAGTAAGTGATAGTACGCGTTCGTTAACGGAAAAAATGATTGAGATACGTAAAGAGTCGCCTGAGGATATAAGATAATAGCGTTAGGACGTAAAGTACATCCACGGGTATTTATGTGACCCTATCTTGCGTGGTGCAATTGCGCTCATATCAACGGTGAAAGCCGGACCGGTTCGTGCCCTAAAATATGGCTAAATTTTTATCACTAAATATTACGGTGGGTGCAACTGGCCATTCTACGAATTTTTTATGGAACTCCACTGTTTACGATCGACTGATTCGATGAGTTATACGGTTAACGTCCTGCAAAGAATTTCGATGATATCGAATAATACTTCATTGGTGAAAATCAAGTCAAGTATAAGTGAGATTAAAAATGTGGACTAAATGTCGCAACATTCCTGCAATGAAAACGAATCGGGATTTTTCGATATCGATTCTAATACCGTAATACAGCCTTGTACATCGATACTCCTTTGACGGATTTGAAACGGAATGAGAAATGTATAGTATGTGTAATCAATACGTGTATCGTAATCTCAACTGCGAATTACCAATCACCATTCACAAATAATATATAGATTCGCATATCCTCATTTCTCCTATTTGCTCTACGTATAGTAGAGCACCTTGGTTACGTTAATGGCATTACTGTACACATTTCTACTGAACAAGGTTTATAAGAAATATTCTTAGACTTGCAGTTTCCTATTATTATACAAAACCGAGTTACATTAATTTCGTATATTCCTGTATGTTTATGGAATTTTTAATGACATAATAGTACAGTGATATTTATACAATAATCCATAAACTATACGCAAATAGGTGACCTCCTTGTGATTCTAATGATCTCCATATACATATGTATGTCGAATTGACATAATTTCTCTGTTTTTGAATGTTTAAGTATTCGACTAATGCAAATATGTAGTCATACCAGTTATTTATACAGTAATTCCACTAATATCATCAAGTATTTAAAATATCCATTGTTTTACCATAATTGTAGTACGCACGTAAGATTAACGTTGCAAGCCGTCGTTCTCGTTATGTCAGTATTAGGAATAGTTTCTACTACTTTTAAATTACAATTGGCGAATCATGCAATGTTAGACTGAACGTAGTCAATGCACGGCGATTAAAAGGACCAAAAGGAAAACGTGTTTTTAATCACGACATTTCCTTCTTAGGTATAAAGAAGTAAGACCAGATAAATATACATAGGTCTCCGTCAACTTAAGCATTCTTATATTTCCCGTATTTTCCTACTTACATAATCGTTTGTTGTAAACATTTTTAATTATGTTCATTTCGTATCAATCATACTTCTGCGTTATAACGAGGGGAAACTATCACGCTGTCTGCTAACAATTATAAAATGCAACCATTATTGCCTCAGTAATGCGTTACTGGTGGCACGGTGTGTGTCCCGTTGCAATTAACTCCAGGGCGGCCACTTTAGTGCATTCCCACAAAATACTTAAAGCAAGTGTGCCAGTTGCACCACTTAAGAATAATAATTGTGTGTCAGAATAATTTGTGTGAACGTAGCTCCAGAAATGTAGACATCCAGTTCAAAGTAATTTAGCGATATTAAATTAGCCACAACTTAAAGTCTTATTAGCTTTATATGATCAATTAGAAGGTAAACCGTGACTCGTGATACCGGAAGTGGCTTCTGACTTAGAAGAATGATTAAACGAATATTAGTACCAGAGCATGTTATTATGGCGAGTAACAACCGTCGTTAAACGTCGAGTAATTCGACGAAATGATTTAAATGCGGACATACAGAAACGCATTGAATGATAAAAATAGATAAACTCATACCACTGGATCAACCTTCGAGAGTAAGAGCCAGGGGCGGCACTTCAATGCCAGTATATTTCGCGGCAGAAACAGGATATGTCAATTCATGTGCGTTCGCAAGAATACGCAAGTAAGATAGTTTCGGGTTACCTTGATACAGAATATCCGTGCCTGGCATAGATGTGTTTCTGTGTAAAGACCGTAAATGCATGCTCGCGAAGCCACGGCTTCAAGCTAGCCTTCTCGCGAAAGTAGGCTGTGGCATTAGGTAATTAGTTCAAAAAGAAACAGAGAGGAAGGGCACCGTAAATAATACACGTACTCGAAGATCGGGCACGCGTTAACTTTCATTCTTGTTTCTTCATCCTAACAGCCCATCTACGGCTGGATCGCAGACCTGCATCACCTACGATGCCGTTAATCATGCGTACATCGAGGCGAGGAAACGTATCAGTAAGTGTATCTCGTATAATCAAAAACTAACTATAAACCTCACGAATGATTTATGATGTCACCATTCATTTGTAATTCCGGCGAAACTATTCATCATGTAGTCTCGATGGAATCACTTCATTCGGCATGACATTATTATTACTACGTATTCGTATACACTTTGTATTGTAGTATGCATTTGCATTATATTCCTGACGTTTGTATTATTAATTATTGTAGATGTTGCTAGACCGAAATCGGAGATGTGGAGACCCGAAGACTTAGCGACTGTTGGTGAACTCCTCCTCGATATTAGCACGAATCTCGCTCAGATGTAAGATAATACTTATTCTGAAAATTCTGCTGATTTTTATTCAACAAACTTTATCCTTTCTGTACACTATTTCCTGAATTTAATAATGTTTATGTTATATGTTTTAAATGGGAAAGTGCAGTAGTTTTAGTTGTATCCCAATCGCGATGTATTATGTTGATTTGAATAGATATTCGCTAACGACTGAGGATATCGAAAAGAGTCTACCACTAATTGATACATCGAAGACATTAATACGCGAGGTTTGCCCGGCCTTCTTAAGCAACGTGGAATGCCGACCAGGAAAATACCGGCGATTCGATGGTCTCTGCACGAACTTACAGAATCCAACCTGGGGTGCCAGCTTCTCACCTTTCACAAGGTGAACATCCAAAATACATAAGCTGGAATTGGTCAGTTTCATTATATTCCATGCTCATTGCTTTATGATTTTTTTCCACAGACTGCTGCCACCTAAATTCGCGGATAGCTTAACAGCACCGAGAATTTCTGTGACTGGCCGAGATCTGCCATTATCACGTGTTGTCTCGCGCACTATGCATCCTGATGAGGGTTATCATGATCATGCCGGTACTGTTATGGTTATCGCCTGGGGACAGTTTATGGACCACGACTATACTCTGACTGCTACGCCTTTGGGTATGATTATAATCATGATAATTACCGGTTATACTACGCAATAACTATAATATTAATTATTAAGCTTTTCTAGCCTTTCTAGTTTTTATTAGCCGTTTCAATCTTCCATTAACTATACAAATAGACGGTGAATGATTAAAAATTAGAATTCCTACGATAGGTGTTAAGATAAAAGACTAAAACATTCGAAGTGCAGAGTAAATGAGGTAGAATTAGTTGAACAAATATAATCACGGTAAAATAAAAAGTCTAGTATCAGCCTCCGAACATCAACTCGACGTAGCAACGGTACGAAAGGAATGTCACGTGGACGAATATTATTTATATATCATTCGTTGTGAGGTAATCAAGTGTAGAAATAATAGCATTAGCGGGAGGATGATAAAAAAGTTGATAGATACAGTTTTAAAGCACGAGGGGTATAATGGGTAAGAATTTGTGTCTGGGCCGAATTAAGATTAGAAAGGACCGATTCCCGAATATCTGTCAATAGCAGATTGTGCAAGATTCGCTGATCCAATTACATCGTACGTTACACACGTGGGGCATTTAGTGCGTGTAGGTAGTTCTCGAGCCCTTCTACGTCGAATATTTACCGTATACTGAAACGAGGGTAACTACCAGAGAAAGCGAACGATCGTCATCCGGATAAGTTGGAGGCCAATCATGTGACCACCGTGACGTTTCTACCGAGTATGCGATCCAAGACCAAAATCGCGTGCGTCCCCGAGCTGGAAATTCGCTATCGCCGCCAGAAATAACCGGCTCGTTATTACTTTAATGTAATTACTAACTGGTTCTAAGAAAGGCACACAAGGATAATTCAGAATGAAATCCAGTTATGTCCTTAGGCGGTAGCGGAACTCGTGCGTTTACCGTCTCCTTCTCTCTAAAGACACATTCACATAATATTTCTCTTGGAAGAATAGCATTTTCTCATGCCACGTGATGAGATAATAACGCATGGTTTGTTTCCACTGAGACCCGTGTTAAAGCTTATCACCGATCACAGCAATGTAACAGGGGGAAAGTAATTGAAATAATATACTTCAATTATGGTACTACCACGGACAGTTCGTATTTTCTAGAGAACCTCACCTAATGCGACTACAGAAATGATTGGAATTTGTTAGGAGATCGTTCGATGCTATTACGGAACTATCTTATGACCAAGAAAAATTCTTGCAGATCCATTGAACCGAAATGATCCGGAAGAATGCTGCAATCTACCGCCTCACCAAAAGAACCCTTACTGTAACGAGATCCTTATACCGGATGATGATTATTTCTACAGACTGTTTAACGTGAAATGTATAGATTTCGTTCGCGCCTTCCCCGCTGTTAGACCAGGCTGCCGACTTGGTTCTCGGGTACCTTTCAACCTTCTCACTGGAGTTTTGGATGGTAACACTGTTTACGGAATAACGGAGGCATTTGCAAGGTAATTCTCCGTTCTAATAACTTTCTTTAATATTAGGGGTACCAGACAGTGATCAATTATATTTCACGTACTTTATGAAACTCCATTTATTTGTTCATATTAAACATTATTCTATTAGATCTATTAAATTTAATTCTCATATTTCGATGAGACAAAATTCTCCATTCCTGAATTGATTATTTTCCGGTATCCCTGATGCAAGCATTACATAACTGACATAGAGTTTGCATATAATGAATTTGCCACATTACGCATTAACGTATGCACTTGCCGAGGAATGCATAGACTGCTCTTTCTCTGAGATAGTTAAAAGGTGTACGTCCGTTACGTCATTCATGACAATAAATCAACATTACGTTGTTCTATATTTTCTAAGGCAGATACATACATTTTGTTCCTCGCACTTTCTAACCCGTTCGCATTATGAGATCTATGATTACTCAATCGAGCTCAGCACCAACGTCTTTCACGGCGTACCAAGATGTTCCGCAAGACGAAATTTCATGCGCCTCTGCGAGTCTAGATCAGTCTAGATCCTCATCAGACTTCTCTCTTTTTCATGCTTTTCAGGAAACTCCGCACGGGTTACGGTGGTCTGTTACGTATGAACCCAGTTTTTCAAGAGTATGGCTTGAAGGATTTATTACCATTGAAATTGGACATCCCTGATGAGGGTTGCACTCGACCAAACCGATCTATGTACTGCTTCGAAGCAGGTAAGTCTTAGCGCTGTCCGCTTGTCTTACGATCTTCACTTTCCTCGCATTTTAATAAGAGATCTGATAGCCTAATAGGCTCTATATAAAATTATATATTCCGGGTATAACATTGCTTCATTTACCTCACCATTATACTTCATGATTTACGTGGCATCACTGCCTTATACGCGATATCTGCATTTGTAAATCATCTTAATTCAGTGGAGCAATAAATCGAGCAGTATTTCTTCATTGCACTCATATTAGCATCGCTATCCAAGAAGTTTGAAAATAATGAAAAACAGTGCAACCGTACTACGATTTTATCATGCAGCTCGTCACATTCACCAACCCAGAAACCATTTTCCCACGTTAGATTCAGCCAGTTAGAAAATCGCGTGTATTCCATTTGATAATCATAGAGCTTCCTCCCCCCCTCCAACAAAACAATTCAATCATAAAGTGCACGTTTTATTGTAACCGGTATTTATCTGGTCGCACGTAAGGGATATCGTACATCAAAGTCGAACGAAAGATTGCAGTGAACGATAATATTTAATCACGGTTACGGGGTGCAACAGAGTAGAGAAAAATGGATCGTTAGTCAGTGGCTCCCATTATTTACGGACGTCGTTAATCAATAATTGGACCAGAACAAATGTCGCCAAGAGGCGAAATGATAATGATGCCTTGTATTATACGTGCCGGTATGCGTACCATGTCGAAATTCAGTTTGACTGCTTGCATTCTGTGCAGTCGAGTCGAAGTACGCTGATAGCTGTTCGATCGCATGATTATTATTAATAGCGGCCACCATGCGAAGCGATAAAGTGTAGGTGAGAAAGGGAGTGACTGCTTATGAAGGTCGACGGCTTCATTCGTAAACTCGTTCGATCACCAAAATATATTTTATTCGCGTACTGCATCGTGCGAAAATCAATTTGGCGAACTTTCATTTTAAGACCTACCAATACTAATTAGAAACGTGCTACAATTATTACATTGATAGGCCACGAATACGATGTTTATTAGAATTATTGATCAGAAAGAAATATAGTATGTAGTGTGTCTGATTTGCATCTACTAACTCAGTTAAGGTATTTGAGAAATCTAGGAAACAGTCGTTGGAAGTGATTTGTAGCAATACGGAATGCTAGAAAGAAGAAAAGTGTTGACTGGTTTTTTAAGCTGGGGCAACATTCTTAGCGCTTATACCTTGTCTTTGTCTTTAGGTGAGATAAGAGTAAACGAACAGTTAGTGCTGACTTGTATGCACACTTTATTGGCACGCGAACATAACCGAATCGCTAAGGCTTTGACTCAAGTCAATCCACATTGGGACGATGAGACTTTATTCCAAGAATCGAGAAGAATTGTTATCGCCCAGATCCAACATGTCACTTACAATGAATTTCTACCGATTTTACTTGGCAAGGATGTTATGGAGAAATTCGGGCTTCTTCTTGAAAAGAATGTAAGAAACTGTTGAATGTACTAAATATTGGGGGTACCGGAAAGTAATCAATCATTTCTCACATACTTTATGAAACTCCTATTATTTGTTCATATTAAACATTATTTTATTAGATAATTCCCATCGTTATCTATGACTGTTGACCGACAATCCACCAGTGCCATAATTCCGTTTTTGAAAAAATCAAACTTCCATTTTTCGATGCGAACAAATTCTCCATTCCCGAATTGATTACTTTCCGGTACCCCTGATATTTATTTACTTATAATGTTGATAATAACAAAAGTTTGTAAGATTGCATAAAATGCACTTCTATGAGAATGTTTTATAGATAAGAAATATTTTGTAGGCTTACTGGGATGGATACGATGAAAGTGTAAACCCAAGCGTAATCGATGCTTTCGCTTCTGCTGCGTTTAGATTCGGCCATTCTTTATTGCCAACGGCAGTTGAAAGATGGAGTAAAGCCCACAAATTTATTGGTAAGTAATGATAAAAATCATAACTGATTCTAAGCTTGAAGATAATTGTCATTCGAATTAATAATCATCTTCGTTACCTTATTAAAGCTTCGAAGAGATTGTCAGACTTAATCAGAAGACCCTACGATTTATATCGCGCCGGTGTTCTGGATGAATACTTCATGGGTTTAATGAATCAAGTTGCACAAGCTATGGACGATTCCATTACGCAAGAAGTACGAAATTATTTATGAAACTGATTTATGACAGATTTATTACGAGGAATGAATAGCAGAATACTATAATCATTTTAATTCCAGGTTACGAACCATCTCTTCAAGAAAGCTGGCGCTAAGTTTGGAATGGACTTGGTTTCGTTCAACATGCAACGTGGTCGAGAATTTGGTATCCCAAGTTACATGGAATTCAGGTTAGCAAATGTGTTACGCAATACCGAACGATTTAAGTAACTACTAAATACTCATTAAAGAATTAACAAATTGACATAATCTATTCTTCAGAAAATTCTGTGGTCTTCCTGGTGCCGATACTTTCGAAGAATTGTTTGGATCTATGCCAAACGAGACTATTAGGAGATACAGTTCCATCTTTGAGTGAGTACCAATATGAACAGTAAAAAATGCTCATAATACAAGTTTATTAGAATGAGGAAAGTGCTGTGGCACAGAGTATATCACACGGTATTATAAAGCAGAATTCTGTTTTATAGAATTAGAAATGTATGGGGCAGATATAATCAATATTAGTATAATTATCGATGATCTGCTTCTAAAAATAATATCCGCATATAACGGTTTCGTCCAAACTATTTTCAGACATCCTTCCGACGTTGACCTTTGGTCTGGTGGTGTATCCGAGAGACCGCTTCCGGGTAGTATGCTCGGTCCAACCTTCGCATGTGTAATTGCTACTCAATTCAGTTACTCCCGTCGTGGTGACCGATTTTGGTACGAGTTGCCGAACCAGCCATCGTCCTTCACACTCGGTAAGATCCTTTCAAATCGTTGAAAATCTCGACTGGAGTTGGGCGAGCCAAGGACTTGTTAATCGATCGCACGTACATAACTGTAACGATGTCTACCTTCTAAAGCGGTTTGCTTTCACTTTTCTAGAGCAACTTAACGAGATTCGGAAGACAAGGCTCGCGAGAATGATCTGTGACAACACGGACCTCATCGACACTATACAGATTTATCCCATGGTGCTGCCTGATCACGAAATGTAAGTTACTCCTCTCGTGATTACAGTGATCCTCTAAAACGTCGTCACTCCTTCGATATTGTGAAACGATTTAGAATATCTGTTTACAATATTTCGACCAATCTATCTACTTTCCTAAAGAAGCTGATAAAGCATGAAAACTGTCAAGAAATAGTGTGAAATTCATTGATAACTAACACTGAAATGAATTCACTGGAGTAACTCCAGGACAGTATATTTCTTATAGAATCTAAACAGACATTAGTTACCTCGTAATCTTTTTCAATAATCGTTAGAAAATTACAAAAAGTTTCTATTTCTATTTTACGGTATTTGCCAATTCTAATATGTTTCTGATGGTTATGAATTTCTGTGCAGAAACCCACGTGTTCCTTGTCGAAGTGGAGTCCTACCGAGCATTGACTTTAGTAAATGGGCTGAATTCCCAGCATCGAATCAAGGAGCGCAATACGTGAGTAATTTAGCTGGCCAGTACAGGCAATTGGGGAAGTAAGAATGGCTTTTCACCACCCCCTAGACATAAAATACAGAGTGCCTAGACGAACACCACCACGTAGTCAAGAATTAGGAACCAAGAAGCACGACACTTACCGTAGGCACCCTTCACCCGAAACACATTATTATGATAGTGCATGTATGAAAGATAGTCTTAAGCCTGGCGTACAGTGAATTAGAACACTTTGTGTCCTGCGTTTTCACATAGATCGTAGACGCACCACAGACGAATGCATGTAGTGGCAATCAAGTACGACCGTATTAGCCTTAGTTAATTTTATTCTATTAATTTAAGCATTCTAGCTCTAATTTATTAGCAGAATTATAATTTATATCCCGTCAGATGTATAGGTTATAAATAGAGTATAATCAGAGAATGATCGGTTAAAACTGCAACCCTAAATCATACTTTCTATCGCGTTTCAAATACTTGCAACTTGAATCCTGAACGTTAAACGCTTCAGAATATTCTTTTCTTAGTTAATTATGGGAATCGATTTAATATAGATATTATACGGATTAATATATGGAGTATAGTTTGCGGTGAATATGTACATAGTAGTCCAACGATCTGATCGAACGTTATGTGATTTGTTTAATATGGATTGTCATATGGTGACATGCATATTATGTAAGTCGCGAATGTAACGTTAAATGCCATTACGCAACTTCTAGCGGTGTAGAAGCTTACGTCAAACTGCGACTTTCAAACTGACTGCTTTTGTCGAATGCTGTTTAGGGAAACGTTGATGAATCTAGTTTGGAAGTCGCCTATGTCCCAGTAAGTGTCGAGGTTTGCACTGATTTCATGAATGGGCAGGTTTCCTAGTGAACACTCGGTATCATTGCCATTAACTCAACTTACCATTAGAATTCACTGATAGAAAAGTAGTGCGCATGTACATACATATTCGTATCCTATTTACACGGATATCGCAACACAAGAACATCACGTGTGATATTATTTATGCCCAAATACCTGTCGAATACTCTGACTCTATTATCGAGATGTGACAATGCGTGTTTGTTTACATTGGCAAAGTGACTTTGTCATTTTCGATACCGACGATTATCTGCAAATTTTATAATGCCAATAATCCGAAAGGTTTGTATTATCAAAATTAATGATACATCTCAGAAGTCGAAATTGTTCGAATGTGGTCTTCTTTGGAATTATTTTGAATAAAATCATGTAAGTAATAATTGACGATTGGTATTATTTTCATTCATTCTATCTAATTCGCCAAATTTACTATCATATCTTCTGACATTTTTTAAATATTTAACAGATACCAGGAACAAAATTTAGATTATCCTATTATGGATATAAGTTATTATATACGGTATCGCACAGAAATGAGAAATACCTAACAAATTATATCTTTCACTATTATTAACACCGTAGTAGGATAAACAGAAGACAATAATAATCTGTTTGAACATTATACAGTACATTGTTACCTCGCATTGCAATACGATATATATACAACTACATTTGTCCCACTTTAGAGGATAATATTCTCTTTTTAATACCACTCACAATGACAATGGAAAACAATAGATCCTCCACCTTGTATTCCATCACGATCTTTCAAGAATTCGATTGCACAAGCACCTACAATGTAAACCTATTGTACTATAGCGATTGGTGCAGGAGCATTTGCTTGACGAGCCGGGACGCCCGGTGAGACCGAAAATGGTACGGAACCGCTACGACAGAGAAGAAATATTACGAATCTTCTTTGAGAGTATTAACGGGATTGCTTCGTATCTGGGCTTCACGAGAAAGTAAACGCGCACCGGGAACTGTATCCTGAATCGTAACACGTATCTTCGCACACATCACAGCATCCTAAGGCACTGCCCAACCGAACTAGGAAATGCATTACGATATCACAGTTCAGACGTCACTGACATAAGTATCTTCGATTCGAGTCGAAGACGTGTAAGACATCTTAACTGTTTATTTGGTAGCACTGCTTCCTGAGTATATTCGATACGTGGATAATATTGCCGGCGATTGACTATTACGATTAATATTAATATACTTCGATTCAGATGTAACGTGTAAATAAAATTCAACTGCTTACTTGATATAATTGTCAGAAAGTGATACGTAGTGTTTATTACATAGTAGTTGAAATAGAATTTCAAGTATCTACTATTTCGAGTGAGATGGTATTTAGTTAGATTTTTCATACGCGGAGGTTTCCTTTTCATTCGCCAAATAAAGAGTTAAGCGAAAACTGAAGTAGTAGCTTCGCCGGAAGCTAATGTTTCGTCGAGATGCACGACGGATTGGTTTGTTAAATGTCGAGCCATAAACCTACGAGATTCGATAATTGCCTCATGAATAGTTATTAGATGTTAATTTTTAAATTTCTAGTTTTTTAGATATGTTATTATTTACGTATTTTATACCACGACTTCCTGCGAACGCGTATGGTGTTTGCAAAATGGACTGTACGCGAAAGTACGCATTATTATTTTGCATTATCACTCTGGAGAAAATAATTCATCTTTTTGCAGTAAATATTTCGTGTTTGATCAAAAGGGATGCGTATAATGTTAGATGAAGATTTTAGTTTGATTCAAGTATTACATCATCATAATATGTAACTAAAGGTATGTAATGGCTCGGAGATTGGTTTTAATACTTCACGATACTTTATAGAATTCTAATCAGGTCGATAAACAAGATCTATTTATCTATTTTCTGAGCCATTGTACTTGCGATAGAACAACTGTTTATACTGTACTTTGTACATATTCCGTATCAACGAATAAAGTCACATTAACGAGAGTGCCATTTTGAAACCTATATCACTTTTATGTATTATCCTTTTCTACTTCGAAAACAGTGCACGTAGAAATATTTATAAGAGAATGCAGAATTGAAGGGTTCTTATATTGTATTCGATTCGCTTTGTTAACACTAGAACTACCGGCGGTATATTCAGCTATATTTGTATATTTATGTGTACGTCCTTAAAGAAAAAGATGGATGGCGGAAATAAATTAATCGACTTATTTATGTCCACTGTGCAACATGAACCGCGAAAAATCTCAGAAAATTAAACGTTATAAATTTGAACATTTTTATTAAATTCCGAAGACCAGTTTTGGCTGTTTTGGTAGTTCTAATGTTAATTATATTTCACGTAATTTTATTGGAAATTTATCACCGTAGACAGTTGGGTGATGCACATGAAAGACATTTTGCTGATCGCGGGAAAAATGGTTCGTATCTTAATGGTATTATTTCCATTTTAACGCGGTAAAGTATTAAATCGTAAGTATGGAGTTATTTTATCGCTTCTGCTAAAAAATATCGCTTTCCTCTGCACTTATTTCGTAGTTAATGCACCACATTCTTATTTTTTTACGAGGAATATAATGTTGTGAAAAGTATCATAGAGTATTATTTTTGGGTTTGCTATATTAATAATCTGCTTCGTTAATAATTCCTCGGCATGTATATTATCGAGTGCAAATCATTTTCAGACTGCCACCGTGGAAAATCTGTTACAAGCTTCGTCGAAAAATAAATATCTCCTGCCAGAATTAATTGCGAAATCATTAAAATCGTATCAAGAGACAGCAGAGGAATCCAAGAGTCAAATGATTCCTTTGAAAGATGTACAGAAGCAAAATTATCGGAAGTATTTTGTTCCAAGAGAATCAAGTAGTGTATCGCTAAAAAAGAAACCCACGAAATCCTTTACTTCTGCGACGAAATTATCAAAAAGTTACTCAAAAATGAATAAAAAAACACCGTACGAAAATATTTTTCCTGGCAATGTGCTTCGATATGTTTCTTCTACTAATAATAATCCAAGTACAATAAATCAAAATCAGAATTCGGCAACCCAAACAATAATGGAAATTACAACAGTGGTGGGCATTATTCGCGAAAGAAATAAAAGAAAGGCAAAAAAGGTAAATGAATTAAATAATATTCTGAAACATCGTACCAAGCGTTCTTTGCACGAAGAAAGATTATCAAACTCCACAAATAAACAAGATAAAAACCATGATTCACCAACAGAAAAACTTGATCCGCACTCTAAAAATTACGAAGAAGTGCAGTCAGTAAAAATTGATAAATATGGAGATTATAGTAAACCAATAATAGAAAGCACAAGTCAGAAACCAGGAAATGTATTTTATAAACAAATCTGGGATATTATCAATGACACCAATCGAAAACTATTAAACGCAGCACCGAAGTTGGAGCCGAAGAAGATGTCTTATATTCCAGTGTTTAAAAATTGCAACGAAACAACTGATAGTGTGAAGTTTTCTGGCGTTGATAATTCCACTCCACACTCAGCTGATACGAATTTGAAAGAATATGATGCAGAAAATGATAGAAAATATGATAGAGTGTTTAATGAGTCTGAAAAGAATATGGACGATGATGAAGATTCGAATGAAGACTATGAAGATGTTACTGAAGAAGTACCGTCAACTCAAAATTATTCTGTTGCGTCAACAGACATTGAAGAACGGCGGAATGATAAGATTTACATAAATCTGCAGGATCTTCAGAAGTATAAAGGTTACACAGCATCCGATGCTCCAGATTACAACCCAGATGATATTCCCTACGTAGAGGTGCCAGATTACTCCGACGTTCGAGAAGAAAGTTTGGACGAAGAAGATCGTCGAGTAAATCAGAAAATGGATGTTGAATATGTTGATATTGATGTTGATCCTAAAACATCAACTAAGTCGAAAGAACCTTCGAAGGCGCAGGAAGATCAAATATTAAAATCGAGGGAAATTGTTGAAGAAAATGATGCAAAACAATCAGAAGAGATTCCAGTTTCTAATCCAATTCAAGAAAACAATGATAAGACAAAGCAGTTTGAGAAAGTCTTGGATACGTCTGATTTAAATCGGACCATTATTAATGAAGATGCTTCGGAAGAAGTTTTAAATGATGACGAGGATGGAAACCCTGAAAAGATATCGGAAAATGTGCAAATCAAGGAAAAGGAAGTAGAATTTGAGCCTATTAATTTCGATATAAACGAATACAGAAAACCATTCGATTTGGATGAGTTTCTTAATAACGATCCGATATTCAAAAGATTGGATTTAATTAAGAAGGAAGCAAAAGAGGAAGATGAAGATAAGGAGGCACAAGGGGAAACTGAAACCAATGATTCCGAAAATGATGAAAAAAATAATAGTTCAGACGAAGAAGATCATTTTCTGGAAGATCAAAGTAATATAAAAATTTCGAGTACATCGGATTCTCCAAATATATCCAGTGATGAAATACACAATGAGGACGAAGATGGAAAAGGGAAGAAGAAGAAAAATATTAAACGCGAGGAAGTAAAAGTGATATCTAATGAAAACAATGACAATGTCGAAGATTTTTTAAAATCGATTCTCGTAAAAGACGATAAAGAAGAGTCATCTGATCGGTTTGATGGTGAACGTGAATTCTTAACGAAATACTTCACGGATGAAATTATAAAAAAATTTGAAGATGATGAGAGTGGCAACAATAATCATGAAGATCGGCAAGCGAATAATAAAGAAGAAGTTTACAAGACACTGACTACTATTTTAAATAAGAAAGATCGTATTTCAAGATTAGAGGACAATGTGGAGGATAATGTAAAAGATGACGGAAAACCACCAGCTGAATATAAAAATTTTTGGGCTTTACAATACAGCTTCCCTCGTAAAGAAGTTCATGTCAATACTTCGGAAGAAGAAGAAGAAGAAGAAGTAAAAGTAGAAAAAGAGGAAGAAAAAGAAGAAGAAGAAGAGTAATGAGTGACTGGCATTACAGAGATTTTACAAATAGTATATAATACATGTTGTTGTTAAAGTGTTGTTGTTAAAAGTGTTATTGTTATCAGACGATTACTCTACGAAGGTGCATAGTTAAGTTCAGTTACACGTTAAATGTCGGCATAAACTGTTGATTATCAACTAAACGAAGATAATATTAACAAGCGTTACTGTATTATTAAACTCATTTGTTGTTGAATGAAATAAATGGTTGGCTATTATATTACACGTGATAAAAATCTAAAAATATTTATATTATACATTGGTTAAGCTAAAACTGGAAAGATTAGGTCGTAACTATTGTTAGGATAATTCAATGTAGATTCTAAGGAAAGACTGCGTTTTCTGATAATGGAAGACAATTCATTTTACGGTACAGCATTCTGAACAAAAGGACCGTCCCTTCGTCCCTAATGTTATACGAAATACATCTCTAGCTCCTCTTTAAGCAATTATACTTGAGTCGTCTCCCGCCGATCGAAACTTCCGTACTGAATCTCATCAGAACATTTCAGATCCCAAGTGCAGGAAATCGAAGAAATCGAATTAAGGTAAAATAGGCAGCGGGGTTTCCCTTGTACGAGGGATGAATCTGGGCTCAACGGATATATAAACCCGTCGTCGTACAGTGTTCAGTGTCATTCGCTTGGATTTAACAATTCCTGTAGCTTCAACACCATTCTCGCGGAGCAGATCAGGTAAATATAATAATAACATACTACAAATACTTAAAAAAAAAACTTATCCCGTGGTTCACCGTGTGATCGTGTATCTTGTTGGAGCCACCCTGGCAATGGCAATCCGGTATTCGTTTTTAACGCGATTTTACATCCTGGTACATTGATCTACAATATTATTATTTTGTACGATCGATCGTGCGTTAACATCAGCTGAGTGCCCATCGATCGATCCTTGGTCTTGAATCTTCAAGTGCTTCCTGGAGGTGCGAGAGAAAGAGAGAGGGCTAACGAAGAGACGGAGAAGGAAAAAGACACCTTCCATCCATATTTATTATCTTTATGTGTTCACAATGTGGCCGTTAAGGAGAACGCGGAAATACGATGAGGAGATTCCGGTTATAAATGAACGTATATATATATATATACATATAAAAAAAAGAGTGACCACCGACGTAGTGGATGCCGAAGTGCTTGAACAAGCTAAGAGTGGAGGCAGAGGCGCCTTCGGGCGATAATATCAATGTCCTCAGGTACCGGACCAATATAGACAATTCGACCACTCATTAAAGAAATATATTTTTGCGACGGCTTCTACTGAATTTCTACGTGCCAATGGCATACGGTCTCTTGATGGAAACACAGGGGTCTACCTATGATATCTGAGCGCGTATTTAACGGTCGCATTTAACCGCCGCGACGACTTCGACATCCGAGTTATCCCTGAAAGTTCATGGAATTCTCTCACTGTCTCCTTCTCTCTTTCTCTTGCTGCCTTATCTACTCTTGCTTGGAACTGGTAATTAATCGAGGAAAGTGAATACATATCAATGCGGTGTTGAGTATGATTCCTGCCAGAGGCTAACGCGCATCAGGTACACGCATCCTGCGAGTTCTGCAATCGCTAGATTTCGCAAAGCATTGAGAACTTGCGAATTAGATACTTCAACACTGTTTATCACCGTGCAGTCACTTTTTTGCAGTAATCAGATCCTGTTAATATTCATATTCACATGTAACATTTTGCCATCATAAATATTCATTTACAAGTTCTAATTACTGCAATAATGAATGGAATATCGTCTGCAATTTGTTGCCTGATTCTATTCACTGAAAACACTAAGTATTGCCAAGTACTAATATTATTTAAACACGCGAAAATTATATGTGTTTCAGCCATGAACTCAACAACTCGTTTCCTATTGGTACTTTTCGTCGCCTCCGCTATGGTTTTACTCATCGCTTCGGCTGGTGCTCCGTTCGAGAGGGCTGTTGGTAAGTTTTATTTTTCACTTTGTATTCATTCGTGTAATATGAATTGTTCGATATCTTATCAGACCTTTTCAGACTTCGTGTCCATAAAACGGTGCATATTTTGATTTACAAAATGTTTATTTAAATTAAAAACCCACTTTTTCTTTCTCTTTGAGTAATCCGACATTTCATATCACACGACTTAATAATCTATCTATTCACATTGGCTAGTAAGTCTACCTGTACTTGCGACTTGAATTAATTAAGAAATATTTCACGACAAACGAAATTTTGGGATGTTCATTTTTGATATTCAAACGAATATTGCTCAGGTGTCTGCATAAGGAACTGTGCCCAATGTAAGAAAATGTTCGGGCCCTACTTTTTGGGAGAAAAGTGCGCGGATTCTTGTGTCAAGTTCAAAGGAAAACTCATCCCGGACTGCGAGGACGAGGTCTCAATCGAACCATTCCTCCAAGCCCTGGACGTTGACTATTAAACCACATCGTCAACGGAATTCAAGTTCCTTACAATATAGTTCCAATTATTACAACGTAAGAAGGTAAAGTGCCAAGAATGGATACCATCAATTTGATGGATATCCGATTTAAAAGTATTTGGAAGCGTCCGTTATTATTCAATGACGCGGCACTCCGGGCTTCCCGTAAAGCTTAGCATAATCTACTTCCGCTTGTGTAGATTGAATGTTTCTTCTCGTTTTATTACATATTTATTAAAAAAAACGACGTCAGGACGTGCTTAGAATTTACTTAGAATTACGTGTACGTAATTATCGTGTAATCGTATCTAATTGTTTACTAGTTCTTTACTGTGTGCATTTTTGGAAGTTACAGTTTTATGGCGATATTTAATTCCGAAATGTTCCGAATCATTTCGCTTTCCACGGAAACAAAAGCATCGGCTATTCAAATCAAACATATGTTAGGAATCTGAATAATTAATAGCGCATACTACTACCATTAACTGTTAAGCACACTATTTCCACGTTTCCATAAATAATTATTTTTGATAAAGCCAATACGTATTAAGATAATGAAATACCGAATGCGTAGAGAAATATTCTAATACTGTAAGAAAAGAAATAATCGCATGTCTGTAATCGAAAACACAGCTGCGCAATTTGCAACAGTATTCCGTACTAGATCGTATATGTTAGATATATTAGTACTTCCAGCGCCCATGCGCCATTGTGTACAAACGAAGATATGACCAGAATTGTAAACATATAGCGAACTTATATATTCAATACCGTAAAGTGCATATTAAATGGTAAAAATAAATAATTGCCCAACGATGATATTATAATCCAACGTAATTATAAACATACCAGAAAAATGTATGTATTTCTGTATTACGAATGAAACAATAAAATAAGACGTGCATTGCATATTTCACTCACCGGTCGTTGATTATTCCGGAGACGCAGGAGTGACGTAGCATTCTGGTATCGTGGATAATGTGTGTTTGGATTCTAGCTGTTGTACCTGGACAAGAAATATCGACATTGTATTAGAATACTGTCTTTGATTAATTCAAAATTATATTTCCAATGGCAGAAACACTTACACGTTGTCGAAGGCTCTTCTCGTTCATAGCAGCTCTGGTCAATAAAAGCTTCACTTTGTCCAAGAGTTCAGACTTATGGATAAGCTGTTGCCTCAACACTCTCGCGTCTTCGTTGTCGTCCTCTTTCTGTGCTTCTTCCAACATGGCTACCCTTTGCTCTGCGAGTTTCAAATCAGTTTCTAAAGCCACGATACGCCTCTGCGCTTCTTCATACTGCTTTTGTAATACACTGTCGGGCTGTGTGTACGTGGCTGTGCGTGTTGCCTAAAGTCGGAGTAACGCGCAATGTTTACACTTGCCGATATAAATAATTGTAGAGTAGGATATAAGAATTGTGTACTACGTACTTCGTGCACGTGGACATGGTTCTTTTTGGAACTGATTCTAAGACGTTTATTTTCTGTTTGCAATCTCTCAATGATTCCTTTCAATGCAAAGATCGTCTTTTCCATTTCGAAAGTAGACTTCGTAAAACCATGTTCTTGCACTTCTCGTTCTAAAGATTTGGTTGATGAGTCCGAGGATTTTTCTACTTTTAATAATTCGATATACCTGTGAATACAAAATAGAAAAGTGTAAGGAAGTCCACTAATTGTATGGCAGAATGCAAAATAAATCGAAAAACGTACTTCTGCAAATGTTCAACTTTCTCCCGTAATCTTGGTGTATCAGAAGTGGCCTTTTCTAATTCCAGTCGGTGCTCAAAATTTTCACTTTCCAACTTCAAATTCTTTCGCTCGAGAATATCCTTTGCTGTCTCTAATTTCTCCAATTGATTAATGACGTAAGCATTACCCTGAAAGTTATTTACAGATATGAAAACTCAGTAAAATTAAATGATTTCTAAAGCAACTTATTTCGATACGAACATTAGAAACAGCCTCTAAAGCAGCGATATGTCTCTTCAATTCGTTGATCTTCATCAAAAGTTGTTCATTGTCTTCATTTTCCAATCGATCTGTTAGTTCCTTAACACGATCTCTTAAAATCTGACACTCATTTTCAAGTTCCTCTACTTTGTTTTGTTGTACACTCTGTATGGGCCTCGCGGATAAATTTCCAGCTACAGTATTATTTTCAAATTTCAATTTACTTTTCAAATACCATTTCTCTCTTTCCATGCAAGCAACGACAGATCGTAGTTTCTCATAATTTGAAAGTAATTTAGTATATTCATCGGTCTTCTCTTTGAGTTTTTCTTTTAATTTCTCCGCGGATTGCTGCCATTTCTTTTGTTTTTCCCAGAGTAAAAGTTCTTCGGCTGTCTATAAGAACATACAAAAATGTAAGGTACTTTACGATCTTTATATAATTATTGAACAACTTATTCATACCTTTGCTTTCTTTGTCTCCTGAAGCAAATGTTCCCTATCTAACCGCGTTTGTACTTTCTCCAACTCTTCTTCTAAACTTTTCACTTTTCGTTCGAGCTGTATTTCTCGCTGAGAGGCTTTTCTTTCTTGCGTTTTAACAATCATGTATCTGGAATATCGATAAATTAATAATTTTCTTTACTGGTTGAGAACGTCTGCAGACTTGTAACAGTATTACTATTGCTTGCAAAAGAATACCTGCGACTAAGTTGCTGTTTTAGATCAGCAATTTCGTGTTTATACATCTTCTCTTTTTCCATTAAACTTTGTAGCTGCTTTCGTATCTGATCTGTTTGTGGCTGTTGTTGCAATTGATCGCGGCCAAAAGAAGCAGTTTCTTGAATTCTTGTATCGGATTCACCACGCGTGACTACTTGGTGAGTCCGATTTGCCGATTCCATTAATTCGACTTCATTCTTTGTGAAACAAACAAACGTTTTTGTATATGCAATATTCAAGAATTAAAACGAGCAATTCATTTAATGTATCTTCAATCACCTGCAGCTGTTGACAAGCAAGGCTAAGTTCGTGTATTTTATCATCCCTTTCTTGCAACTCTTTCATTAAAGAAATATTTCCTTTCGTAAGTAACATGCGATTCTCCGACAATTGTTTCCGAAGTGTATCTGCTTCAGTTTGCCACTTATTCAGTTCAGCACGATAACTTTCCAGCTCGTTTTTATGTTGTTCTTCGAGTCTAATAAAGCCATAGAAATATTAAAAATGAAAATTACCGATTCATAAATTAATAACTCACCGTTCCCTCATTCTGTCCATGTGCTTCAACCTTTCTTCAGCCAATCGATGCCATCGTTCACTTAATTCCTTAGTAATATTCAAATCAGCTTCGAGGGTCGAAACCTTCTCATTTGATCTTGCAACTTCCTCCTCTTGAATAACGGTGTTCCGTAATTTGATAATAGGCTCTTCTACTTTATTAGAATGTATTAAATCAGTCGAAACAACATTATCTATTTTCTGTGCCTGTTGCGCCTCAGTTTGCATTATTAAAATGCGATTATGCAACCCCTTAATTTCTTCTTGCAAACGACTGGCCGCACGACTGTGCTCATCTCTATCTTCCTTTAATAAGTTCTGGTATCTAGTTATAGTTTCTTCCTTCTGACTAATCAACTTTTGTAAACTGTTTATAGTTGATTTTAAAGCAAGCTTATCGCTACCATCAATGTTCGAAACGTGTGGTTGTATTTTATAATCCCCTAACAATTTTTCCTTTTGTGCGAGTTGCAAATCCTTATTCTCTATCGTCCTATTTAAAGTATCTATCTTCGCTTGCTGTTCCATTAATTGTACTTCGTACTTCATTAACGCCGCAGATCTTTCTGAAGCTAGCTTTAACGCCTGATTTAATTGCTCGTGTAAAACCAGAACGGAATTGACGTTTTCAGCAACCTTGTTTTCCACTTCTTTGGTACTATCATCCTGTTCCTTTTCTTCTTCTTTGTCTTTGTCAGCAAAGGTAGTGTTTACTTGTACTTCAGCTTCCAGAAGTTCCTTTTTATCTAAGCAACATGTATATGGATCTGTTTGCACTGCCATAGAAATTCTTTCTACATCTGCTTGGGAAGACGCAGTTTTACTTTGTACATGTTCAGGACTTGTCCCTAAACTTTGTGTATCAGGTTTGAATTTTTGTTCTTGTCCTCTGGACCACGCCTTTTGCATTTGAATCATATCATATTCCATATCCGTTATAGTGGATTCGTACTCCGCGAATTTATTATTTGCAACTTGTAGTTCGTATTCCAACTGCGATATTCTCCGTTTATACTTGAAGTCCTAATTGTTTATTGATAAATAGAAGAATTAAAATTACGAATACGTTAACTACCATCGTACTTATAAAATATAACAAATATACACTTATAAAATATAAAGTAAACAGTATATAATACAAAGCCAGGCTATTTGAATCGGACATGAGGACATGGCTCTATTTTTGCGATTTTGGGTCGACCCATTTTTGGCCCAAGAAAATTTTTAAACCGCTTCTTTTGACCCAAAATCGTGCTAGAATATGTTTATACATCATATGCCATCGATTTGGACCACTTAGGAGCGAAATTGGCGACTTTCATTTTTTGAGAATTTTTGAAGGTATACCCCTTCACATTTTTGCAATTTTGGGTCGACCCATTTTTGGCCCAAAAAAATTTTTAAACCGCTTATTTCGACCCAAAATCGTCATAGAATATGTTTATACATCATATACCATCGATTTGGGTCAGTTAGAATTGATTTTGGCGACTTTTAATTTTTGACAATTTTTGAAGGTATACCCCTTCACATTTTTGCGATTTTGGGTCGACCCATTTTTGGCCCAAAAAAATTTTTAAACCACTTCTTTCGACCCAAAATCGTCATAGAATATGTTTATACATCATATACCATCGATTTGGGTCAGTTAGAATTGATTTTGGCGACTTTTAATTTTTGACAAATTTTGAAGGTATACCCCTTCACATTTTTGCGATTTTGGGTCGACCCATTTTTGGCCCAAAAAAATTTTTAAACCACTTCTTTCGACCCAAAATCGTCATAGAATATGTTTATACATCATATACCATCGATTTGGACCACTTAGGAGCGAAATTGGCGACTTTCATTTTTTGACAATTTTTGAAGGTATACCCCTTCACATTTTTGCGATTTTGGGTCGACCCATTTTTGGCCCAAAAAAATTTTTAAACCACTTCTTTCGACCCAAAATCGTCATAGAATATGTTTATACATCATTTACCATCGATTTGGGTCAGTTAGAATTGATTTTGGCGACTTTTAATTTTTGACAATTTTTGAAGGTATACCCCTTCACATTTTTGCGATTTTGGGTCGACCCATTTTTGGCCCAAAAAAATTTTTAAACCACTTCTTTCGACCCAAAATCGTCATAGAATATGTTTATACATCATATACCATCGATTTGGGTCAGTTAGAATTGATTTTGGCGACTTTTAATTTTTGACAATTTTTGAAGGTATACCCCTTCACATTTTTGCGATTTTGGGTCGACCCATTTTTAGCCCAAACAAATTTTTAAACCGCTTCTTTCGACCCAAAATCGTTCTAGAATATGTTTATACATCATGTACTATCGATTTGGACCACTTAGGAGCGAAATTGGCGACTTTCATTTTTTGACAATTTTTGAAGGTATACCCCTTCACATTTTTGCGACTTTGGGTCGACACGGTTTTCGACAGGAAAAAAATTTTTAATCCACTTCTTTCGACCCAAAATCATCCTAGAACACGTTTATACATCATCTACCATCAACTTGGACCATTTAGAACCAAAATTGGCGACATTGCAATTGTGGCGATTTTTGAAAGTATGCCCCTCAAAATCCGACGCGAATAGCCCCGATGTGCAAAGCGCTCAAAATTGCAATTCATTTAAAAAGTGGAAACGGTAATACGCTAAAAGTTCCGTATTACCCTATATAAAATGTTCCGTGTTACGAAAAATATTGTAAAATTATTTAGAAATTTAGGATAACATATATTATTATAACGTGCTTGTCTAAATTATTAATAAAATTGCTTACACTCAATGCGTGTTGCGAGTACTCCGAAAATCGCTGCATGATATCTTGAACACTGTTGCTTCCGATTTGTTGTTCTAATATATCTTTGAGGCTTTCAACAATCTGTAACCGATTCTTTAGCATCTCTTGCTGGAACGTCACATTTTCGTGATCATCTTTGACCTTTTGCATTTTCACGTCAATTTGTTGCCGTTGTTGTTTTAATTTTTCAGACAAAGATAATACTTTGTTTAAAAGGCTAATAGAGGTGGAGCCTGCATACTGACTTTGAAAAAATCCAATTATATCTAATATTACCCTGAAACGTAATTCAACGAATGAAACTCTTTTCTGGTGCATAAATTATATTGAAAAAATCAGATATTTAATTTCATATAGTATTAATAATGTTCATAATTCTATGGTAGTTTTACCTGCAACGATTCTCGCATTGTTTCCTACAATCTTGTACATACGAGCGCAATCCGTCGCAAGTTTTTATCGCACTTTCATATCCATCTTGCAAACGTAAAACTTCATTTTCAAGTCGTGCCTTTTGTGCACTTAGTTCCATTTCAGACATTTTTTTACATGTAAGCTCGAAATCGAGTCTCGAGATCGTAGCTTTGTCCTCGCTCACAGCTTGCAAGTTTAATATTTTATGTCTAAGGCTATCTAATTCTAATGTTCTCGACGAATTCAAAGAATACTGTAACCGAGCTTCTTCTTGCGATATTTGAAGTAATCGTGTTAAATTTTCATTTTCTATTTTAAGCGTTGCAATATTATCGTTCAATTCTCGAATTTTATTGTCGTCTGTAGAGTCACTATATTCCAAACGAAGCTCTTTTGACAACTTCTTATGAACAGCTATTAATTCTTCTTGCAATTCTGACTTCGCGGCAATTATTTCTTTAACGCTGTCTTTACACCTTAATAACTCCGCTTGCGAAATTTCATATAATTTAGATAAATTATCAGCGCGTTGCCTTTCCATACATTCTTTTGCTTTAACTTCTTCTAATTGCTGTACTAAATTATCAGTAGTTTCAATATCAGTGTCCTTTCGCGGGGATTCCGTATGTTTATCTTTTTCTTCCTTTACTTTCGCCAATTCTTCTTTGAGTCTCTGTATCTCATTATCGTTTTTGAAGATCATATTATTTTCCAATAAATCACGAAGTCGGATGTTTACTTCTTCGTACTTCTCCCTGATTTCATTGTATGCTACAGTACTTATAGAATTTAATAAATTGCTTTGAAGTGTGGTAATCTCACATTCAAGAATTTTGTTACGCTTGTCGACGTCTGCAAGCGACATCTTCAAATTACTCTCGTTCTTTATAGCTTCTTTTTGGTTCTGATATAATTTCGCGGATTCTTGGCTTAACAGTTGCTGAAGAGCAGTATTTTTCCTACTTAAAATCAGGATCTCACTAGCAGCTTCAATATATTCTTTCGACTTAACAGCAAAAGCTTGTCGAATCTCATCCTCTCCTTCTTCAAACACCTTCATATTTTCCTCATAATTTTGTAACTTCAAACTTAAATTATCAACCTTATTTTTTAAATCCGTATTCTGTTGTAACCACGACTCTTTTTGCTTTTCCCATTCGTCCATTTCATTTTCATACGCTTCTTGTAATCTTCTCATTTCAGTAACGTACGACATAATTTTTTCATTCTCGGACTCTTCGGCATAAATTTTCTCAATATCGGTATTTTTATTTAATACTAGAGTCTGTAATATGTTGTCTTTTTTCTGCAGTTCTTTTCTGAAAGTATTTACGATTACGTGATTTATATCACTGATTTTTATTTTGTGTATATTCTCCGTGAGAAGAATCATTGAAAAGTACCTTAATTGTTTAAGCTGACCCCTTAATTCAGTATTGCTACCTTGAACCACGTTAAGATGTTCTTGCAACCTCATTGCTGGATGGTACCAGCCTGCTAAATGTCTGACATCCAAAGCTTCTAGTAATCTTTCTAACGTACTGGATTGTATTTCCACAGCGCTTTTCCCTGATATATTACAGAGTTATATAATAATTATATACTTATTATATATCTATCGAATAAGGTATTTATGACAATGAATTAAAACAACACTTAATAATACTGCGTACAGAAATAGTTCGGAGATGTGTAAATACGTGTAGCTACCGAGTAAATGATTACTGATAAGTTTCTGTGTAAATAAATAAATGTGGAGTGAAAAATAGTCGGAAAAGAACAAAGATACGTATGAATATCGTGATAAAGGAAGAAACAGTGCAATATTAAAGTACCATTAAAAGTAGGAAAAATTCACCATCTTGATTTCGTATACTGTCCAAAATTTCGTGCATTCCCGTTCTAAGTGCTTCGTTCTCTTCTAGGACAATTTGTATATCTTTTTTTATTTCACTGATGTCTGGTTGAGAACACAGTGATTTGTCGGGTTCCAGTAACTTGGTCGAATGTAAAAACTCCGTAGTACCGTCTACTGCGTTATTTGAAAACTCTTTGTCTTTTAACTGTTTATTCAATTTATATTTTAATGTCCTGACCTATAAAATTCAAGAAAGCTGCAGAACCATTCATTCGAGTCAAAATAAGTGATTAAAATATAATGACACTATTACTGATATTGTTATATGTCCTGATATTACTTTAGTATCATTGGGATATTATTAGAACTATTAAAAAATATTTTCAGTCGCGAACTTCAAATTTTACAAAGGACATTGGAAATGATACGTTATTTTCTTCTTACATCCGATTTGAGGTCAAGATTTTCGTCTATGAGGTTTTTATTTTCTTGAATAAGCTTCTCCATTTTCGCTGCCTCTTCCTTCCGCTTTGCTAAAGCATTTTGTATGGATATTGATTCGTCTTCGGGAATCCCAAATTTTTCTCTAAAATTTGCATAATTTTCACCTTGAAATTCGTGCTCTTCTAAATCTGTTACATAGAGAACTTTATCGTATGAAAATGACTACCTAAGAGATATGATCTCCATTTCCTGATACGAGTTTAACATCTCCAACTTATTAACAACATTAATAAGATCCTTAATGTGTTCCGTTTTATCTTCTAATTCAAGGTTACACTTTTTCACTTCGTTGAGAGCATCGGCCAATCCTTGATTCCCATCTTCGTACTTCCGTAAAGTCGACAATACCTCGCATAACTGAAGAACATTTACTTAAATATCGAACAATAATGAAGTGTTTCAAAATCAATCTTGAACAACTAACTTTACTGTCTTTCATCTTCGCTTCTTCTTGGGTTTGCAATAATTCCTTCTGCAAATCAGACATCTTCTCGTTTGCATCTTGCAATTTTTTAAATAAATCTCTATGTTCTTTCCTTTTGCTACTCTTCCCCGTCCTGAAGTAACCGTTAACAAAATGTTCAGTAATTGGACGCGTTTTAACGTAAAAAAACGAATTCGCATAATATTAAACGTATGGAAGAGTTTCAGTCTTCTTTTCAGCACTCTAATAACATTATTTTGAATTGAAATATTTTGTATTATATATTTAGTGTTATATAATTTTCTAAAACGCCATTTATTATGATTTAAGAACAGTTTCACGGGGACTGCATGAAATGCGAAACATTCAGAAACTTTGCAAAACTGAAACTGTTGCATACACCTAATATAATACCCACTTTTGCACATCTGCTTTCAGTTTCTCTATTAGAGTAGCACTTTCATTTATTTCGACAACGGCCTCGGAAAGTTTCGCTTGCAACTCCGATATAATTATATCTCGGCGATCTATCTCCTCGTTTAGCTGAATAATTTCTGATTTATTTTGTTCTTTTACTGAACTAACAGATTGAATTACTGATTGCGACAGATTTTCCTTTAATCGACTAATTTCGGCATCCTTTTCATCCAATATATTCTGACGATACAAATAGTTGCCATAATATTAATATCACGTATGTACAATTCAATATTATAATATTAAAAATTTAATTACTGTATTTCACTAAAAACTTTGTTTAAACATTTTAAATATTGTAATATTTATGGTTTATTCTTTTACAATTAATATTAACTTGTAAAACGTTTTGATTTACCTTCCATTCGCTAATTCTTGTGTCTATTGCTGCACCAAATTCATCCATTACTTTATCTCTATCTATTTGCTGCGCTGTTATTTCTTCAACTTGATTCATTAACGCGAGATTTTCTCGCTCTAAATATGATATCTTGTCTAAAAAATATACTTGTCGATTTCATTATAGAAGTTTGTAGTAAGTGAGAATTACGTGTAAGAGATTAGATTTGTTCTAAGAACCTTTGTACTCGATTGTTTTAATTTGAGCGGAATGTAATTCTTCCGACATCTCATTCATTTTCTGAGTCGCATCTTCCATTTCTTGCACCAACACCGAGAATCGTTCTTTTAACACTACGTTTTCTCTTTCCATGCCCTAATAAGAAATGAATAAATCAAGAAAATGATATTACTTACATAATAGAAGTGACGATATCCGCAAAAAATAACTGCCTACAAATTTCATCGAGTATATCGTATTTGAAAACTATGTCTTCAAATTTTCACTTTGCTCTCACGGCGATTACTTTTGTACGTAAATAAACGAGACAATTTAGTTTTATTACGAACTTTTAATCGGCGCACACTCTTCAAATTATCGTGTGATCTTTAAACACAGTTAATAATATATATTCGAACCACGAAAAACAGAATCTACAAAAATTTTGCGGAACTTTCTCACGAACGCGCGTTACTCGTGTACCCCTTGGTGTGGAAGCCGCGCATGCGTATAACGTTGCTCAGTTATGCACATGCGCGGCTATCTTGTTACCGTACGAAACAATGTAATACATTACAAATAAGAGAATAGACATATCTATTGCCTTTTTCTGTGTTTTACAGCTTCAGACTTTTGTCAAACTAGTTATATAACTTGTGTAGTTAAAGTATTTTCTATAAAAGCATCGACTTGTGTAGCTAAAATATTATCTACAAAAGTATGTATTCGTGTACCGAAAATATTATCTACAAAAGTATCTATTCATGTTACTAAAATATTATCTATAGAAGTATTTACTCCCGTCACTAGAATATTATCTACAACAATATCTATTAACAGGAAAAGCACATTTGTTTCTTTTCAATGGAAAATAGACTTATGTCATTTATTTTGTATGTATAAACTCACCTCCAATTCTGTCATGAGCACTTTAATCTTGTTATTTTTTCCTTGCAACGCATCTTCATAATTAGCACTTTCTTGAATTCCCGAAAACTTGAAATGAACATCGAAACACGTTTAAAATGTTGTACACTTGCAACTTGCAGGAAGAAACAAACAAACGCACATAAATCGAAAATTAATCTTACTTTGGAAATGCTGGCACTTTCCGACTTTGTATCCGACACATCGCGTTCTGTTGCGAAATAAGAAATAAAGGTGAACAAATTATATTTTACACACGATTCACATTTATACACGGTTCTAGCAGAAACAAATCTATTACCTTTCTTTCTGCGTTTTGCAGCTTCAGGTTTTAAAGAGGAAATGATTTCCTTTAATTCACCACATTCTAAGAGCAATGATTCTACCTATCAGAGGAATAATAGGAAAAATTACAGAATATTTATATATACAATAACAATATCTAAACATTAAACTATATTCAAGTAGCAAACCGTTAATTACGATCGATATACTTTTTGTAAAATGCACGAGATACGACAGCAAATCTTTGT
Organism: Nysson spinosus; assembly: GCA_910591585.2. NCBI lineage: Eukaryota > Metazoa > Arthropoda > Insecta > Hymenoptera > Crabronidae > Nysson > Nysson spinosus. Next base: position 11,664,734 of record OU342832.1, read on the forward strand.
AATAAACGAAGTAATAGAACTAATCAATTGTTAAACTAAATTCAGACAAATTTGATAAAATATCTAATCGATTAATTTATTTACTTGATTATCTTTATATTGTAACATTTCCTGAGACAATTTCATAAGAACTCGTAGGTTATGAACATCGTTGATTTCATCTACTTCACAACGAATCACTGTGGGACAAAGTTCTTCGATTTCATCGTCCGTCAGTGACGACGGATTTAACGAAAATATTTTATCCCAGTCCGTGCGAACCATTTCATTCATTAATTTCACAAAAACCTCACATTTAACCTCACAACGATCAACTGAACCTTTTGTTTGACATTTAGAAACGACGCCTGAGGCTCGTTGCCATAGCAACTCAGTTGTAACCAGTAACACCTGATACAAGCGAACACCGCCACCTCGAAACTTCCGGTTTTACTAAAAATTATGTTGTATGTCATAAAAAATAGTCAATGTAGGAATTCCATAATATTGTTAAGTGCCAGCGTGTTTTACAAAAAATAATGAACCTAAGAGTTTTGTAACGATTTTAATTGTTTGCATTTACTTATAAGTTCGGTTTAATTACTTGCAATAATTCTTCCTACACATTTAATAAAAGCGCAAAAGGATGTATTCATCACGACAAATTTCATCGCAAAAATGAAAAATTGCGTTTGAAAAATTGAAGGCATCGCGCGACATGTTGCTTATATTATTCTTCTAAAATGCTTTATGTAATACTCCCGACTTAATAATGGATATCATAGTAAATATTTGAGTAGTATAATACAGATACGTTATCGCGTGGATTGTGGCTCACTTTTAAATATCAAACTCATTCGGTAAAATAGATTGGAATATTCCCTATTCGTATACTATCTGGAAAGTAATGACGTTGAATTCTCATACGATATCCAATAACGAGTATTGCGTGCATACGTATTACAGTCACTGTCGATTATCGTAGTGGTGCCCCACTAGTTCAAAGTAGTATTGAAATTATTCAGAAGTATACGGGAGAGTGAGCACAGCACGCGTATATTCGCGCATTGGCGATCCAGCGATACGCGAACGTAACGCGAGCAGGCATGCGTATATCGCGATCAAAGCTGTTTACGAAATTCATATGAGGTCGAGTAAGAGGGCTCGCGCGACCTAAAATATCATATTGTGTGTAAATACCAGTTGTCAGATAAGCCGGGCCCACTATCGTCGCGCTTTTACGGTTCCCCACACTTATCCGCGATGATCCTCAGTAAATTGTCCGCGCGGTTACAGAACGTTCGAGCGTTCCCGGTTTTAAATACAATCGATAGATTCCTTACGCGGGAAAATGTCCGGAAACTCCACTTCAACTATTATCCCGACAAACCGAAAGAAAACACCGGTGAGTACAATAACTTTGACCTTTTCAATTGCATATGCAATGACGATTCGAACTCGATGAATTGAAATTACTTATTATTCCGAACGACGTTGGTAAGACGATGAACGACGAGTATAGAAACTTGGATATCTTTAACAAAAACTATCGCAAACCAGCGATTCGGGAGTCTCCAAAAAAATGAAAAAACATTATATACGACTGCTTAATTATATTATTCTCGAAGTCAAATATTGAATGTACGTGGATGTAAGACTCTCAATGTGTGTGTACTGCTATAACGTCATTCGCTGACACAGAAGAGACTTTGCGGTAGAAAACAAAATTGTGAAATAAATTGTTTACGTTTTAGGTGAGACTCAAACGTTGAATATGTTCCAAGCTATCAATCAAGGACTCAAACTAACGTTACAGAAGGATCCTGATTCAGGTAATCATTTTTTTCGATTTCCGAAAACTATCGCTAATTAACACAAAATACGAATGACGTTTATCGAATGACATAATTGTCTACGATATACGCGAAACTGTTAAGATTTTAAGTGACAAAGTAAAGTATTAAGAGTACCCCGTTAATGAGATTATTCCACGTGTAGTCTTGCGTGAATGTAATGAAAATAGCACCAACCAAATATACTTTATCTTATCTTCTCATAATGATAAGACACTCATTGATTTTAACATGTATAACACTTGAACTAGCTCATTTAGTTTAGTCATTTCTGACACTTATCCGAAAGATTTTATTTACGTAGAACGAAATACAATGTTGTTAAACGACAAATGCGACTATTCGGAAGATCGAATGCGCATGCGTTATATTTCTTGCGCATTTCCGTTTGATTCGACATCCTGTTTAATATTTTTTAAATATAAGACGTAGACGATAATTCATAAGCATACAACATTGATTATGAATGAAAACAATAGCGTATTACGTAGAGCATACTTTTTTAACCTACAATTTTCTGTAAACAGTAATATTCGGCGAGGATGTGGCCTTCGGAGGAGTTTTCCGTTGCACGATGAATCTCCAAAAGGAATTCGGAGCAGATCGGGTTTTCAATACACCACTTTGCGAGCAGGGAATCGCGGGATTTGGAATTGGCCTGGCAAGCACCGGCGTGACAGCGATCGCGGAAATTCAATTCGCGGATTACATATTTCCTGCCTTCGATCAGGTATTTTATAATATTGAATATAAAACACGTTCATGTAGATTCATTGATGCTAAAAGCATTCCATTATCTCATTCTTGTCGTGTCCCCTTTGCGTTACATGCAACGAACATGCATAAATAATTACTATTTCATGGTCGTTAATGAAACACTTTCTTATCTCCCGAAAAATTATGGTATAAAAATGAATTAACAATCATTGCTTATTGTCTGCAGCTGGTAAACGAAGCTGCTAAAATGAGATACAGAAGTGGAGGAATGTACGACTGTGGGAAACTTACTGTCCGAGCACCCTCCGGCGCAGTAGGACATGGCGGACTTTATCATTCGCAAAGCCCAGAAGCTTATTTCGCACATACTCCAGGCTTAAAGGTTTGTTGCGATATTACGAAACAAATAAAACGGTTAAGAAACAAGTAAAACATGCTATTAAAATTGTGTTCGATTTGTTATGGTCGCTTGACAAGTACAATGAATACCTACTTTATCGGTATTTGTTCTTGCTCTTTTTCCTGTAGGTCGCGCTGTCTTGTTTTTCGTTTCATTGCTACATAAAAAGTGAACAAAAAACCGACACAATAACGAACGCACTGAGTGTTTGAATCCACATCTTAGTATTTCTAAAGTTAGTAGACAGAGAGATTGGTTTTCAAATAACAGCATAGCAGATGCGATCGAAAATGAAGTAGTGCAGCACAGTAAATGGTCAGACATTCTATTCTTCGGAGTACTATTCGCGTTCCCTCTTTATTAGAACATTTTTGCAAATGAAATACGATCGTGCAAATGAAAGTGATATTTCTCGAGAGGAAGGTACAATCTGGGGATTGCTTCTTATATGAAGGTACTGCATATACAGCGTATTAACTAAACGCGGAATGTATAAGGTGGCTTCTATAAGAATTGCTAATGAATCTTCATCCTCAAGGGCATTCTTCACGCCTTGATGTTACGCATTAGCTATAGCCATTTGGTCTCAACTTTCTGGAAGAAATTCGATGAATATTGTAGACTTTACGCATGCATGTGCAAAGTTTGCCTCGTATATTTATTCGTGTCTACCGTTACGGTACATCTCGATTACAAGAACGGTGACGCGCAACATCGCCGTGGCACTTCCTGAAGTTAAAGATTGCATTGCATACCCGTCTTCGACCTTTTTAAAGGCAATACCGTGTAATGACGTAACAAGTTGCCTGATAAAATGATAGCAATAATTATCGTTTCAGGTCGTTGTTCCTCGTAGTGCGAAACAAGCGAAAGGTCTTCTATTAAGCTGCATAGAGGAGCCGGATCCTTGCATTATATTTGAACCAAAAATTCTGTACCGCACAGCTGTTGACGAAGTACCAACCGAACATTACAAGATCGAAATCGGTAAAGCGGAGATCGTTAGAGAAGGTATGATGAATAATTGGAAATTATATTCAACCAACTACATTCAACTTTCTATGCTACATTAAACCCTCAAAATATCATAGAATTAAAATGTTATTAAAATCAATATTATCCCATTTCATCGACGTTACCGCGAGCGAACTATAATTTGAATTATTAATAAGTCACGTTACAAAACTTCCATACCTAACTCGTGGTCGAAAGATTCAGCAACCGTCGACGTTAATACAGTATTAGCCACAAAGCGGTATAATATAAGAATCTGATTGGAGCATGGATGGTTAATTCTGTCAGTGGGGTATATAATTTATCGGTCATAGTCGTCCTTACATTATCCAATCGCTGGTGCAGTGCACGCGATGACCGGTCCTGAAACAGGATACGCGAGAAGGGAATATAGCGACACAGTTGCGAACGCAGAAGGTGCACGTTGTGCAAGGTGAAATGATAGTATATGTACACGTGATCATTTTGCGTAGGTGACGCCGTGACACTTGTGGGCTGGGGCACTCAGGTGCACGTATTACTGGAGGTAGCCGATCTCGTCCAAGAGAAGCTCAATGTATCATGCGAGGTGATAGACCTCTATTCCATCCTACCTTGGGACGCGGAACTCGTTTGCAAGGTAATTTCGTTGCACCAGTTTCTCCTTTCGCTTTTAGAAATTATCGTAACGCGCACGGTTACTTAAGGAATGAACATTGAAATACTAATGCTTCCTATGAAATGCTAAATCGCGCACGTACAATCTTATATGCTTCCCTTGGTGTCTTGATACAAAGGAAAGATAGTCGTATTACTAATCATGCAATTAATATGCTTTTAACTAAGGAACGCCATGAGTTCAACATGAGTTCGATATGCACTACCTGCATTTCCCTAATATTGAGAGATAAATATTGCAATATACATTGCAAGCATAATTTGTTACATTACTCAATTCTTTTGTATCTTATCGTTTAGAAGGAATATTGATCGGAATCGTAAGCGAGGTATTTAAATAATTCACTCCAGATTTCACAATTCGCAAGTGCAGAATGCATGATACGCGAGGTCTTATCTGAACGTTACAACGTGTGATAATATAAAGCAGCGATTGACGTAGAACGCGAAATCAATATCCTCTCTTACGAATCACGATCCTGTGGCCGTTAATATTATGTTGATTTATGCTAATCAGTATTTAGTAGTCTAATAATATGCAAATCGTGTAGTATGCACTTTCGGTTCGTATACCGCGATATTCTATACTTAGCACATCGATATTACGAGGCAAGCATAATCGCCACCCAGTTTCATGTAACTCCGATGAATACCTGTATTCGATATCACAAGAACGATATAATATTCATGAATGATTAACACCGAAAGTGAAACGTCTATAAGGTCAATATTCGGTAATACGTCGAAGGATACTTAAGATGTTGCAAAACAAGAGAAGTCATAAATCAGCGTCTATCATATTATTAATTCTAACGAACATTCTCCTCGGACACGTGGAATACAACGGAGTAATATCGCTGGCATTTTTACGTGACTCGGTATACAATATTATTTCAGAGTGTATCGGCATCGCCTAAAAATTTCTAAATGTCGATCGATCGACATTAAGATCTAACTTTATGCCTGTAACGAATGACCGTAACTTCTGAAAGTTGCGGGGAAGGTCAACTTAAATCTAAAATGTCATATAAACCTGTATTCATTGTACGGTTATGCGTACTATCAAGTTACGGTTCTTAATGATTTACAACGAGATACACGCATACACTTATGCAGGTGCGGCTATGTGCCTTAATTACAGAGCACGGAATTGCTTAGTTCCAGTAACGATCGCATGTAGTACGAGATTTGATTATTACTAGAAAAGGACTCGTGCCGTTGTAATGTTAGTGCGCCATTTAATGTCGAGTGCGGATAAGTTACTATTATGAGGGACAATATGGGACAAGGCATAAATCATGTACAAATTGATCCGTGTGGCAGGGCTATCATTCAATGAATTAGCCTTTCATGGCACGTTCGTAATGTTGCAGTCAGTGAAGAAAACTGGACGGCTTGTCATTAGTCACGAAGCACCCCTGACAAACGGATTTGGCGCGGAAATAGCATCAACTATTCAGGTGTGTATAATGACTTTTTTATGCACTGTCAGTCATTTTAATCCCACTAACTACAACGCAAATAAGGATTTCTTTTCTCAACTCGAGTTAGTCATATTATTTAATCGATATCGTATCTAGAGTGAAGCACATTTCTTTCGACCTCGTAAGCAACAATTGAGGCATTCGCTCGTAAAACATGATATCTGACGTTGTTTGCAAAATGGAGTTATTGGCATCGATGAATTCCTTACAGCTGGTTTCAGAGATTTTTGATTTTTATCTGTAAAGAATTTTCACTGTTTAAAAGAAAATGGTTGACAGCTGATTTAACTCAAAACTTTAGAATCGATTTCCCGAAAGTTTACTTTTTCTTAGTTACCATGTTTTACGACCGAATGTCTCAATTCAATATTTCACATTAGAATAATAGGATTTAAATGTGATAATTACATTATTTGTTATGTATTTCACATTAAATTCATGTTTAGTGGATACTCAATGCTTCCTGGAATTTAATGCGAATATTATTCCATTATGTTATACTATTATATTCCGTCCAATAATTGCTCATACATTCGAACATATCCGGTCATAATTCCTATATTCTGATTAATATTAATTACGAACTAATGTCGCGATGTCCGCGGTACATTTTGTGAAAATCTACTCATCCAATCATTGAATTCTCTCTTCGGAAATATTATTCATCAATTTGTTTGATCGTGCACTTCCATGCTTATTAGTTAATATTGCGCTTACAATGATCACGGAATATCGAAGTGAAAGACATTAATGACTTGAACTGAAATATTTTGTTTAACAGGAGGAATGCTTTTTGCATCTCGAAGCACCAATCCAAAGGGTTACTGGATGGGACAGCCCTTTCCCTCACGTCTTTGAACCATTTTATCTGCCTGACAAGTGGCGTTGTTTCGCGGCTATTAAGAACATCCTTAATTACTAACACCCAGCTAGGAACATTCTACGAATTGCCGCTGGAGTACAGAATAATGAAAACGGGGAGGTTTCTATTGCGTGATCGGACACCACCTATGAGATATGTCGAATAAATTCCATGACATCGATTTTTTGTATTCGCGATTATCACCATCGCGTCACGTGCTCGAAGACCGGTCTTGTTACACTTTGACCACTAGTCTTGCTTTATACACAACTAACGCAAAAAATACTTAACCCATGAAAACTATCAATTTGCCGCTACTTACTTGAAATCATTTCTCCTCAAAGACTCGAGCTTAATGATATTATTTATTCGATATCGGAGTACAGCAGTACTCGAACTGGAAGTCACTAGAAAGAACGAAGCTTATTGAACGTTATTAAAGCTCATCCGGCACTCAAACTTTTCATTATGTACGCAATGTAGTTGTTAATACATCATCACCTATGTCTTCGCAGTAATTGTCGTGAGCAATTATCCATTTAACACTAGAACTACCGAACATATACGCAATTATACTTACACATTTATTTCTACATTAAATACGGCTGAAGGATTTAAGTTAGTTAATGGATTCAATTAATTGCGTTATGTATATAAAATCCGAAATAAGGCACCGTGGTATATTCGAATAATTTAGCCGAAAATTGGAGACAAGTCTTTCTGACACCTTTGGTAGTTCTAGTGTTAAATCAAATGATTTATACCTAGCTTATTGTACTTGAATTTTCCGAATTAACAGCGATAATGGTAGGAAATTTCTTGATTGTTGTTGAAAGATAAAATGAGAGGTGCTTTATTATATGGTGAGTGGTCATAGTGGTGTATAGAAGATAGTTGTCCCTGACCCAGTTTACGATGAACAACCCATATAAATACTTTCCTGTCTAAATTAATAGTACGAAAGATGATACAAATCATTGCCGGCGGCAGTAACGTCGTGGTCGACAATCTCGTCAAATCAATATTCGCAATAGAACGGACATGGCTACCTGTTTTTATAGAATATCCAGGTCAAGTCCGTCTTTAACAGTAAAATGAAATACCCGTTCGTATGGACCATTGCAACGTAATATCTTAATCAAGGCTCGAGTCTCAGGTGTTGTTCTGCCAACTTATATCTTCGGAAAATGTAAAGTGTACTCCTTCGACCGTCAACAGGATGCTATTTCACGATCGTACTCCACCAGAGCTAAAGTAATCGAGAGCTTTGGGAAATTGAAGGCCATTTCGTAAATAAGTTGTAACAATCGTGAAATACATTATTCATAATTACATTCTCTTACCGCGCGAACTATTTCGACTCGACACAATATGCCCGTGTTAGATGACATAACTAACAACGTACACTTTATCATTCAATTCCGAGTCAGAGAAATGTCAAATGACTAGAGTGCCTGAATTATATGAAAGTTCTTGGGACACGAATGAGTAAACGATAAATTTGAACAGGACGAGGGTATAAAACTGATGGCGAATAAGTGTGAGCATGGTAAGGGACTTAAAAGAGTATCGACGTATGGTGGCACATGTATTGGGCGGTTGGAAAAAAAAGAATCGAAAAGAAAATACCGAATGCTTGAAGGAAGTGTGCTGTGCCGTGCACTCGTACCGTATTTTGTAATTTGAAAGGGAAACCACATTCTTTCACTGTGTATTATGATACGTGAAAGTTGGCAACGGCGTACACCAGCGGAGTCTACGTTGGATAGAGAAAGAAGGAACGACGGGGAGAGAGAAAGAACGAGGGAGAGAACGTTCGAGGAAGAGAGACGGAAAACCCCAGTCGCCACGAAGGCATAGTCTATATCGAAGGTCGACGAGTTGCCTTTTTACTAGTCGATTTTTGCGTGAATAGAGCAACGGCTCTTGCACGCTAACATATGGAACTGATGCACTCCTAGCTGTCAATCGCTGATTAATCCTCGATCGCTCTAATCGCGAGCCAATCGTGAACCGATGTATCTCCGAAAATCCGAATCGCATTCTTTTTCATACTACGGAGTAGAATCGTTTTAATTTATTCTATGATCACATCGATTATCAATATTACGACGCTCGTTATTGCTGTTACTTCAATATTACAGAGACTACCGTGGCGAGTAAAAAATTCAGGAAAGCAGATCGTAATACGCGATTTTTATAAGAAAAAGGGAACAGCTGTTCTCCAGTTTCATACACCTGCCTCCTATCTAATGATCATTCAGACATTCTTGGAGTATTGAAAGGGAACAAGTCTGATTCGATCGAATCCACCGGACTGCGCTACTTGATTACGCACCTTATCAAATCTACGATCCCAGTAATACGGGCTGATTAAAGGTAGATGTAATTAGTGAAGGCAATGGCGTATAACTTGATTCCGGTACACCTTAAACGATCAAGAATTTTCACGCGATTCTTCTCGCGATGAGCGCGTGACGTTTCGTTTGTGGAATCTTATCGTTTTCACTAAATACCGATCGAACGATCGAGTAATTAATAAGATGTTATTACCGTGAATTTCACCCATGTGTCAATGTCACGCATGTGCCGTGGAGAGGCGGAGAGGGTTCTTTTCCGTAAATCAAACATCGTAACGTTGATTGAACTCCGTTGATTATCTTGATTTATAACTTGGTGAAATGTCTTCATACGAAACGCGGACGGGGTTATGTTATTTCCGTGCATATGAAGTAGCCAATCATAAAAATTTCCATCGGGCTGATCAAGCGCGACGTATTTACGGCGCTTTCGAAACTTACAGCTGCGTTTTTATCTTATCAAAAATAATACTGTTTGCCAGGCGAGGTTATGCCAGTGAAATTACGCTAATATTGTAAAGTGCTCGCTCGCCTGTGCAACACTGATTACACTAGTTCAACTTTTTCCCAAGTAATCTCAACACTAACGTGTCATTATTAATTACATCTAATTCCAGTAATAACACACTCGACGAATATTCAGTCCATTCATATTCGATTAATTATATTTTATATAGAAAATATATCACAAAATATTTTCTAAAATAATTTATAATACAAGGACATAATAACTGTACTCAAGTGACAATTACGAATCAGCACATCGAGGAACATCGATTATCAGAATTGAAAAAGTACGGTGCATCCGAATAAGTTTAATAGATTCCATTTTATTCAAATTACTTGCGGAGTGGAATATATTCATGAACATTTCGAAATTATAAATAATTCCGATATGCAGATCCGACAAATACTAATTTTCATATGATATTAAAAAATAACCCTGCCGTGTATGTTCTCCAGGGAATATGAGTTGTAAACCATTTTTGTTATGACTTGATATTAATCAGTAAAATCGTAATTATTAGTAAGATTATTTTAATAATTATTGTGTTAACACTGTTAGATTAGTATCATTATTTTAATAATCTTACTAGAATGAATATTGTCTTCCGCGTATAATCCATACCTGTTTTTCCGACGAGCGCATTTGGAGGAAAATCGTCTACCACGTGTGTGGTTAATGACGCTCGGCGTTAAGTAGAATCAACTCTGATTGTGATTTTTAATATGTGACAAAAACAGATCGAGAAAACATTCGGTGACGTTAACTTACGCATTAGCGTGGGTGGGGAGACGGTACTCATTGAATCGATGTTACGACAAAGATGACAAAGAGAAGAGATAAGCGAGGGATGTGCACTTCAAAAATATTAACGGTTATTGATTCTTTATCGATCGGTGTCAGCGTCGGTAGGAAATAACAGTAAATGTCGTCCATTATAAAGTCAACAATCACTTTTTCCTGAAGCACTGCCACATGTGCGGAGTAAACCTCTGCCTTTACGTTTACTGTATTTACTTATCATTAACCAACCTGTGCGCGTGCATTACTGCGCATACGTGTATACCGATGTTTAAAGATCGCCACACACTTGACACAAATTCGATTCATAGTTTGCTGCCTATTTAGATAATTCGAAGACGAGGTCGTTGACTTGGGCATAAAAACTTAAATTGCCAATGCAGAATCTACATATTTACCTTTTCAACCATATCACGGCTATTTTTAATTCGTAGATCCCAATTCTTAATACGTGACTACTCGTGTTTGCAAACGAAAGAAATACTAATTAATACTCCACCGTAATAAGGTCGTCAACCATTAAATGCCCTTATATGGGCAAAGATATAATACAAAGGAAAATACAAAGGAAAAGAAAAAGTTTTGTGTCGCTTTCAAAGACTTTCAAAGAAAATTTATTAATTATTGTTTTTTCCTAATTTCCTGGTTAGTTTATATTTATTTACATGTATCCTCGGAGTTACGCGTAAATCAATTAACAGGATCAAGTGATTTTGAATGATTTTGAATTAACGTGATTTTTATGTTTTACGTTCCCGCTCAAAAGTTTGGATCATATTAGGATGTAAAAAGAAATAATGAGTTTCTTAAGAAAATAAATATTTTATTATATTCATTATATTTTCGTATAGTATTGAAACAGTAGTTATTTATACTTAAAAGCAAATGTTATAAATTGTCCAAAAAGTTTCGCCCAAAAAGGTAAATAAGATAAATAAGAACACCTCTTATATATTTTTTAATATCATGGTTCGGGTAACGACACTAAGAATTCGTCCCTGAAGGGGTTAACCGATTTACGCAAAATTCCGTTTATATATGTAAATAAATATATGATTTAGGAATTCAAGTATACAGTAGACTCCCGTATAACGCGATTAATATGTTACGTGCTGTACGAAATCGCAATGCAGGGAATGGGAGATAATCAACTATGCTATGCTCGACTAAAATAAACGGGGAATCCCCGTATTTTATTATATAGCGCGTTGTACGAGAATCGCGTTATATAAAAACGTCGTTTCAATTTTAGCGCGTTGTAGGAACTCGCGTTATACGGGAGTTCACTGTAAATGGATTTAATCCGCGATGTCGACGCGAGGAAGTATACAGCACGATGCAATTATTGTGCCATACATTCTTCTTCAAGAAAGCGGTAAATTAATTCCGTGGAGGTACATCGTTCGATCACGAGTCGACTCATTTTGTGTTAAACGCAACACCACAATCAGGAATAATTATCTTATTAATCAATTGCTATACTTACCTATCGTACACCAATAAACTTGCCCGAGGATGAGCACAGTTTCTCTTTGTACAAAGTATTCCTTTTATTCGTCAGAATTACGTAATTACCACGGAGCTATGGAGTTACGTTGGTATTTCGCGTTGCCCAAGCAATCTGAAAGTGAAATTGTCTATTAGGATTCCTACAATGAGATATTTGCGGAGTATGGTGTATTGTTGTCAGTTTACAGAGAAAGTTATTTGATTATCGTTACAAATACTTTAGGTTACAAAACAAGTGTCTTTATTTATTGTAAGAGATATCTTCAAAATTTAGCATCTTCGGAAAATAATAGAACGGCATGGTATTTTTGTCAGTTTTCTTATCAATGCAACGAGCAAGGTGTAATGGCTGCAAAGTCATTGTGTTTTTTGTCAAATCGATTCATACATTAACGGTTTAATTAAACAGTAACTAGCTTTTACACTTGGAGAAGGAACTTTTGTATTTCATGAAAGACTGTGGGATGGATTGCAGGAAAAAAACGTGGAGAATGACGGGCAGATATATATAGAAAGATATACAGAGAGATAAAGCCAATCTCAATTATTCGGGAGTACGTGTGGTGCGTACGTTTATAGGCTCTGCTATTTGAACAGCGTAAAATAAGAATGTTGTTTTAGTTTAAATAAACCTTCTCATACCTGAGTGTTTGTACGCCTTTGTTCAGAAACGCACGTGAGCAACCACTCAAAATACATACACTTGGCTTGTAAAATAAGTGAACCCTCTATAGCCCCATATAACTTTGAAGTCACATACTCTTCTATCCGTATCTTTCATTTCATGTCATTTTTTCGTTGTAATAATAATGATAAAAGTACGCCCAATGATTGTCACCTTTTTCAGCGACAAGTGAATTAAATATTTTGTACGCATCAGAACTTTAAACAAATTCTTCCGTTCCTTACATATGTACGTACTACGGACCAAAAGTTTCAGCGAACAAAGTATAATTAAATAAGTATTTTTGTTTTGTAATATAATTTGTATCTACTTCAGTACATTTCTTGGAAGAATTCAGAATTTAGTTGTTTAACTTTTGTGGATTTGTGTTTTTACTATGCATAATTCTAGGAATAATAGTAACTAGGGAATCATTTATTATGAAATACTATTATGCGAAGCTTAAATAGCGGTAAATAGTTTGGTTTGCCGATTTTCAGTAATTTTCCGGCTGAAAACCTGAAAACTTCTGGGAGGATAGAATCTTCAAGTTGCATAAAAAATAAAGGAATGTTGTGGAAATAAACGGTGCATGCATAATTGAATAAATTCATGTACCGTTTATTTTGAAATTAGTCTGTCCTTTTTTCCGAAAAATCAAGTTAACGTTTCTAATAGTTACAAAGTACTTTGTGCTTTATAAACGTTAACCAAATTTTTTTGAAAAATGCTCTTAAGCCACTTTCAAATTAAACGGCTCATATATCGAGATATAAAAATGATGGCTTTGAATTTTCTGTAAAAATCTTCGCTTTAGGTAAAAACAAAACAAGTCTGTTCCAAAAGTTTATTAAGCATCGCCGCGTTGCAGCAATAAGCAATAAAACCAGCAAATCCTTTTGTTTCACCAGCCAGTACCAACAAAGAATAACTCGGTGGAGATAGTGAAAACCGTTTGTATTACTTCGTACTTTATTAATTTGAGCACATCTGATCAAATAGATCACTTCATTGTCATCATTGTTTCGACGCGCTAAATGCAAAATAGCATTTACAACTTGTAAACAGTTTTCACGGTGGTCTGACACAAATACAATGCATTTATCATACCAGCATGAATATTTCGATAATAACACACGTGCTGCTCGAAATAAAAGGAACATAGTTGAATATAAGTACATAAACTCGCGTGCAAAACATACAATGTTTAATATAGAGGATGGATTATAACACACTTGTTTTGCAGTTTTAAAAAAAAGTATCGTCAACGAAAACAAACTGTTGTCATATTTAAATTAATACACATAATAATATTTATACAGATTTCTAATAGAATGAATATGCCTCGATCAAACGAAAATTGTTTCTTATCAACATTGACAATTTTATTCTTAATTTAGAACGAAAGTTAGGTTATCATAGAACCATAAGGATTGCAAAACGACATATACATTGCAGATATCAAACGCATAGCTTTTAGATCCGTAAACGATCATTCGCAAACTATATCTAACGAGATCTTTCGCCTTATCTTTGATTAGACGATCACGCGTAAGTAAACACGATGAGGCAATATGTTGTATTACTACGTGGAAGGATGAGTCTATTGTTGAATATTTAAGTAGAAGATGCAAGAAGTGCATCGCATTGAAAAATCGCAAGATCAGTATTAAACAAAAATTGAGAAATCACAGACAGATAAAAGTCGTTGTTTTTCCGCGGTTTGAGTGGCGCTGCTCCGTCGAAACGACGAAGGCTGGTGGTTTCGGGTGATTTCGGGCAGACGGAGGGGAGGATAACTCGGGTGTTCGAGTTGAGACGGGTGGGGCGAGAACACGCCGGAACGGATCGACACGAGATTCTCGCAGTGCCAAACCCCGCCGGTTGTCTCGTCGTTCTTTTGTGAGCCGTCGTCGAATTCTTCATTTGCCAGAGATTCGAGTTTATCGTGACACAACGCGCGCGCTGTCGTTGTGTGCCGGTACTCCGTTAAACACGCACGTGAAGAACGACACTGTTACGACTCGATCTTCGTACTCGCCGTGCTACCCCGACCACGTGACATCTCGGCGCTCCACAGCTTTCGGGGTTTTCTTACGGAAGGATCGTTGATCATTCGCGAGGTTCTCTTGCTCGAATCAAGTGTTATCCGTTCAATCTAATCCGACACGACCCCTTCGTTGCGTGTATTTTATCGTACATCCGAAAACTCGTACGTCGGTAATTTGAGAGATCAACTTTCATCCTCGAAGATTGCCTACTATGGAGGAGACGAATCGCAACGTGGTGTCATTATTACCCGAACAGGAAGTGGAGGTCGAAACCGTCTCAGGGGATATCATGGATGACCAGCAGACATCGAAGACACTTATTAGCAGGTCCATCACCCCCGGTCAAGCTTTGCCTCTGATGCAGGTAAGCTTACGTAACTCAATCGTTCGTATTACATGCCGGCCTGACCGAACTTATGCGCCCACGATATATTTATTGTCTATGTACGATTTCCTCGCGCTGTTTCGTGCGTGCGCCGATTGTACGGCTCCTAATCGTACATTGGAACGTGAATTAAGTTTAAGAGCCAGACAAAATATGTACAATCAATGATTAGATTCTATCGATACGCTCATCATTTAATAATTCCTTTAATTTATAGTCTTACGGAAACGCATATATCCGCGTACGCGTTTCTTTATACGTCATCATCGGATAGTTTTCGTTGTTCGTGATAGTTTGATCGATATATCCGCGCTCATTTTGAAAGCGTATATTTCTGTCCATGCGTCCTATTCGTGTTGGCGGCACATATTTTACCGGGTGTATATACGCTCCATTCGATCTCCATAGCGAGAAGGGCGATTCGAAAGTGGAGAATTTATACAGAACGACACTTATTAAATTAGCATAACGGGTGGCCAGACATGAAGTAGAGTGTTAGCCAATCAGTGCTCTAGAATGTGTTAATTTGCTAGGCGCAACTTTTCAACGAAAGGTGGTGCCGGTCACGTGACCTACCATCAAGACACGGTACAAAGATCGTGGTGTTTGCAAATTCAAAATTTTCATGTATACAATGTACATATATGATGTACGCACGTCGCGAAATCTATAAGCGTAGAGAAATGTGATCGATACTCCGTACTCCGTTATATAAGGTACAATTTAACGAGGAGTAATTCCAGAACGGAGAAGGGATAATATTCTTGAATTAATCAACCGTGGTACTTCCTTTAAAGTAAACGTTTTAATGTTTCCGGGTGTTGTTACACACCCACACGATACTCCTATCGGCTATTTTACCTTCGAAGTGACGTCACTTCGATCTTCCGTCTACGAGCTAAAAAAGATCACTTCCGGAGCAATGCCACGCGCGTATCGATTAGGCAGCGTGTCTGACAAGACTTGTGAGATAAAATGCGGATTGTGTAGGACGCGACATTGTTCTACGCCAATATCGTCGATGTTCCAATAATTTACCGATAACTTGGACTCTCAGGTGATGTAGTATCGGGCTTTTCCCAGACACTGATAACACACACCTTACGGGGATACATACAATACATGGAATTTTAAATTCGCAATACAACGTACCACACAGAGCCGACATATTGTAAAACTTCCCCAAGGTTATATATTTTCAGGTAAAAATGGCAGACAACCTTAATATTCTTTCAAAATGAAAGATAACTTCAACGTCCTAGAGACGTGCGTGTACGTAACGAAATTGAATTCTTATTAGAGCGACATTTTTATGTCTTTCAGAATTAAGTCTTTTCAGGATCAAGTATCAAATTAATTCTGTATATCATTTATGATGGAATCGACATATTTTTCGATGTTACTCCATCGATTCTTATCATTATTTTTATTGATAGTTTTACGTTAGACGCGTTTGAATTTATGTATTATTCTCAGTCTTCCTATGATATAAATGTTTATATTTTAATGTATCCCAATTGTTTAACAAATTCCTCCGCCTTAGCCCTGCATTCACAGGGAGAATAATTTGTTTTTCTTATGAACAAAAGATGGTGATATCTTCTCAAAATGGAGTCGTATTAAGTGTAAACCAGGCTCCTCTGAAATAACTGTTGTCTTAAAAATTCACTCGTATTTTCGGCAACTATTTTCTTTATTCATTCGCGGGAGTATTTTAGACGTCTTTTGTGCTCTCAGCAAGTTAACGCATTTAATAAATTTCGTTCCATTAATTATACGCGTTTGCAATTACAGTGGGGACAGCTAGGAATACATTATCCGTGCATCTAACTTTCTACGCAATTTGCATACCGTCGCTTCGTTTCAGGCCAAAGTAAAACTCTTACTTTTTTTCCCTCATTCCGGTCACCCGATGTCAAACGGTGGCAAATAAACGATAGTAAACAGAGCCATAAGTGTCAACATTGAAGGTCACAGTTTTTCTTTCGCATCGATAACCACGTCTAATCATCGACAATAGTTACACAGAAACTCTCCTTCGATCGTAACGAGGACAACATAATTATATTTATTTATTATTCCTTTTCCCCTCAACGTGTCATATAAACTTAATCGCCTATTCAGTGCGATAAATCATATAATATTCATTGTATCATATTCGCGATACTTGGGAATATCCTCTGCTAATATTAGTGGATGGAAGAATGGAACATGAAAACTAGCCTCGAAATATTTCGAACAATTTTTATACATCTAAATTGTACGTGATAATTGTGGACAGATTCGGCTAGCTTTGTTTAAATTGCTACGATAATGCGTCTAGTGATATAGTATTTGTAAGTATTGGAAATATTTGAATATTAAATATTACGTATTTAGAATGTCGGCGGATAGAATAACACGGGGTTTCGGTGTATTCACACATGTTGCCAAACGACCGGGGGCTTCTTATTTACCCAAAGCACAGTGGAAGGTCGAATCCAAAGCGCTCCGGTGACACGAAAGCCAAACGACAGTCGATTAACGTTGTATCTCTTTCTCTCTCTCTCTCTCTCTTTTTCTCTCTTTTTCTCTTTCTAACTCACTGTGAAAGGTTAGCACGTTAAAGATCACACGTGTTACAGTAGTTATATCAGTCCGGGGTAATTAGAGGCGTCGCAAATCGCTCATTTATCAATAACAAATCATATCTCTGTGTAGACCACAATTTACTGGATTTTCCGACATCACGTATAACGATCGAACAATTTACGCATTATCACTGGATATTCTTTATTCTAAACTATTTTTCTCGAACCTTAATTTGACCCATTAATTAACTACCGCTTTACTTTTTTAAATACTACGCTATTCGGGATTACTTACCGCACTTACAATTAAGTACTCTTATATGCTAATAATCTAATATACAATAAAAAATCAGATTAATAATCATCCAAAGATGTGAGCACAAATAAAAATCGTTATGGAAGTCATATAATTATTGTCAAATATACGAACGCAGAAAATAGTGTAAATTGGAGATTACAATGGAATTATGTATATTTGTTATTCCTTTTCGCACTAACATTTAATATGCATTTTCGATGCGTGATATTCGCGATTAGTATGAATTGGAAAAAACTCCGGAGTTTAACAGTAATATATTCCGCGTGTTTATTCAAGATTCATTTAAAACTGATTTAGTAAATGATTTTTTGTGCTCGCTATCAGCTATCCGGAGTATGTGACTTTAACGATACAGTTTCGTGAAAGTCGCCAATGTGCCGTTATGAATATTCGAACGATATTGAAACGGGGTTAGAGAGATTTGGAATCTGTAGGCAGGTATTATGAAAGCAATAATATCGTACGCTTATTGGCCCGCTCAAATAAGTCATTCTTTTCGTTAATCACCCACTTACCTCTGCGATACTGATTCTTAATTATATCATTCACTGAATACTTGAATTCATATTATATATTTGTATTTAGTATTATTCGGTAATATTGATTCTGATCGTAATTATTATCGCAAGTTTATAATCAGCTGTTCGCGAAAGTCACACTTCTCCCTCGTTTATACCGAAGACACGCGTTTCTTTAGAAAATACAAACCGAACAGCTGAGGACACAGTGATGTGTCTTAATTTATATAATTGGCAGAATTTCTTCTAAAAATAAAATAGATGGATGCTTGTGTTTTCTTTCGTACACTTTCGCAGTGTAATTTTAATATTCTAATTGATTTACTACTATTATGAATGTATTAAATTCAATAATTTCATATTTAATACTATTATGAACTATTGCCTTTGAATATTTCAGAATTACGTTAGAGGTGTGAGAGGAAATGAAAACGTAGTATAATAATATATTATATCGATTTAATGTATATTATTATACAAAATTATAGAAATACAGAATTTGGTGTGATATTCATATAAATCACAAGTAGCAAGAATTATTTGTAAATTATCATCTCGATAATATTTTATGAGGTCTTTAATGATCAGGATTAACCCTTTCAACTCGAGAGGCGACATTAAAATTGATTTTAGTTGTCGGTGATTTAACGTCCAATAACAAAATGCCCGATTACAGAGCTTTAAATTCCTGCTCTGCAAATAATTCATTAACTATCCCAAGGCCACCGCTTGCACTTATTTAAAATTCGTCGTCGGCCCTGCATACCGGAAACCACGTGTTCGTATGTGGTACATTCTGATTAATTATAAATTCAAATGTTACGTCCTACTAAAAAGTGTCACTGTGCTACCGGAAGACTGCAACATCTTCTAGTGAAAGCTTCTTCGGTATTCCTGTCTGTTTATTATAATTGCCTGCCTGCATACGATAGCGAATTACTTCGCCGTCATTAACCCCTCTTAATATTCAGAAGTTGAAATATCTGCATCGCGGTTTTTGAAAAATACCTTAAGTCAATGGTCTGACCTTTCAAAATTTGGTCGAAATTTGGACATTGTTGTGTTGAAGAATTTTGATGTTCCCGAGCTGAAAGATTTTTGCATTATTGAGCTCCAAAATTTTGTCACTTCTGATTTGAAAAATGTTGACAATCCTGAGTTGCAAATTTTTGCCATTTCTGTGCTGAAAAATTCTACATTCCTTATCTGACAAATTTTGCCATTCATGGCTGAAAAATGTTGCCATTTCTGAGCTGAACAATTTTCTTATTTCGGTGCTGACAAATTTTACTTTTCCTGAGCTGAAAATTTTGCCTTTTCTGAACTAAAAACTTGTGCCACTTCTGAGGTGCCAAATTTTCCAGACTTTATTTTGAGAAAAAATATGTCACTTTCAATAAGTATCTTCAGAAATGCATATTTTGCCAAGTATTTCTAGATTTTACATAGAAAAATCGTAAAGTATTAAAAGGATTAGCGCACACCATTTCGTCCGTTTTTGCCATTCGTGGACTTATCAATGCATCCGCAGGCATCTGAACGCAATACGGTGATTCAGTTGCATCCATAAACAAACTGATCTTTAAATAGAATAATGTTTGTCACATAGATCAGGGGTCAGTGATCGTACGCGAAAGCAATGAGGACGAAGAAAAGGTTAAGCGAAAGGGATAAGCACTTTAATGTAACTAAACGGTCGATTTACCTCTGTCGCTTGGATTTCTTGTCAGTTTCAAGTTGTCTTAAAAATATTCAGGCTCCAGACATTGATCAATCATCGGTTTCAGTCTTTTTAGCGTATTTTCCAACTATAGTCGTAGCAGATGGTTCGTTGCAGTCTGAAGATACTCACAGCAATTACAATATTAGATTATAATATTATGCAAATTTCGGAAGAATATTTCGTGAATAGTAGAATCGTAAGTAAAGAGAACATCTAATTAACAGTAGAACTACTAATAAGATATTCAGCTATATTTATACATTCACGTATACGTCCTTAAAACTAGGGATGGATGCAACGTGAGCCACGAAAAATCACAGAAAGTGGAAACTTTCAATCTTGAACACTTATTAAATTCCACGGACCCATCATTTTGACTGCTTCCATAGTTCTAGTGTTAAAAGAATTATTTAACTTTAATCCTCAAATAACACGGAATAATACCGGCGGTAAGGAAACCAATGATAAACCAACATTACGATCAATTTTCTTGGGTCTTATTCAAATAAAAATTGTGCTTAATGGATTGGTGTTAATCTCTTAATGCCAACGAATTCTATAAACACCGATTTTTTATCTAATTTTTTAGTTACTTTGATTCACGAAAAAAGTGCGAGTCGTTTAATTAATTTCGTAGAATAAACATGTTAACAGGCAATCAAGCTCGCAGACAGGGAACAAAAAAGTGTTAAGTTGCGAGGTAAATGCATGCACGGCGTAAGCATCGTTTTCTAGCGTTCATCAATCAACTGCAATAGCTACAACACGATACGCGTAAGTTATTTTCCAGCATTCGACAGCGGCTTGACATTGGCATACACGTGTGTACATAGTTGGTAATTAACTATTCGTATGCATCGCGGGTGGCTCATTATGCGAGGCTGTAGGATCGAAAAAGATTTATCTAAAAACGACTGTACTCGGTTTCACGTAACTTCGTTTCATTCGTGTTTGTATCTCCTTGAATTATTCGACTCGAGATAAGACCTGTGATAAATAAAAAAAGATTACTTGCGGATCATTTGTTTGTTAGTATACGATAAGAACATTAGATGAGAAAATATTTGGGTCCGTAACAACAATCGTTTAACACTTATACGAATACTTATATTTTATATACATAAAGTAATCGCATGGTTAAGTGATAAGAAAACATCCTAGAAAAACTGTTAGAATATTTATTTTTTGCTGTTAATTGCCTCAGTCGCGTTTCGGCTAACAAGTTGAGTTTATCGGGTGTACGATACCGTAACCTCATTAGTTGGCCATTGTACTTGGCAATCGAATCTGCACCGGAAGTGCCGCATTTGAAATTGAAATCTCTGGGTATCGTATATTTGCATGACTATCGGGCTCGGAGTACAGAAAGAGCAGATCTATCGGGAGAAAAACGTGACTGCTTTTGCGGAATATTAATGTTGCAACGAGTTCACAGTGCCACGTGTACTCGGTGAAAAATGGGTTTAATAACCACTCACGATATATCTTCATTAGAATCCACGATAAAGTTATTTTATATTCGTGGAGATAAGTAAACGGAATCCTAATTTGTAATTGTAACTGCACTTTTATAAAGTTTAAAAAATTAAAGTTTAGAAGAATTGTTTCGCCGTGATTATTATTGATTATGACTTTCAATTTGTTCGACTATAATTATTCTCTACTTTGCAATTTTTATCTTCTTCTTTTCCTGGCACTAAAATTCTGATAACTATTATTTTTGTTCATTTTATTTAAAAGAGATATTCATATTTAAATAGCATATTATATTTGTATTCCAACAGGAATTGTTGATAAAATGATTGATAAGATGATCTCTAATCTCCACACTTTTAAGTGAATTTATATAGGAATTATATTAACACGTCGTTTCCAATATTACTACAACTCGAATTAATTATATTGCTAATATTCGCAAAAGTTGCAATATTACGGAACTAATGTATCGCAGAGCACTTAAACATTTGATTTTTAGACGTTATAATATATATTCGTTACGAACGTGTATCGCGAGGTATCGTATAACACGGATGTCGGCCCGGAATTCAACATATTAAATAAACATGTACGAAGTAATTAGTATTTGAAGGTGCAGATAAAAATGATTCGAGAGATGCGCAAGCAGGTACGAATTCGAGGAGCGCATAATCCGCGGAATGAAACGGTAAACGCAAAAAGGGGGAAATATGTGGTCGGCCGTATTTTAGAGAAAGTCACCGCGGGGTATAAAATCCATTTTACCGAGCGGTTATGGATTTTTTTTGTCTGGATTCGCATTCCTTACCTATCACGCCACGATGCACCCGATGGAATCTTCTCGTAAATTGCGCTCTTCCGTATTGTCAAAGACGGTGCTTAAGTCATGCAGGGAAAGTTTTTCCAATCTCCGTAGCGATGGAGGCGGCCATATACCGACACCGTGGAAAATCATCCGATTCAATTTCACGATATATCTCAACGCGAAGGCCGCGATAAATTTCTTCTCCGATGTAAGACCATGGGAAAGAAATACGGCAAGATCAAATATAATATACGAACCACACCGGAGCTCCTACATAATAATAATAATAATAATAATAATAATAATAAGCTTCGCCGAATGCTATATCAACTTTCGCTTACTTATCTTCTCTATTATTTCTAACATTCTAACATATACTTAACCAGTTGAGCTTCTACCATTCTTCTATTATTTTATTATTCCCGAATATTCCCACAAAGCAACAGAATCCCTTCGGATTCGCCAAAAAGAATTGGATCTATTTTTTCTATTAACACATTCGCATCGGATGACTAATTTGACTACATCGTTTTTTGTGAAAGGAGTGTCGAGTGCAACTTACGAAGAACTTAATATATGAAACGCACTGTTTTTATTGCTTTAATAATAATTCTAAACGAGTTTGGTTTACATTGTGCCGAGGATTTGCTTACAGAGTTGAACAATTTTATATCACACTGTAATCTTTGCTAAACCAAGTGAAATCGATAGGTATATTTTTCATTATGTAAAATGATCGAGTTTTCTCGTAATTGAATATGTTAGATGTGGCAAGTATTTTTATGTAGGTTATACGTGTTACGATATTCTTTCTTTATATTAAAACACGGAATATCGTGTATGAGAAAGGTTGTTTCTTTATCGTGAAATAGGGTATAAATGATTCTTTTCTTATCAGTTTGTACTCTCGGTATTGAATGCCGATGTTGCAGACGTGGGAGCAATGACCCATTGATCCCATGTGAGAACTTAGACCATGGTAACTAGAACACGGTGTACAATGTATTGGTTCAATATACTATTCTAGAATACAATGAAAAATAGTATGTCTTCCTTCATTTGTTTATTATATCTTCAAACTTAAAGAGAATGAATTCGTGCTGGAATTTATTTTATATTAGATTCTCAAACTTAAGGAGAATTAATTCGCGCTAGGATTTATTTTTTTATTAGATTCTCGAAAATAAGGGGAATTAATCTGTACTAGAATTTATATTCCTTTTTGGATTCTCGGATTTAAGGGAAATTTATTCATGTTAGAATTGATTTTGTATTAGATTCTTAAGGTGATGTACAGTTATATACTGTTGTAGTATATTAAGGATTTTAATAGTTCGAATACATAAACATAATTCATATTTTAGATTTATTTTTAATTCTTGCATAAAATACATCGAATAAATTCATGTCAGTGTTTAGAATATTGTTTTAAAGACCGAGTAAAATACATTGCAGTCGGTTATCCGATATTCTGGACGTACCTCAGAACTCACTGTTAATAAATATCCAGTGAAAGTGCCAGATATTAATTACATCAGCGAGACTTTTAAACGTATGACACGAACGTCGTCCTGCGGTTTATCTTTTCGTAACATTCAGGAAAGTATTATTTATCTTGTTGTGCAGACACAATAACGTAATGATTAACGATGCCCCGCTCATAATTCACGGTAGCATTGTTCTCCGTGATTTTCCTGTAGTAATTCGTACAATATTTAACGGAAACAGCCACGTTCTGGAAAGTAGTTTCCTGATATTTTCGCGAATTATGTCAGCAGGGATTCTAGGAATCGTCGTACAGAACCAAGAAATCTTGATTTAACTTAAATTACATAAAAACTCTTTGTACTTTGTATTTTTGTATTTATTGTTTTTGTATTTATTGCTGTAACTTTTTGTCATTCGTCTATCGGGAAAGCCGTGATTTTTAAATTTATAATCAATCTAAAATACAAATCATATTTATGTATGCGCACTATTCAAATCCTTAATGTACAATAATAATGCATAATTATGGAACAAGATATAATAGAAAGTCATACAATTTTTATAGGAAAATTTTGGTTAACGAATTTTATCTGTATAACAACGAAATTAAATATAATTAAATAGAAGTAAATGGACTAAATAGAATAGAAAGGTAAGAGGAATATTAAAATGAATATATGATGTAACATTAAGCCACTACATAATAATATCACTTTCATTACAAGCACCGTGGAATTTTTGCTTGAATCAAGGAAGTTGATTCGGAATCGAAAGTCGTGAAATACCGCGTGAGGCACACGCATCGGTGGTCATTTTTGCGAGAGGCACGATTCAGGAAATAAATACGCGTAGGACTGGCTCGGCGAACCGGATCCATCAAGGTCGATGAAAAAAAATATCATTATTCCGCGGTTGGCCAGGAACTGTGTCTCGTGGACATACCAGAAGGGGGCACACAACCCATCCAAACGTAAAAAAAAACATATTACATTTTTGGATGGGTATTCCTAATAAATTCATCGACCTTGCTGACCTTGTCGAAATTACGGGGTGTGATTCAACCAGATATCTGACCAATCGAATTCCGAAGATACGATAATACCGCAGCTGTGTAACATACCACTCACATTCATATCCGTCACACTATCACTATCTCTATAAGCTAATTTCAATTTCGAACGCAGCTGGCCAGAATACTATTTTAGCCAACTACTTTTCCTCTTTCTATTTTTGTTCTCCCCGTCTACGGTAATTACGTGGAATAAAGTGATTCATACCTCCGAACGCTGACTTTGTACGTATCTGGGAATGGTCGGGATGAAATTGATTACTGTATTCAATGATAATTGATTTATTCGATTTTAGTCCTTTGTCATTCGTTGAATGAAGAACTAAAGATCTAATCAATTTCGTTTTAGATTTCTAACGATATTTCTTGGTGTTACGTTAATCGAGGCACACCGAATTCTATGATTATGAATATAGATTTTCGATATTAATAATAATCAACATTATATATATATATATATATATATATATATATATCACATAAAGACATTCGAGAATAAAAATATTATTTAAACTGTGTTAGGAGGGTTCATACGTTTGAGAAAATTCAATAACGATAGTAGCTCCATAAAAGTTATAGTTCTCGGTTATAGTTTCATATATTGATTAATTTAAAGAGTTTCGTATAAATAGCTTAAACCATTCTACTCGTATTATTCAATTAAAAACTAACATGACACAGTTTATTGTAATACTGGATGTCACTCAATAATCATTAATGAATATCTTCATTGAATAGTATAAAATAAATCAACACCATCGCGTTGACTCTATTATTTCAAAAGTATGAAGCCCTTATAAACTGATCCCTCGATTAGTTTTAACGGGAGAAATTTAGCGTGACAGTAATATTTCATTCTTCGGTGTGAAGAAAAAGTGACATTAAACATTTATCATATATCTTGATTATGTTAATGATCGAACGGTGGAACAGATGTGCAGCTTTCTTTTAAATTGTAATTTTCATTGAATTAGTGAACATCGTTACGTAAGAAGAACGGAGACCTTCGTTTTCGCGTGGTGTCGTTACCGGTTAGCTGCTATTTGCGGATCAAGGACTTCGCGAACGATTCACTCGTTCCATAACACTTAAGTAGCTACTCGCGAACGCCTCTTTGATTGGTTCTTTCGTTTGTTCGATCAAAATTTCGACTACATCACCGTGGATGAATAAACATCGGATACTTTCCCTTTCTTTTTAAATTCGCGAGTGTCGAACTTACATTCACCGGCAGATGATTCGCTTGCACTCTGAAGTTAGCCGCGTCAGATGCTGAGAGATATTTTCTATTGAAATCATTCTCCGAAATACAAGGTTTTAACCAATACTTTTCGAAATAAAATAATCTGGTTCATCGAAAGCATTTTCCAAATTTGTCCACTTTATCAAAAACACTATATTGAATAGAACAATGAAAAGAATCACATTATTGTTTAACAATGATACACTGAGAGAACGATCAAGACGTAACATTATACGATCAAGGTGAAGTTAGTTTAATGAAAAATATTTTCCGTGCGCTTAAAATAAGTGGAGTGATTCAGTGTTTTTATTAATAATGTTAGTTACGAGTAGGAAGAATTATGCAAATAATCTTGGTGGAGTGTTTATTTATTTACATGTCTGGACCCCGGCGGGCCAATGGAAGATATGTAAATGCTGGCCGTTTGCAATCTATGAAAAACATTTCTAGGGCAGTGTACAATTGACACAGGTGTATCTCGCGTTGTTATTAATCTTGTATAGCTGGCCAACGATGCGAATCGATAATACAATCGATTCTTGTGACTTGATTGTTTTCAGCAAATGATGTCTTAAGCTTGTTAAAAGACTTCGTGTTTTTACAGCAGAGTGCAAACAATGTTCATGCTTCTTTATGTTGGCCTGCCACAAATAGATGCAACAATAGACGCGGAATTAATTCATTGATTATTATATGCAGAAGCAGTTACAATAAGAAGGCATGTCATTCAGTAGAAATTCTTTGTTTGTCGGACAGATATTGCATCGTAATTTAAACAGTAACTTAGAAGCTAAAAATAATTGATAATCCAGTTGATATATTATCAGAAATATAAATATAGTCACGTAATGCGAGAAATATTGTCGGTTGCAATGCATCCATTTTTTTGCTCGAAACATGTTGAGATCGATGAGATAAAATTCCATTTTTTCACGAAGACAATAGTTACTTTTGATTACCTCGATCAACTACAATCAGATATGATCTTAATTTACAAAATAATATGTGGCAAATTTTGTTAAACAACAACCGGCATGACTCAAAGATTACTGTATCTTTTGCATTATCGGCAACAAATTCCAGAATGCTTGAATAAGATTGATATATGTATTTATATCTGCAATATTTTCGTGTCATTCTTATTTTCCTCGAATCCTATATGCACTTACATGTAATATAAGATAAGATAATTATATCTTTTCGATCTTGTCTTACATGATCGAGACAAATTATATTTCGATAACAAATTACATTCCACAGCAAATATGAATGTAATTGTTCCTTAAGCAAGATGTAATTAAAGTCCACCAAATTTTAATCAAATACAATCTTTTATCGAGAGTATACTAAAGACGTAAAAAAATAAATACTACAGATATACAGACAAGTAACCCACGGTATTTTGTAATATTTAACATGTTCAATTTTTCTACGCCATATTGCTAAATCACTTCTGCTTCTCGTAATGTTCGAACAATTACCGAATACATAACTCCGCGATTTTACGATGTAAGTCGAGATAGGCAGAGAGTATCATGGATCATTGGCATGTAATCAGATTTCACCAGAAATTGCAACAAGAAATAAGCCATAGAAGCCAGTTTCGCGAAGGTAAAAAATATCACCAATATAAATCCATCACTTTTGCAACCAGAAGAATCTATCCGGTGTACCTCCACCATAGAATCCTATGATGTACCCCCTTCCATCGAAACTCCAATCATCTTCTTCAAGTACGTAACTTAACGGTGTCGCGAGCCTTGGTTAACCCGCAAAGACGTATAGAAAGTATCGCGGCTCATTGGCATTTAATCGAAAGATTTTAACTGAAACAGCATTAACGAGAAGAAGAAATCCAAGGAGTGATGTGATGCCAAGAAAGAAATAGCCACCATCGAATTCAATCTTTTGCTTTCGCAATGAACAATCTCCATAAGACCCGATATATGAATTTCAAGAATTAAAAACGCTCGATTATGAAGAAGATTTAGAATTAAAAAGTGTGTAACTCCAAAGAGGAAAGATGAAAAGTCGAAAATACTGGAAGTAATGAATTATAATATTGCGTTTGTCTTCAAGGCGTTTGTCTTCAAACTGAAACTCTACCACCCTATCCACAAATATATACATCGCATCACTATTTTTATTACGTAAAAATTCTCGAAACGATCGAACTCAACTCTTTGCAGAGTTAATATGTAAAACTTCTAGTTTTAACCCTTCGACATCCAAAGTTCCGAGCGCTATTTAAGTTCGAATGAAGTACCAGAGTTCGACATAAGAGTGGACTGAAAATAGCGATTGGCTGACAACGACATTTTCTTTGGTTAACGTTACGTAACTAACCGATCTAGCATCGGGGATAATACGGCACCGATAGCGAATTCATGGTGCGTAAATACGCGTGGGGGTTTCGGGGGGGGGGGGAGGGAGGGGGTGTTTCACGCGAATATGTAACGAGCCGAGTAGTGGAACCGCGATCGAAACTCTCCCGGCCAATTTCCAAGCAGCTGGATTCATCACTCTCGGTGTGTATACCACTCGTGAAAGGCCGTACGATCGAGTTGGGTAATCGTACACGATTTTTTGTGCGCGACGGGTTTTGAAATAGGCAACGCCACGGGGCGAGCACAAAGAAAGCTGCTGAAAAAAAAAGGAAACGAGCCTGACAATTCTCCGGATAGCCGAGTTCACAAATTTCACTTCTACCAACTTGTCGTTAGACTCTTGATTATACTGCGAGAGAACGACGTGGTAAGGAAATTAGAGATTCCCGAGGAATCTCATCACGACTTCTCCCTTCCCTCGTTTACCCTCCGTGATTTCTAACTGTTTTTATTTCATTATTTTCTTGTCTGTTCTCTCTTGGATATTGTTCGTGTAGACTGTAATTGTGATGTTTAGTCGATGAAAGGAATGCAAAGGAAATATACGGGGAGGGTTTATTAATCGAGAATTTAATTGCAGGATAATTTCTGTGATTCCTTTAATCTGCTCTTATTGAGCGTAAGAAATGCTGTGCGACGCGGTGGAGATTAAATCGTTGCATTGTTACTGGTTTCATTAATCCGTAGAAAAAAGTCTCCTGATTTTAGTCGAGTTTATTTGTACTCTTTAAATGCTCGGTGATTTATATTTTATTAAAATCAAATGCAAATTGTGTTAATGGATTGTACGATTAAGAATAAGAACTCGGTAATCGAGGTACTAAGAAATTCTATATTCTTTGTTTAATAACGTATCCGCTCTAGGATATTTCGAAATATTAAAAGCGCCGATCAAACAGATTATACTCGAAGTTATATCTGAATCCAAATTTTCGACTAATCGTAAAGGTCAAATTCATCGTCCTTTTGATTGTCAAAAAAGATATATAGTTCTTTGAATAATCCTACCTAATTAGTTATTTGTCACAGGAAATAATAAATATAACTTTATACCGTCACAACTCAATATTCAAATTTCAACGACGCAAAGACCAAAGTTCAAAATTCATCATTCAAAAGTCATCGTTTGAAAGGAAAGTTATCGTGTCTCATCCCAACATAATCCCAGCAGTGTCAACTAAATCATAATTTGCCAAATATTAGAATCTTCGATGAATAATCATATATTAATTATAATACTATTATAGAATAAGTTTTCTGTATCTGATTCGTAATAAAAAATGATGAAATATGTATTCTCGTCTACCAGCTAATTTTCGATATTAATTTGCATTTTAATTTCTATATTAAATTCAGATAACCTTTTGAAATATTATTTAATATAATTCATCGCTTTATTACAGATCTCATACTTTATCAGAAATTAGATACGTTAACTAGATATGTTCAATTTATACTTTCTTAGCTCGGACATTAGATTGTCATTCCTAATTAGGGTATATACTAATTATTTTGTTCTAACCCAATATTGTACATAATTTTGTTTAAAGTGGGAGGAATGCGAAGGTTTCTTAGTTCAGAAATGAAATACCTACTTCACAAATATACAATACTTATTTCGATCAAATTCGATATTATAAGTGATTTTGATTAAATTATGCTGAATGTGAAGGCTTCTTAGTTTAGAAATGAAATACCTACTTCACAAATATACAATACTTATTTCGATCAAATTCGATATTATAAGTCATTTTGATTAAATTATGCTGAATGTGAAGGCTTCTTAGTTTAGAAATGAAATACCTACTTCATAAATATACAATACTTATTTCGATCAAATTCGATATTATAAGTGATTTTGATTAAATTATGCTGAATGTGAAGGCTTCTTAGTTTAGAAATTAAATACCAACTTCATAAATATACAATACTTATATCGATCAAATTCGATATTATAAGTCATTTTTATTAAATTATGCTGAATGTGAAGGCTTCTTAGTTTAGAAATGAAATACCTACTTCATAAATATACAATACTTATTTCGATCAAATTCGATATTATAAGTGATTTTGATTAAATTATGCTGAATGTGAAGGCTTCTTAGTTTAGAAATTAAATACCAACTTCATAAATATACAATACTTATATCGATCAAATTCGATATTATAAGTCATTTTTATTAAATTATGCTGAATGTGAAGGCTTCTTAGTTTAGAAATGAAATACCTACTTCATAAATATACAATACTTATTTCGATCAAATTCGATATTATAAGTGATTTTGATTAAATTATGCTGAATGTGAAGGCTTCTTAGTTGAGAAATGAAATACCTACTTCATAAATATACAATACTTATATCGATCAAATTCGATATTATAAGTCATTTTTATTAAATTATGCTGAATGTGAAGGCTTCTTAGTTTAGAAATGAAATACCTACTTCATAAATATACAATACTTATTTCGATCAAATTCGATATTGCAATTAATTTCACGTAAAACATGACGAATTCGAAGATATAATAGTTCGAAGTCAAAGTGTGCATACGCGAATCACGGCGTCTATTGGGTGCACCGCGTATTCGTATGTTTCATGTGCAGTTCCGTGCGTACTCGGATAGGTGCGAATATGTACTTGTATGTATATGTACATACATACGTGGCTAACCGTAGAAAGGCGAGGCCTTGATATTTCGTATAATAAGCTTTGAGAATTATCTCTCGGGATTGGTGCAGGCCTGGTTTCAACTCGTGTTCCCTCCCTCTCGTTTCCACGATGGACAGAGCCAAAGGCCTACCGGACAAAAGTATCACGATATCACCAGGGTACTGGTTCTGTTATAGTCACTGAGGTCACACTACCCGTAAAACCGGCGTACGATAAAAAGCGAAACCCGTTTACGCGGTTATTATACCACCCCGCCAATGAAAAGGATAGACAAAGGATCTTGTACTTTGCCGAGTAATTGCTTCCTTAGCTCGGAAATTAGATACTTATTCCATGGGTACGCGCTACTTATTTGGACCTAATTCAATATCGCACGTAACTTCGAACAAAGTGTGACGAATATGAAGGTATTATTTCCATTACTTCATCCCTGTGTTCTTTTTTATATTTAATTAATTGATTTCCTTAATTGAACAAATTAGCGACCTGTTCCATTGGTATGCAGTTCTTATTCCGACCTAATTCAATATTATAAGTAATTTTTAATAAAGTATAATAAATATGAAAATATAACTTACAATACTTTATTCTTTTACCTTTTTGTATTGAATTAAATTCTTCCATAGATCCGGAATTAAATATCTATTCAATAAGTACGCAGTTCTTATTTCGATCTAATTCAATATTGTTCATAATTTTATATAAAGACTAACTAATATGTAGATATTAGGTTGGCAAATAAGTTCGTTCGCAACAGAACAGAAAGTCGCGTATTTCGTTGCCAATCTAACATAATTTGCATTGCTTTATTCCTATGCTTTTTTATGTTCATTGATAGAACGCAAAGATACGCGTGCTAAAGGATTATTCTTCACACGTGGAAGTTCGATTAAAATTGAAAGTTGACGACTGTCCCTATTGCAGTATTTACAAATCGTCCGAGGCGATGGAGCGGTTAAGTCGAAAATCGTTACTCCGATCGTTACCGGTGCCCTTTTTCAGATTCCGGCCAAACATGGGAAAAGTTCGGAGGCGCATAGTGCATTTACTGGCATACGCTTACACCGACAAATTGATCATTGCACGGAATAACTTTGCTTGTCCTCCAATCACTTACGCAACAGTTATCCACATCCACGTTCGGTGAACCGATAAGTCGGTCTCGTACATATCTGCCCGTACCAGCGGAATAAAACGAAAACAATCGCTAATCGCTAAATCTCCGTCTCTTTATAACCTTTTCAATGCAATCGTATCAATAATCGTATTACATACACGTATATACCTCGGGTCGACATACTTTTATTTTCCGTATTGTTCCAAATACAAATTTCGACACACATTAAATAACCATCATAATTTCATCGATATATAAATACAAAATCTGCCACATAAAAAGATTCTCAGAATTAATACATAAGTAGATAACATCAAATATAATCGTTTTCAAATATGTAGGACTCAAAAAACTAATATCATTTTCAATGCAAAGTGAAAACGATTCGAATGCCTGCGTTTATCGCGATGAATATCATGCGACATAGAAGTTACATTATCGCTAGCTTTTACGAGCATTATCACTTTCATTTTGCATTCGCGATCGAGGAATATCAGTTGGTACGCCAGCACGATTAATTTCCCGAGTAATAAATGGTTCGTTTAGGAATATCACAGGAGAATGTTTACCCGGTTCCCACCGATACAAGCATTGCTAATTATCCCCGTGCGATAATTCGCGATACATTACAAGCAACGAATCAACAGTTTAAAAATAAAACTGCGGTCTTCTAATATCGGGTCGAGGAGTTGAGACACTTCTATAATAACAGGTCTCTCGTGCACCAAGAAATTGGACTCTAGTTTTACATGAGAAGCTGTGCGGTCGACGACAGACCACATTATTTTATTGAGGCGGCTGTATTGCGCAAGATAATCATGGAAAAAAAAGAATACTTCCACTACGATAATTATTAATTAACGGTTATAGCTCCAATGGGTATTCTCTTCGACGAAATCAGTGCGTGTTTAATCATCGTCGGCCGTCAATGGATTTTAATGAACGAGCGAATATCATTTATCTGGCGTGGTAATGTTCCAGGAAAAATATTACTTTTGATAACGGATATTCCTGGGTAATTATTCCCCCCCCCCCCCGTGATTTCTAATGGAAGTATTTACGATACCCTCTTTACGGAAGAGACACCATGGACAATTTTATGATCGAGTAGATGGTCTTCTTTGGAGAAACGTATCGTCTCGTGAAGCTTAGTTTGCAGTCCCTCAAATATCGTCAGTTTTTATCCAAAAAATACCACCGTATCTGAGTGTGACAAATATTTTTCATGCGGTACGAAAGCGTGGATAGCACCGCCATGATTACACGGAAACACTTCTCCGTGATCCACACACTCTTAACCTCCGCAGATATTAAATTCCTTCGGTAAATAGAATTATTAACCCTTCGCACTCGGAGGCGACTCTCAGTCGCCACTCGACTTATTCCGGCAACTCGAACAGCGATTAAGTTGACGACATTAATATTTACTCCAATTGTCGGTGATTTAAAATTCATTAGCAAACAAAATAAGGGGGGTTAATCTTAATGACGCCTTCCAGTCGCCACTCGAATTACATCTAGATAGTGAATGGTGACTGAGAGGCGCCGTTGTAAAAAGTAATAACATAATTATATCCGCCGTAAAAATCTTTAGAATGTTACGCATTATACATAATTGTGTAATTAGCTTTGTTTTCCTGGATTTTCGAAAAATACGTGTATAACGGTATACCAAATAAGTGTAACGTTTTTATGGTTTCTGCGAAGTGCACAGAGCATGCAATATCCTTCCGGTTCTCTATACGAACGTTGCGTGACTATGACCAATAATAATCGGCAGATTTATAATATTACAAAAAAATATTACAAAACAAGTCACTTTTTACACGAAAGATATAGAAAATGTAGCCGCATATTGGCCCGACATTTTGAACATAATGATTACACTATCAATATGTGTAACACTGGAAGATCATAAAAAGAATTACGTAAGCGTTTCTTGAACTTTGTGGAACCAGGATAATATGCTTATTGTATTATCTCTAACCGATGCTTTTTTGTAACCTTACGCAAGCATTCGTTTACGTCAATAATTTGTTAATTAAACATTTTAATTAAGTGACGAGAACGAAAACCGTGAGACTCCATCAATGCGCATTTCGTTAACGAAACAAGCGCTCATTGTTTCTGTAATCGATTGATCAAAAGACGCATCTGGTAATCAACGACCGGATAACTTACATTACGGAGACTCTTAACGCTTCGCGTTGACTTTGAATGCTCTTTTTTAACCGGTCCCCGTGTATGTATCTAATCGCCGGATAAACGTGAAATGCACCGGTGATAACAGCGCTTCGTAATTATTCCGCAAAAATGTCGGCCACCGGAAGCGAAACTTCCCTAAAAATAAGATAAGCGGAAGGTAAATAAGTTTGTTCACGCAAAAAATAGTTACATTGCCCGTGATATTTGAGTCATAATTTTATAATAACGCGAACAATCGGCGATAAAGAAAGACGTTATTCGGCCGTATCTGAAGATATTTCTTTTATGCGAAACTATAAAATATTGTATGTCGATATGAAATATTATGAACTTTTTTCTGAACCCTGCTTCTGATAAAATCATATTTAAAACAGATTTTTCACAGTGATTCGTGATTTTTCGTGATCGTTTCTGATTGGTGGAGAACATAACAACATAGCCACATAGCGTCACATTAATGAATCTTTTTATATTATATGTTGGCGTGCCTGGAAAGTTTCACCGAAAAACTACTGAACGAATAAATAAATATCAACATATAAAAATGTTGCCTTTGAATTTTCCTTAAATTCGGCATGAACTTTCCGGACAACACAGTATTAGGTGTTAAATTGTTATTAAGTATGGTATAATAATATAATATGTACTATATTACCTTTGATTACTATATTATTATTATTATCGTGTATCCCTAGTTAGACGCGAGATTTCGTTATACAAAGGTTTAGTTGGTTAATAGCGTAATGCACTTGAGTAATTAATAATATCACGCAGCAAATATAGCGAAGGTTTATTAGCCAATTAATTACTAAAGTGCTTAATGCCATTAATTGATCCCCGCCTTTCTATTTCTCGTCGAAACCAATATGGCACGGATTCCAAAGTGAATGTCAGATACGGAAATTTCAACGGTGGTTATTTGGATTTCTTTTGCAATTTCGAAATTCGACGTGCACTAAATACTTGCCTGGATATTGATAAAAAATTAATATGGTTTATTGAACTCGTGGTTCTTTGATAAGTAAATCGAAAAAATATCATCTTAACCGGATGAGAACCAAGCAGCCCGACTTTTTCATTAATTAAACATTGCTCGGTCAGTGAAACGATAACTCGAGTAAAATGACATCGAAAACTGAGATTGTACAAAATGTCAAAGTAAATAACTCCCGGTACAAAGAATACCGTCGTCGAAGTATTTTTTTAAAGCACTTTTTACCACCAACGAACATCAATTATTTAACCCGCTGACTGTTTTTGGCCACTTATTTTAACACTCGGTTTACGGGACGCGGCTTTTTGACTTTCAAAGCAATTTCGAATTTCACAAGTAAAGTAATTTGTTGTGGGGAAAACAAAAATCAAAATCTTATCACACCCAGGTACCAATACAATATGTGTCTGCATGGTAAGAAAATAGTTTAACATTCGCTGTACGAGGATTAATCGTAGGCCCAAGAATATTGGTACACGAACGACACTTTGGCCCGCGGTTGTTTGTGTCGTCATCCTAAAGTAACAGCGGGAGCATCTAGCGTTATCAGGTCTCCAGATAAACGGGCAAACAACGAAAGGCGCCTTGTTTACTGATCGGGGAAAAGAATATGACGCCTGTCGCGGATCGCAAACCGTATCAATGCTTTCAGACTATTATCTATGGAAAATATTTAAAGGGATAGTCACGTAGATATCGTTATGAAGATAAAATTCATCAACTACAATTCCGCCATTTTTCTTCTTCTTCATATAATAATTTAACAAAGACAGTTTTACTGGAGAGTACAGGCAGGATATACATATTTTATGGAAGATTGATTTTTCCATCTCAACGTGACGTTACATTATTTTAAATTTAAGTATGTGCATAATGCGATATTATACCGATATTTATTACATTAATTCTAGAAAATTTCTTTTTAGTCGTACAATTTATTTCAGTTATATCAAATATATATTTGCTTCTATTATATTCATCGATATTTTGGTTGTTTCTGTAAATCTTTATCGATTAAGATTCTTCTGGACGTAGCAATGTAATCGTAGACTATAAACATTATTTAACATTGAAAAAAAATACTATTATAATTTATAACGTCCCATTTTCTGAGATATCCTGCGACTCTTGTTGCATATTAATCATAATTAAATCGATGAATTTATTTTGATTAGTCATTAAAATATTAATTGGTGTAAAAGTTAACAATTAAGAAGTTGCGTAGGTCACGTAATCGAGACTTCACTTCGGTCGTCGATTGATGAAAGCATACAAGTATGGAAAGTTTCTCACAGCTACGTGAGTAACGCTAGCGATAGGATACGGTAGAAGTTATTATCACTTGTTTACTTCATCTTCGCTACGTAAGTGTAAAGTAGCTAAAGACGTCGATCTTCTTTCATTAACGTCACAAATTTCTACACTTAAATCGAGCTACTTTTTAACCACCATTTGTCCTTTTTGTTAACACGAGAATCCAAGTTAATATAATTCGATTTTATTTCTTCTTTACTTTCTTCCATTTCTTCCTACAAATTCTTCTCCCCTTCGAGTGCAAAGTCTTAATTTTGGCACTTTCAGTATTTTCTCCAAGGAGTCTTCAATTATAAAATACTTAAGGAATTCAATTGTAAAAAATGAATTTCGTCCTTTGAGTTATCGCAATAATTTGAATGGCGACTGAGAGTCGCCTCCGAATATAAAGTTTTAATTTTGGCACTTTCAGTGTTTCCACAAGAAGTCATCTTGTCAAAGGCGTATGAGAGACGCCTTTCGAGTGCAAAGGTTTAAGTATTACGAAGTACAAGTTCGTTTGCAATTCTCGAATTTCTGTGCAAAAAGAAAGTATTCTATCTCCAGGAAGTACGATGTAGTAACGCGTGAAATCTGATTGGGTAGATAGGAGAGAGCGTAATAGCTACGTCAGTGATAACGGAGACCCTGAGTGCACAGAAGAATCTGACTCCTCGGTGTTGACTGACACTTGTTGCTACAATGGTGCAATAACCTTTGGATTCTGCGGGAATCCATTGGACCGTCAGACACGTCTTACATATATGCACATACATTAAAGCACGTACAGATAAATCTCCCGGCGATCTATCGGCGTTGCATTTTATCGTGCAACACTATTAAACATTGATTTCTCTATTTTATTATCGAGCGCTTATCTTCGATGCTTAATTCCACCCGCACGTGTAGCCAACGGTTGGAACGTACCTCGTGAATATTTATCAGGGCGTAATATCTCATTTCTATAAATAAATTCACTCGAAAAGTCCAAATAACCGACCGATTTCACAATCGCGCGAGTTCATTGCAAACTCGATATCTCTCCTCTCCTTTTTTTTGTACGAACACAAAAGTTCTGCCTCGTTTCAACGATAGTCGAACACGCACGTATTATAGCTCTCCCAATTTTCACGGAGTTTCAAGTGTCCGCCATATTTACTTGTGCTTGGAATTTAAATATTTGTGCGACTAAGAATTATTGCACGCCGTTTGTTTGGGACTGATTTTAATTTGTCATAATCATATTGGTTAAGTAATTTCATTGGTAACGAAGTCAACTATATATTCAAATCATGTCTTTTAATATATAATATATTATAATGCAAAATAATATAACACAATTTCTCTGCTTTATCGAAGTCGTCACTTTATTTTTTATTTTATTAGAGCGACATGAAGTAATATAAAATATTCATGAACTCTTTATTAGAGTGATTTACATCGATCGGTAGTTTACGGAATATTAAGAACTTACTGTTACAAAAAGAGTTAAAGAGGAACGACGGTTGATGGCTGTATTCCGTAGCCTTCTGCCAGTGGCGTCGTCTGTGACGCTGGCAGAAGTGTCACAAAACGATTTCAGCCTATTTATAATCCGTGTTCCATCTTTGTAAGCTCTGTCTCTTTCTCTCTCTCTCGAGTGGTTACATAGTTCCTCGTACATTTCGTCGCCGATTTCGTCGCCGATTTCATCGTCGCTGCCATCGAGATCGTTACCGGCATTCTGGTTTGAAAAAGCTAGTCGCTCGACACGGTTGTCAGCTCTTTTTCTGCAAGAATTCTGGGGGCACAGTATTTTATTTGAGTTGAGATACGGGTTTACTGTGAGGCTCAAAAAGACCTTTGACACTCGACAAGCCGATTAATTCGCACAGATATCACTGTTCTTTTATTGCACATCTAATACTTCTTTTTAATCGGTTAACTCGTGCCTATCTACGTTATCATTTAAATTAAACTGCCTTTGGAACAGATTCATTTTGTGGGCTTTAAAAAGTCCACTTTGATGAATTTGTATATACGTATGTATATTTGGTTTGCAATTTTGAAAGTATCCTTTGATAACGAATAATCGGCCGCAATTTTTCATTCAGCAGGATTAAGGTATAAGAGTGCAATTAAGATACAACGAATATCGTAATAATTATCTAAATCGACTCTTATTTGTGTTTTAATATCTACGCTTAGTAACGTGTATTTTTACCGAAGATATTCATTGTGGAAATAATATAAGTTGACGACGTAAGAATTTTATCTACATTATTTAAAATTCATGATAATAAAAGGTCTTTTTTGAGAGTCTCCCACTTTCCAAAATAATAATAGATATTTGTCGAGAATATCCTAATATCGATACCAAGGATACTCGACAGAGGATTTTAAGGGTTGTCTCCAAGTAGATCTCACATCCTCTTCCGTTTCCTGGTACAACTCCCGAGGGGAATGTGACCTAATTGCACGCCATTGCTAACGCCCCTCTCCCATCAGTTAAGCCAATGCCTCTTCGCCGTGACTTCTTCCCAAAAAAAGAAGCCATTCATTCGCGAAATCGGATCATGTAATAACTGATAATATTACTGGTTTTTGCAGATTTCTAAAACATAAAATGTCCCTTGTTCTTGAACCATTTCATTCAACTTCTTTCAGTTAGGAATCAAATGATTCCCAAGGTCATCCCGAATCAATGTCTTCTCTGACCAATCAGAAATTGCTTGGAAAATAAAAATTATTATTATTAGCTGGATTTCCTAGCCCACCTTCAGAAATATCGGTACCTAGCAGATATCATTGATAAGGAAACTTTGATAAAGGAACTCAAGCAGATATTTGATTACTAGAATTACTTCTTTTTTTAGTGGTACCGTAAATATTGCTAATCCGATGTACAATTTATCTTTGTATTATTTAGTGCTTCCCATATTTATTCATATTTATTTATTTAGATTGTAGAAGTCACTCAGTTTCTTGCGGTAATTCGGGTGGCGACTGATATGCGCCATTATTTGCTCCACTTATTTTCTTTTATTGAATTTTAAATCACCGACAACTGAAGTAAATTTTAATGTCACTGCTTAATTTTGGCACGTTCAGTTTTTTACAAGGAGTCTTCGATTATGAAATACTTAAAATTACATGTTAAAAAATGAATTCGTTAATATAGTTTATGTTCTTTGTTCTCGATACTTAAGCATATTGTAGGAACATGTGATAATGAACTGCAAGGTGTGAATTTTCTCGGTATGACATGTGCACAATGCCTCTGCACATTGTTTAGTGGATTTTCCTGTTATCCGTACTTCCAGGAGCACGATTGATTCCACGAAACAATGGATTTACCCCAATGCCTATCCTTTGAGTGACGACACTGATAAAAGTTCCCTTTTGTCATCTTTCACCTTGAATATCCATAATTGCTGGTCGATATCGTGCAATCGGTATCAGTAAACTAACATGTTTTCACTAATTAGTGTCACAGTCGCGTCATGAAATTTCACGGTATTTTGCAATCGTTTTATTCCGGAATAACTGTTTATTTCATAATATGAATTCTAAATGAAATCATAACGTGTCTGATTAATTTCAAATGTAATTAACACGTTGACTGCCGCTGAGTCAGTCATGCGAATTTCACTAAAACTCGAATCAAATATGTCGCTGATATTTGTACAATTTTTTAATATTTTTATGTTACGATAACGATGTAAAGTAACTGACGTGTCACGGAATATTTAAACAGTTTTTAAATGTTATATTCATGATACAAGAGTGTATCGCTAGGTATCGTATAACACGGATTTATGATCGTTTTAATGCTTGTTTTATGACGGAATTCAGCACGAAGTTATACTTCCTTCCCTTTCTATGCGAGCGAAGGAAAGAATGTATCTGTTTAGAAGCCGTTTAAAGGTCGTGGCTGCGTGCCAATCGCAGTAGTATCGGTGCTTAAAAAACGGGGCTTGTAGAACTCTATTCCGAATTCGTAAGTCGGCTCTACCGTGTACTGCTAAAAACGATAGCTGAATGACAGTAAAAATTCCGTCCTGATTATGATTTTATGCTTGTTTTTTTTGTGCTCCTTGTTTCTTCTTAGACCGGATATCCCTTATCTGCTGTACCGCCGCTGTTTGTCGTATAACCAACGAACGTACACGTGCCATTCTTTGCCTCTTCTTTGACTCTTCTTTGACTTCAAAAAAGTATACTTGCGCGAGGCCTCCGCAAGAAAGAGTATCAGGAATTACGTAATCGCGGAAGCCAAGAGAAAATCCTATATTTAGTGATAAAGTAATGAACGTTTTATTCGAAAGATGACTATTCTCCCGATTCGAATAAAGAGGTTCATTCACTCTTCCAAAATGTCGTATCTCTGCGCTCATTCTATAAATAATTAAATACGAGGAAGAAAGAAAAAGGATCGGGAATTACATAATTCCGGAAGCCAAGAGAGAAGATTTCTTTATGCTCCTTCTATGAATTATGAAATCATAATAATGTTGCAGAGATGAAATTCTTGCAATGTTGACACAGAAGGGAGTGCATCCTGGAAAAGTCCATATCGCAATGAAAGTATAATAAAATAATAACAAAGATATTATTGGTATTACACGGATCAGCAAATCGATATTATTGCAAGTTACCGCGTTACATGATACGGTTATCTGTTTAAACTTATTATCTTCATGAAGTATTGATCCCCCATTAGTGCTTCTCTGTATTACATCAGAATGTGTAATTGCAAATGTATGACATCAGGGTATAAAAAAAGAAGATTCGAAAATTGCACGCATGGAATGCAAATAAGAACGTTATTGTGCGATGTTATACAATGCCGAACATAATCGAGTCTGCTCACAGATCATCGATTATCCTGAGGTCTCTCAATCGAACCAACATATTTGATTTTGAATAATACTTTTCAAAAGACACTGTGATAGAATGTACATTTAAACAGCGTGCCAATACAGATGTTCGATGATAACAGAAAATACGTGTCTATTGAGTTATCCAGGTACATAAAATAGCGTGGAATCTTCTAGAAAGTGATAATATTGTTTTCAACACCCACGAACCTCCCTTTGTGCGCACGATTTATCGCCGAGTCTTGGCGAAACGAAAAAAACCCTGATAAAAGTCATTGATGTAGTTATTGAAGAAAGATCGAACTCCTGTTATCAACGACGAAACATAAAAAGAATATGGTAGTAAAATCGTGAGTAATTCCTAGTTCTCTGCTAAGTCAAAGGCATTGCGGTGAATTGCGTGTAGGACCTTTGAACTTCGTGCACCCACGCAACTCGGATATCGAAGTATAGGACGACGGAAGTTCCTAAGACACTAGTTTCGAATATCCGGAATGTTCTTGAATTACTCGCCGAGTAACTCCAAGTATTTCCAAGTTTCAGCATATTTGTCGTTTTATAACTTACTCTTAATCGGTCGGAAATGTTATTATATTACGTTGAACAATAATATATTCACTTATATCGACGAATATATTATGGTCAGTGATCATTATTTTATTGAAGTATATGTAAATCCTGGCCAAACCTTTTTGGCCTTTTTAACCTTTTTAACCTTTTCAACTAAAATTCCGTATTAATGAACACGGTATAAACAAGCGAAATTTGCTGGTATTATGTAACGTTACGAGGATAAGTTATAGAATAATAATTCCAGGTTAATTCTACATAATCTTCGTTAAACAGTAACCAGTGCCCCCGTCCTTCACACTAGCAATTAAAGATACCGAGGACCACGTGCCGACATTCACCGATTGCAAATACAATATTATCGGCGAACGTTTTTGCATAAAAGGTGTAACCGCGCGTGACAATCTAAATTTGACTCTGAATTCATATAAAGCGTAGGAAAATTGAGTACAACATGGCGGAATGTGAG
Organism: Nysson spinosus; assembly: GCA_910591585.2. NCBI lineage: Eukaryota > Metazoa > Arthropoda > Insecta > Hymenoptera > Crabronidae > Nysson > Nysson spinosus. Next base: position 11,707,751 of record OU342832.1, read on the forward strand.
TATACCTTGCGTATCATTTCGAATTATCTATGGGGGTGGTTTTGCGAGCAAACAATTTCCCCATCGATTATTCTCCACTATGTCAGAATTATTAACAAGAAATCGAAACGCAGCCATCGAATGAAGCTTCGTATAATCGATAAAAAGCAATAATAAACAAATTTTGTTTCATTATATTTTGGGGTAAGAAGTTCGATTACGCGCTCTAAATCAGTATGCAATTATTAATTAACAGTTGAACAATGATTAGAATTATGTTCTTATCAGCCTAAAATGAAATATCGAATTATGCTCTTATGTTATTAGTTAATCAATAGTCATGAAAATGTCTTGATTAAATATCAATGATTCAGGAAGTATTTTTAGTATCCACGTCATTGTGGAACATTAATATCGCACTATCATTTATTAGATTAGATTTGTGTTATTTCTATCAAGTACATTGTCTGGATCACGTACGCCTGGTTTAGATGATGACGTCATTCCCGTCCTCTCCGTCCTCTCCGTCCACCCTTTTTCCTATCCACAAACTGATCCTGACTATCGACGCCAAATGAAATCAGCGACGCCGGGCGTCGCGTCGTCCATGACAGGGTAATGACACGGTAGTTACCACGGAGGTAAAGTAATGCTGGCTTCGTACTCGCGTGTGTACTTAGGGTGGTAGCCATGCAGATATACACGCGAACACCGTTCACCACCCACAGGATTTTACATTGCACCCACGCGATTCTCTAGAACATAATGGTGGTTCGTATACCAATATAATCATGGGCGTTAACTTCTTTTCACGATGACAAAAGCGAGAATTTATGAGATTAATCGGGGCTGGTTTAATATGGGACAAGGAACCACCTGTGTTTGGCAAACTTTTGTAACGATACTACCAAGCAACGTACGATATATAAGTTCCATGAAATATTACAAGATTCTTGGTAAAAGTGAACGTTTCTTTTATGTTTCGTTGATTTTATTTTCATTATACTTCCCATTGCCATCCTTTGTTTCCGTGGCCTTATAATTCCGCTATTTAGGACGCTGTTAAAGGGCCAAGGACTTAAATATTCCCCCCTATAAAGTACCAGGAAACCTTGATAATAACTGCTGCTCGTATAAGTGGCATTAAAGTACACAGCGTGGAACTCTTATAAGTTATTCGATGCTGAATTTATTGTATTATCGGAAATCTAGCATGATACGTAATACACATCATTTTGGAACCTTCAAAATTGACCAGTTCAGGCATCGATGAGAAGAATCGAAATGAGGATTCTGACAATAAGTGAAATCGAACCAAGTAAGCAACTCGATACTTTCTCGTGCGTTAGACGCAGAACCGATCCTCGAGTGTCCGTTGAATGGACATTTATGAAAGAAGGTGGAAGTACGTGGCTTTTCTGTAACGTAAGAAGCAACAGTAGATCAGAAACGTAGTTGCTCAGAGATGATGCGCGGGAAGAGCTTACCGAGTGGTTGCCTGGCAACCGATTGACCCAGATATCTTGGACGATCGTGAACACGGTTGCCCTCCTGCGGAGTAACCCAGGGCGTCTCGTTGTCGCAGGGAGGCATGGGAGGGCACGGGAAAGCGTAGGGTTGCTGGCAAACTCAGAGGGATGCGAAGAAAAAGTGGAGTTTCAAGGGAAACTGGGAAAGGAAAGAAAGGGCTCTTAAATTATTAAGGGTAGCAGGAACGCGGAGGGTTGCTTACTGTCAGAATTTTGTCGGGCCGTCTGTTCGCGTGAAATTCTATTTTCCACCTTTATTAATTCCTTGAAAGTATTATACTTCTACTTCGTGCCCTTTTAAACCGCTAACACGTGGAATACGCAAGGATAAAACTCGAAGATACAATTAATCTAGCTTCCCGAGAGTTTCTCCTATTAAGTTCACTTTTGTGTTATCAAGATTTTTCATTTCGACCGAGTGGAGATGATACCTTTTTTTTGCAACGAATATTCCATATTTGATGATGAATCCACTCAGGTTTGGATTACGCTCGAATGCTGTAGTCCAGCTCCATGAAACTGTACACGTGGCCTTTGTAAATATGCCTCCTTCTGAAAAAGCTTGGGGCTCTTTTCCCGTGGACGTGCTTTCGACGCTCGTCAGGATAAGAGAATTTTCATTAACATTTTACGTGGGTCGCTGTTAATTATTGGACGGGGAGAGAAGAAAGTTACCGAAATTAGGAACAAAACGACTACCCGCTGATAATCTTCTGGAATCCGTCACATTCGTTATTCTCAATTGTTAGAAAAATACTTAATGAATATTCGCATTCCACTCTTCTTTCCGAAATTGTTTATTTACTTCCCTTCCACTATGACAAAAAACCGTTTAATATTGCAATTATCACAAACGAATATTTTTCTAAATTCTACCTACGCAATTATAGCTAAGAATGATAATTTATGAATTTATTTCGCAATACATTTTTAATAATTAACATTTGGTTACTTCGATTTGAACAAGTCACTTAGGAGTGATAGATAATAAATTAACACAAAAAACCTCTGATTTCAACCGATCGGAGAAGTTAAGTAATTAATTCACGGCTTTAGCGTAAATACTCAAAGTGTCCTCCAGAACCGTCTGCTTCACAGGCGGAGCAGCCATTAATTAAATACGATAAACTAAAGAAGATACTTTAAACGATGTAAAGGAATACGGAAAATTGGCGCACACGTGGCTCCGTGCGTAATTACAACCTGCGAAATACAAATATTATTACAATACAAATTGAAGTATTGTAGTGGTTTAAAAGTAATTGGGGCACGTGAAATAATTAGTATAAGATGTAATTTGTCGATCGTTTCGATAACAGGTGTTTTGATACGGAGCCACCAGTGCTTTTGAAAATGTTCTGATCCACGGAGAATTGTAACTTTCGACGCGTACGTAAAAGGTGGTAAATTAATTACATCTAATTTACGTCAGTTCAAGTTACGTTAATACTCGTATTGTTCTTCTTAGAGTTATGTCTCGACGCCATTCATAAAATCGAACCGTTTGTAATAATTTGACGGGTGTTTATCGGTATGATATAATATGTGCTCAGCTGGCTACTTTTGTTAGATATTAAACATCCTCCGCGAGAATTATTCATACATGTTTATCGTCAAACACGTCTATCAACGATGCGCATTCACTCGCAATGCTCGACGAACTTCGAGACGCTGACGTCGTTGAACGACTAACGATATGCGTCGCCGCGACGTTACGCGACGGAAACTGGTAAACAACAAGATTTGAATTACATATATTTCGTTTAAAAACCACTTTTGAGACCTTCGGATACTGGAGAGATTACAGACCGCCATACTTGCAGGGGATAAGAATTAATTTAGTTCTAATCTGATTATGTAAAGTGTACTGTGTGGAGTCCGAATACTGATATTCTAACTTCAGTATGCTATATTTGGGGTTACTTTACTTTTGTTAATGCGTGTATGGTCCTAGAACATGTTTGGGAAACATCTACCATCGATTTGGACCATTTAGGAGCGAAATTGGTGAGTTTCATTTTTTGAGAATTTTTGAAGGTATACCCCTTCACATTTTTGCGATTTTGGGTCGACCCATTTTTGGCCCAAAAATATTTTTAAACCGCTTCTTTCGACCCAAAATCGTTCTAGAATATGTTTATACATCATATACCATCGATTTGGACCACTTAGGAGCGAAATTGGGGACTTTCATTTTTTGACAATTTTTGAAGGTATACCCCTTCACATTTTTGGGATTTTGGGTCGACCCATTCTTCGCTCGAAAATTTTTTTTAACCGCTTCTTTCCACCCAAAACGGTCTTAGAACATCATTAGGCATCATATACCGTCGATTTAGGCCATTTAGGAGCGAAATTGGGGACTTTCATTTTTTGACAATTTTTGAAGGTATACCCCTTCACATTTTTGCGATTTTGGGTCGACCCATTTTTCGCTCGGAAAATTTTTTAAACCGCTTCTTTCGACCCAAAATCGTTCTAGAACATGTTTGGGAAACATCTACCATCGATTTGGACCATTTAGGAGCGAAATTGGTGACTTTCATTTTTTGAGAATTTTTGAAGGTATACCCCTTCACATTTTTGCGATTTTGGGTCGACCCATTTTTGGCCCAAAAAAATTTTTAAACCGCTTCTTTCGACCCAAAATCGTTCTAGAATATGTTTATACATCATATACCATCGATTTGGGCCACTTAGGAGCGAAATTGGGGACTTTCATTTTTTGACAATTTTTGAAGGTATACCCCTTCACATTTTTGCGATTTTGGGTCGACCCATTTTTCGCTCGAAAAAATTTTTTAACCGCTTCTTTCTACCCAAAACTGTTTTAGAACATCATTAGGCATCATATACCGTCGATTTAGGCCATTTAGGAGCGAAATTGGTGAGTTTCATTTTTTGAGAATTTTTGAAGGTATACCCCTTCACATTTTTGCGATTTTGGGTCGACCTATTTTTCGCTCCGAAAATTTTTTAAACCGCTTCTTTCGACCCAAAATCGTTCTAGAATGTGTTTATACATCATATACCATCGATTTGGACCACTTAGGGGCGAAATTGGCGACTTTAATTTTTTCACAATTTTTGAAGGTATACCTGTGAGAGCCTATATATATACACATATAATATTTTTTATATAATTAACATTATATAATACACTATTACCAATATTATAACTTTACTAGAGGTGTGCGAATTAAAAATAAAATCAATTAAAAATGGTCTATCTCGATTAAAAGGTTACTTTTTGTTTAAGGGTAGCCTTTTAAATTAAACTTACGAAATAACCTGCCATATTGAAATTCGTGCGTTACAGAGCTGCGGTTGACATCCCTTTAGCCACCAATTCTCCGCGTGAAAAGTTCCAAATTAGTTAATACCAAATGTCGACTCTCTCCGGCCAGCTTGTTCCAGAATTACTAACTTTCATTACCATTCCATACTCCGTTACATTTGTATTACTCTACATACATACGAGTACAAATCGTCACTAATTTTGCGATCGCCAAATCGCGACCAGCGAAACCTGGTGTTATTACCAAAAATGTTTTTTTAACAAACACCCCAGTTTTCCCAATTATAAGACGTGAAATTTTCGAATTTTCGCAGGAAATCGAACATAACGCGCTTGGAAATAATCGACTATACTTCCGTGTTTCTTCTGAACCCCCTTTTCCTTAATACATTTTCAACACTTTCATAACGATACGGATTATCGCGTATATTACCTTAAAAATCAACGAAACATACTTAAAAAAACAATTCTCAAAATTGAATTACGACATATACAACATATTGTTGGATTGTCCATAAAGTTCCTGCGGTTTGCATAAGTTTTCTTCGGAAAAGGTGGGGGATTCTTATGAACGCGCATTGCGAGGCAGTCCAAAAGATAGAAAAAGAGATTATATTATATCTCATAATGGACGATGAATTATTGAACAAGAAAGATTGAAGAAATATACAAAATTGAATAATGATCGCTTCTGTTTCCATGCTGAAAGCCGCATGAACTTTTTGGCTGATCCAATAAATCAAACACTTTCGTATACCGTGGATGTCAGTCGCGTATCCTAAATATACAGGCGAGTGGCTCAGTGAATGCACATGTGTTGAGTGCGGCACACCGGTTGCTCTTGACATTATAGCAGCATCATCCGCGCTTAGCAATTTGATACTTCATACCACTGGTTTGCTTTTACTCCGACGACTAGAACCTGAAGGCATTTTCGTAATGCCGTCAGGCATACTTTACTTATAACGTAATATTTGTCGAAACCGTCTCCGTGCATCTTGCACACTAATTCTGTGCGAGGAATGCGCCGCTATCTAGTTTGCTAAGCCAGACACGAATTCAGTCCCGATGAGATCGTAGTTCCCACATTTCTATATCCACGATTTCCTCGTCCACGGATCTGAACTCCGAATAAATACGATTCTTTTCTTCGTAATATTATATTGGGATAATATATTGTTTTATATTGGGATATTATTCATGGCGAGTTTATAATATTGTGCTATTTTGCGATTACTATGGGGGAAGATATTAAGAGAAGCTTTAAATTTAATTCTAAATAATCTCATAATTTCTTAACTTCTAAATAATCCAGCTTTAAATTTAATAGAAAATATCAGAGAGTCGGACATAACATGCTTTGAAATCGAACAATGCACGTTTGGAATTTTCGAAGTTTTGCAGGAAATTGAACATAACGTGTTTGGAAATAATTGGAAATAATTCAGTATTTCTTCAAAGCCCTCTGTTTCTGAATTTGTTTACAAAATTTTGGTAACGATGTGGATTACAGCGTACACGATTTTCAAAAATATCTAAGTGTTCCATAAAGGTAATATTTTTTTTCTCGATCATAAATAAACTTATCTCATTATCCAACAATAATTGATTTACTGCGTTTCAAACTAAGATCGTTGAGATGAAGATTTCCATGAAATCACGAGTCGCAATTTTCCCATCGGATTTTCGACACAAAAAATAATCATTCAGCAAATCAGACGAAGTAAGAGCCTCGTATAACCGTATTTGATTTTCCTAGAGCTTCGGTTCCATGATTTATCACGTAGGTTCGTAAGTACGGTGGGTCGCATCGTTGAAAATCAATCGGCAGTTCCCTTGAAGTATGACCCGAAGTATTATAGTTCCAGGGGATGTCAGAAAGGAAGGAAGGAAGTTTCGTACGACGTTTATTTCACGATATTGTTACGTTGAAGCGCGCAGTTACATTGGCATAGCAGGTGGCAGTGTATTATAAATCCCACGAGATGTTATACTTAATTATTTAAGAATCCTTATCGATCCAACAGCCGTAAACCAAGGCCATCGTTTCGCCTTCGTCTCTTGTCACCTATATCGCAACACCGCCGTTCGCATTCTTTTTCTTGCCTCGCACAAATATTCCAGTTTCTTTGAACGCTTTTACTTTCTTTCGAATTGGTAATTTCTGCGTTGCCCGAGTTTTTGTTTCCCCTGCAAAAATACCAGTTTGCTCGAACACGAGTGTTTGGAGAACGCGAGGTCTTTCGGAAGCTCTTTTTTTTGAGTCCGACGAATCGTTTGTTTCGTGATACGAAAATAGCACGATAGACTTGTCTCATTTAACTGACTTAAATCAATATTAAGGGAAATGTTATAGTTCTTTCAAACGAACCTATATTTTGACGTAAAAATAGATGCTCGACTTACGGGAATATTAGACAGGTCAGTGTGCCAGAGATAACGCTATCTATACACGTAAAGTAACGAAACAAATGAATATCTAATATGTAATACATTTGTTGTGAATTCGAATACCTTAAATGAAACGATTTTTATAGCGTTAAGACTTTAATGAAATCGCGTGTTGCAATTTTTGTATTTGATTTCTGACAAGAATAATCATTCGGAAAAATCAGATTACGTAAGAACCTCCTATAACTGTATTTGCGAAGATCGCCTCAATTTGTGAACCGTGTTATATCGAAACCGCGGTGTACATGGGTTACCTGTATTACTCAATTTGAAATCCCTGATGTTGTAATTTTGTTAACACTCCCTGGCTACCAGGTTGACATTAGTGTTAGGAATAGGTGTTAAGATAATTGGAGCTGCATTGCGTACAAAATGGAGAAATGAATAGAGTGGATTTTCCAGGCGTGTTCGTTAGCTGGCGAGAACTCCCCTTTCGATAGAAACGAGGACAATTTTAAGACTCGCTCCTTCGACAATTCGTTCGAGCGGGTAGATAATGGCGCCAGTGTGAATGTAGTCAACCTTGTGCATTACCTACCACACCCTGATTCTGGATGCAAAACTCGGGCGTTCTCGGTTTTCACCAGTTTTGAATACTGGAAGGTCACAAGTGACAGGAAAATAGATTTTTTTCTATTTCCCTATCTCGCCCGCGGTTTTGATATCCTTCTTCTTGCGAAATGGAACTTGTTATTCTATAACGTTCGCGGGACTTTATGCCACTTATTATGGAATTCAGATTAGAATTATTCAAACTACTTTTCACTATGCGACATTCCGATCACTCTACTTCGGTCATTCTTTATTCAAATTAATTATATTATTGGAATTATTGGAATTATTGGAATCGCTATTACATAGCCTCTTAACATAAAAATTAAAAATGTTCGATTTTGAATCCATTCAACCTTGCGTAGAAAATGAACATTTTCAGACTTAAGCTGACAATGAAAATTTCAAATCAGGGATGATAGAAAGTTATTGATATCACGATTCACATTAACACTAGATCTACGGACGATATATTCAGCAAATAATAAAATAAATTACGAAATATTTAACAAAAATAAATTGATCGATTTTATCCATAATAATTACATCCATTATGCCACGTAAGCAGCAAGAAAGTTCAGAAAATGGAATCTTTTAAATTTGAAGTGAAACGATACCTAAATCTTTTTCATCAATGATATTTCATATGTTCTTATAAGTGTATCATACATATAAATTATTAAAGATACATTGTACCTTCGTGTCTCGGTATATCGTTTCCTGTGTTAGAATAATGACGAGGGAGGGTACGGTGGAATTTTGGCAGCGGTTGGAGTGTAATATATTGAAAGCAGACACGTTAATACCGCGAATATGCGTGCACGAATAGATTCTGACAGAATGTACACGTGATTTTTTTGTCACTCGAGGAGAAGGTGGAACTGAGACCTCGGCGTTCGCGTAAGCGCCGTGACGTGCATTTTTGGGCTGCAAGCCGAGACACCACTTGGATGCACTTCAAGATTCGCGAGAAGTCAGTGCATCACGAGACGTGCACCGTAATTCCTGAGGATATAATATAATCTATACTATAAATATAATATAACAATTTATATATATTAACGGCAAACGCCTTTGAGAAAAAAAATTATTATATAATTATTTATAATAATAATATATGTTTTCCACATCAAATCACTTCTTTTGCAGATCAAGTTCAACCTTTTACAGATCAAATTCACCTTTTTTGCAAATCAAATCAAATTTGATCCAGTTCACCTAATTGCAACTCAAATTCAACCTTTCCCATATTAAATTGGATTTGTAAAAGTGTGAACTTAAAAAAACCACTTTCTACTTGTATGATAAGACCGCGCGAACTTATTGGCCAACATAACATAAATTATTACACGGAACAAACTCATATATGCAAATACTTTTATCAGACCAGGAAGCGCGAAAGCCATTTTCCAAGTCGCTGAATATCCGTAGACAAAGTACTTATCTTTAGTCGAGGTTTAACCACAATACGACTATACTTTTTAACTACGAAATGTTTATCCTCTTATCCAAACATTGGCCTCGTTACGTTTCGCAATATTTCGCGAAAATATTTATTAAATATAAGCAGAAATGCCGACGTAGGTCGATGAACCCGATGCTTAATTTCTCGCTCGAAGATTCGTGTTCAGGGAAAGTCGCGAGTGTGTTAGCAACAAGTGTCACTCGCGCGAAATACGTGCGCGGGGGATACAGGTAGGTTCGATTTAATCGATTATCGATCGTGCGAATATAATATTTTCTCGGAATACAGACTCCCGTGATATTTATTAAATAACACTCCACTGTATATTTGTAATAGCGAATTTAGAAAGGAGACTTAATACTAGGAACTTAGTTGAATACTTGCTGCCAGTTCGAATAGAAACGAGTCGTTATTGATCCAGTTTTTCAGGTCTCAATGATACAATCTCCTGATTATTAACTGTATTGTTTAAAACTAGTTCCTATTATTTTCCAGGGAGCGGGGTTGGAACGGAACTTGGCGTAAATCCGATTATTCGAAAGTAGGCTGATAGAGATATTAAATCTGGGCTTCGGTGTTCCTTGTTACCCTTAGATCGAAGACAATAAATATCGGCTAATCAACAAGTCAGGTTATCGAGGATCATTAAAAGTATAATTGAAGTATTTCAATGAAATTCGAATATTGATCGTTTCTAGGTAAACAATCAATATGCCGGATATTTACAGCGATACACTTTAAGATAGAGAATTTCAGAGCTCTTTGTATTATTAACAATCAATTCTCATCTATTTATTAGCGATCATAATTATCCGTTTAATTGGCTACATTCATTTATCCGGTAATTGAAGTTGTATAAGGTTTCAATTAGTGTGTACGTTTACGGGTTAATTAGGTTGTACAAAGCCACTCGTCGAGCAGTTTCATTCTTGAAATACTTTCGCGAGTGTTCTTTCTCCGCGATGAGTATGATATTCTTTTTCATGCGTTGGTTGAAATGAATAGATAAGTTACGGATTATCTTGGAACCTCAGTGAAACGCGATAAGGGATATCAGCGGTAACCAGTCACGCCATGTTGTAAGGTTTCGACTCGATTGTACTTGGTTTCAAAGAACGGATTCTTGAAGAAACTTTTTCCTCCCTTTCTCGGCCGTCGAGATTTTGTTTTTTTGAAATTCTTTCGCCATACGTGAAGGCATTATCATTCCATAGTTAACTTAACACGTACATATTTACGACATCGCGCGAACAAGGAGTTAGGATTCCAGAGGACGATGTTCGCCGCATTTTATGCAATGAGAAACGATTCCGTTTAAATTCACTCGTCGCGAAGATCGAGCGAAATGATTACTTAACACTAAAACTACCAAATCAGTCAAAATGACTGGTCTGCTGTATTTAATAAAAATGTCCGCATTTATAACGTTCCATTTTCAAAATTTTTTGCGACTCATATTGTAAAATACAACTCAAGCATTCTTATATAATACTTTCACATTTATTTGTATACAAATTATTAATGAAGGGTGCAATTTAATGAATGGTTTCATTTATGTGCTTTATGTAGATAAAATAGAGGTACATGAAACCTGAAACAATCCGCTGTTCTATATTTTAATAATTCCTTTATAAATTGGAGACAAATCATTTTGATTGCTTCGGTAGTCCTAGTGTTAATCACCGGCTTCGTTCGAACACGATTTAGCCGGTGATTTTTATGAATTTCAACGAAGTTTAACTTTCATAAGATTAATTAAATCGTTATCGAGCGACCTTCTCGGGAAAGGTCGCGATGTTTGTTTCCCTGGTAACCGCATAACGTGATGAACTCGACCCAATAAGAGTGTTACACATTATGTATTCCAAGCAGTACAATCTGAGGGTCGAGGGGGTTGGTTATCCCTTGATGTAGAAAAATTCAATATGATTATAAGCTTGTTGGTACAAGGAAATATTTCATGATGAACGAACTAAGTACCTTCGACTTAAATATAATAAGTTCATGAATAGTAATTAATCCTTAACACGTTGAATACCGTGTGGTTCACCGGTGACCTCCGATACCAATGTTATTAAAACTCGAATCAAATATGTGATAATATTGATAATGCTGATAATATTCGCAAAATTTTTCATATTTTTCGCGTCGTGTGATAACGATGTAAAGTAACTAATCATAGAGCCATTTAAACGTTGTATTTTTAGACGTAATCAAAATAGCATTTTCATTCTTACATCCTCTACTTTTCAAGCGAATGTTAAATGAATCTAAGAATTTCATTAGTCTCACTGTTAATGGATGTAGTAATATTATCAGTTCCGCGGATACTCTATTTTTTCACGGGATACAGAAAAAATGTTTACGATTTCGTAATGATCGCCGATGCGTGTGTTTGCATTTCTTATTAGTCCGTTAAAATCAACCACGGGTAAACGCTTATCGCCATTGAAATGTTTGCAAATACCGTTCGACCGGATTACGCAACATTATCGGTGTCGTAGCATATTGGATGTACAGTGTTATCTTATAGGAACGTCGTAACTCGTGATCGCTCCTCCTCAATTTGGGATTTCGACTAATGACTTTTAGAAGAAAATGATATGTAGACGCGATATGTAGCCTTATTGTGCAATAAGTTAATTTGTATACCAAAATATGTGTTATTCAAGTTGGTAATTCCCTCAACACGGAACATGCGCGCATGACTCGTTAATAATTCAAAGTCCATTAGTTCGTAATTTTGCATAGCATCATTAACAAAGATAAATAAATTATGAACGAAACATTAGTTTATCGCGCTCATTCGGTGGACAGTTTCCATCCTTGCGAAAATTTAAAGGTCGTTTATATTATTCTTCGACCAATTAAACTACTGGACTAATTAATCAACTGCGTTATAGGAGAACACTCAACTTTCTTTCGGCGCGTTCTACGAGGACCGCCACGATTTTTTCATCGCGTTACACGAGGACCCCCAACTTTCTTTCGGCGCGTTCTACGAGGACCGCCACGATTTTTTCATCGCGTTACACGAGAACTCTCAACTTTCTTTCGGTGCGTTCTACGAGGACCGCCACGATTTTTTCATCGCGTTACACGAGAACTCTCAACTTTCTTTCGGTGCGTTCTACGAGGACCGCCACAATTTTTCCAAAGCGTTATACCAAAGGGTTTACAGTACATATCGCGTTGCACGGGAATCGCATTATATAAAAAAGACGTCGCAATATATTTATGCGGGAGTTTACTATATATAGTTTACTATATACTATGAAATCTAGATGGTTAATATCGGCAGTCGACATATAGCGTAACGGTCTACGTGATGAAACGTATGATCAGCTATACGTGGGTCATTGATTTAGCTGGTCGGTTCGCGTATACGTGCAACGCCGCACGGTTGTTATGCATTATGCACAACTTTTTTCTAACGATCTCCAAGCGTCATGTCTGTCCACGGTAGTTGAATAAATGTTCCTCGCATTCCCAAGGAAACCACTGTGTACCGTGATTTCAGTGTATCCCATAACCCGTTAACCGGGACCATTCCAAAAAAGCATCACGCGAGTACTTAAAATGTAATAATACAATAATTCATAATTAGTAGACATGTATGACTTAAGTTCTTCTCAAATCCGAGAATTATAGATGTAATTCTAATATAATTTATAATCGAGATAAGCATAGTTTCGAATAACGAGTTAACTCATTCCCAGTGAAAAATCCTGGTTTCGTACACCGCAATAATATGATCTGCGCGAATACTGAATCCAATCCCATGGATGATCGAACTCACGCAAGTATCAGAAATGTTTCGCTTAAGTTTCTTCGGTAATAAATCTCGGCACGATCGAAGGTGGAATTGTGTAAAGGAAAAGCGGCATTTTCGAATGATCTAGGTACTCGATTGATTTCCATGGAGAATATATGTAATCAATTGTACCGGCGTCCGATGACGTCAAAAGCTGTCAAACCTGTCAATTATCGAGGATAAAGAGCTACTGCGTGCCCCGATTAACTTGGTATTAGTGGGTTCACGAGTATTTACCGTGCGCTTTCGTGTTAGAAAACCGCGACCCATATTGTGTTACAATTTCAAACGATTCGCTTGATGAAAGGGATCGGTTTTTCGTGTTATTAGAGACCCACTCGCAGCTTTGATCGATAGCCCGATGGCCTTGGTATGCTCCTCGGATTTTTCTAACGAAGTAAAAGTCGTTTGTCGGTATATATCACTCTCGCTAGTGCCTTAATAGAATTTTCAGAGAATCCACCGCGTTCGAGGCAAGCTTATAAAACCGATAGAAAAATCGAGGATCATCCATGCAATCGATACGCCGGATTGGAAAGTCACCTTTGAAAATACGGAAAAGCGCAATGACCCTCTTTGATAGAGTATACACTAACCGGTGTGCTTTCGCTCAAAGGACGATGATAAATCGCGTTATAAACGGTACCATGGAAACACCCTGGTAAATGATCAAGTAATTTTACTCCAGCCTGCGAGTTACCGCGATATATTCAAGGCTGCTCGAGGCCGATCGAGTGGCTCGAATTCGTCGGTTCACGGGTGCGGCAGACAGAAGGTACTCTCTCTTCCGAGGAACGGCGTATTCGTGTTCTTATTCCCTCTCCCTCCCGCCCTCTCACTCTCTCTTTCTTTCGCCGTATCCTTCTCTCTCCCTTCCTCTCTTTCCCGTTCGACAGGACAAACCGTGCGCGAACGTCCTTGACGGTCGCCGTAGCGACGGCGCAACGCGGCGCAGCAAAGCGTTGCACGCCGTGTTGCGCTCTCGGCCCTCCCCTCCACCGTACAGGAGCATACCTCTCCCCCGCAACCACCATTGCGATCGCAAGCAACCCCACTTCACCGCGCAGATCGTGGTTGCCGCATATTACGTCATCAACACCTTCACTTCACTCGTGCTGTCCGAACATTACGGGCTCTGCCACTGTCCCCTCGTCTTTCATCTTGCGCTCCAACTTCTCGATACTCGCCAGTTGTCTTACTAACATATTGCTGCCTTTTTCGAAACATATTTTGCTACCATTCATAACGAAACTCTTCTATTCTTTAATAAAGTGACGTTGTATTTTAACTGCAACTATTTTGTGCGGACCAATGTGATCATGATAAGTGAAGGTTTACCTTTAAGCTGCCGAGTAACAGGAATTTGTATGGAATTTTATTATTGCTACGATTCTTGACTGCACGGTTGATCTATGGTATCCTGCAGGCTTTCTGGAATAATTAATTGGTCGATAGTTTGAATAATATTATAAGTAAAGTAGCATAAAATAGGGTGGTATCGTGAAACGGCATGGAGAATATATTGCTAATATATGATTATTGACATGTTTCGTATTTAATTCAGCTCGATATGATCTGATTAATAATTCAGTAGTTGCGAATATTGACAGACCTCCCAACCGGTGAAGTGGCCTTTCTTTCAAAACTGGTCAGCAACTGGAACGCGAAGTCGTTGCTGTTGTAATTAAAAACCAGCCTTTTTTTTCTTCGTAGTAATATCATTCTGGATATATCACAGAGAAAAATCTGCATATTTTTGAAACGACAAGTATGCTTATATCTTGTTCTCTTTCATTGATTGGAGAACATTTGCGTGCACATTCTTTGTGGCCACGGTAAAAGCAAGTGTTAATGGTATTACACAATCCTTTTAGGATCTCGGGAATCTTGCAAAATATTGATCGATGGGATATTAAAAAGAAGTCAAAACGCGTTGTTTCTTCTGGTTGATCGTCTGCCACTGAATGGTATAATTGTTGCGTCGTCAATGTGGCACATCCGAGAATAGATAAACCACGGCTCTCATTTAAAAGCACGACGAACACTATGACGTGAAAGTAACGATCTGTTGCAGAGTCAATAACCTGCAATAACTGTTTGACCTAAAAATGTCTTTGAAACTCTGCCGAAGTATTTTTCTATCGAATGTGCAAAAGCGTACTATCTAATATGGAAATGATTATCTTTCATTTCGTTCCGCCCTGCGATAATTTATTAAAAGCTAAACGTCCCTCCGGCGCATCCTTTACGCGCTATCTCATAATAGCAACCGCAATGATTTCCGCAAATGCCTTTAAACGTCCTACTTAACTTATCATTACGAAGGAGCCGTTTGTAAATCGAGACTCGTCTTCCGCCGGTATTTACTTGCAATTATAACGGTACGTCGACGTTGTCAAATGAATTTCTATTCACCCTCTTCCCCCATCGTTAATAGTGTTAATAGTGTGGCAAATAATCCAGTAGAACGGGAATAAAACAGTGCAATCATCAATGACACGGATTATGAATTTATATTCTTCCCTCCTCACAAACATAATCGATGTAGGTTCGTTTCAATGGAAATTAACAAAGTGGTTAAACATTGACTTTAATTATAATGGACAATACGCGAGATTGTTACGTATTATGAGCGGTTCTAAGTAATACCGAGATTACAGAGAATGCGTGGGCTTGAAGTTGATAACCGCGTGTTCTGATATCGTTGACATTTACTGTTCTCGATGAATCTACAAAATTGTTGGTATAAAGGAAGAATAAAATGTTTCTATACCACGTGGCTATGCCATTGTTGCAATGATGATCTTGTTTTACGTAATAGCGAAGTATATTTTTAATTATTACTTTAGCTTTTTCCTATAGGAAATAAATGGCGCGCGGCGAATGAAATCTGCCTTACGAGGATCGTACAGGATAATAGGACCGTAGATTCCCATGCGATGAACCAATGAAAAATATGGGGCGACGACACTTGAAAAGTCTCGACCAGGTGGAAGCATTTAACAGATTGTGAGAAAACGTTCGCCTGTGGTGTGCGAGTTCTATAGAATGCCTATAGCACTCTAGTTCTAGAAGTTGATGGAAATCCCTAACCGTATATCGCGATGCTAATACTTGTCCTATGCCAAGCAGAAACGTTTATTTCCGAGGAAAAACATACAAAAGACTTAAGTAACTACTCATTTTATTTATCAACTGAAATCATCACTATTATTACGTAAGCGTCGAAACAACAGCTGCACTTAGATAATGGTTGCGCAAGGTTATAAAGCGTCAAATCCCACTAGCAGGATATGCGAATATGTCGCTTTTAGAACTCTGAAAAATCCTACCACGGATTACATTTGTCAATCACGGCGAAATAAAAATCACGCATTGGTATGAATCGCACTATCGGGGTCTTTAATAAAAGAGGATAAAAGGCACACGCCCTGACAATCGTGGGAGCGCGAATCGCTTCTACTCGCTAAATTGAATATCATCGTTCGGATAGTTCCGTGTTGAGAAATTTCACTGAGAGCATTTACAGCTCTGGAATATTCAGATCGTAACTATCTTGCCTTAATATGTACTGCCACTTAACACAATGTCGTAATAATCAAACTGAGTATTTCCAATAGTAGTAATAGTACTATAACATAATATTTAATATATCATGTTTCGTCTAGTGCGTTAATGTATAACGTTTCTGGCAAGATCCATGCATTACTGCAATACGTTGAAATTCGAATATCCCTAGCAGTTCTAATCTACGTAATGAAATGATACGTAGAGAGTAGAGTGATATGTATTTTTATTTCCTACAATATTTTCTATGTTTTCAAATGTAGTACGTTGAAACTTGAGTATTTCTGGCAGTTTCAATCTGCGTAATTGAATGACACGTAGAGCAGAGGGAAATGTATTTCTACTATTTTCTATGTCTTTTCTAGTATGTAATAGGTTGGGGATTATGTTGTGTGGTAGGGCAGTATGGCGGATAAAAGCGCGATAGTTGTAAGTTGTGTTTCACCGGCCGGCTTTGTAGCCTAGCTTCGTGGCTTTTCGTTACGGTTGGATCATCCTATACATCGAATCGAATCTAAATCACAGCCAGCAGGAGTTGGTGACTCGAAATCGCGTGTAAGCGCGCAAGAAGAAGAGCGACGGAGAAGAGAGTAAGGTTTTCTGCCGGTGGGGAGATAGGGATCGGTGGTGAGGATCAGCCAGCCGTCTTTTTAGAGCGGGAGGTTTTCAGCAATGGTAGGAGAAAGGTTAGGAGTGGTGGAAAGCAGAGTGCGTGCGCGCTCGAGTTGAACGCCGCTGTCAGTGTCAGTTGGTTCGCCGCGGCGACTTGTGTGGTGCCGTCGACGTGTAAACTGACGTCGTATTCGTGATAGTTTTATTTGATTCCCTCGCTCTTCTTCAAGAAACAGGAAAGTACGTTGGTCCCACGTATCTCGTCCCTTCTTGTGTGTTTCAACCGAACCGCCTAAGCGCTCGATCCGACCACCGACGAAACACAAGTCGTGATTTGAAGGAAACGAAACCAGTAGAGAACGATTCCGATTTATTTCGCTTCCGGCTTTTACGTTCACGCCTGCCCGTCAACGACGACGGGCGGCAAGCTTTGCGACGGACTTCGTTATTCGAATAACGGCCCAAGTTTCTGGTGATCTCGAGTACGAATTTCTATAAATCTCGATCTCCTAGTGACCAAAGTGTAGCGGTCGTAAGAAACGTGAGACAGCGAATCGTTGGAAGCCAACGATTGCATCTAATTTTCATCGTAACTCTCGGTCCGTACGTCGCCGGTCAAAAATATCACGTGTGGTGCCGGTTGGCGAACGTATATATAATATTACTCAGATACACGCGACTCTCTGCGTATTAGACAGGTGAACTCTTAAACCGGATTTACAAATACGTATATCGGAGTGCTTTGACATTTGAAATCAGTGAGACTCGCTGTCCCTGTGCCCCGTGACGACAACGAGGAGAAGCTCTTACAAGACGTAAGTACATTAGAACCAACGCTCTCCTTACTGATCCATATGGTACCATTAGAATATCGTTAGAATCACACAAACCCATCAATTTTACTGGACAATGATTCGCTGCGAGCATAGGATTTAGATTATTACGTTTGTCTAACCTAACTCGAATGGCGAACGAGGAAAATCTGCTGAAATGTCGTGGCGCTCGTGTACGCCTGTCGATGATTCTAGAATACTCCAATACAGCGTCGTTCGTAAGTGTTTCTTACTCGACACTTTTAATATCGTAACCTCCCAGTGAATTTCAATTTCCTATTCGTGTATTGACTTTACTTTGACACTTCATCGATACTGTTTGGAAACAACACCTGTACCCGTTGTGTACATTTGTGTGTGTGTGTGTATGTACGATAAACCGCGCTCTTTCCAGCAAGTACACGGTACGCGCGCGCAAATGACCTTTCATAAGTCCTTTTCTTACCTTTCGCTGTGTACGTTTTTTCCTACCTTTTTTCCTACCTAGCGTTCGCTTAAAAGGAAGTCAAAGTAAAGATCACAATGGCGGACTTTTACGTACCTTCGAAGAAAAATTATTCTCGCGGCACGATACGTAGAACAAAAATTATACTTCGATAAATCTTTAATTACGTAACTCGATGATTTTATTGTTGGTGGATGTGAATTATTTTATGAACATTTATTTACACTTGTCTATGAATTGCTGACTATTAGACGCACGATATAAATTCTATGAATAATAAATCAATTAAATTGATTGAATCAGGATCCAACTACTGGCGCCTCTTAATTAAAGCACTGCGAGGAATATTAAAAAATATGTTGTTAATGATCAACAGCTAACTTATGATTAGAGCCGCATATATAATTTACTGGCGAACGTAATGAGCGAAAATGACTCTAATTAATTAGCCGTATGTAAAATTACACGCTGATTCACTTATTATGTTTCTAACCCTCGCATAACGCGGGAATTAGGTTCCAGAGAAAGGTCGCGTTATAAAAATCGCATTACGCGAGACTCCGAGTATTTCATGCAATATGGAACTTGTTGCTTCTCACCTGTATACTTTTTTGTCTCACGACACACCAACACATATAATATTTTTTCGTCGATCTAACAAAAAAGTATACATTTTTGCCTGATCACAAAGAAAATAATGTTTCTGTCCGTTTTTACCCCAAAGTGGCAATCAACTAACTATTTTTCCCGCTGTGCTTTACATTACATTTAATGACACGCGAAAAATTTGAAAAATCTCATCTTGAAAAATCTTGGACACAACGGTATAAAAACAGTTAAAAAACACGAGAATACAATATACAAAATATTCCCTTAACAAATATGATTCATATTCGAACATGGTATTAGCTTGTGGTTATTGGAAGCACGGAGAGTAAAAGTGAAATAAAATACGGCGTGAGATAAAATTTAAAAATAATTTCACCACAGTCAGTCTTTAATTCCGCACAATTCATACACTCGTTGTACGTCCTCTTTAATTCATTCGACATTTAAAGTAGAACATATAAAATTCTGGTATAAACAATCTCATCTTTAAAATTACAATAACGATATAAAGTAACCAATATATCGTGGAGCGCTTGTTTGATTTATAGACGATACATAGACGTTACGGACGCGCATCGCGTGGTATCGTATAACGCGGATTTTGGTGTGGCAGCCAACGTGTTAACATATTATAATCTGATGGAACGAGGTGCATTTATCTTTAATCGTCTTAAAATTACTCGTACGAGGATAAAATTGTTAAATGTATGTCAGCTGTTTAAATGGGATGCAGAGGGAATCTTAAAGAGATTTGTCAAGAGCCAGGCATAACGATGCAATCCATGAGCATATTCGCACGTGCTTTTTCCACCTCGCTCTACCGATTACTTAGTCAACAGGTTACCTTGTACATATGCAAAAATCGGGATCGGTTAATCGTACCATTGTTAAACCGCTAATCGGGGAAATCTGAAAAAAATATAACGCGGCTACTTGCACTTCAATAATAATATAAATCCGTGAGATAGATTCATAATTACTGCAAATATATGGATTGGACTGTTCACTACTGAAATTTATAAATATAACTTTTTCTAGCGTTATAATTATAATACGATAATTCCTCTTATAATTTTCAAGTTTTAACATATGACTATAATATAACTATAATATTGTATAATATATTAGTATATATTACAAATTTGAAAATTATAAGGGAAATAATCGTATGTTAATATAATATATTATGTCAGTATTATATATTCAAATATGGCGATTTCAATCATGACTCGTCACCGATAATATCGATAATAAATTATTAATAATATATGATGTCTGTACGTATAAAAATGTGAGAATTATGAGGGGAATAATTGGAATTGAATATATAATCATCGAGATAAAGGTTCAATGGACGAGTTAACTCGTCATCATCGATTATGGTGTTAATATCACGATACCATGCTCCTTCGTTGCGCAGCGTTTTGTAAGTCAGTCTCTCGTTTCTTTGTATTTGATGCAGCGAAATAGGCCTTCGCCTCCAATAGTACGATTTATTCTATTGTTAGTGCCGTTACGAAATGCATTTCGTGAGAATACAAATATCGCAATGTAGGAGTCCGACCTAGGGCAACGTTACTCGGAGATAATGCAACAGGCTGCGTTTCTATGCTATCATAATCCTTTATGTTATTGCGTAATCGGTGATGCACATTCGTACGTAGCCTTCATCGCGCTCGAATCTTTCCTTATTTCGATTTGTCGTAATATTTCAACACTTTATTTGAAACGTATTTTCTAGACTTCTATATTTAATTCCGTGTTTCTATTTTTGTTTATTCTGCTAGATTTTACTGTTCTACGTATGAAAGTTATATTCTTGTTCCCTGGCAACGTGCCTATTAATTTTTATTAACATTCGATGCCGCTTCGAATTCTTACAAATTATATTATCATTGAACTTTTGTCTCTCGGGAAAGTATTACTTTTTATTGGTTTTATTAATACTGTTAACTTTGATATCCAATTAAACAGGCCTCGTCGATATCGGCCTAATTACTTCGGTACAATTTTATAGTAGTAAATGAGTGATTAATTAAAATCGCTTTTTACATAGCCAAGAAACAAGTAGAAAATTCAGTATTTATTAGAACCTATGATATAACACGTCTTTAATCTACTTTCGTAAAACCCGCTGATTAACATCCAAGATATCCAGGAAGGCCAACTAAAGCAACTAATCAGAGTATCATGAAAACGATTCCTGGCGCTCGGCAGATGAGATTCAGTAAGATCACTTTCTATTACAGATCTTAGAAAAAAAAAGAGTTTATTTCCTTCACTCTTACTGTTCACCCAGTTAAAACGCTTCGCGACGTTTCACTCGTGCATCACGTCGCTCCTATTGGAGAGCGAATCGAGATAGCCGTGTTACGTGAGGCGAAGCGATATGACGCGCACGTGCATCGGCTTCGAGTTATAATCCCGCCGGTGAATTTTCCAATCACGCCTTTCACTCGTCCCGCGACTTCCTCCTTTCCTCGTATTATTTTTCACTGCATTACTCTTATTATACATTGTTATCATTCCTCTTTTTTTACCTTGCCTTTTTGGTCTGACTACGCTTCCGGTACACTATACCCAACATCTAATTTCCGAGTTTAAGTACACACGAAGATGTTATACTTCGAGGGGGGAAGGTTCTAATCACGCCTTTCACTTCTCGAACACTTCCTTCTCTCTTCGGCATTCATTGCATTTACGCGAGACAGTTATATTGTAAGGCCTGGTTTTTAAGTCGAGAGAGTAGCAGCTGCGCAAAACTGCGCCGACGCATTACACACTCGTCTGTCCTATCTGATCCTACGTGCTACGTAAATGTCCCAATCCTTTCACCAGGCCCGATACTTCCTCCTTTCTTTAGGGTGCGTACACCTATTATGAGATGCGGTGGACGTCGTTTTTGATTATTTTCAATGAAGATCTCGCTGATGGTAACTTCGTATACTAGAATCTTATCGATTTCGAACATTCTCGGAAACTTTTGCGATCCTATGTCGAGCATAACTCGACATCACATTTCGTTCCAACGTGTCCCGCGTCCAGTTGATTCGACATTAATCATAATTATAACTTGCTAACAATAATAGTAATCTAGTGTAATAGTAATAGTAGTAATTTAAATCGTAATCTTCTATTATTATCTCTATTAGTGGCAGTCATTAATTAATCATTAGTTACGTTGGTACAAGTCGACATATTCATTCCTGGACATCTGTTAGTGACATCGAAATTATGATTTCCCGTCGATATTCCGTTTCCGTGGAATCCCGGATGATTACGCAAGAACATTAGGATTGAATTAATTGGAATTATAAATAGTGCTAATAAATACTTATGAATAATAAAAACGTGCAAATTCGGGGAGGATGATAGCGCGTATGCAAAAAGCGATTTGGCAAGACTTACGTGGTTTGGTGAAATTGCGGTGGCGCAAGTCTTCAATTTTGGCACGAATATCGTCTTTGTTAACTCACCAGCTGTTGTGCACATAACGTGATCTTTTTTCGCATTCATCGAACTTTATCCGCGACGCGCGATTATTCTCGATATATATATTTTATTCGCGACATTTCATCCGGCTCCTTCGGTCGTTGTCTTTGTTTACGAAGTCGCGCGATAAGTTACTATTATTATTCGCGGTTTTAATGTAAGCTTACGAACGTTGTATTATCGATTCTTAGTCTTTACGTCGTTTCTTTTTTGTTCTTAATAGACGGAATTATCTTGCACGACAATTCATGCGTAGCACACGTGATGTTTTAGCTGTTTGTGTCTCTCTTACCAAAAAACAAAGATAATCACGAAAAGAGAAATGATAAACACCCGGTGAATTTTAATGAATTCATTGAAATATATCAAATGTCAGATAAGCCACGAGTAAGGCTTCAAAGTATTTTTAAATGTTCCACATTAATCTCGTAAGTATTTCAAGATACGTTATACTTCGATTTTCATTCGTTCCACGGTATTAATACAAACACTGGTACTATTATTAAACTGAAACAGAAACGAGCAATTTGTGGAAATTAGAAATGTCATATTTCCTTGAAATCGAACCTTAAAACTATTTTTCTTTGATTATAAGTTGACTTCTACAGTTTATACATCTGTCAGCATCAATATTGTTATTGTAATATTAAACAAATATGTTGACATCATGATACTAATTTCCGATTTCTATCACTGATCGTTGACATATTTATTACTATTACTATTGTTGTTGTAATATCCAACAAATAATATGTTGAGATCATGAAACTAATTTCAGATTTCTGTCACCGGTTATAGTTGACATATTTATTACTATTACTATTGTTCGGCTACTAGGAATCGCAGATATGGCGATTCCTTTTAGTTATGTGGGTTGACGAGTTTTTTGTGACATCATCCATTTGTATCACATTACGAATTTACACGACGCTCTCATAAACCCACGCAACAGTAGGAAGTAATATGCTTTATCAGCGTAGACCACACGAAACAGATATCATATCCAGAAATTATATTCATAATGTATATTTCACATTGAGTCCAACTTCTTGAGTCCAAGCGTCTTCACACGTGCGTTGTCGGTGATTTTAAATTCAATAACAACAAATCAGTAGAATAAATCTTAAAGCCGCCTCTCAATGAATTACCGCCAGAAACTGAGTGGCGACTAAGAGTCGCCTTTCGAGTGGAAAGAGTTAAGATTCGTGCCAAACTAAATTCATTTCTAGCAAAATTATAGCACTGCTTATCGAAGCGGTATATCAA
The DNA here is from genome assembly GCA_910591585.2 of Nysson spinosus. Taxonomy (NCBI): domain Eukaryota; kingdom Metazoa; phylum Arthropoda; class Insecta; order Hymenoptera; family Crabronidae; genus Nysson; species Nysson spinosus. The sequence continues at coordinate 11,731,663 of OU342832.1, forward strand.
CTATTTATAAACTTGTAATTTATACCTAATAATAACAAGATATTCCATTTCAAATAATTATACACCTAATAAATGATACCAATAACATGATGATTTATCGGGTTTCGTAAACGTACCAAAATGGCGGGCGCCTTTATCGTTTATCCAGTTCCCGTGAAAATTGCTCTTTAAAACATCGACTAAATTATCGCCCGATAAGCGTCGGGTTTCATAACGGAGAAGAAAGGTTTCATTGTCGCGGGATTGTTGCCTAATTTCATAATTATCGCGGACCTTTTGCTCGGATTATTTTTAGTTTCGATTAGATATCCTTTGACTCGTGACGATGGTGACCGAGAATACATTTAATAAATATCTGGACTCTGACTATTAGCAGCTTCATTATCACTTAATACCGGCTTTCTTATTCATCATTAATAATAGAGCCGGGACGTGCGTCAATGGTTGATTCTTTTGTCCACTCGCCTTTCTTCCATGGGTTCAATGTATGGCGAGAGGAAATAAGTTGAACCCGATACGTTTTCCTGCATCATCGTTTGATCAAACAATAGATTGTGTTGTCCAAGGAAAACCGGTCACTTGTCGCTGTATAAAGATGTGGCCGCAGTGGTTACGCTTCTTGAAAATATCACTTGTCCCCGCGTTGTGTAATCACTTTACAATGCTCTGACATTCTGTCGTCATTTTTGCTTCCACCCTAACGCTGACATCTTCATCTTTCACTGTTCGCTGTTCGCTGTTGCGAACACTAAACTACCGAACTACTCGATTACATTTACTTATTTAATGGCATAGAAATTATGGCTGGAGGATCCGAGTTAATTAATGCATTGAATTATATACGTTACGGATATAAATTCAAAATATATGAAATCCCAAACAACGCGCTGTGTATATTGGAATGATTTTAATAATAACTTTGACCGCTTCGATGGGTTTAGTGTTAACCCTTTCGAGCTCCGTGCAACTTTCAAGCTACATACTGGTCTAACCGTATCGTTTCTTTGATTTGATTTTTTACGTTTTAATAATGAAATTTTACATTGGTGTCTTCATATTTCATTGGACATAATTATTACTTAATTATTACTTAGTTATTACTTAATATTACTTATAAATATTACGCTGTTCTTATTTCTCCGATATACGCCATTATCATTTACTATCCTGTGGAAGAAACTCGAAACCTTGAGAAATTAATAATCTAAGAACGGCATTCCACGCGTGTTAATCACTTTTCTCACTACTCATTGCCAGTGTTAACATCCGATTCAAGGTATCGTGTCGCCTCTTAATGGATGGAACTTCAGACGAGTCGAGCAGACGATATCCATGTCAGAAGTCTGGGAATATCGTTGGTTAAAGAAGCTAATAAAATTCAACGATTCGTTAAATGATCCTAGCATTACCGCTTATACCATCACAGAGTATAACTCTGTTTTTGGTTCACTGAACAGAATACCATGACTCAACGATACACTTCGAGCACTTCTTTTGTTGCGTATTTTAAAGAAAGTATTTTTTAAATATTACTAACAGTTTATTCAATTTATTCAATTAACCGTGCAATATATTATATAATATTATATAGTATAATATATACAATTCACTTGTATATAAATTATTTCTGAAGCCGCAACGGTGACATGCATTCGCAGCAATTAATTCAAGCCTTCTATTTGTCACACAAACTGAATTAACAAAATAAACATATAAGGTTTATATTTTAAGATTCATTCATGAATTGCCATTGAAAAAGACTGTTTATAATTCATTAATCGGTATCACAAAACGTCTTGGAATAGGTATTGGTTTATAACCGAAATATTCTTCCAGTGCAAAGTTAATCCTTATCACTACAACTATTTACATTCACTGCCAACCACGAGTATACTCGTATCGGATTCTTTGTACTTTTTGTTGCTGAACTATGCTTGGCATGGTATACTCACAAAGAATTACCGGTACTAAAATAAACGCAAACAAATCAACCAGAAATGGCAGTACGTATGAAAACAAATAATTTTGTTTGCATTAACGTGTATTGAAATTCGTATCACTATTATCGGTTTGAAATGAAATCCCACATTTTATGGGACTCACCACACTATCTCCCAAGAGTAAACACTTTCGACACCCAACCTAGTATGCGATCAATACATTTTCCATGTAACATTATCAGCCCACATTCGCATTGTTGCAAAATGCTTGTTGCGCCTCCCTTGACATTAAAACGTGCGCTCGCGACGCGCGTTCCAATCGCAAAACCGTAATGTCCATGCCAATGGTTTCCCTCTCTTTTGTGCGTTCCTTTCCTTCCCTTTCCCCGTTTTCCTTCTTTTCTCCATGGCGAACAAGAATGTCGTGTGTGCCATGGGTCAAGTGCGCCTTACACCACGCAACGGATTTCTTATTTCCTCTTCATTTCTCCCCGTATCTTCTCTTTTTTTTTGCTTCCGAACATCATTCGTTCCCTTCTTTCAATGGCGCTCTTCACGGAGCCAGAATATTTGCCGGTTCTCTGTTCGTGTTTTTTCCTTCCAGCGAAACCACGCATTTTCCTCGACTCATCTTATTTGAATGAATTTCATGTCTTCGAATAAAGTCGTGGATATTCGTGCTTGGTTTCTTGCATTCGCTTTTAATAAATCTACTTTTTACTATTATTCCGAGAGCGAGGAATTCCCGCAGAAGTAAATGGTGTATGAATCGACGCGGAGTCCGTGTATCAGTGTTTCATGAGTCATGCATTTTTTGTGCTCGTAATTATATTTGAAACTAGTAGTTGTATCTTAAGCTACGAATTTCCCCGAACGGGTAATTCGACCATTTTATTAGCACACAGAATATTTGTCGACATTAAACAAGATAGATTTACTACGAACTACTTTCGCGAGGCTTTACGCTAATATTAAAGCCAATAGTTTCGGTTATCATTCCGTCGTTATCAGTATTTATTACTTTCACTTTTCCGCAGCTTTCTTTCCTTTGATTCGTCTATCACTCTTATCAACCCCACGTCATGCGACGGTAGGTCATGTATGCCTCTCTTTTTCTTGCCTTTCCTAACATTTCATTTCCGTTAACCGCGTAACATTTTTACGAGTCAGAATTATGTGAAATTCTCGAACTACTTCCGATAAATCAAAGTCCGATTACGAAGACAGTGAACAGGCAATAAATCCAGTGACACACGACGATTTCATTTGAAAATCGTATTAGCAGTTTCCTTAAAAATTCGAATTCCCTTGCTTTCCGGCGTTTCATTAACAACGATGAATATTAATAGTCCTTACACTTGTTGTTGATTATATCGGCAATTTCCTACACAATAGAAACCTCCCATTTTTTCCATTGACGTTGATACTGGTTACGTAAAGCACAAGCATCATCATAATTTTACTTGTTGGAAACATTTATCGGTACGTTGACGTTCGGATTCCATTGAAAGTAGGTAATATACATTATGCATCTGGGTAATGCTTATTACTCTTGGTTGCACTGTAATGCACAGTCGTAGCAGATCATTCGTTTACAGTCTGAAGTTAGCTACGAATGCCTTAGAGATTACCAGTGACCTCCGATGCCAATGTTACTAAAACTTGAAACAAATACATATGCCGCTAATATTCGTAAGATTTTTAATATTTTTAACGTTACCATAATGATGTCAAGTAACTAATGTACCATGGAATGCTTAAACAGTTGTATTTTTGACGTTATATTATATAATATATAAGTACGAACGCGTATCGCGAGGTATCGTTTAACACGCAACGTGTCTTCTAAATATTGAGTTTTCGTCGAAATATTCTTGTAAATAAGTTTGCGTCAGTTTCTTGTAGTCGTCTATTGTGAAGAACGTCAGGTTGTAAGCGATCATTCGCCATGACAGTAGATCTTGTGGCTAGAATGAATTCCATGCAATTTATCCACGCTGTAAATACTCTTCGTAGGATCTGGAAAAGTAATTTTACAGTTGCATCTAATTGTTGGTTGCATATGTGTCCGTATTGTTTTGCGCGCTTTAATTTATTATGGACGTAGCCTGATATAAGCGAGTTGTTATGAAGGCTCTTATCTACCCATTCGTCGGCTAAATTGGAATTGTAGATTTGCCTTGCGTAATGCAACATAATAGCAGTAATATACAATGTTTTTTTTCCTGGAAGCCACTATCGTAGAATTATTGTTAATAATAATCATTTCAGTCACCTAACTTGAACACCGTGCATCGACGTATTTTCCCCGTTGAACATCACGACGAACGAATACAATCATTGTATTCGTGGCACAATTATCCGTTGCATTTATATTCGCATTTAAACAAAACGAGTCTTAATATTTACAATATTAAGAAAGTATACCATAAACACGTCCACGAGTGATCATGTTTAAAAAAACACCTGATAAATCATTACATACATGGAATTCCTTAATCCCAATTAAAATCAGGAAATATCGTTGCGTCGATCAAATCCAAGTGTAAAAAACCCAAAAGTTAAGTCCGCGAAGATTTATCGAGCATTACTGACTGATAAGATGTCGCGAAGTCGAAGTCTCTCTTCGTCTGCGGATCTTTAAATCGATCGTTCAGATGCACTTCCATTTAACCGCTTAAATGAATACTTTTACGATGGTCAGACGTGGACGACTATCTCACATCACTGCATATTAAGCGATTAACATTGTAAGATTGATGAGGATAAATTAATTAGAGCGATAAGAAGAGGGTCTTCCACGTAAGGATAAACGTATCGGTGACCTTCGAAGTGGTAGAAAGCTTGAAAGAGATTTTGTCGAATGGTGTCCCCTGACACGGTTCTGTCGCGTGTCAAGTATATGTGTCGTACGTGCGACATATATTTCGAGTGGCTCGAGACGAAATAAGACGTAAAGGTGCGTGTATGAGAGCTCGAAACATGTGACTACCGTCTACGGTAAGAGCGCATAATTAATAGGCCGTCTAAATACGGTCTACGAGGCGAAAGACTTACCTCTCTGACGTATCTCGGAGTTCATATGACTAATTAAACGACTACTGGATATCCACCGTCGTAAAGAACTCCATCGAAAGAGTTGCAGCTCCCGAGATACTTCTACTCACTGCATTTAACTCATTCAAATCAACATTGAGACGATTCTACACATAAGATTCTTGGACTTATGTTGTACGAATTATGAAAATATCAATCTCCACAATTAAGTTACAAAAAAGATACAATAATATTTCTGTATTCTGTTCGTGTGATATAAATATTATTTGTCCATTAGTTACATAGATACATGTACATGGAAATGACGAATATAGTCGCCCAAATGTTTTATGTTAAACTTCGGTGAAATGGTTTTTAAAAGTAATGTTTTGTCTTTGATATTCGCTGAAATTGTATTTCTTTGAATATCTTCGTTGAAGGAATCGAGTGCCAAATGGTTTGAGACTTTGCAACATCTCTTCTCCCCGATTTCTATCTACTCTTCTTTGATGTCGATTTTACTTCTTACTTGCAACTACCGCTCAATTGCAACATAATTCGAGTACACTCGTCGTTCATGAAGTCTTTTTGCGAATATAAAGAGTTACGGGACTGCCAAAGGTTTAAGAACATTGTTTTCCACGAATACCGGGGTGCAATGAAAAAGTGTCTGCACGGTCTACGATGTCGTGGCATTTCCCTTCTTTATCCTGTGATTGGATGCTATTTGTGGAACGAATGTTTTTAATCCAAGGGTGATCTACTCGGTAACGGTGTTTTTCGGTATTGTACTGCAAGAACTAATTACATAAAGTGCACGGTATATTCAGCTACCACGGAATCACCGACGTTTTATGACGATCTTAGTTCAGTTATCTTTTGGTTCGCCAGTCAGCGTACCGTGTAATACGTACTCGGTAATATTTTATATACATTGTAATATTGTATGTACATATATTAATCTCTACCCGATTTATATACAATCCATGTACACATCGCTAAGAAAGTGTTAAAGCTCGCAGTGTTTCCTAGCGCAACGTCAACGCGCGTTTTATGCGAATGCTCCACTTTAGCCCTGTAAAAGGAATGTGGCTAGTTTTTCAAGGTTCGCGAGTACGTACCAGGGCGTGGTATGCACCTGGAAATCTAACCACCGAGCAATAAACAATTTACCTATGATTGGTAAATCTCAGTCTCATTGCATGTCGGACTCTTTTTCCAACATATCAGTACCCCTTTTTTTCTCACGTCGCAGAACCGACAGAATCGAATCGCTCCAAACGTCAGAGAAGCCAAACGAATCAGCAAATCCAGTGAACTTTTACTAATTGCTAACTAAAGCTGTTACCAGTACCTTTTTTTTAATCGTCCATTGTGCCGACTCTTTCGCAATTAGAGATTGCGCCGAGTAATGCATGCAGAATGCAGTGAGATTTTTTTGTTAACTAACCACTGCCTCCATTTGCCTTCACGGATTGTATCCTAAATTTCAAAAGTGACTTGTAACGCGGTTTTCTCCTTTCCGTGGAGTAACCACTGAGGTCAGTAATAAGACGTATTAATTGCTTGATAGATTGTTACCACTAGTTTCTTTTTATTATCACCTTTCGGATAGTGGTTTCGCAAGTGAATTATGTTGGTAAGCACAGTTACATGGTATTTAGCGTGTCGAAATCATTGGATGATCGGTCGATCATCTGGAAAGATCATTCGCATTGAGTGAACCTCTTGTAGAACGTGAGAGAAGCTGTTCAACGTACAGTCGTAGCGGGTGATTCATTTGCGGACTGAAGTTAGTCACATCAGAGTATACACTTTCAGTGGCATTTATGAATCCTGACATATATTTGGATCGTAATTCGTATAGAAATTTCGGAAAGATATTACGTGGATAACAATGTCTTAGTTAACACTTAAACGCCAATATTACTAAAACTCGAATCAAATATATCGGTAATATTCGTAAAATTTGGAATATTTTTATACACGGATTTCGGTTCGGTACTCGACGACTTTCAGTAGCCACTCAGTTTCTTGCGGCAATTCGAGTAGCGACTGAGACGCGACATCAAAATTTAGTTCAGTTGTCGATGATTTAACGTTCAGTAACAAAATATAACTGGAGAAAATCTTCATGAACTGAGTGGGGACTGAAAATCGTTTCCAAGTGCAAAGGGTTTAACCGAGTATCTATATGGGAGAACCATATAAGAAATAGAAAGAGGGGAGCGTGGCCCGTGGCTACCTTCAGACTGTAAAGGAATCATCCGCTGCAACTGTATGTGCAACTCACGACGCGACAACGGGAGCCTTCTCTTGGTCACTCGTAGGAGGAATTGCCTCTGTCAAGGTCTCCGTATATTCTTATCGGCAAGGCGATTTAAGTACCCGGTGTCCCACATCGCTATATTCTCGAGGCCATTGGTCCTCGTCTCGAAGATGAAGGAGCGCCAATTTCAAACGTGCTCCGCCGAACAATAGACTTTGTCAAACCACTCCGAGTGTTAGAATTTGACAGCTTTCTAGAATACGATCATCAGTCACACCCACCATTTTCCTTGAGAATTCATAACCATTCTACTGTACCTCTAAAATTTCTTTTTAAACTATATTTAAAATACTCTCTCACACCACTCCATTTTGATTTCATTTCACGACCCACGTATACCTTGTGCGTTCCAGAACCTTTTAATCTGGTGGGCGTTTTATGCAAATTTTATCCTCCTCTCTATGATAATGGATAGTTTTTGTATGTTTATTATCTAGGATTCTGGGTCAGATAGAATTTTAATGAAACCTTCGTAATTTTAATACGTCCAATGAACTTAGTTTATCTTGAAGTTTATTTCGAAAAATACTTAATTCAAGCTTAACAAAAAACTGTAGTCAGAATGAGAAATCATCGTTGATTCTATATATTACGTATCATTATACAAATGAATGTATATTTCGTAAATAAACTATTATCATATCTGTCTCGTTACATAAATGTGGAGGCGGTCAGAATTGCAATTGTTAAAATATAAATTCCAGAGTGTAGCAGCCACGACCGTAGTGCACTGTAATGGATTAATTTATAATAGAAAATACATTAGTTAATGCTCGTACGAGTGCATTAATTCTTCCGCGTAATTTAACGTGTTGTAAAGAAACAGATGTTACGCGGTACGCTGGAAAGTCCGCCATAATTCAGACTGACAAACGAGTGCTCGTGGAGATAGTGATAAAGAAATGGGCAAGTGGAACTGATAAAGTTGGTCGACGAGGATCGTAGGCGGAACCCACTTCTCGTGTATCCGCAAATAAGTCACTGTTCCGCAACCTATTATAGATAGCTGATTACATATGCATTGTCCTTGTTAATAGCACGTTGTTTTCAATCTTACATAACGACCTCTCGAAGCATCCTTATATAAAGAATCACGATAAAAAGAATAAGTACAACCATTTTTTCTGTCCCGTATCATACGGTCGTTCACACTGAAAACGACAAGTTCGAAGGAAAGCGATGAATACAATTAAAAAAAAACCTTACGAAATACAATGTTTGCAATAACGATGTGTCAAATACTTGACGTTCTCGCAGACAGGTGAAACGAATGCTTAAAGAGGCGAGTTGACATTTCATAAATGCTATTTATTAACTCCCGTCATCCGTGAATGGATCTCGGTACACTGTTGACCCGTGTCGATGTCTTAAAGTAAATGTTGAATCTGCTGAAATGAATATCTGTTTAATTCAACTTTTCCTCGGCCTGTCGACATTAATTTGATATTTACTTTGCAAGGGTTTTCAATCTGATCGATTATTGATATAATAATAAGTATTACATATACATCACATATTTGCCGATTAAAATAAATAATCAAACGAAAATTGTATGGGCATTACATGATCCGAATAATGGCAGACCTTTTAATGTTCGGTGTTATAAAACGGTATATTTTAAATATTTGGTGCATCGGTTTTTTTGCCGAGATATAAGCTTCTCTTTGAAAGTACAAGCTTCCTCTACTTATTGTTAGAAGTTTCGAATCACTTAATGCAATTTATAGAAATTTGAGAAATACCGTAAGCTTATTATACGATAAGTCCACGGAGACATATGGACTGCTTCAAGATGGCGGACTCCCCGGAAGCTTTTTCTTTCTCATAAGACGAACATTTCTGGAGGATTCAGGAGAACGTAACCCAATTTCATTCGCGAGCAGTTTCGCATTTCTACCTTGAGACCCTTCGAGGTTACATTCACTGACTTTTCCGAGGTCTCGTCTTTTCTCGAAGGTTCGCTAGGCGACTGAGAGAGAAAGCTTCCTCTAGAAATGATTTCCCCGAGAGAATTCACTCGAACATTTACTCCGAATCCACTGCGTTTGCAATAATTGATTTAACGCCGGTAAAAGGAAGAATACGGTGCATCTATTAAATGGAATATTTTATAATCTCAACTGCATTGCAACACTCGAAATTCATACCTGATCAGGTTTGCAAAGTACTTCGCAACGAGCTTATTTGTCGGGATTTCCTCCAAGTTCTTCGTAATTGCATTAAAAAGAAGGCTGCAAGAAAGTTAACGTTTTCTTTTCGGTGTTAGCATTATACTTTACGTCGTCCCGAAACAATGTTGCTCAATATGGCAGACCAGCAAAAAATGCTCCGTTTAATTACCGAACGTTCACTTTGAGACCGAAAGAAACGAGTTCGAAGTGGAAGTGGCCTTCAAAGAAACAACTTATGCTAGACTGATAATACCGCGCACACCATTCCGTAAAAGTAAATTCCATGCGTATTAGCATTCTGTTTTAAATGAATGTTAACGTCGCGTATTTATTCGGTAGTGAATCAATGCCAGGTTTATAGAATTCATAACATTTAAGTTGTTCAAAAAGATATTATTCACTTTTACGAAGGGTGGCTATAAAACTGTTCTTCTCTAGGAACATTTTATCATCAGTTTAGTTTCGCATTCGATTCAATATTCGCGATGCAAAAAGTCCTATAATTTTTTCAATCTCCTATATTTTCTATTATTATGGATGCATTTTTTGACGTCCAAATGAAAATATTCAACCATAATATTTATCGGCACTTTATTATCATATCATAAACCACAATGATACAAAGAAACTATTTTATATAAAGGATATAAATAAATACTGATTTAAACTATCAGGGGTACCGGAAAGTAATCAATCATTTTTCGCATACTCTATGAAACTCCATTTATTTATTCATATTATTCATTTTAAATTATTTATTTATACACATTAAATTATTCTATTAGATAATCGCCCTCGTTATCTATGATCCTTGACCGACGATCCTTCAACGCCATTATTCCTTTTTTCAAAAATCAAATTCCCAATGTTCGATGCACCAAAATCCTTCACTCCCGAATTGATTACTTTTCGATACCCCTAATCTTCTAATATATATATTATTATATTATATATTATATTTATTATAAAACCAAATTGAAGTCCACTCTATAAAAATATATTTTTATTCCATCTTTACAAAGAGGAGCACACAAAAATTGTAGTTCCAGCGTTAAGTTCCATAAAGCCTTTTTTCTAGGACCCTCTAGTAGATACGTATTATTGGATGTCCCAGCGAATGTTGTTCCAGAAGCAACATGGCGGCGAAGTGACATCGGGTTGCATAAAGTAGGATGCTTCCCAGTGTTGAAACGTTCACTTTCTTTGTCTCCATCTTGAAAGCGAAATATTCTTAAAGGGGAGAGATATGACGAGTTCGTGGGTTTACTAGTCGCGTGAAAGTATTAATGTTCGTAACTAGGGAACAATGTTGCTAGTATTATATAGCAGTCTGCAGACTCATTGGTTACCGCGAACGTGACCTTTTTCTGGTATTTAGGATAGAATGAGGCATTTGCAGATGTTCTTTTCTGAGCGTGTTGCGCGCGGCAACCCTCGGAAACAATCTTCGCCGAGGTATCATCGACGTAGAATGCCGTTAATCATGTTAATCACACCGACTACATTGTCGAACGACATCCTCTTCCTTCGCACGCGAAACACTTTCAGCCTCTTTCACTTTTCGCCTGCTGTAATTCCATTACGTTTAATCTTCGTACACTGTAAATGGACGCGAAAGAAAATGTAGCAGCTTCCTTTCATAACATCCTATTTAAGGGGCACGTGAAAAAATACTGTCCTTTCATCGTGAATTCCAGCCGTCCGTTTTATCTTCCTTGCTTGACGCGTTCCTCTGTTCTTTCACTTTCTTTTTGTCCTCGCCGAGTGTATTTTAGGAGAATTCCTTTTTTATGTAGATAATGGAGGTGGTTTAGCTAGGTTATTTCTTGAATAATTCCTGAAGTATCTTGTGTTATTAATAACTGGATTTATCGCGTTCGACTTCCCTTCCACATTTATCTTCCTGGACTTACGAAATGTTAAGTATATTAATATAATATTTAACATCTTTATTTGAGTGCATTTAATGACAGCGCAATAATAGAGAATTAATTATCAGTATGTGCGGGCCAAAAATTAAATAACTATATGTGTAGTTTAAAATAATTTTCTTTATCTCAATCCATTTTCTTAATATAATAATTCACATTTTTAATGTCACCACAAAAATGTAGCAGTGTTTTATCTGTGACTTTGAACGCCAACTTATTCTGGCTAGAAACTTCTGGATTCTATTATCTACGTGAAAGTTACGAAGGACTGATGCAGACTGAACTTCTCGACGAATAGGAATGCGTGTAATTCAACACATGTTTCCATAAAATGTAGAGACCGGGTATCATTGAAATTAACGACAAATTGACGATGTGGAACTATGCTAATAAATACATCGCTGTCATGCGTGAAATTCCGGCGACAGGTTGTCCGACAATCTCGAGATATCTACTTAAATTCTCGTAGTCCCTGCGACTGGAACTATGCGGTTGTTACGTGCGAAAAGATCGATGACGATGAGGCCAGAAACAAACAACGGCAATGTAACAGTAATTATCCGCCGACTAATTAAGCGGAATTGATTAAGCGCTTTAATGAATCCAGTACATCATATCAACAAAGTAATCAACGCATTTTAACAACATTAGGATCTCCACCGTTCTCCGCTCGCATTGATGATTGAATCATAAATTAAAAGTGAAACTGCCGGTTGAATGATCCTTATGTAACACGCGAATCACATCTTCCCGAATGAAATTGAATTCAGATTTTCTATCGATTTATTTCTTTATTTAACGGTTGACACCCTTTTGTAATGTGACAAATATAACGAAAAAGAAGAAATAACATTTTACTTTATTATTATTTGCGGTTATTATTTACTCCTTAAAAGTACCGCGGTATTTACACTGAAAATGTCACAGGAAAATATTCGATGTCGCTTATTCGAAAGTGAAGCAGAATTTAGTTAGATATTTAAATCTGTACTCATTATCATTTTAACGCGCGAATATTATATATAATGACACTGGGTGAGGGCAGAAATGGCGGCGACATAATAGGAGTCAAGGAAACAATAGATAGGCGAAGGTTACAGTGTCGGCCTTTGCGCGTATTCAAAATGCATCCAAGTTTGTTACTACTCGCGTAATGCTTTGGTAGGTTGTTGTTTACCAGTAGGTTTCAGTTGAATCGCCTACGTGCTCGCGAACACGGCGAACCGACGAGAAACAGGGAAGAAAGTCTGCAGTGGAATATGTCTGCCACAGTCGGCCATTTATTTCCTTACCGCGCCAAATGGATCCCGGTGAACATGATGCTTCCATGTATTCGATTATGTTTCTCGCATAAATACCTTTACATTCATATTTTGCTAAACATGGGATTCATATATTTTCTTTTATTCTGTCTTATACCCTGTTACAAATATTGGCAACTTCAAACCGTTAACCGGGCAACTTTTAACTTGTTAGTCATCGAGTTAACTCATCACTTCAATCTACTTATTTTAATGATTTACAATTAGAGTTAGAGTAAGATTTTTATATGTATAAATTTGAGTCGCGAATAATTAAACCCATACGTACACACAGTAATTATAAATATATGGCAGGGGTTATTGCTAAGTTTGTTGCTAAATTGCAGGTAACCTGTAACCTCGTACTTTGAAGGAACTCCGGGTAATTGGTTGATTTGTGGATCATTTTTAATATTTTTCTAAGTTTTCTTAATCTTTCGATATAGTTGCATTTTTATATAATTCGATATAATTCGAATCACTACATCTTTGATATTCGGTTTGAATTTAATTCGAATCGTTACATCTTTGATATTCGATTTCTATGTAATTCGAATCATTACATCTTTGATATTCGATTTAATTCGAACGATTACGCCTTTGATTTTATTATACCAAATGTAACTTAATTGATTATAACTACGATTCCTTGAGGCGAATACATTTAGCGAATCCGTTTAGCTTCATTATGTCACAATGCATAAATCAGTTAGAAAAACCTGATTTGCATTAATTAATTCTTTATCCGCATGCCTCTAAACCTGATAATCTTAAACGATGCATCGGCCTTACGTTACTTTGTCTACTTTGTCATTATTCCTCTAACGCGTGTAGCAACTAGAATTCATCGTAATTAGAGAATATTTATGCTGTAAATGGCGTACTTTATGCTCCATTGCCTTTAATATTCGTGCTGTATGCTCGAAGTGAGGTATGCCAAACTCATTACAGCAGAATCGACCGAGATAGTAAATACTCGACACGAAGCGCGGAAGTTTCGAGAGCCATTTTTATTCGCAAAGCATAACGAGCCATTTTCTTTTTCTTTTTATCCTAATACAAGAAAAGTTTAATTTAAAAAAAAAATCTGCTGATCGCAAGTCTATGGACAAATATTTTATTCTTGGTTGTTAATCGTGGAAACAAAATGGAGGTCGAAGAGACATTTCTAAATCCTCATCTCATATAAGGGAACTTATTAGAAAATTGTATTCACCATCACGAAGTAACGTCGGTTAATCGTGTTTTCGTTTCTTGTCGAAACCCATTGAAATTCTGCCGTTGATTTTTCTAGCCACTAGCTTGTTGGTACTCGCCGGAACGGAAGTCTGATAATCGCACATGCGTCAACAGCGTTCATGAACAAAATATATGGATATATGTGTGTATCCATATACCACTGTACCGAGAGTGTTACGTAAAGTTAAGTTCCAGAGTCGTAAAAGATTGGCTCCCGATAGCTACGAGGCTTCGTTTAAATCGATTATCGAATATACATATTCGCGCCTTTTTTCTTCCCCGAGGAGAATATCGCGTAAAAGCTTCGCCACTGAATCACAATGTACGAGCACATTTTCGACCTCCATTTTACTTCCGCGATAAAAAACTAACAAAACAGAATTCCCGAGAGCCTCCAAAAAATTGATATTATTTCACTCCAGAAAAATATTAAAAATTCGTCAATCATACACCAATATTATTATTAAAATATGTATAGCAGATAGTTTCCTATTAATTAAATAATATTAGAGCACACTGCCGGTTAAACAATAACCGAAAGGAAAGTACAGTTCTAACGAGTTAACATAATATTCCCGACGAAACGGAAGTGCTTGGCGCCATTTAAAAAGTTATTCTTTTAACGAGTGCTCGAACATATAAAATGCACGCGGGCGTAACGAATAAATGAGGAATAATTTAATACGCAACGTACGATAGTAATGTGACATTAATGGGATTCATGAAAATAATCATTTTCTTAATAATACTTTAAACGTGACTGATTATAAGAAGCATAGTAAATGACTGGCAACACGAAAGATGGAAAGAGTGGGAACTACATACAACATGCGTACTGAATGGGAATCGATTAGTATTTGTCTGAATGGTTGTCACGTAAGCGGTACTCGTCCACGTATAATGCAACCTATCGCTTCATGTGCGTCCGATATGTAGACTATGTACATTTACATTTACTAGTATCGCTGGTGTATACATTACTCGGATGGCCAATCACGTACACGTGCCAAAACTCCATCCTGCCGATAATAACTTGAAATCTCTCGATTAAACGATCGATGCGAAACGAGACGTGATAAGTGGCTGAATAAAATTCATACTCGAGTGTTGGTGATTCTTATTTCGAATTACAGAACAAAATTCATTATTAATACGTTGAACGCCATGGCGTTGTTATTCGTAATTCTTATTTCGAAATACAGTAAACATTCATTATTAATACGTTGAATGCCATGGTGGTCACCGATGACAATATTACTAAAGCTTGAATAATTATATCGCTAATATTCGTAAAGTTGTCAATATTTTTAACGTTAGAATAAAGATGTAAAGTAACACGTTTATTATAAAGCGCTTAAACGGTTTTATTTTTAAACGTTAGGGGCGCGTATCGCGAGGTATCGTATTACACGGAATCGGCGTGGTGCTCAACGTGTTAACGCGGTAATTGCCGGACCGAAATCCGTGCCATACGATATCTCGCGAGAAGGAATTGTAATATGTATAAAGCAGCTATAAACAAAACTGTTTAAATACTCCCTGATACTTTAATTACTTTACATTATTATCGTGACATTAAGAATATTGAAAATTTTACAAATATTAGTAAGCATATTTTATTCGACTTTTTCCCAACATCGTAATCGAAACTAAGTTATTTCTCATCTCGTGACAAACAATTATATTTCTTGCAAATCATTATTAATCGAAACTAACTGATTTCTCCTCCCGTGTGAAACAATGATATTTATCACAAATCATCATCAACCTGAACTTTCTTTTATTATACACGATTTACACTGCGGATATCATGGACGTCAGTGCTCTTGAAATGCTTCGAGCGAATAGAAAGTGAGAGGAGGCAAAAGGGGTTCCATAACTGAAAACCGGATATTTTCTTGAGATAAGGTATTCGCTGGTGCGATAAGTTAACGTAATTTATATAACTTCTGAATTAATCGTTTTCAAGATAACGCGACGTAATCACGGATGATGCGTTATGTCCACTGGCCAAGAATGCCACGTATGACATGCGTGATCATTTCAAAGCGACTTTTCCTATGACGTTCCCCATGTCTATGTCAGTGGGTTACCTTATCTTACGGCAATGCCGAGCAGAGCAAAAGTGGCAGAGTTTTCTCGTGGCAGTCACATACGAGCTAACGTGTGTGGTTTTAACGGAAAAGGCATCGACCGTGAAGAAATACCGATCGTACGTACTTACACACATGCGATGAAAAGCGGTCGATGATCTGCGGATACGTCGTGGACGACCCTTTTACCGTAATGTCAATGTCTATTACGAAATGACGCCTGGTGCGATAACGTCCTCGTACAGAAAGTAGAAGTACGTAACACCTCGCAGTTTACGGGTTTCCTTCTTTCCAGATTCTTATCTCCTTACGGTGCACTGATGACCGACAAGCCATGTATCTTATAATCATCTTGATTTATCATATTTCTCCGAATAAGCTTTAACCCTTTATAAACCAATTTCGTTCCAGTGTAAAAGAAAATAGGATAATGTGAAATTAGTTAACAAGTTGATCACCGGTGACTTATAATACCAATATTACTGAAACTGGAATCAAATATATCGCTAATATTCGTAAAATTTGTCATATTTCGGAGGTTACCGTAATGATGTAAAGTAACCGATAAATCGTAGAGCGATTAAAGAGTTTGATTTTTAAACGTTATATGGGCGTTACTTCTTCGTTTTCATCGAATAATATGAATAATTTCATGATTGAAATATTTCTAATTAAAGGTATCTCATGGTTCTATAAATATCCTCACCGGAAGCGTTGATTTATAAATTACAGTAGGGACGGTTTATTTTGTAAGGAGCTCGTCAATCATGGCATCGATCGGTCGCATTTCGCACGGTCGCGCTTCAAGATATCCGACATGAATTTATCAATATTGACGTACCACCGAAGTAAGACCCGTCAAATCGGATAAGATAATAACACGCTGAAACTCACACTCTTCCATCTGCCTTTCATTCGAGTTGGCCTGTCTTTCGCTTTATATGTAAAACTCAAATCTCCTGTCTATAATTCACTGCCGCTAAGTAACCAACCCCTCGAGTCTACCTTACTCCCATCACCGAGGTTTTCAAAGGGATGGAATACTGCCTTGTACTACCCCAACTCAATCTCCGACCAAGACACCTATTAATACAACCTGTTCGTTAATTGGCTGTTGATTACGTCACATACTATGGAAGCTACCACATAGTCACTTTCAATCAGGGCTAACTGTTTCAAAATAGTTTACGGTACCGATAATAGTCCGTCTTTCTATCCGCCATCTTCATTTTATTGCAAAACTTCACATATTGCAAGAATATCGCAAATAACAATTATTCATTTCACAACAGCTTGAAAAATGTTGAAAGTAACCTCTTTGCTTATCAGACTACCGATTATCATCCAAAAAGATTTTCACTTTTAAAGTATTTCCTGTAGAATTTCGAACGGCGAGTGTTTTGTTAACACTATTGTAGAACTTCCAACATTTTTAGTTACATTAAATAAACATACCACGACGCATTGTTTCGCACTCGATTTTATAGACTTTTATTGCTCATAACTAAGACAAATAATTGAATGCGTTAATTAAGTTAAATTCGCCAGCCATAATTAATATATAAACAAATATGTTCGGTAGTTCTAGTGTTAAAACAAATAGTTCGATCCGAATCGAATTGTTTTCATAACTCGCGTATTTTGTGCTCTTCTTGGTGCAGATATAAAGTGGACTCATTCGCGAAGATGCGTGTAAGGAATGCACAGAATTAACGGAGAGGTATTCGGAGTGATGAACATTGGGGTTAATGAGACGGACGTGATTTTTCGGACATGTATGAAATGATGATATTTAATCGGGTAGATGTGGATAAGAACGTATTTAAAGCTTTCCTCTTGCATTAAGATTTGTTCTTCTACTCAGGAAGGATAATTTTGAAAATTATCGGCGAACTCGAGTTTTAACAAATAACATGTTGATACCGGTACCAACCTTTGGCCCGGGTTCACCGGAGCTATCGAGAATGTATAACCCCATCGTATCGCGCCACCACTGTAATGTAGTAATTAAAATACCGTTTATGCATTCATTAATTCATCCGTGTGCCGATATTCTTGTTGTTCAAAATTCTTCTAAATGGAACTTTTTCGTAGTTTCGTAACTCCCACGCATCGTGGCAGGTTTTCTCCAATTATTGAGTGTAATACGTTTAAAGAAATGAATATGTTATAATATCTTTCCAGATGTATTTGTACACGCATAAATATCGGATACTTTATAAAAGCTTGTCGTATTTAATTTATACTATCGCGTATCTTTATGCAACGATTGTATTTAATCTTAATTAAAAAAATGCCCAATCAGCCAATTTTATTCCTCAGTGACTTGTTGCAATTACTTGTTATTATTTGCGCGTGATTTAATGACTTTAATAATTATAATTCGTCATCGCTATAAATGTATGGTTGAAAGAAATATTTTAAAGATCAACGAGAGTCGCGGACATCGACATATATTTCGAATAAATAAATAAAATGGTAATTCGTTATGAATTACCGATTTAATGTCGATGTTAAAAATCCATTTTTTTCATTTGAAAAAAAATTGCACTGAAAACGACATTACTTATGGAATGACCTACTATAAGGTCACGAAAGCGGAGTGAATCGAAAGTGATAGTCTCGGAAATGTTCTTTACTATTACAACATAATACCGTACTTAAGTCTCGAAGCTGAAGTCTTAGGGTACAAAAAGGATGTGCAGAATGCCGAGCATAATACCCTCGCCGGTAGCGACATATTGTTTCAGCTTCCAGATTTATTTCTACCCTATTCCCTGACATTTTTTTACACCGTTTTTCGATATTCCTCATCATTTCACACATCACATCACTACAATACAACTTACGCAATATGTACCTCCAGTCAAATACAATTTAAATGCCCGACCTAAATATAGCCTGCATTTGCATTCCAATTAAGCCATAAAGTAAAGCGAACTCATTAAACGTAGATCAAATATTTTGTTATGAAAAGATATACAAACTAAATAAAATAGATCCATCGATTAAGTTGGAAGACAGATTGAATTCACAGTTTGCAAAGATATTAATGCGGATTAATAGACATTTATGATACGTAGGAATTTATATGAAGTATCAGCAGCCGTCATTTCGAAGAAGATATTTTTAGTGCGATATCAGTTATCGGAAAAATTGCTCGGCACGTGGTGCAACCACCTGTGGAGGCTGACCCAGATATCCGTAAATGAACGTATACCGTCCAAATTATTACTGCAAGGGTTGATCTTCGGCGAACGTTTATTTTCATTCGTGAATCGTAGTAACGAAGCCAGTAAGGGTTCACCTAACCTCGACAAGGTCGCGGCATTTCCTGTAGAGTGTAGAAGCGCCTTTGGGGTTTCCCCCTCTTTTCGCTGTTCCCCGTTTCTCTTTTCCTTTCTCCAACTCACGTTATTTCTCTTTGGGTTCTGATATTTTTCTCTCTGTCCTCTTGCGTGCTTCCCCTTCCTTTCTTTCCGACCCCCTTCTCTTATCCCCTCCACTCTCCGTGTGTCGCTTCTCCTCCGTTCAACGTTGCAAACATGGAGCAAAGTGCGACGTATGTTTGTTGCATCTTCTTGCATTTTGTACAATCTTTTACATGAATGTCTTTTTGTTGAAATTTGAGTATCAAGTTATTCGGAGATATTTTATGGTGCCGATTATATCAAGTTGATTTGCTCGCATTTTTTAATATCAATTATGTTTGATATTAATTGAGTTTGTTTAATATATGAGATACAATGAGTCTTAAGAGAAGTTGTTCCGCGTGGAATAAAAATGTGGGTGTCGACGGAAAAATTTCCTCTGACACGCTGAACTTTTTAACTACGACGACTGGGTCTCATATTTAAACTGTACGCCACCCTAATTAACGCGATTAATCTCAATACGAATTGGACTTACGCAACTCCCCCATTTTGGAGACTTCGAGGCCCGTCGTTTTTAACGTCCTACATTTCCAGCGAGCAGTGACCTTGTCAACATTCCCTAACGTAAAGGATTTCTCTAATTAAATGTTATTAAGTTTAGAGGATAAACAAGAAGCTCAGTACCTAAGCGGGTGTTACTAATAAAAACGTCATACATTATATAATTCTGGTCATGCAAAATGCGACATGTCCGCCCGTCGCTTCTATTATCTTGCCTTTTTTCGTATTCACAGATATTAAACCTTCGGAAGTTTAAATCCCTACCTTAAATAATTCGTTAGTCCTCCTCGTCGACTTTTAATCTTATGATCTCTCGAGCTTTTACATTTAGAGCACTTTCCATCGTACGACGGAATTAATGATTAATAAACACGGGGTCAAAGGTCAGCCATTCGTCAAAGGTATTTTAAAATAAATTAAATACATAGAACTTGGTGTCAAGGGTGTCCCCGACTCCGGGAATAAGATTTACAGAGGCGGGAATAAGGATATTCTTGAAACACGAAAAGAGAAATTCGCTCCCGAGAGTGGGATTCACGTGATACCCGTGTTCGAATCACTTGACGCGACGATCAATGGCCAATGACGTCAGAACTTCCACCATACACCATTATATATACATATATATGTCGTCACGTATAGAAGCTTGTTCTACACGAAGATCCCAGTCGGAATTATCTGCTTGCAACCCGTATGTGTCCAACACCATAGACGGTAGCGCTGTTAATAGATATAGATACAAAAAGGAAGAAGGAAATATCGAAAGACATGAAGAGGAACGAAGACGGCACGATGAAACGTTAGTTGGTTTTTTTTCGTGCCTTGTCTGGTGTTATTTCAATGGGGCACTCTCTCCCTCGTGTTGTCTTTTCTACCTTTTTCTTTCGTCTTTTCCCCATTGGGATTTCCTCCTCATAGCCATTGTGTCTTTCTTCCGTTACGTCAGGAGATGAAAGAATAAATGTCAACGCGGAAAAGTGCAATAATTTGTTGAGCCGTGCGTGTACGCTTTGGTCGAGCCTTTTTTATTCAGACGAATAAAAATGTGTGGGTCTTATGATATCAGACAGCGTTGAATTTTTAGCGAAATAAATTTTTAATCCACTTCTTTCGACCCAAAATGGTCCTAGAACATCATCAAGCATCACCTAGCATCGATTTGGACCATGTAGGAGCGAAATTGGCGACTTTGATTTTTTGAGAATTTTTGAAGGTATACCCCTTCACATTTTTGCGATTTTGGGTCGACCCATTTTTGGCTCGAAAAAATTTTTTAACCGCTTCTTTCCACCCAAAACTGTCTTAGAACATCATTAGGCATCATATACCGTCGATTTAGGCCATTTAGGAGCGAAATTGGGGACTTTCATTTTTTGACTATTTTTGAAGGTATACCCCTTCACATTTTTGCGATTTTGGGTCGACCCATTTTTCGCTCGAAAAAATTTTTTAACCGCTTCTTTCCACCCAAAACTGTCTTAGAACATCATTAGGCATCATATACCGTCGATTTAGGCCATTTAGGAGCGAAATTGGGGACTTTCATTTTTTGACAATTTTTGAAGGTATACCCCTTCACATTTTTGCGATTTTGGGTCGACCCATTTTTCGCTCGAAAAAATTTTTTAACAGCTTCTTTCCACCCAAAACTGTCTTAGAACATCATTAGGCATCATATACCGTCGATTTAGGCCATTTAGGAGCGAAATTGGGGACTTTCATTTTTTGACAATTTTTGAAGGTATACCCCTTCACATTTTTGCGATTTTGGGTCGACCCATTTTTCGCTCGGAAACATTTTTAATCCACTTCTTTCGACCCAAAATCATCCTAGAATATGTTTATACATCATATACCATCGATTTGGGCCATTTAGGACCGAAATTGGCGACTTTGATTTTTTGACAATTTTTGAAGGTATACCCCTTCACATTTTTGCGATTGTGGGTCGACCCATTTTTGGCTCGACAAAATTTTTAAACCACTTCTTTCGACCCAAAACGGTCCTAGAACATCATTAGGCATCATATACCGTCGATTTAGACCACCTAGAAGTGAAATTGGCGACTTTCATTTTTTGACAATTTTTGAAGGTATACCCACCGGAAGTCTATATGATATATAGTTAGCAGTAAATAAGAAATTTTACACAAATCTTATAATAAACTGTAATCAGGATTAGAAAAATTCTAGTGACGTTTCGCAGTTTTAATAGTGACGTTACACCTCTAGCCATCTTGTCGGTACTTTCGCGTTGCATCGAAAAAAGCTGTTACCCGTTCATCGGGACCGTAATTACATTTCTTATTACTCTTAAACGTTTTCTTCATCTGTTTCCTTGTTCCTAATCGACCGACTGAAAGCTTATACTCCATAATTTTCCTAATACGGCAATCGGGATTTTCTAATTATCCCGTAATTAAAGTTAACGTTTTACAATCATCTCAGAAAACATTGTTCCTGTTGTAAGCAGAACTCTAAGTAGAGTGCATAATCTTACAAATATAAAATCTCCAAACCTAAAACCAACCTTTTCCCATCTTACTTAATACATCCACCTACACGTAATCCAAAGAAAAAAGCAATAACTTCATCCAAATTTAATACACCGAATTTCTTCTTCTACCATTAACGTGATAATCAAACTGGTATTAATCTATAATCCGACATAAAATTCACCGACTATCAAAGACTTTACATCGATCGTAACACGGCACGTTTTCCCGTAACCAGTTAAAAAGACGTACATAGAAGAGAAGGAAACGATTTCCGGATGTGCGCGATCGCGAAATCGAAACTCTCTTCTCGAAGTAGCGTGTATTGTCGGATGCACCGGGTGCAGTCGGGTGCAACGACCGGCGTACCAGAAAACTGGGACATCCTCGACTCTTCTGCGGCGTCGTTTCTAGACGAGTATGCACACTGACCCCGTTTTCTAGTTCGTACGACGCGCGTCGCAACGTCTGACGTCGTCCGCCGTACGAATATTCATTTTGGTTTTCACTCTTCCGTGCCTTTCCATTCAACGTGTGACGTTCATTGAAATTAGTCGGATCTCCGTGGAGACGGTTTTTATCAGCTGTTCCAACGTTGGGTGAATATATTCAGCCGACGGAACACGATTCACGAACACTTTAAACCGTTTTATCGACCGGCTCGTCCCGGTTAATGCACTTTGCTCTTTTCTGGTTTATTCATTTCGAAGTTGATGCAACTCCAATGCGTACATACGTACGAGCTTTTTTGTACGATATACTTGTATGGTAATTAGTATAAATCTGTTTTCTTACCTTATATTGCTCGTCCGACGACTTCGGTTTTAATTAGTCTAATTAAGATTCCCTGATCTCCACGGTGATCCGTGGTTTATCTATCCTTATTAATCCGCAATATTATACCGAGTCGAGGGCTTTTGAATGTACCTTCGTTGCGAAACGATTACGGATTAACCGCCTCGAATCTATTCCCTCGAAATTCTTGCAGATAAGATTTCTACGCTTCGCCTTTTCCTTTATTCCCGCCAATTAGCTTCCGTGAATAAATCCGCGCTATCTTTCGCCGGTATTCCTGGCCGTCGTATTTCTACTTGATACGGAGTTTACTTTTATTTCTGATACGAATGCTCGTGCGGTGTCCGAAATAAATAACACTGCCTTCATTTTCACGGATCTGCGAAGTTATTTCATTCAATGTATGATGCTTTTCAACTTCTGTTTTATTCCCCTCACGTTGTCCCTTTTTCCTCTGCGGCATTAATGTCTCGTCAGTGTCGTCACAACGTCATATTATCCATATTTATTAACAATTTACTATACCCAGCAAATAGTAATTTCATTCAAACTTAATGCATTTAATCAGTTATTCTTTCATAGTTGATATAAAAATCCGAGTGGAGTTGATAATAAACCTCGCATCAGGGAAATTTTAATGATAGAATTAATTAACGGGCGTTTCTTTTTTCGAAGCTTTTATTACATTTTCGGTAATGTTATTATTCTAATATTCCCTACATATTTTTCAAAATTCACTGATGTGAGTCCGCTTTTATGAGTGAAACAATATGTTCCTGTTTCCCCTTTCCTCGGCATTGTAATTCACGGCGAATATGACTTACGGTTATACGGTGGCTTCCATTTTCCGTAGGACGTTCCGCTAAACTTTAGCTAAAGGAACGTGACGCCACGATGTATATTTTCGCCTTCTCTCTTTTTGACACCGGATCCCGTTTTCTCATTCCACTTACCTTCGCCACCTTTGTACTTCGTATTCCGCGAACTATTTCATATTCTCGTACCTTTGAGTTGCTGCATATGAACAGCTTTCTACCGAAATAGCTTTGCTGTAAACATACGGGATATTCTTTATAATCATCAAATATTCCGATCTAAATATGAAAACGATAAAGGAGTTGCGAAGAATTAATCGATCTTAGTTATGATGAGTTTAATAGAGTAAAAACATCATATTAATTATCGAATAGAATATCAACTGATTTCAACGAAGGAAATACCGGAAATCTCATAGATGCAGTTTGGTTTCTTGGAATCAGGGAATGTATTATTTGGGTTGCAACTGCGGGGGTTTTAATAAAGTAATATTATTTATGAA
Source organism: Nysson spinosus (assembly GCA_910591585.2). Taxonomy (NCBI): domain Eukaryota; kingdom Metazoa; phylum Arthropoda; class Insecta; order Hymenoptera; family Crabronidae; genus Nysson; species Nysson spinosus. Next base: position 11,756,246 of record OU342832.1, read on the forward strand.
CCATATTTAATAATATATTTATGTAATATCTTTCATAAATAAATTAATAAATTTATAGTTCTCATGTAGATTTAACCGCTGGAACTACCAAATCAGTCAAAATGACTTGTCCGCAATTGGTAATAATTTTAATAATTACATAATACACATAATAAGATCCATTAATTAACTTACATCCTGCAGCCATAATTTACATATAAATAAATGCAGAAATATAACTGACTATTCGGTAGTTCTAGTATTAAAAGTATTATAAACGTAGACACATGTTTTCATTTTGACCAGACTTTATTTATCGACATGCATTTTGAGTCCGCAGTTGTACGCGTTTCAAAGAAATCCCGAAAATTCGGGCTGTTTATTACTTTCATTTTTTGATTGGCGCGTGCGCATTACTCGCGCGTCAGCTCGTAAACTCGGTCAACTTCCGCGTTGGCACGTGCCAACTTTTCCTCACATGCTCTCTGCCTCTTACGGCTCGATCGTTCAACGCTGATGGATCAGGGTCAATGAAGCCATTCCTTTGTACACGTGATATTCGCCTCCTCCCCCCGGATTTCCCATCCCCCCCCTGCCCGAGGAATTTTATTTATAGCGGAATCAGTTATCCCGCGGTGTTTTTCGATTTACCGAAACCAGTTCCTTCCTTAAGTTCCTCTCTTATTTCTCGTATCGCCGTACGCCCACGATAAATATTAGTAAAGTAGACTTTAATAATCCAATTAATCACCGGTTTTATCATCTCGTGGGCGTTATTCGTCCCAGCAACAAAGTTTTCATTTACCTCTTAATCCATTGTGTTCTCGTAGGAACGGTATACTTGTTTCTCGTTTTTTATCAGTGCTACTTATATAGCAATAATAATAAATATAATTAATTAAGCTTTTTAATGTTCAATATAATTTCAACATATATAATGACATGCAGAATTTAATAGAAACCTAAGAAGTCGCATATTTTTCAAGGTATTTTTTATACTGCAATAGTTTTTACTTCCCCGTTTATGGATAATGTGATAGCACGGTATATCGTGCGACTGTTTCGCGAATAACATTCGGCATTCGTAAAAGGAAACGGACATCTGTAATCCATGAAAGATTAAGCGAACAGAAACATACACGGATATGCGGAATTTCGAGGAACCGACGGAAAGCGTTCGATAAGTATGATTCGACGGCGAGACGGAAAGACGCAACGACGCAACTGGTTGCACGCTAGGGGGTTCACGGAAAACGAACACCCACACCGAACACAGGAGGCCAGTTATTGAAATTAGACGGCGCACAGTAAATCGCGTGCCGTTCGACGCTAGCAAAATGCGACTCGGTGTCGCCTGGTTCCAATTATCCCCGCAATTGTTGCACGTCGCGTGCAACCACAAAGCTGAATAATTTACCTACCGTCTCCCCTAAACTATCCCATTTATTTCGCGCGCGCACCTCCCCGTTACTCCACTGTCGGACCCCACGATTCGTCGTTATAAATTCCGAATCCACATTAATCTTACTTAGGGGTTTTCCTTTTGTTTTTAATCACTTTTATTCCGGTTGATACCAGTGCTGTTTTTACGACTGTTTCTCTTGGTTACTCGTGCCACCATACTGCCAATAAATAGTCCCCGATAATATACCGTTGCCTGGTGTAATGCAAACAAGTGTTTTGCTGTGGAAAAGCAAAAAGAAGTTCGCCTGTTTGTTGGAAGTGCGACGTTCGATTGGCGAATTATGTTATAGCCGGTGTTACATAAAATTCTGTTGCGGGTATAGGATTCTTTTATCGATTTTTCATCTATCCTCTCCGTGGTATGGTATTAACTACTTATAGACTTTGATATGTGCCGCGTGTTACTGGTACCCACAGTAGTTTCTAATAAGAAAGTTTCCTGTATCTGCGACGTATGCACCGCGCTCCACGTGAATTATTCCATAGGAATGTTACAACAGATGCGGTTTATGAAATTGTCTTCGCCACTGAATTATTTCTATATTAGATTTCAATGCACTGCGCAAGACGAGCGTAATATATCGCGTTACGCGTGATTAACTATGTGTTAAGAATCGTTAGCTGATGAAAGTAAATCGTGGGATTAACGGTGTGATGTATCAATTTTCTTCGACAAGGAAAAATCATTCTCTTCCGAGACTTACACGTATACCTTTCGTTTGAACTCGTGCAATAATATATCGTAATAATATCGTAATAATATCGTAATAATTAATGCGATATTTCTCTGTCTTCGAATGTTGCAATATTCTTATTTATGGACAATTATACGTTGCAACCTCTGATTTGAACTTTGTCGTCATAATTAGATAGAACGGTATAAATTATTAATGAATATTGTTGCACGAAGTTCTGATACATGGTATTTAATCGTGTTCTTATCGCGAACCTTTTGCAACAACCGAAGAATGTTGTCCTCGGAGACGGGTCAATATGTGCGATAAGAATCGTGCAACTATGCATCGTAGAGCGGACAGAATTTTCTATAAACCCGGGAAAAATGTCCGCGGGAAAATGTAGGCCAACAAATGGCACTCTATCCAACTGCTCGGTGCTACATAGATCCGTGTAAAATGACCGGTTTAAATTCTTTATCACGTCGATGGACGATCAATTATTTATCAATTTTACCTCTCTGGTATATCTATGCGCTCATGGACGTTCGTTCCTACGCTTTCATAGAAACTCGCCTGAATGTTTCATGCAACGGTACGTTTTATATATTTCGCAGATTTCATACATTTTTCAATGTTTATTATTCCAGTATTTCTGCCAAACAGATTTTTCCGAATTCCACGTAATTATCTATCGTACCAGCTATTCGTTAGATTTAACCCTTTGCATTCGCAAGCGATTCTCAGTCGCCACTCGAGTTGCCGTAAAAACTGAATGGCGACTAAAGGATGACATTAAGATTTACTTGAGTTATATTTTATTGTTAAACGTTAAATTACCGGCAACTGGAGTCAGTTTTAATGGCGTTTCTCAGTCGCCTCTTAGTTTATTACGGCAACTCGAGTGGCGACTCAGAGTCGCCACTCTAGTACCAACTATTAAATTTTCAGGGACGAATTTGGAATGCTACTACCTGAACTATGATAATTAAAAACATATTAGAAACGTTTTTATTTATCTTAGGACAATAGACAATTATTTTCTGGTTAGCAAGTTTAATAAATATTGCACATTTATTTTTGAAACGGTGTCACGAATGGATATATCTTTTCCGTAGTATGTAAATTAACTGTCCACATATGTGGCGAAGGGGGCGAAGAGGTTAAAATAATATTCTACAATATTCTTGCGCGGTATTTCCTAGGAAAAAGAGAGTTCTGAAACTGTCTATAGAAGACTAACAGCCACGTTTCATCATAGCATTGTAATTTCTTGCATTACGTAATTTCTGGTATACAATGAAATTGCATTAAGGATAGGTTTCCGAAGAAAGAGTTGTTTCCATAGATTTTCCGCATAAAACATGAGCAAAAAATATTAGAACTTCTTCCCAGCGATAAATAGTGACATACCAGTTACATCGCTTATTTTAGTACCGTCATACGCATATGATAAAATAATACACGAAATTGGAAACTGATCTATATTTGAATCCAATAAATGAATATCCATTATTCACCTTTCGATCTTCAAAATTCCGGAATAACTGAATAGTAATCCGTTAAGTAAGAACTACTCTCCGGTAGCTTAATTTTACTCGAATGTTCTAAGAGCCAACGTTTCAAGTTAGATTTCAACGTGGAAGCGGAGTCTGCCAAAATCTGAGTCACGCGAAGATCATCCTCCCCTCTCCCCCCGTTGCTTCTCTGACGTCGATGATAAATTCAGGAACGATAGACTTTCCTCGTCGTTCCCTTTTTTCATCGACATTTTAACTATCGTTATTATCTTTACAAAGGTAGATAAAAATATTAATGATAATTGAAAACCATCCATAAAGCATACCACATCGCGTAGATAATGTGAAGTAATTAGTGTGAAGAGTAAAAAAGTATACATTTTAAAATAATATAAAAAATATACATTACACATTTTATGACTAATCACTGGTTATACATATCGAGTTGCATTCGCGTGCACTGAGATCCAGTGATTCTGCATTAGAAAGATTCCGATTTTCCTAATCGCGAATCACGTGATACCACGGTGTCGAATGATTCGCGGAAACTCGATAAAACCGCGCTATCGCCGCGATTATTTCCTACTTCAAAGTCGCTTGAGCGAACTGTACGTTTCGTATACTCCGATAAGTACGACATATCTGTTATATATGTACGTCCTAAAAAATAGCGATGGATGGAAAACATTCATTAATCGATTCAATTATGTCCATTATGGAACGTGAGTCGCAAAAATCTCTGAAAATGGAACCTTATCAATTTGAATTTTTATGGATATTGGAAACACATCTGACTCGAGTTTCAGCAATGTTGGCATCGCTGGTCACCGGTGACCCCCGTGGCATTCAACGTGTTAAACAGATTACTAAAACATGACTGTTATCATACACTTCCGGGGAATGCCGGGGATCTGGTTTATTTCTGAAATGATTTCAACGTGTTGATAAGGTATCTGTAGAAGTCGAAATAGTAATACGTGACGCTATGAACGAGGATGGAACAAAAGGCAAATTTATGATGCACAAATACTTGTCTCGATGAACATGTACTGGAAGGTAGCATGTGACATCACGACGTAATGACAATGAAAAGGCTTCCCTTGTATGTTCCTATCTTCGGTTCCCTTCGCATCGAACACCCTCCGTTGTCATCGAAACAACGTCGTTACACATATTGCGTTGCGTATACGTTGCAACGAAACGCAGCCGGGTAAGTGCATTGCATCGAGTGCACTCTGCGCGTCGGCGTATGTCGTAAGAATATATTGCATGTACAGTATCGCCTAGAAGTTTATGGATAATCGACTGGCATAATCTAGCAGATTTTGTACTGCCATTAATATTACAATTACATCTAACCCTCGATGTACACGGTGGGTTGGTACCCCGGAAATGTGTAAATGAAGATCGTGCAATTCGAATCCATATTTTACATTGAATTTAATAAATCCATATAAAACAGTATTAAGTATTCTTTTGAAATTTGAATACATATTTTTCAATGAAAGAGTATTCATTCTAGAAACGTTTGAGTAGGTTTTGATTAAGTTATAGTTAAAAAGTCTAGTGTAGTTAATCAATATTCCCTAGTTTACCTTTTTCTATATTAACCCTTTGCACTCGAAAGGCTACTCTGAGTCATCACTCAGTTTCTTGATCTAATTCGAGTGGCGACTGAAGGACGGTATTAGGATTTTATGTATTAAATCACTTTTTATTTATGTCCCTTAGAATAAATATATTTACAATTCCAGTTAATATGCAAGACTTCTATTAATCCTGAAATAAGGGTATTGAAAGATGTTGACAATAAATATATTCTAAATTGGAAGATTCTATCTATTTATAACGTAAAAAGCTTTTAATCGTTCCTTCCGGAAAAGTGTCCTTGACCACTTTCATAAGTACTGGCATTGTATGTATATCAGTCCGAGAACAACGTAGGTCCTTTCATCCACAACAGGACGTCTTATTATTCACCGGAAAACTTTCTTACGTAATCTCTACTTTTTTCGAAATTATAAGTGCTTGAGGAGTTATGACTCGTAGTGTACCTGCACCGGCGCACGTATGACGGTAATGTTTGCATATATAGGCGAGTAGTTACACTACCGGTCAAAAGTTTGGGATCACTCGCTTCGTCTTCCTTCTAACGTTTACTTTAAACGTTAAATAGAATATGAAACCTTTGTCCATTTTATAATTTTACCATTAATATTAAACTATTTTCTTACCATGCAGACACATATTGTATTGGCACCTGGGTGTAATAAGATTTTGTTACCTTTAAAATCGGTCGGCTCCGTTTATTGCTATCGGTCGGTTTTTAGTTTCCCCGCAAGAAATTACTTTACTACAAGAAGGTTGTCGAACTATGCAACAAGAAACATTACGCAAACTTGTCGGGGTACGTCAAAAATATGTAAAATAGCAATAATGAAAAAAGGGGGATACTTCGACGAATCGCGTATTAAGCGAAATGTATAATTAATATAGAATAAAATATACGAAATTTATACAACTCTTCTGTCTTAAAATATCAAGATACATCAACCTAAAGATATACCCAAAGAAAAGTATCCCATTCGATTTTATAGACAAGATATTTCATAATTTGCTTAACGATAGTAAGTGATCCGAAACTTATGGTCGGTAGTGTATATAACAATTACGCGCCATCGAGCACGCGATAAAGTGCACGAGAGAGACCGACCAAGCCTGGGGTACCAAGTGTACGGAGATAAAGCGAGAGGAGAGAGTCGGATCATTTGCGAAGGCGTACGAAGGCGAATACGAGGCACGTAACATGCACGTCAATAATAGAGATACACGAGTTTGCCGATGAAAATAATGCATTCCGCTTCGCGATTGTTCCCGGTCTCATTATTTCACGAATCTAAGTAATCGCGGTTCACCGACGCCTGCTTTTAACTCCCGGCACGCAAAGTCCACGATATAGGAAGAATGTCGTTTAGAATGAAAGTGGAAGCGAGGGTGAGGGTGAGGGATTGGCAAAGTCCGATGTAATATGTTTTAATTAACTCTTTGTAGTCAATTAAGTCAGGTATTCAGGTTTGTTTGGTTCGGGATAAATGGCTTGGATTAGATGGCCATTTAATGGATCGATTTAGGAGATTGTTAGTCGGCGGAAAGAAATTGCCGTAATTAGTGGTCACTTGGTAGATCGTTCTTCTTTTTTTGTTTTTTAAAGAGAAAGTTCGATTCCTTTTGCGATCGTATCTTCTGGAGTAGGATCACGATGGTAACCACAGGAAGTTGTGATCCAACGTTCACGTGTTTCTTTCTATAGGTCTCCCAGGATACATAATAGTGCTTAACGGCTATTTTAATGATGTCTTTAACAGTCGAGTTGATGCTGATTCACCTTAAATCCATACTAACATAAATCCTCACGTGTACGTCACGTAATGCAGAATTACGAAGAACTAATCTGCATATCGTATACCTGTCCCCTTCGATTAACTATTCTTCCAGGAACTGCAGTTCTTTCGAGTCCGCTGAATGCACGTTTTAGTTCTTCTTCGTCTCCCTTGCGCGGTACTACCATAAACGATATAAGCAGGTCTTAAGATAGGAAGAAGAGTTGACTTAACAAGTTTATTCTGGGCGCAGCTCCTTCGATGGTATTATGGAAATGAGGTCATTAACTATCTATTAAAGAACACGGAACACGAATCACGAATATCGCCGTCGGCCGTAAAATCCTAGTCCGATGATAACGCGAATCTCATTCAATTAGCAACGTAAATATTCCCCAGCATTTCGCCTAATATTTATTCAACCGTTCCTAGAAAATTATTATTTACGCCTGACATTTTTAACAACGCATAACAATGTCATTATTATACAATATGCTAAAAAACAGATTCGTACTTTTAAAGTCTACCATTTGTTACTTTCAACTTACCCCGTGTGATATATAATCTATCTAAAAAATTCGATTAATAACATAATAGTTCATCGCATATCACAGAGTATAATAATCCAATAGCATATTAATCAATTTTATTTGTTATATCAATTTTGTTTTTATATCGATTTTGTAAAAATGCGTGCAAAATATCCGTTACTTGAAATCTTACAAATGTTACTCGCGCGCAACAATATTCTTAGTTGCAAAGTTCCTTCATAATGCGAGCATAAAATTTCACGCGATGTATATTTTTTTCGCGTTCCAAGGTGTAAAGTTTTGAAAGTGCTATTCCGGTGGTAGAGGAAAGTCTCGAAACGGATGTCAAGGCAGAGAAATACATTAGCAGCTGGTCGTAGAAAAGCAAAGTTCTGCGATTCCCCCTTATACTTGCTGAACCCGTAATACCTGATTCCGCTTCTTCTCTCCTGTTGGCTTCCCCTTTCTCCTCCCCTCGGATGTTTCTCGAACGTGCCACGCTGGTTGCGGGGACCAATCGTTGACCCTTGCAACTACCTGCATTCGACGTTACGGGCATCGACTCCGGGAATGTTTCCGGATGCGCACAACCAGCGAACCTTCTCGATCTTTCCGCGTTTCCACGATGGCATATTGAGATTTCACTGGAAATTAATACGACATGAAGCCTCTCACGTATGAACATCCACCGAATGCATTTAATGCTCCTGTTGCTTCTAATGTGTATTACGTAATCCCTTTCGTAGAATCACACTTTTATATCGATTTGACGTCCACTCCGAGAAAATCCGACATAAGTCAACTTTAGATTCCACGAATTTATCACTGTTTGTTTAATTGAGACGACGCTGTGTTTCGTAGTGGAGGAATAATCGATTTGCGAAGTTAAAAGAGAAATCGGGTAGACAATGGTAAGAGATATCGTAACGAACATCTGTCTTTGAGTCTCTAGTCAGAAGCATTTTCTATGGAAAAATGGTTGGTGATTAATAAAATGGAGACTCTTTCTATTTCCTAACGTCTTCCTCTAGTTTGATCGTAAAGTCTTAAGAATTGATTCTATCTTGAACTTCCTTAAATTGTCAAAGAAATCCAGCAATATGGAAGTGGTATATGATGGTGGCTGATGTTCTCGTAAAGCTCAGCCACGTTACGATAAAAGTACCTATTCTTGGCCTGCATGGAGACGAAACGACGAGATATATTTTCGTCATCGGACAAAATTACAGGCATCATTTTACGTTATTGATGTACAAATCAAATCGTGGCCCTGTGTTGACGTGGGTTGACGACTACGGGTATGGGTAAAATCGATAGTACTTGTCGAGTCTTCTCGTTGGTCCAGGTCCTCTTTCCCTGGTTCACGAAGCGTGGGTGGTCTGGAAATATACCTATAGCATATCCACCCTTACGAAACTCCTCTCCTATTTCCACCCCGGTGCCGTGCACTAAGAGGGACACGTACACTCGTTCTATGTGTATAGGTACCCTACGTGTATACCATATTCGAGAATATAACCATCTACGTTCACTACCGTGTTCATTCAGTGACGCCCACGCGTTCTTCGCCGTGACGTCATCGAAAGAACTCCGGCTGTCTACGGCGTAGCTCGTTCAAGAGGAGGGAGCGATACGCCGATATAGGACAGCGCTACTCCACTGGTCAATACTTCAATTTAGATTTAACGTTCGAATGATCGAAGATTGATTCCGGAATCGATTAATTGTCCTCCGCTTATCGTAGACTCCGGATAATTACTGGAAACCCCGAGTTACTTCTCGAACGTAAAAAACCCTGTCCAAGAATCTACAAGCATGTGGAAGTATCTAGAAGAATACAGAAGTATCTAGTAGAGTCTCGAAGTACCACGTAATATCTGGAAAGCTATAGTTACGTGTGGACGTAATGTTACGCAACACAACGTAAGGACCCGCTAATTGTACCCGTTCATATATTTACGTATAAGACCATTGAATTAAGTCACTTCAGTCGAAAAGCCCTAGAGAGTATATCGGGTAAATCTTCCGACTGAATACACTCGAGAATGCTTTCAGAAATACGAACTTTCCATACTCCATTACGTCGGACGTACACCATAAATATTCTATAAGGCAAAAAGATATGAATTCTTGTTCGCGTATAGATCGTAAGGCGATACAGCATGTTGCTGATACTTGTTCTAGGTCTCCCTTCCGATTTACGTGAACGATTCTGGTGTACATCGCAAGTAAACGCATACTCCAATTACACTCGAGAAGCATTACTATTTGGAATATCTCCGGGAATTGTTGTCAATGTAGATCAGAATTTTTACGACAGTGGGAGAGCTTTGTAGTTTGCCCTCCTCGTAAGTACGCCACTGTTTCTGGTGGTGTTGCGCCGCCGCCGCCGCCACCGCCGCCACCGCCGCCGCCGCGGACACCAGTTGGCTTGATTCGCCTTTCACTCCGGTCGCCTCAGTTCGCTGGTGCTTCTCATCAGCTACGGATCTCTTCGTCTACTGAGAACGGATACGAAACGAGCATCGAAACTGTTAGGTACATATTCGCACGTTTCTCGCTGGGATTTCACTTCCGATATTCCGTTTACTAATCATTCGTAAGTGAATATACACTCGGTTTCTCTTTGCGAGTTGTGTTTGAAGAGGAACGAGCCGTGCGGTGAAATTACGTATCGTTTAGAGATCCTTGATTCCTATAGTTCGAAGGATCTTCGTATCCTGAAGAGATTTATCTCCTTGTATCACTGTGCGGAACTTTTGGTCGAGATTAGTGATGGGCATTGAATTAAAATAGCCGACATCTTCGAATAGTTCGTGTGGTAAGCTTTGAGTGGGCGTTTATAAGTGATGATCGATATATTTGTGTTACGTTTAATCTATTGTATAGAATCGCGTCGTATCGTCGTGGATCGTGATACGGATACAGAAGTATCGAACTTATCTGGATTGCAATCAAATTGTGCATGGCGCGTGTAGTTGGTGGTTGCCACAGGTGGTGCCAGTTTTCTCAGCTTTTATTCCCCGATTGCGCCGATGTTCCGTGCTTCCAGTATTGTGCTCCTTTTGGTAGTTCACCGAGTGAAAGTTCAGCCGCCAGTTTAGTGGATCCCCCAAGTGAATTGCGTTTTTTATGATAATTGGATAATTCACCGATTATACATTTCTTGCGAAATACTTGACATTAGGCGTTACATAAATTCGCTGCCTCTGTAGTTTCGAGTCTGATACATTTCCGCAGCTATTTCGTAAGTGGATATACGGATTATTTAATGGATCTTCGAAAGGGATAAAACTTCATGGTATTTTAAAGTGTAATTCGTGATATTAATTAACGAGATTATATTATTACCATAAAATTCATTACAAGTCTTATAATTATAATCTTGTTTTACACTAAACATAATAAGTATATATGTCTTAAAACTAAGTTTCGGGGAGTTAGAATAAACAAGTGATTTTCGAATCGTAGGAAGTTCGATTAATTTGCCGCACAGTGGAACGTTTTACGTACGTATGAAAAGTAATGACTGGTGAGAACTGCGGCTAGGTTTGCAACCTGCTTGCGAACATTGCATACCCGGACGTAACCTCGTGGCATTTCTAAATGTGCACTCATACATTTTGCGCACCTCGGCATACATATATCGTAGGGCACGTTTAGTAATAATAAAATGTTAAACTTGCGTTTCTAATGTCTAATTCCAACCTCGATACGTAACCATGAAATATTCGATTTAATATAAAAGCGTCGACCAATGAAATTCATAGTTAAAAGATATCTCATCGTAGAACAGGATGTTGCATTCATTTGTGCATTCATCTGGCTTCAATCTCTAGTAAATGTTAAATGTTAGCAGTTATTAGCGCGGATTCTTGAGTAGCATATATGTACATAGTAATGATAATAGAAATTTGCTGATAATTATGAAATTGAATTTGTTCCTGGAAGCGGAACATTTAATAAGTGATTGCATTTGATTTGTTGTTGCAGTGTGGCTCCCTGGAGATTGGCGAGGAACGCCAGCGTCGGGTCGCTATGATGGAGTCCCTCTGCCAAGTGAACGGCAATAAGACCAACAGCAATGGAGGCAGTAACAACGAGACTAATAATAACAACAATAGCAACAACAATAATAATAACCCGGAGTGTCCTGATCCCCAACAGAGATTGGCGGTGCTAAGTTTCGAACAAGTCCGACGGCTTAACGATGTGATGAACGAAGTGGTCAGCATTCATGGTAGAGGAAACTTTCCTACCTTGGAAGTTCGACTGAGAGACCTCGTAACCGTGGTACGCAGTAAACTGGAGACCGATCCAAGTAATGGCGGTGCTGGAATGAGGGTACGAGATATACGTCTGAATGGTGGCGCAGCTTCCCACGTTTTGGCAACCGAGTCTCAACCGTACAACGATCTGGACTTGATCTTCGCTGTGGAGCTCTCGAGTGGACGAAATTATGATAAGGTCAAGGCCGCAGTATTAGGCTCCCTGTTCGATCTATTGCCAGAAGGAGTGAGCCGCAAACGTATCACTACGTGCAGCTTGAAGGAAGCCTATGTTAGTAAGATGGTGAAGGTTAACAACGACGGTGACCGGTGGTCCCTGATCTCCCTTGGTAACTCGCGAGGGCACAGAAACGTCGAACTCAAGTTCGTGGACACGATGAGGCGGCAATTCGAATTCTCGGTGGATTCCTTCCAGATCGTACTTGATTCCCTTTTACTGTTCTACGAGTGCAGCAAATTACCGATCGGTGAAAACTTTTATCCCACCGTGGTGGGTGAATCCGTCTATGGAGATTTCCAAGAGGCGCTCTACCATCTACACAAGAAGCTCATCTCGACGAGGCATCCGGAGGAAATACGTGGCGGCGGTCTCCTCAAGTACTGCAATCTCCTCGTGAAGATGTACAAAGCTTCCCAACCAGACTATATAAAAACCCTCGAGCGGTATATGTGCTCGAGATTCTTCATTGACTTCCCAGACATAAGCCAACAGCGCGCTAAGCTCGAGAACTACCTGTGGAATCACTTTGTTGGACCCGAGGAAGAGGCCCTTAAGTACCAGTACCTGATGTTGCTCCACAGTGTCGTAGAGGAGTCCACCGTCTGTCTAATGGGTCACGAACGACGACAGACCCTTGCTTTAATCGAGAACCTCGCCTACCAGGTGTTCTGTCAGGAGCAACAACAACGGTTGACGAATCATCAGCAAGCACCACCGGGCCCACCGACCACATACGTCTATGCCAATGGTTATTACTATGCTCCTGTCATACCCACCGCGTGCTACACGTGCACCTGCAACTCTTGGATGGCATGCTCGTCGTGATGCGACATTACTAACGACACCGATGCCATCGTTGCCACTAACATTGCCATCACTACCGCATCAACCACTATCAGCACCTTTACCGACCCCAACAGTACCTCTACATCCACTACCACCCCTGATTGTACGTACTGGCGCCCACACACTAGTTACAACTATGACGACTATGACGACTATGACGACTATGACCAGTGTCGTTATCATCATCTTCGAGATATCTATTACAATTCATTCGGGCAACCTCAAGACGAAGTGGGCGTACATGGTGGATCGATTTTCTATGATTACAAACCCACTGAAGACTGTTTCATCCTCAGTTGACGCCTGGATTTATTAGCGATCGCTGACACGGATCCCGAGTGACGGAACAGTGAGCTTTTACCGAGATATAAATGATATAGTGAAGACTGGTATAAGTGACGACGCGCCCAAATTGCATCGATAAATCAAAGGTGTCTCCGAAATTAATATGCGCGGCGTTATCTAATGGTAGAGAAAGGACGATTTGCTAAGAGAGCTCGTAACAGGGGAAGAGAGGACTGAACGCGTGCGGTGAAGATTCAATTGCGATATCGCACGACTTCTCGTACCTCTCGTCAACTGTCTTTTTCCCCCCCCCCACTTTCAACGTCCTCGGCGAGATCAAAGTTGCGGTAGGTTGGTACTAATTGTCGCGGAGGGAGGACCAAAAAATGATGGTACTGGTTTGGGTCGTAAAGCGTCGACCAAGAGACTACAAGACTCCAAGAAACAATGTGTTGTGCCTAAAGTATAAACGAAAACAAAAAAATATTTGAAAGGACGAAACCGTTCGAAGGAACTAAAATGCTTCTGTGCGTGTCGTAATCGATATAGATCAAATAAACCGGCCGCATATATATTATACAGTTATGAAAAACTGCGTTAAACACGCTTAGAATCTTAGCGTCCGGAGATAAACAGGACAATGTGCACCATCCTCTTTTAAAGTCATTCCGGACCATCGAGGATTAGCTGATGGAAGACGAAGGACATGCAGCCAGAAAAAGAAAAGATATATGGAAGGTGGTGTGTTCCAGGAAGAAGAAAAATCGAAGGAAGCAAGTTGCGAAGACGTTCTGCGATGCAATGTTAATGAAGGGCAAGGGACAGAAATATGTTGATCGGCGACTTAATGAAACGACTTAAAAACTAAAAAAAACACGACTTAATCGCGAAAAAAAAGCATCTCGTTCCAGTCGCCCATTTTCTTCAAACGATTAGAGACGTGTGCTAAGAGAAGGTAGTGGGAAAGATAAACCTTACGGGGTGACGTTTGCTATAAATATTATATATATATATTTAAATATATAAATACATGTATAAATCTATGTATAAATATTAATGTGTGGCTGTGAACACATTTCGTTTAGATACTATGTAACGTGATAAGATTTATTCGAGGATGAGCAGCACGATCGGTGCGGTAAGAGCTGTAACCCAGGAGGGGGGAGACGTTTCCATTCCTTTCTTTCTGTCATTTCCGCGGGAACCAACGCGACTTATACACACGTATATATAATATGTATATTAACAAACTCACACGCACCGCGTCTACACACATGCATACCATACGCTCGTGCACGGAAGAATATACGACACACAGATACAGATAACAAAGTACACAGTGATCGCCTTCAGAGAGCGTCAGAACTCCTTGTTTGACCGTGCGAGCATGCGCGCTTTTGCAGTCGGAAAGTTCTGGCCGCGAGAAAGAGTCCACTCGAGCGGATCCTCGAAGCGTCAAAGGACGTAAAGTTTGATTTAAACTAGTATCACCTCAGATTTCACGTAGTAGAGAAACGCGATGTAAAACGGGGGTGGGGATACCGTAATCTGTATTCCATTGGAGGATACGCGTTGCAAAGAGACGACAATAATGTACACCGCAAAAGTACTGATCGGGTGATCTTTCTAAGCTACCCTAGTCTCACGTAGCAGCAGCCAAGCAGCAACGGCGGCAACGGCGGCAACGGCAGCTTGCATAACTTTCTTTATTAGATACCGTAATTATTTAATACCACGAGCGAGAGTATCGATACGCTGCTATAAACTCTGTATATCTCTACGTCTAACTCACAGCTGTTAAAGAACCAAGCGGGTCCTCTGTGTGTGTATAAGCATTATATACATACACAGAGAACACCGCCATAGGGCACGGATCTCCGTCGCGAAAGATGTGCGTGTGTCAATACGTAGAGAGGATGTGTGAGGCTTATACGTATCTCCCTCCCTCTATCTATCTATCTATCTCTCTCTCTTTTTCTCTCTTTTATGTGCGTGTCCGTATCGACTGGTGACCCCGTTAGTTAGCTCAGTCACTCACTTTATTCGCTTGCTCGCTCGCTCGCTCGCTTGCTCATTCGCTAGGATACTAGCAGGCCTCGTTCGCTGGCTCGCTCACTCACTCTTCCTTTCAGTTGGCAAGCGAAAGTAAAGGCCTAATAAAAACCCCGCAAACTGGTTTTTCAGGTATATCGCGTGTTAATGCTAAGGAGGGCCCGGAGTCCTGGCTCTGTGCACCTAGTGCACTTCTATCGTCGGCCTATTGCCTATCGCTCTACTATTACCACTACTACTGTTATTACCGCCTCTACTACCACCACTATTACTCTTACTACGCGAACTATTACTATTACTATTACATTACCGTCGTTATAACTAGCACAATCACTGTTACTAGCAACGATGCTCTTGTTTCTGCTGGTTAATTCCCTCGTCGCGGATACGAAGGATACACACGTAGTATGTCGCGCCACACATACGTCACTCCCACTACGCTTCTCAAAATTTGATTACGAGGCTCCCATTCGGGGATACGATAAAACTATTATTCCACGGGGTACGATGCTCCTCGCACGAATTTCGACTTGTTTGTGCCCCCCGTCGCTCAATCGTCCATTAACGATGTCATTTAATTCGTGTCATTTCGTGTGACGATCTCACAATGTTCGAAAGCATTTTTCGAGTGACGGAGAATCGTGCCTCGTACGAATATCTCTGCGGGCGAAAGTTTTAGATAATTAAACATAATTACACGATCATACTTCACGTTCCATTAGAAATTCGTATTATCGATGAATTATAATTCTTTCGAGTCCTACTTTCGTTCTTTCGACCCCGTTCTTTCGAACGATCATCGTTCTTTTTAAAATCGACGAAGCTTTAATTTCGATATTGATATATTATTGATTTTTTTTAACCTGTTCCTGGAGCATCGATCATCCCTCTGGCTCCGAATACAATGTCATAATCAAAGATAACGTAACGATCGTATCGAATCATGAAATTTTCCTTCGATAGGAATTTAGGGATAGACGAAGTACTTGGTAATTTCGAGTATAAAATAGTACAAACTTTACCGGTAGTATCATAGTGGATACTCCCCTCGAACTTTTCCATGGAAATCCTGATCCAAGTTATTTCCTTCAAAGCTTTTTAATATATCGCGATATGAAACTTCAGGCAATAAGCCGTCGAGCTTCGAAGTATTTCCGCATCATTATTCGCGTTACTAATCATTGTGTATCGTCATCGTGTTCATCGAAAAGTGAAAAAGAATGAAAACAGAATGAAATAATATCGAAGCCCCATCGTCATATTAAACTCTTTCTGACCAAAAATCTCTCTGTTTTTTTTTTCTCGAGCTCATCCACGTTCACACCGATTAGGCACATGCTTTAATTCGTTAGCCAATGATGAGCTTTAAAGAGTTTTTAATTGTCTTTTCCAATCGAGATCACTCCGTCGAGCCTTCGATTTACGATTTCGTTGATCCAAGAATCCGGTAATTTTTATATGTAAATTCAACTCGTGACATCGAAACACACACAAAAGCGAAGACCCTGTCGAAGAAGATTTTTGTTTGTGTGAAGGGAGTGAGATATTTATATGTAATGGAGAAATGTTATTGTTATTTTACTCTCATACAGTTGAAGGTGTAAACTTATGAGAATTCGATAATCGTTTTTAAAGCGATCGTGTGAAGTATCAGTTTGTTTATAATAAAAGACAATATTCCTTCACCATAGTCCGGTGAACAAAAATCTGTTGTACATACAATATTCGACTACCAATTCTCACATTCGTTTTACCCAGTGCGCCTAATTATTCTTCAACCTCAATCACACGTTTCGTTTCATTCAACGAGAAACATTTGATACCGTGATTTACTTTCGTGCAATCGCGTAAAATGAATTCTTTCGTGCATTCAGTAAATCCCACTTTTGTTTATTAATCATAGCGTGATAAACACAAAGGAATACGTGGATTGATCACGATTTTCACGGAAATCTGCGTGTTTTGAATCGTCGAGAGCCATCGCGTCATTGAAATTCCTTCCCTCTACGTCAGAAATCAATTGATACGGCGAATCACAATCGATACACGAGTTATCTTTTCTTTTCTGCCGAAGACTACCACGAACGATAACTTATAATCTGTGTTGACATTAGTCAACGTTGACTGCATTAAAAAGCATCGATCACATTGTTTTGTTAAGGCATCCTATCGGACTACCGGTGTGGAATCGTCCGACCAATCGTCACGAAGCAAAGGCGCACTGATATCATTGTTACGAGAGCTTCACCGTATAAATTCCTAAGTGATCGTAACATAACCTATAATCCACGCGGTAGATTTTTAATTCGAGTACAATCTACGTATATTTTAATTCCTTATAATACCGGCATCGAATACTTACAGTTCTCGAACGATAAATTGGAGGACCAACGAACAATGAGAACTCGTAGAATTCCATCGTCGCATTAAACTGAATCACGGTAATTAATCTTGGAAAAAAAACGTAGCGATTAATCTTCGAATGAAAATTTCATTTCGAATGAAAGTGGTAGGCGATTTTTTTAGACGCGCTTTAAGTATCAAGTTAGAAACATAAATTTATGGGAGATTGAATCTGTTCTATTTTTTCTTACGCATAGATCGTTTCCCTTTTTTTAATTCGATAGTCATTTTGTGATACGCAACAAAGTGGAGATAGAATATCTGGATAGTTTTAATTTCCATTAAGTATATCGGACGATAAAAATTTAATATCGATTATACTTGTCATTGAATCCGTCGTACGATGCATAATAATTTCGTACAAATTAGCGGTGGCACGTTTTCCAATAATCTTTGACATTGAAAATCCGATGATAACCGGGCGAATTATCCGTGTCCCGGATTGTAATGTCGTTAATAAATAAAAGCTTTTTTAATTTGTCACACTCCCGCCACGTTATTGCGTTTCTTTGATTAGAATAATGTCACGCTGGATTTATGTTGAAGTTGGCGTGCATTTGTTCGATTCGTTGACAAATGGTGGACGTATTATGATAAGATATATCGGTGTGAAATAACGGATTAAAATGGGTGCATTTATAAGAACCCTAATTAACGATTCGATGATTGATTTGCAATCATACATCGCGTACGATTAAGACTTAGTATATTACTATACTCATGTTAAAAGATCCTAACAATTATATCCAAATATTTACCAATTGATTTTCGAACTTCGCAAGATGCAAGGGAGATAATCAATTTAGATAAAAACAAGTAATTAACACCGGAAGAAATTAAAAGCCAGGAATAATACATGTTTATATTAATGTTTAACCCTTACATGATTCGATGGTTTATATTAACCCTTTGCACTCAAAAGGCGACTCTCAGTCACCACTTTACTATCTTGCGGTAATTCGAGTGGCGACTCAGAGGCGACATTAAGTTTCATTCCACTTACTTTTCGTTATTGAATTTTAAATCTCAACAGTTGGAGGAAATTTTAATGTCGTCTTTTAATCGTCGCTCGAGTTGTAATAAACTGAATGGCGACTGACAGTCGCCACCGAATGCAAAGGATTAACCCATTCGACAAAAAATCCTATAAACACCAACATATAACTTAGTCAAAACGTACTCAAACATTTTGAGACCGAAAGTGTAACCTATCTAAAAACTCACGTTTGTGTTATCCAGATTCTTGTAAAAAATCTCAAAGCTGGTGCGAATGTGTTAACACTAAAACTACCAAAGGGGTAAAAATGATATGTCTGCCATTTTTAGTGAAACTATTCGAATATATCACGATGAATTGTTTGAGATTTGATATGCTATTATTTTATATACATAACGCAAATAATAGAATCCATTAATTAACTTAAATCCTTCAGTCATAATTTATATATAAATCAATATGTAAAGCATGAAATAGCATATTTTCGGTAGTTCCAGTGTTAATAACCATAACTTTTCCAAACGATACTTGCCACTGCTAATTATGATTCCTAATGATTGAAGTGCAATCAGTTGCAATACCTTTTTCTTTTTCCTTGGAAGAAGAGAGTGAAGATCGGTTTGGTAAAAGGATGGTTATTGGTTGCATCGAATGTTAAGGGCCACCATAAACGTGTTTTAAATGGTTACCATGAGAATGACACGGGTTTCCTATGGTTTCGATAACATATTTCCATATAAACACAAAATTGTTCCTCGCGTTTGGAGGGAAAAGAGAGAGAGTGAAACGACACGTTGAGATGAAACTGAAAGTTGACGAATTTACGATGCAAAAGGGCACATGTTCTCTCGCCTTCATACACGTATGTAACACGTACACACACTCATAAGCATAGTTTCATACGTACATCATTTACATACGTGACATACGAAGCGAAACCATTGCGTTCACACTCAACCAGACAAGAAAGAGATTTCGAAAGACTCTTTCGTTTCCCGCGGCTTGCGGAGAAATTCTTAATCAAGTTTAGATATAAAGTGACTGTTAATGGTCGCAGATTCTAATGTCGGTCTCAGGAATAAAAGAATGACGAATTGCATAATATAAGCGTATTAATTAGTCGATGTTTATCAGCGAAGTATCTCGACCAGTGACTTGCATCGAGCAAAGACACGAAATCTTTAAAAAAAAAAAACACCCTTAACCCTTTCAGTTTTCTATTCGATTGTGAACCAATCTTCGTAATCTCTCCGTGAATGTAAATCATAGAATTTTCTCTCTTTGACGAAATGCATTCGATCGAATCTCGTCGATTCGATGATAAAGCACAAAATCCGATTGTCATATTAAATCAAGAATTAAGAATCAAAATCTAATGTAATATACTCGATAAATGGAGTTCGATCAAGTTTTCTCTTAATATTCGTGAATTAGCTTACGAAGCAATCGTTATATATATATTGTATACTCGAGAGAAGAGAATTAATTACGATATCGTCGTTGTTAATCAAGCAATGGGAATTACAGAGATTTTATATAACGTAATATCACGGGTTAATGACACACTGGAAGGGTTAAATCAAAGCATTTGCGGAGGAAGCTGGAAATTATTAGGTTCTTCCATAAGTGAGTGCGGTTTTGTCGAATATGAAAAATTCCATTTGTTTCTTCAAATATTTCATACAAAACTAACCATGTATTCTCCGGCATTATTTCATAATCACATAGAACAATGAAAAGTATAAAGGCTATCGAATCACGTATAATGCATAGCTGAGTAATAATAATTACGAGATATATTCAATATAAAATGAAAACCATACGAACTTATGGACGTACCCAATATTATAAAATACTTAAATAAAAGCAGTGTGTTTGCGGCGCGCAAGAAAACATGTTTCTATACCCCCCTCTCCTTGTTTCGTTGAACCGTTTAATCGAAAACCTATCACTTCTTTTTACTATTACGATTGTCTTTCATTGTCACTCGAGACAGCCCGATTCTCACTTAAGCGCTTGAAGGTACACCATTATTAATATTGTACCTATGTACCATTTAATAAATCTCTAAATAGTAGGCACACGTGTCTCCGAATACTGTACGTACATTACCGTTATATTTTAATACAGGATCATGCAAAACTTATCGAATCTTATCTCCCTTATTAATATCCGTAAACGCCTAAGGGAGCTAGCCGTATAGCGTAGTACAATGACTATTCAAAATGAATGAACATAATAGCGCAGCCGCAGGACAAAAAGAAAACTGTTTACGAACAAAAAAAAACCTACTATCGTCCTTAGTGTTTATATAGAGCTACCCGTACGAATTTTTAATCCTTTAATGATCCTCCTATCGCGCGGAATGAAGAACGTGGTGAAAGGAAATGGATAATGGGAGAAAGACTAGGGTCATTGAAAAAGGTAACAGACATGTATATACACGCGTGACTTATATACATATGTATATACAATATACACCGGCGTAAACGAATAAGTCGGAGTTTGGTGAAAATACTATCTTCAGCAAGATACGGTGATCCGAATGATGGAATCGATGTAAAGTCTATCGATTTCTTGCGATAATACGACCAAGACTTGTCTGTGGAAAGATAGATAATAATGAAAAGTGAGAAAAAAATGTAATTTAAAAAAATGTTAAATCCAAAAAAAATTAAGGAACCTTGATTTAGAATTTAATTCGTGATAAAATGTGAGAGCATGGTCATATTTTTGGGTGGTCTTATTATTGGAAAGAAATCGATGTAATTTTACCTTACCTTGCCAATCTATTCTAATACATAATTCGAGAGAAATGACGTTCTATTATCCGTGGTGTAATTTGCTGCTTGTAATTATTCTATCGATCACACGTCTGTCAGGTTGGTGCGACTCGTTACGATATCGACACACGTGGAAGAAATGAAACCGTAGCACGGAATTGGATAGTTATGTCACCGAGATGAGACCAAAGACATTGATTTCGCAAACTGAGAGAATTCGTGCTTACGTTTCGTGTTTACGAAGCAAATGAATGTTTTTACCTTGCTTGAGAATAGTAGAGACACCGACTGACGTATGTGGACATGCGTGAAGATTATGCACGCGTTTGTGTGCATAATGAATCTCTATCGATTATCGATGCCAGATTTGAGAATCTTAAAATACGAATTTGATAAATGATCAATGTATGACTGGATTAAGATTATTATTCCCAGCTTGATCATCATTTAAGTTCCTAATTAATGTATCGTATTAATTCCTTGGAGTTCTGATTTTATCGGTCAAAGTTCAAGTCTTGGCATTCGAAGAATATTTCGGTTATAAACGAAGACTTATTCTAAGTCTTTTTTAAGGTCTTTTTCTGTGGCGATTAACGATTGAATCTTACGATATAAATGTTATACGTTTATTTTCTTAATTCAGTTTGCGTGATAAATAAAAGATTTGAATTTCGAATTAATTGCTGCGAAAGCAAGTAATCATATAACCAGCTCCAATATAAGATTCCAGAAATTAAACGATCTTTCTACCACAAATCCAGCGATATGGATCCTTGGATTTTGGGGAGAAAAGTACATTTGTTTCACTTGAAATCTGGCACTGATAAGCGTGCACACAATGATGATAACAGAGCGCGTGTATGTGATTGCATCAGTGATACGCGGAGAGAACAACAAGGGAGGATGCGTGACTGCGGTGAGATATGTATATCGACCATGTTTAAAATAATTTTTAAGAATGTTACAAATGAAATACAGCGTGTAGATCTTTCATATGTATATATGTATATGATGTACGTGTAATCCTGTTTTTTTTGTTTCTCAAATCGACATCAATCGAGCATCCATTTCATTCCCAAACAAGCTCACCTTTCGAACGTCCTTCATCCGAAAGTCCTCGGTGAGTTTTGCAGCGGTAGAAAAAGACAAACAGGGAGGAAGAGATCAAGAGATAAAGAGATAAAGAGATGTGTCAATGTCGCGAAACTAATTCCAACCGATGGGAACAGCTTGCACCGTAATTTCTACGTCCGATTAGGGAGTATAATGAATTTTTTATCGTAACCTTTAATTAAGGGAAAAGAAAGAAAACGAGCGGTGTAAACGAAGATTTAAACAGACTGATTTCTAACGTTGAAACGACGATAACTTCTTATTACTAAGAGGAAGCTACATATGTACAAATGCAACAACCTCCCGGTCCCCGTCCCCAACCCTTGACCACCGACCCCCTGACTTGACTCTAGCTTAAGATAACGATCATATTTAAGAAATATTGTCATCGACGTAGTCAGAGCTAGATGATTAGGTAATTATATAGTGACCAGGCTGAATATAAACTCGTCTGGGAATTCTAACGTCGTATCGTTTCTTTACTCTTTTCTTGTAATAATAATTTCTAAAAGTACGCGCATCGATTGTCACCTTTTTCGGTGCGACTAAGTAATAATTCCTTTACTAATCATTTACGATACACGATTTCCTTTTAGACACGAAAAAAAATTGGGCTCTAGAGGGTTGAATTAAGTTTTAATAATTGTGTAAACAAACTAAAATTTTATTCGGCTAGATTAGTGGGAGCTGTGTTACGTGATCCTCTTATGCCGAATCGCACGAGGAAAAGAGAAACAGAGGAAGATAGAGACACGGGATTGTGCAAAAAGAAAGAAACAAGAAAAAGATCAAAATGACAAAGCGGATACTTGGTGCCGCCACGATAGGTGTTGCCGACATTACGAAAGTAAAAGCAAAAGTGAAATTTGATCGAGGAAACTTTTTCTCGCCCGAAGAAATACGAGACATTTATAATATTTTATCAGTTACATTCCATTGATCGGCAGAATGGTATAAAAGAAAACAGGAGGAGTGCCTAATACATGCGCGCGACGATTGGTTTTTATGAAACTCGTTTTATGAAAGTCATAATGAATTTTTTTACGGTCCAAAGAATTCCGGAAACCGTTTGATTACAATTTCAATATTTCGTTGATTATTCAGGTCTTTATACGTATATCGTATTTGTGCGGTTTGTGACCCCGCAAGCAAATAATATCCGAATATCATAATAATAATCTTGATATTAATTTCAAGCTTGAATATATTTATTTTGTAATTCACGATTGGTTCGATTATATGTAATTTAATCGTTTAAGTCTTTCTGGTGGAAATTATTTTTGAGTCGCGTACATTCAGTTAATTATTACCTTAAAACGTATAAATTTTATTTAAATGAGTTTGTTTAAGTTAAGTACAATATTCGTTACTATCTTGGTATTCGATGTTTCATGTACTTTTACAGAAACATTTGCAATGGTAAAAAGCATTGGCGGGAATGTCCCGTTTGAGTACGTTTTGACTAAGTGATATGTTGGTGTTTATAGCATTTTTAGTCGACATATCTTTATTCAGCAAAATCTCGCGAATTTGCCGCGTAACATTCGGCTAAAAATGCCACGATGCAAAAGTTTTAATATTAGGGATACCGGAAAGTAGTCAATTATTTTTCGTATACTTTATGAAACTCCATTTATTTTTTCGTATTAAACATTATTCTATTAGATAATCTCCATCGTTATCTATGATCCTAGACCAGCGATCCATCAATGCCATAATTCCCATTTCGAACAAATCAAATTCTTGATAAGTAAGTAATTTAGATTACTTTCTAGTATCCCTAATAATTTTTAGAATTCAGATATGTCGAACGTTCCATGGGCTACTATTGATAATGCCATTTCCATCAAGTACCAGAATATAATTGGTTTATCATGTTAGAACGTACATAACCCTAAAATCCTTTATATAAATCCTGGATCTTTCAGTTAGAATAATTGTTTAAGAAGCGAATAATTTTTTTAAGAAACAAGTATCACGTACTCAGAAATATGCGATTGTTTAAGAAGCCAAGGTGAAAATGAGTGGACGCGAATGTGTTAATGGAAGTATTTGCAACTTATAAAGTGCAGGATATTAAATATATAAAAACTCTCACACTTTTATCATCGTCAGAATTGGATTTCAATCCCATCACTTTAGTGGGTGATGCTACATACTTCGAGAACAATATTCTTTTTATACGAAATAAATCGAGTTGGATTTTCCAAGGGATTCATGAACGAAGAGAATCCTCATTTTTCCAAAATGCAGTGTTTTTTTGCAAGTGTTTACATGGACGATCATAGGAAGAGTCGTAAGAACGATGTCCGAGCTGGCATCACCTAACCAGGAAGTAGATCACGCAAACGAAGCGGAAGCTCCGCCACTTCCGGCCACTCGTCGAAGATGTTCTGTTTAAAGCATCCTGTTATCGTTTTAAAGGTACACGATTATTGTGATTATGATTATTCGATCGGAATGTTTTTGTTGGTAAAAGATGAATCTGTTTTTACGAGATTTTGGTAAAAATCGTGTTTAGAGACACGCAAAAATCTTAAATCCAAGTTTATAATAATTTAAAAATTAATAATCCATACATTTAATTTATTGTAATTATGGAAATCTTAAATATTTTACATTTTGATCTGAACTATCATTATATTTACTTTAATAAAATATAATAATATAATTAATTGAAACGGCAATACATAAAAATAGGTTATTACTGAATTATGATTTATTTTTACTTCTTCTTGTTTATGATTTAAATGGTGGATTTTTATGAGTTCAATTTGAATATAATAATTTGAGAAATATAAAAATATATTGAAATAGTTGAATCGGCAAACGTAAACCTTAAAGAAACAGATGTGAAATATCAAGAAAGTAAATCATAGTAACAAGTCATAGGAAAGATCGATGGATCAAGAAAAAGATGCGAAATATTAAAAAAGTGAATAATAGTAACAAGTAATTGGAGAGATCGATGGATCAAGAAAAAGATGTGAAATATTAAGAAAGTATATTATAGTAAGAAGTAATAGGAGAGATCGATGGATCAAGAAAAAGATGCAAGGAAATAAGAAAGTAAATAATAATAACAAGTAGTAGGAAAGATGGATCAAGAAAAAGATGATGCGAAATATTAAAAGAATAGTAAGAACACTCGATGAATCAAGAGAGCGATGGGAAATAATGAATAGTATGAAGAGATAAAAGGATCGGCCTATCAAGAGAAAGATAGGGAATAGTAGGAAAGTACGGAAATAGTAGGTTCTCTCGGTCCTCCAGAAATAGAAACGCGATCGCGTCGAACTGATAAGCTTGTCCTTGAGTTCCTAGCGACAGCCGGAAGTCCACTCGAGCGTTCGTCGTGTTTGTCGGTGAACCGAGATTGTGCGCTTGGCTTCCGGCGTTGATTTTAAAATATGCCTGTCAAACGACAATTATTTCACGAGATTTTACTACTTTTTATCCACTTTGCATTTCCATTTCAACGCCTTTCTTGCCCCGTGATTTTCCTTATCGCCTTAATGGTCGATAAACATATTCTTCCTTCTTCCTCCACGGAATCCTTCCAATCAGATTCCACGATAATAAATTAACGTGCTAAATGTTTGTATTTGTGCGAGAAACGTCGTCACACCAGTACTTACACTTTTGCGAAGGTACATTACGTGGAAGTAGTAACGGAATTATTAATTAAACGCCCGAAAAAGGCGGCAATCGTTGCGTGTACTTTAAGAATTATTATTTCAATAAACAATCAAATGAAATGAAAAATACTGATAGACGAGTATGTGACTTGAAAGTTACATGGAAGTATAGAGGGATATTATAATTATATTGGATAAGATATCATCTTAAGTACAATGGTATCAACCGAATTTTTAATATATTATACAATATTATATTATATCATTATTTGAGAATTATGAGAGGTATAATTCCAATTCAACTCGCAATTTAACTCGTCGAATTTGCTACTGTTTATTGATATTTTACGCGCGCATACCTAGCGTACGGTAATTATAATGATTATTATATATTAATGGATTATCGGCGATTTACTAGTAATAATAATGATGATAATCACGATAATCACACTAAAGATTTTACTTTATTCGTTTGTATATCAAGACAGGAATACATATATGTAATCGAGAGGCGCACTTACACGTACATATTACATCGATTGGGAGAGAAAGAGAGAGGTGAATGTTTAGCGAGTTATTAGAGTGCATATATGGGCATCGATCTGATTGGTTTCTTTCTTACTTCAGTGACTTATCCATAAATATATATTTCCGTATGTCAAATATTATAAGGATACATATAAAAAGTGGAAATAAATATCATGTAAACACCGAGAATATTTCTTTCCCTTTGGACTGGTTCTTTACTAACATTCTCCAGTTATTAATTTAATAATTACGACATGGACAACATTCCAAAGTAATTACGAGTGACAATTAATTAAATGATTACCAGAATGAAAAACATTCCACAATAATTACTATTAATTTATCGTTATCGGGGAACGCAGAAGTTTTGTATCACAAGTTAATTACAATTATGATATAAATGAAAATTTCCATATGTAGTTTCCAAAATGTAGCATAATCCATAAATATATTTAATTGTGATTGCCGAGAGAGATCGTCACGTGACCAGGGAAGTTAGCGACGTAGTGTTTTGTTTACATCGCCATTAATTTTTTTATTGAACGCATAAAATTGTTCAGCAGTGAACACAATCCGCGCCTTGCACAATCAATGAGAAACTATAAAAAAGTAGTCGTAATTGCACTCCGGATACATTCCTTAGCACTTAGAATAATGTCCTGATAACGGAAATAATCGAAATATAATTGCGCGCGCTTGAAAGTATTAAAGGGAAACAATGAGTCCGTAGGTAATCCAACGGTGATAAATTATTTGGTAGACACTAGTTTAATCTACATTCGTAATTCACCGCGATAGATAGATATCAGGTAATACGATAATAAATCCCTTTTTTTTCATGATTACGTGTGCGATAAGGTATTATCAGTGTGAGGTAACCTTTGACAAGTTTGCGGTGGTCGTGGTGAACCGGCTGCAAGGTGGTAAGTCATTTCTAAACCGGTACGGCGTAAATGAATCTCGCTTTATCATAACCTGTTACGATATGGTATAATTAAACTTGTCTCTCGACACGGCGATTATGAATTTAGATTGATCGAAAGTACAATCGCTCCGCGACATTCTCCTGCAATCAGTTGCACAATTTCTGCCTATCGATTAATCCCACAAAGGGCGCCAGAGTATAAAGGCTAAACGCGGATAAGCGACAAATGCGAACTGAATTTCAAACGCTCCTTTTCAATCCCGGAATGGATTGGTTCTTTCTTATTTACTGGAAATACATTTAACCCTTTGACTACGAAAGACGTATGTATATATACGAAAAGGATATATTTAGCTTCCTTTGCAAAATTAGAGATAATTTTTTGTGATTCCAGCAGTACAAAAGAGGTAACCTAGAATTTTATTACTAGTTTGCTAGATAATATCCACAGCAAATATGAATCCATGTTCGAATTTATTAATCATACTAGTCAAGTGATTATGTCTTATCACTTCTGTTAACCACAGTAATTAAATATTCATTATATTCATACTTATAATTTAATTGAAACATATTGTTGCGGATATCTTCGAACGATTCGAACGAATTACTTGGAATGTAACAAGATGAAATTCCTTGTTTGATTAAACCAGCGGTGTTTCACATGACGCGGGTGTCTCTTAAAGACCGGCGTTAATTTACATCACAAATTATATGTGCAAAATTATGTCTGCCAGGAAGAATACCGTAAACTTGTATTCATCAATTTGCATGAAACTTTCTGGGCGCATCAAAAGATTTATATCGCGAATAATATAACGAGGCCTGTGTTTCATGTTTGAAGTGTAAAATCCGCGCGCGAAGTTAATTACAACGTACAATTAAGAACGTATATCATACATAATTCAACGGGATTTTTCAGTGAGAAGGAAATTAGAACTCAATTGGAAATTATAAGCAAATATTTACTAGTTACTATTTTATATTAAAGTATTGGTCAATGCGCCGTGCAATAAACTGAGTTAATTAACAAAAATAAATGTTTCACATTTCAAACGTTGTTATTATCTAGGCGATAATAATCAATGAACATAGAAACGTAAAAAATGTTTAATGATGAAATTCAACTCTGATATATTTACGAGTGTTTATGATTATATGCGTAATAATTGAAACATATTCCGTGTTCCTAGAAAAATCTCTTTTTGCGCGCAGTTTGTTGTAGTTATTTTGCAATAATTGTCAGTGGCATTTTTTACTGATCAATTTATATCTAATAATTTCATGGAAATCGTACATATCCGATTTTGTATGCTGTGTCAATGATATCGGTAACCAATCGGTAGCCAATCAATGATATCGGGATCATTTAATCAACGGAACACTGTTTTTGATCGAATTAGTTAAAACATGCCACGAAATATTCCCATCTTGTTAAACCGCCCTAACAAGATACTTGTTTGCCAGGCTGGCGCATTAAAATCCACTAAATGTTCACACTGGAAAAAAGTGCATCGGAAAGAATACTACTTTTCCATTGATAGTTAGTAATTAAAATTGTAATTAAAATCCTTGCCAGGTTTATGCATTCAGTAAGTATTTATGTTATGAACGTAATTGCCATATATAGACTTTCAAGGTTTATAGGATATCATTATATGATAATATTCGTGTTTCACATCCCAGTGAGAGGAACTTGTAAAAGATCTTATTGCTTTCATATTTTCCAAGGAATCTCCCATGTATTTACTTTCCACCATTTGCAACTAATGTACTATGAACGTAGAATAATGTATTGTTTATTAATATTTTCTTCGTATTATGGTTTACGTAAATCATAATTTACTCTAGCTGTATTTCATTCAAACTATATTTAGTTCAATATGTATTGAACTCAAAATATAATTTTTTGAAATGATACTTAATTCAACCTATATTTAACTTAAACTATATTTGATTGAAATGGCATTTAATTTAATGTAATTTAATTCAAATTACATTCACCTCAACCTATATTTGAGTCAATTTATATTGAACTCAAAGTATAATTAATTGAAATGATATTTAATACAAACTATATTGAATTCGAACCGTAGAGCCACTATCCACAGTAGATTTAATAGAACTCGTATTTATAAAAGTTCAAAGTTTCCAAGGAAAATGGAGTGGCATAAGTGGAACAAGGAACTCGAAGTGGAATCATGTTGCAACGCGATGAATAAATTTCTCCGTTGCACCCACGATTTCCCAAATGCTATCCCGATCGTAGTTACCCAACGTCTGTGCAAAATTTCAAATGCAACTGTGTTGCAACTGTATCGAGTACCGGATTGCTCCAGTTGTTCCAGCCGGCAGCATACGTCCGAGGAATTTCGCGATTATAAAACTAAATTGTTCCATTAATTCTCATTTGACCGTTCAATTTATCTCCCATTCGAATCCGGCTCGATTTAAATTGAACGATGAGCGCGGTTGCGTGTGTTTCACCGTGCTGCATTGCTTCGGATATGCAACTTTTTTCTTCGCTCTCTTCTTCATCTGCTTAGAATTGCATATTGCGACATAATAAGCGATATATACAAAAATCGGTAGAAATGTAATTTGATATAGAGACTTGTGTAACTTGAATATCATTTGATTTGAGTGAAACGATGGCGGAAAATGTACCGTTGGGTTTTGGAAAGAAGGCACCGTAATATAAGTTTAACGTTATTCATGGAAGTTTGATCATTCATTGGTTATGTATGTTATATATATTATATAGTTTAAATATATTATGTTATATATTATGCAGGTCTAGGTTGGGTCTTTCATAATATTATATAATAGATAAGTTATACATGTTATATATAATATTATATATAACTTATGTATTACACATTATGTGCTATTCAATTTAACGAATGAATGAACGAATAATTTCGAAAATAAATATTGTCCTCGAATATAGATAAACGGGTTTAATAATATTTAATAACGCAACAGATCTTATATGAATATTAAAGAAACATTTCGCAAAATTCTATGTGAAAATGAAACACGTGTAACGTAATATAATATATCTTGCAATATAAAGAGGTGGTTGAACCAATGAAGGACCGTTAAACTCGGAAGTGAATCATAAATATTCAATTTAACGGTGATCTAATTTTCGATTGTAAAAAATGATTTCCAGAATACTTCGAGTATAAAACGCCTGGGGTGAAAGAAATTATTGGTAGATTTTCAAGCATTTATAACACTTGTTGGAGCACAAATCGTGGTTATTGATGTCGGGTGTAAAATTTCGTGCCGACGACGTTGCGAAACTGCCATTCGCCAGCGCATTGCTACCTGATCTCTATGTTCTAGCAGTTTTTTGTCACCTTGATAAATCAGTCGATCAATTAACATTTAACGACTACGAATGACACGATTGGAAGATCGATTGGCAACGCGGGGTGTGCTAGTTTTTAATAAATGTCAAACAGTGAATAATAATAATAATAATATAGAATGATATTCTTCATTTTAATAATAAGTGAATATGAAAATATTAATTTCTGAATTTTAAGCAAGTTTGAATAGAGATAGTTTACTTTCAGGGTAAAATAAAGTATAAGAGTTCAAGGTAATATTGTTTAATAGTTACTAATTAAAATATTTAATATTTTGAGATTATTATTATATGTTTGTACTATTGCCATTTCATTCGACGGAACTTTGATGATATAGTTATTCAACTAATCCAAAATTCTGGTATTAAATATTGTTAGAGAAATAAAAACTTAATGAACTTATAAAAGAATCTACATTATGAATCCAGTATGGTTTGTTCAATCTAATTTTTGAACAAAAAGCCATTTAATGTTTTACTGAGTGGTCGATATATTATTTTCGGTAAAACTCTTAGATATTAATTAATTACATTCCCAGGACCCGTGAGATCCAAAACTGGACGCCAGATATTTAATCAATTTTGAAGACATAAAATCCACTTCGTATTAAATATAAAAGGATCCTTATCTGATTTGTGGATTCTTTAATGCGTGTTTCGGATAATGGCTGGTTCTCACGGTGCGATTTGCAATCACAAAAATGGAAAGATAAGGCGAACCATCTTCATCATGAATAACTAAACAGTGTTTAAACCTCGTCCACTGAAAAAGTAGTTTGATACTCCAACAAGAAGATTGTAATTAACTCGTCCCAATTAACGCGCGAAAGATCTTCGTGTTTCGCGATCTTGCCGAGTCAAGGTCGAAAAAAATCAATCTTTTATTATAAAATAATACGGAAGAAATATGTATAGCGAGGAAGTCATAATTCAATGGTGTCTAATAGAAACACCGTTAGATTTCTATCGAACGAATAATGGTCCAATTTTTGAAACTGTATCTAATTAACCGTTATTTTACGTCAAAGTCGAGATGAAGTTGACCCAGAATTCTAATTTGACATATATTTCACCGTTTATTCATTACATGCAGAATTCTCTGTTTATATAAAAAAATTCAGTGTGCAGAATATTAAGTTAGTATTAATTATGCGAATTAGAATTATTATTATATGTCATTTATTATAATATTTGTCAAAAGCATATAAACAGAATTGAATATCGAGATATGATATCATCATTATGATTCTATTCGAAATCCCGATTCCGCAAATCCTTTGGTTCCTTGAAGGCTTAATGTCATTTAATAAGGATATACTTAGTTATCCTTAATAACGAATCTGTCGATTATATTATATTGAATACGGATTTAATAACCCATTATTGCTGATTAAAATCAGATTAAAGTAGATCAAGAATAATCAGTCGATTCTGAATTTGCCTTAAATTAATTGCATTAAATTCAATGCAAAATTTAATGTCCAGAATAATGATCTAGTATCAAAAATAAGATGTTAGAATTTATCTTGAATCATTTTCATTACAGAATATGCAAAATTTAATGTCCAGAATAATAATCTAGTATATAAAATAAGATGTTAGAATTTAACTTAAATCAATTTCATTAAAGAAAATGCAAAATTCCCTGTCCAGAATAATAATCTAGTATCAAAAATAAGTTGTTAGAATTATGATCACATCTTTGTCAAAAGTATAAGAACGGTTGGATATCAAGATACAATATCACCGTTACGATTCTATTAAAATTCCTGAAACCGTAAGTCCTTTGGTTCCTAGAAGGATTAATATAATAATGATCCAGTTCGATGTGCCGATTGAAAATTACCGTTAAGTCGGTTGTCAAAAATCCTCGACACTGTGAATCGCCGATGTTGCTTGGAAAGGCAGCACGATAAGTCGAATCCAGTTCGATAAGTCTAGTTCGATAGTGTAAACTGAATCGAACCAAACCGATCGGTGAACTGGTTCTCTTGTTGGATTCGGTTGATCTACGAAATTCAGACGTGTGCCACCGATATATGCCGATCTTATCCGCGCTGATATTCGTTACTTATGCAAATATATGCGAACGCGTGAAAAGTGAATTTTACGAGTTTCAATCGCGAGCGCCAACGCGGCTCGAACGAATTCCGTGAGCCAACTGACCGAAACGGGAATTTAGCTCGCGGCACTGTCGCAATATACTCTTACAACGAAAATTTGCCTCGAAAACGGATAAAGAAGTTTAATAATCGCGCACGGATTTGGTAATCTAACACCACGGGTAATTATAAAAAAATATTAAATAATTTCTTGTGTAATAATTCAAAATACTAGGTTGGCAACTAAGTTCGCGATAAATTTCAATTAAACAAAGTTAATTATATGAAATAATACTTGTATGTATCAAAGAATCTTTCTTTTTGTTAGTTTCGATTCAGCCGATTCTTGAAGCCGCCATTTTGGTTCTGGCGAAGAAGTTTAATATACCTTTCGTAAAGAATGCATGATTACACGAATTTATAGTTCTGTTTAGATGATAACGCTATTTCGTGAACGAAGATTGAGACACATTTGTCAACTCTTTTTTAAGTCCTATAAAAAACAAATTTGCGAAGTAAACAACACTTTTTATGTCGGAGAATAAATCGGAGAGTAAGGAATAAATAGACGTACGAAGGACATTGAACAGAGTTAATAATCGATATTTTATTTAGTGGATCATCAAAAGGATTTTTATCTATGATTTACGAGTATGAAAAAAATATAGAGTTTGTTATCCGTCGATTATTTATATGCATCATAATAAGTGAAAAAACATATGATGAGATAATGAATATTTGAATAATGAACATTCGATAATTGAAATCATAATATTTAAATATTACTGCACTAAATTTCAATTTCAAGTCGCAAGGATTAAGATTACATTCATAATTGATTTGGTTCAATGAATAATGGTAAGAATTTTAATAGCAATCTTTATTATAATTCAGTTTCTTGTATCACATTGAAAGGAAGAAACTTAGCCAGCAGCAACATCGACTATCAGATAAAATCACCGTTGATTTGTTCATTTTGTATAAAACGCGAGGTTCTTCGGGACGATTTGAATTTCCTCGCATTCCTTTCAGTCTGATTCGCGATGTGCATTAGATAATATGTGCGCGCGTATACCGAGGTGCATCGAGAGTGCATCGTGGATCTCGCGTTCCAAGCAGAATCCACTTTTCTCGAGTCGCAATCGCTCTTTACTCTCTTCGATTCCACTCGAGATGCTCCGGCCGCTTTTACTTTTGCTTCCTTTACCTTCGCCGCCTCTTTCCCTCATTCCCCTGCATTTTTACCGTTCACGGTATCGTCTACGCGTTAGTACGTTGACCGCGGTTTCTTATCCTTACTCTGGTTACGTTTCTCTTTGATCATCTTACGTTAGTTATTACCGGGTTCGAAATATTTATATGAATTATAGAATATAGACCCATTTATATATAGCTCTATATTCCAATATATATATAGCTTTATATACTATATAATAATAATAATTATTATTACATATTCTCTTTACAATTAATTTAGTAGCAAAGGAAAGATCGAGTACCTAACCCCGACTTCACCCAGGCTTATAATATTAGAATAACAATTATAACAATAATTACAATAATAATAGTATATATTATAATAATAACAGCTAATAATAGTCCTTTGTACGGTTACCCATTATTTATTATATTTATATTTTCCCATTATATTCTGCAATATTTCGAACCCGGTGATGCAATATACCAATATTAATTCTGAGAATATAAACTCTTAATATTAACACTTGAGAAATACCCGAAACATATATACATACTTAAAAGGAAATATCACGTTCCCATTTATAATTACAGTATACTCCCGTATAACACGGTTAATATATTACGCGTAGTATGAAATCGCGTTACCAGGAAATTTCTGCATTTTAATATATATCACGTTACACGAAAATCGCGTTATATAAAGAAAGGTGGTCGCAAGGTATTTAGTGCGTCCTAGAAACTCGTGTTATACGGGAGTTTACTGTAATCAATTTCGCCAACACGAATTGCGAAAGAACGGTGATTCTTTCTTCTTCCTGGTTTAGTTCGCGTATCTGGTACACCTATGAATTCTGGATCTAATTATTGGGACACCGTGTCAGGAAGATTCGTGCTCGCGATACGTATCGTTCTTTTCGCCATACCGTTATTATACAAGTTATTAATCTTGATAGGCGTGTCAGGATACACTGATCCCCGGAGATATGCAATGTTCGTTAAAAATACCGAGTGGGTTACTGGCTCAAAGGGAAATGGCCTAAAGCGACAGAACTACTCGAGGTATTATACTTTCGAATATCGAGTAACAGGTATATAAATATATGTTATATAGATAGACGGTAATTAGAATGACAAATGTCGTGATACCGTAACAAGGCCATCTCGCGAACGAACCATTCAATTTAATTAACCACTGTACTGTGTGATTGATATTAAATAATTTATACATTTAAAAAAATAGCGAGAGATTAATTTCGCTATCCATTATGGTGACTCTACTCTATATTCATAAATCATGCCAATAGTAAATATTTTATTTCTCTTGATATTAACGGTAGCCTTTTTGTATATTATTATTGATAGTCTAAATATCATCGTATATATTACTGCTTTTATAAAATAATTTGATCTCATTGGTTGAATCTAATTGATTAGATTCTAATGGCGCTATACAAAGTTAGTGAAAACTTTGGTTTATCGATGTAATATTATGTAAACATTAACAAGAATCAAATATATCGCTAATATTCGTCAAATATTTAATATTTTTTACGTTAGGATAACGATGTAAAGTAACTAATGTATCGTAGAGCGCTTAAACAGTTTGATTTTTAGACGTTACATACACGTTACGAATGCGTATGGCGAGGTATCGTATAACACGGATTTCGGCCTGGTATTCATTGTGTTAAGTTAGTTATTTTATTGCATTGATGCTGCATCGTCATCGAAGGGAATGTGAAACCGGCAAAGTAATGCAGTCATGAATCGAGAAGTCAATGAACGGAGTAATACAATGAATTAAATTGACTGAACATATAATTGAGATAAATGAGAAGAAGAAGAAGAAGAAGAAGAAGGAGAAGAGAATTGTGTGCCATCCTTGCAGAATCTAAGGTTCGATGTGTACATGAATTCATAATGTTTCCAATAGTCAAGTTCGCCCTCGCCAGGTTGGCCGATTGGCTCATCAATATTCGTTAAATAATAGATTTTACTGGCTCATACTTTAATCCTGTTTTATGGACATTCAATAAACCACCAGTGCGTATATAAAATAGGCAAAACCTTGAAGTTAAAAGAAGCGAATAATTTCTGAATATTTTTGTGCCAGTGTTAATATATTTTGATATAAATATATTTTTTAAATTCACTTATACGTAAATTATGTATACTTATGTTCCCAGAGCAAAAATATTCGTTATTTATTATAATGCCAAGAATACAAATATATACAGAATATTTTGATGCTGCTAGTAAACTGAATTCATTATTTAAAGTAATACAAATAATTAGACTATAAAATTCGTATTTTTTTACAGATATAACAGCCAAGGATATATTAGTTTCCTTTGCATTACAATTTGGAAGAAGCGTACTAAAAAAATTACTTATGCCACGCTCAAAATAATAATTTATAGGTACAGATAATCCTCGCATAACGCGGCGGTTAGGTTCCAGAGGAAGGTCGCGTTATAAAAATCGCGTTATGTATATATGTGCGGCGTTATAAGAGGATCGTCAGACTTTATGAACCGCGTTATATCGAAACCGCGTTGTATAAGTACCACGTTGTACAAGGGGTTACCTGTATATTCAATTTAAGACTACAAATTCGCGATCACTCGAAGAATATACTATTTCTCTAGTTGTATATCTAAAAACAAGTTAATTGTTAAATCGGTGTTGCAAACGCAAAAACAATACGGATATCCAGTTTTTCATTGGTTTCAATCGGTCCAGTATCGGAATATATGAAAGTGATTATCGAGATTTATCGATTTCGTATCTGAACGTACGTAAGTGTCGCAAACATATAAGTCCATACTGGACGGAATATATTAACAATTGAAACGGATGCATATGAGGACGTAAAAGTGCGTGCAAGGCTACTTTGCGCGTATTGCATTCCCTGCGCGCGCACCGATTCAGATATTTCGCTTTGGGCGAATACTTCAAAGGTCCATGTATTCAGATACACACGGATATAAATATTTATAAAAATACACGATCGATTTAGACGTAAGATCAGTCTACGTCTAGCCTCCCGATGGAAAAGAAGTTAAGTAAAATACGTCCCCGATGGAAAAAAAAACTTAAGATATGTTTGATATCGTACGATCGATCAGTCTACTTGTGTCAAGGTCTTTTACGATATTCAATGAACGGCGCTATATTTATTGACATACATCGTTGCAAAAAGTGACGTTTTTTCCCTTAATACAGTGGGGTTAATAAATCTGAATGTTACATGATCGCAATGACAACATTGTTCGAAAAAACTAAATATTTCATCGCTGAATTATTCGAGCATTGATGAAACGATTGTAAATTTGTAATAAAATTGAGGTGTTACGTAATAAGAGATACTAAATTTTACTAAATATCATTTTTCATGGAGGTGAACTATAATAATATCTATAATAGCATTCGTATGCAATTCATTCTTAAAGTATATTATAATTATATGCGATATTTTAGTAATGATATTTTTTCCTCATAAATATACTTTTTAAACATACTCTTTTTATTTTTTAGATTATGTTTTAAATATGCTCGTCAATATAGAACATTTTAATCTAGTATTTTATAGCTTAATTTTATGCCAAAAGTTGCATCAAATCCATTCTTAAATATTAGTATAAAACTCGATGTAGTTATGCATTATTAAAATAGCAGGAATGTAAATGAAATATTTAATTGATTGGTGAGCGAACATTTGACATTATTGAAGATTTAATTTCACGGATCTTCATGAAAATGTATGTCGTATTCTAAATACGACATTCCTCGCAAAAAAGCTTTCATCATTTTTTTTCGTGCCGAAGGTTTAGCATCCTCGAAATGTTATATGCAACTTCCAATAGTAAATGTTAAATTCCTCGTAGAAAGTCTTACATCATTCCCGATTTCGTGGCTCCAAAATAACAAAAATTGGTTAAAATATTATTCATCGACATTCTTTGACGTAATCCTTGGAGGTTTCATTGAACTTTAATTCGCTTATTGAATTCTTTTACAAACGAAATGTTTGCAGAATTTTTTTTAAGTCGGACATAATATATTTATGTAAGTTTATACTTTTTAGTAATTTTTCTTTTTTGGGTAATTGATGGGTGGACCATCGATGAAATTTAAATTAAGTAGCTTCTAACTTTAGAAGAATTGGTGGCATTTAAAATTCTTTCACTAAAATTCCTCCACTTTAAATTAAATACCGCAAATCTTCCCAATTAAATGATTCCATATTTAATACATTTCTTCTATAAAAATTGAAGGGAAACCTACATATATATTTCACATTTTGCTAATTACGTGTCTTTACATCTAAATTCAAGAATATTATATATATTCGTTTTATTATACCGCATCGATATTAACTAGAATCATAGACATATTTATGTTGAAAATATCCTACTTCAGAAATAAAAAATAATATATTATATGTACAACAACTTATTATTATAAAATTCATAATTTACATACATATGTTCGCGAGAAATTGTGCAATCCATGTCGATGCATACGCTCCTCGTCAGCAGGCAAGACGAAGTTACGAATAATAATTTACAATGCATTACTCGATGCAAGCTGTGCACCGCGGTGCAATAATCATCGCAATGGGATTGGCATTGTATCCGCCTTGTCCTCCACACCCTTGGCTTCGATTCCATTCCACTTGCGTCGTAACTATATCAACGATCTCATTTACGGATTAACCAGCCTCCATCTTTCTCTTTCTTAGTATCGACAAACCTTTCGCTTTCTGTCTTCCCTCATTTTTTTACCGTCTCTTCCACCCTTCTCACTTTCTCCATTTATCTTTAACCTTTTCCTCTCCACTGGTCTTTCGAGCTTCTCCATAATCCTCCGGCTTTTTGTCAATTTTTATCTTACTTCTTTCTTGTCCCTTTTCTTAATCCTTCTTCCGTGGCCCACTCTTGGAACTCCGCGATATTTCCGCCTGGCCTATTCTTCTATCTTCGTCATCGAATCACAATCGAGTAGCTAACTTTTGATGTTGGTAACCTCGGCTTCGATGATCCGGGTTCGAAATATATGTATAAATATAATTCAATATTAGAGAATATAATGTATACACGTATTTCATGTAATTTATCGTATTTCTTAGTAATAATAATATGGTAATAATAATTCTTAGTAATAATAGTAGTAAAATAATATATCGTTTTTCTTAGTAATTTTTCTTCGGAAGCAATTGATAGGTGGACCATATATTCAATTTAAATTCATACACAGCTAACCCTCGTACAACGCGGTACTTATACAACGCGATACTTATTCAACGCGATACTTATTCGACGCGATACATATACAACGCGATACTTATTCGACGCGATACTTATACAACGCGGTACTTATTCAACACGATAATTATACAATACGGTACTTATACAACACGGTACTTATCCTAAGCGGTATTTGTACAACGCGGTTTCAATATAACGCTGTTCAGAAATTGTGGCGATCCTCGAATAACGCGGGATTTACGCAACACGATTTCAATATAACGTGGTTTTTATAACGCGACATTTTTACTGGAATCGAACTTCCGCGTTATACGAGGGTCACTTATTTATACATATATCAGAAATATTATTCAGTAGCCAACAGTAAAGTTTAATGTTTAATGAACAGTAAGCCAACGTAAGACTTAGTGTTGAATATTAATAATATAAATGTATTACAATAACGAGATTATAATAGCGTGTTATTAGTTAGATATTTCTGAAACAATTCGAAGAATTGCACGTTCAGTATTACGTTCTAATGAAAACTACCCGCTTGTTAGAATTAAATTCGTCGTGAAGGTGCTCGTAAAATGATAATTATTACTCAAATTCGCAAGAAACTATGATTTTTCTGCAATTTTCAGGAGCCAGTGAATTTCTCAACGCGGTTTACGACGCGTGTGTAACCCGTTGGTTTCTAATTCGGTGCTTATGGAATTTCGAAACTTTCGTTGTTATGTTTTATGCGCCGTAATTGATCCTAACGATTATTAATGGTGCTTATTAAAAATATAAGCACTTAGTAATTGGGTTCTTAGATCGAAGGAACGTAATTTTCTTCGTAAAACTTGTTTAAATCTCAATGTACAATTCAGTATCCCATATTTATTTCCACATTATACAAGATGAAAAAATCATACTTTATTTTTACTTTACAAATAGCATACTATTACATACACACTACTTATTTTATACTATATTATAGATTATTAATATTATTAATATTACACTGTATACATTTAAATAATATAAATACAATATTGAATATTATATAAACTCTTCTTGTAAAACATAATATTTAATATCCGAGTCCGGTTTGACTTTAACTCTCATTAATTAGGTATTAATATTTCATATTTCATATTATATTTTACGAGAACAGTTTATCTACGCCCACTAAAAATGTCACATTCCAGTTCCACGTATCCAAGGATTTTCTTCGAAGGAAGGAAAGCACGAAACTTTGCAATTGGTGTCTTCAATAAAGAAGAAAGTGGAATAATACAATCGGTCCCAAAAAGTAATCGATGAGTGATACGTTATTGATAATTTCATTTTTGTGTTCTTTATTTATTCATTAATTACGTCTGCTGTCGGATGATGGAAGGAAGACACTTTCAAACGATCTGTCGGAAAACAACTATCGGAGTACCGGATCCGTCGAGATTTTTCCAGGCAAGAAAATGTCTACCATGCGGCGTAGGTCTTCGAAGGTGAAGGTAATGGAAGCGGTTCTGCGTGTTTACGGTGTGGAAGCAATACACGCATCCGCGATACGGGTGCAGGAGGAAAGTGTCGACGAGGCCAAAGAGAGATCCGGGATTCCTGGAAATTACCACTTCTGGCTGGTCCTCTCGATTGGTCATAATACGCCAGGTAACTCGTGAACCGAGTGCCATGGGTGAGACTGGTTTAGCAAGGTTCACTGTCTGTGACAAAGCATCCGCTTTGCCGTTTACCGACGACATCTATCTCTTTGCCAATTGAATCTCATACTGATACATTTATTTTACCATTATTAACACGTTGAACATCTGGAATGATTAAACTCGACTCTCAGTGAATAGTTTCTAGAATATTTATAAAATTAAGGAGACTACGCCATTGATTTAACTTAAATGAAACTCATAGACTTCCCTTAATTATTACATTTTTTGTTGGACCTTAGTAAAGATGAAGTATCTCTTTTCGTAAAATATATTTTGACACTGTGACTCCTGTATTCCGTATTATATATTGATATTGTGCAGATATTTTTATAGTATTTAATATTCATAGTTGCATTTCTGAGAATAGATAAAATAGTAGATAATATTTGATCGATTGAATCTCAAACGATCGGTTTTTATGTAACATTGTAGTTAAA
Organism: Nysson spinosus; assembly: GCA_910591585.2. Classification (NCBI taxonomy): domain Eukaryota; kingdom Metazoa; phylum Arthropoda; class Insecta; order Hymenoptera; family Crabronidae; genus Nysson; species Nysson spinosus. The sequence goes on from OU342832.1 coordinate 11,797,948, forward strand.
ATTTGCTTTTAATTATGGGTTAATAAACGAGGTGTATTAATATCTTCACGAGATGCATTGACAAATAATGTCATAATTCAGCACATATATTTAGATCAATTTCCAACCGGATCTTTATTGGTCAATTAATTTAATGGGGAAAGAAAACGGGTGAGTGTTATTCGGTTATATAATCCGTATTTGTTCCATTTTCGAAGCGGGTCGTATAACCACCATGTCATATAAAGTGTATCACAATTTTCTGCTCGTTAGCGTAAGCATAAACGGCAATCATGAACAGAACCGTACAAAACGGTCCGAATTTTTCTCCACCTTGCAACCGGTTTTGCCAGCAAGGTATAAAGTTGCTTGGTATATAGAGTCATTAAACTACACTGGAAATTCAGATCAATGACAAAAACCGAGAAAGAACTCGCTTTAATGAGAAATCAAAACAAATCAAATATTCGATATCCAAGATAATGAAAGTTAAAGCAGTATTTATAGGAGTCGTTATTTTTGAAAATAGTATAAATCCATTTTATTCTGACTTTAGTTACATAACTAATAGAAAGAAGATAGAAATCTGTAATGGAATATTATAAGTAACAAATCAAGCAAATAAATCCATTTTTCACTTCAATATTCTAATTAATAGAAAGAAGATAGAAATCTGTGATGAAATATTGTGTTTGCCATAATTTTCTTAAAAATAGTTAGAATCATTAACCCTTTCGTTACGGGTGCCGTATATATCCGTCATCCATGCGACGACCTGTGTATGGGGGTGCCGGATATATCCGGCGTCACCGGCGAACACCGAAGACTATCGACGTGCAATATGCACACTTTTCGGCGCGGTGCCCCGTTCAAATCGTGGGATATTTTTGTCCGCCAGTTATTTTGTAGAGAAAAGTCCGCTCTTTCGAATGCACTTTGCTGCATCAAAATATCTTCACGGATTCCTTAGTTATGGACACTTATTCGGCGACTTTCATTCAACTTTGTTCGCGAGTCTCACCCACGGCTCGGATGAGGCCCCGTATTTTAATTAATTGCGGAAGAACGAATCGTGGGATATTTTTGCCCGCCAGTTATTTTGTAGAGAAAAGTCCGCTCTTTCGAATGCACTTTGTTGCATCAAAATATCTTAACGGACTCCTTAGTTATGGACACTTATTCGGCGACTTTCATGCAACTTTGTTCGCGAGTCTCACCCACCGCTTGGATGAGGCCCCGTATTTTAATTAAAGTACACTGGAAATGCAGATCAAATTCAGAAGAAATTTGTATATTCATGGAAGTCATAATACATTGATATATCTGTATATATAAAATATTCAAGTTAGTAATATTACCAGAACATAGAGAATTAGGTGAGTTAGAGACATTTAGTATTATCTATTAATGTTGTGGTACACCCAATAAATCAGTGGACCAACAGCGAATAACTTTCACTCGAGATAAAGATTTTTGTAAAACATGATTTTGAAACAAGTTGTTGTTGGAATAGGAGTTTCTTCCATTAGTGCTTAATTAGCCATGTCCCAGTTTTTATCTTTGCATAAGACACTTTTTCGTGATCCGTACTTTTATCCATTTCTCGATAAGTCGGGAACACGTGACACCCGCAGTTTATGTCACAAAATTTCTATTAACTCGAGATTAATTTACTTCTGTCGACTAATTGGGACTAATTTAGAGCGAACTTGTGAGTCGTTCAAATTTCTTGACTTCTACAACGTGTTTTCTACGAGGAGTCTTCAAATGTGTATGGCTTAATGAATAAATAAAAGAAAATGTAATAAAAGAATAAAGTGTGAGTTCCGGGAATAAAAAAGGTAAATGGAAAAGTATTGACGTAGCATACACTGGGGGATGAAGTACCCCGCAAATCAAACTAGAAGAAGATCGATCGCCGTGGATGAACCTGTTGCTTCCACACAAACTTGCCACGTATTTTCATCGGCGCTAACGACTACCAACGTGAGTACACGGTATTGTTTAAATATTTACACGGGGTATTCCCCTAATAAATCACGCTAAAGACACTGCGGTGAACCTTAGATCGAAGATTAATTGATGTCGATCAATAACCACTCGTCAACTCGAAGATGTACCGATACAAGGCTATCATTAGACAGACAATATCTTCGATAAACGAATCTGATAATTAATAATACTGAACATAATCTATTAATGTGTCACAAACTGATCGATTATAACTTTACATTAATTTGATAACGCATTTCGAGTCTGGTTTTATTCGAATTATTATAAAAGGTGGTAATTTTAGTATTCCTAATTATTCATTGAGTACCCCTCAAGAATATTAAATATTGTCGACATCCTGTTTCTGAGTACCTCTCAAGAATATGAAATATTAATTCAGTAAAATCTCACGGATGATGGCATTAATTAACATTTATTCTTATATCGCTCATAATATATTTCGCTTAATGAGTGTTCTCATCTGCAAATGAATTTATTCATTGATTATACGTCAGTTACGTCATATCAAACATTAACTCGGTGTTAAGTGGCAGGTATTTATGCGCGATGCAAATGTTAGATGTAAAAGTACTTGTTCTTACTGTAACAAATATACGTGGAAAAATTGCCCGCCGTAAATTTGATTCATCGAAACGACGGTGTAATTAAAGTTTAATTATCGCTGCCTCTGAAAGCATCATTTAATGCAAGCGTATAAATTCTCATCACGTTTTTTTAAAGCCACGCGTGTGTCGGTTCATAAAATAGAGAGTGGAAATGGTTAAATAAAGGCCGGAGTTACACCAGGCATAAATTTTCGATCACCTTTTTATACTCGGTTTATTTATCGGTGTTGTGTTTGCGCAAACAAACGGGTGGAGGCTCATCGTCAAAGGGAATTTCTCTACACGTTTACGCGTGTAAGTTAAATACACGATAAATTGAACTCAGTGTTTTATAAATGTCTTTCACGCAGAATTAAATTCAACTTGTATTTGTCAAAGAGATGAGAAGTTGTAATGAAGAATTCTTGTAAGAAATATTTTAAGCTTATCATGCTGTCCTTTAAGGTTTTAGAATGTCGAGGACTTGAAACAAGCATTTTTTATTACCTTTTCGAGTGGTTTGATATAAATGGATGTAGATCTGTTATTAAAGTTGTAACTTGTTTTCTGCTATTTAATATGTATACTTCAACTACTTTAATCTACTTGTTTCAGCTCGAAATGGTCCTGGAACATCATTAGGCATCACCTAGCATCAATTTGTACCATCTAGGAGCGAAATTAGCGGCTTGGATTTTTGACATTTATTGAAGGTTTTGGAAAGACCCATTTTTCGCTCGCAAAAAATTTTAATCCACTTCTTTCGACCCAAAACGATCCTAGAATATCATTAGGCATCATATACCATCGATTTGGACCATGTAGGAGCGAAATTGGTGACTTTTAATTTTTGAGAATTTTTGAAGGTATACCCCTTTACATTTTTGCGATTTCGGATTGACCCATTTTTCGCTCGGAAAAATTTTTAAACCACTTCTTTCGACCGAAAATCATCCTAGAATATGTTTATACATCATTTACCATCGATTTGGGTCATCTAGAAGTGATTTTGGCGACTTTCAATTTTTGACAATTTTTGAAGGTATACCCCTTCACATTTTTGCGATTTCGGATTGACCCATTTTTCGCTCGGAAAAATTTTTAATCCACTTCTTTCGACCCAAAATCATCCTAGAATATGTTTATACATCATATACCATCGATTTGGGCCATTTAGGACCGAAATTGGCGACTTTGATTTTTTGACAATTTTTGAAGGTATACCCCTTCACATTTTTTCGACTTGAGTTCGACCCATTTTTGACCAATAAAAATTTTTTAACCGCTTCTTTTGACCAGAAATCGTCCTAGAATATGTTTATACATCATATACCATCGATTTGGGTCGTTTAGAAGTGATTTTGGCAACTTTTAATTTTTGACAATTTTTGAAGGTATACCCCTTTACATTTTTTCGACTTGGATTCGACCCATTTTTGACTAATAAAAATTTTTTAACCGCTTCTTTCCACCAGAAATCGTCCTAGAATATGTTTATACATCATTTACCATCGATTTGGGTCGTTTAGGAGCGAAATTGGCGACTTTTAATTTTTGAGAATTTTTGAAGGTATACCCCTTTACATTTTTGCGATTTCGGATTGACCCATTTTTCGCTCGGAAAAATTTTTAAACCACTTCTTTCGACCGAAAATCATCCTAGAATATGTTTATACATCATTTACCATCGATTTGGGTCATCTAGAAGTGATTTTGGCGACTTTCAATTTTTGACAATTTTTGAAGGTATACCCCTTCACATTTTTTCGACTTGGTTTTGACCCATTTTTGGCTAAAAAAAATTGTTAAACCACTTCTTTCGACCCAAAATCGTTCTAGAATATGTTTATACATCATATACCATCGATTTGGGCCACTTAGGAGCGAAATTGGCGACTTTCATTTTTTGACAATTTTTGAAGGTATACCCCTTTACATTTTTGCGATTTTGGAAAGACCCATTTTTCGCTCGAAACATTTTTTAAACCGCTTCTTTCGACCCAAAATCGTTCTAGAATATGTTTATACATCATATACCATCGATTTGGACCACTTAGGAGCGAAATTGGCGACTTTCATTTTTTGACAATTTTTGAAGGTATACCCCTTCACATTTTTGCGAGTTTGGGTCGACCCATTTTTGGCCCAAAAAAATTTTTAAACCACTTCCTTCGACCCAAAACGGTCCTAGAACATCATTTGGCATCACCTAGCATCGAATTGAACCATCTAGGAGCGATTTTTGTGACTTTTATTTTTTGACAATTTTTGAAGGTATACCTTCAAATTTTTGCGATGTTCCTAAAACATACTCGGACATCATCTACTATTGAATTAGACCCTTTAGAACAAAAATCGGCTTTGAGATTCGAAGCAATTTAACGACACTTCGATGTGAGTATAGGGTATCCCAAAGATGTCCAAGCTTTACACAAATCCTTCCTCGTCAACCCTCTTAGTTTTTCAAACATTCCTTCTTAGATTGGTATTTGGCGGAGCAGTGAGAATAAGGTAATTCCGTATTGACGAAAAAGTGAAAATATGGAGAGGTGAATGAGTTACAAAATAGGTGCTCAGCTGTTGAGCACATTTCCGCGAGACTCTCGCCACGAGAATGCAAGAGAACCTAGTGAACGGAATGTACTCTGGGCTTTTGAAAAAAAGGCACCCATGACATAAGTATCCTGTGGAATTTCGATCTCCCATTGGTTATGTATTACACATTACATCCTTTTTTTGTATAAATCAACTACAATTTGGGGCACACGCCTCAGTTTCTATCCGCCTCGTTAGAGTGCCTGATAGATCTCGGTTCGTCTTATATGCATTATATGATTTATATTTATATTTACATTTATATATTATATCATCGATACTACTTTTTAAAGTATATAGGCTTCATTATAAGTAAACTATCTTAATTATAATATTTCATTTCAGATTGATATCTTATTATTTAATGAGTAATAATACAAGTATACATATCATGTTATTATACTCATATAGAGTATATGCAGAGATATGCAGCTAATTTTTTAATATCGTTACCCTTTACGATAATATACTTCCTAGAATAGCTAGCATAGCTCCTATTGATATAAAGGGTTACACGTGTAATCATCATATTAACACGTTGACTGCCAAGCCTAAATCCGTGTTATACGGTACCTCTCGATACTCATTTATAATACATAGTACATATATAATGTCTAAAAGAACAGTTTAAGTGCTCTATGATACGCTAGTTACTTTATATCGTTATCGTATCATTAAAAACATTGAAAATTGTACAAATATTAGCGATAAGTTTGATTCGAGTTTTAATAATAATTGCATCGTCGATCACCGTGTTAACACGTTCCCCGCCACGTGGGTCGCATACGCCTCACTATGAACTTTCCGTTCAGACCGTTTGATGTTTTCACTATTAATCGAATACTTTCCTTTTTTTTTTTACTTAAACTGCGACATTATTTGTTAAATAACCATTTTTTACGCCTTTACACCTCATTACACTATTTTCTTAAATAACAAACTTTGCAGTGTTATGGATATTATAAGGCATATGTCACAAACAAAACAGTCTCCACAACGTGTGAACGAAAATTCACCAAAAATCGGTATGGCAGGGAACATGTTACTTTGTTAAACAAGAATGACTCTGAAATATCAGGAAATACCGTGGATCTGGATACAGATAGAAAACTGCGAGGTTTGATATCACTGTTTTTCACGGTGTTATCGTCGACCTGTGCGAGATGATACACCCACGTAACTACCCTTTTGTGTTTTCGCAGCGGGAACACGTGGGCGAAACCCCCTCCGGGGCAAACGGTCTGCCATAAAATGTTATGCCCGTTAGCTGACAACTCTTTAATAGTGTCGTTTGCATTCTCTCTTCGGACTCTGGAATGCAGTGCTCCACGATATATTAAACGCGTTGTGTGTCGCGCCGAATTCCGTGTTATACGATACCTCACGATACGCGTTCGTAACGTTTATATAACGTGTTAAAATAAAAACGATGAAATAGTTAAACAGCGTAGTTAAAACTGTTTTAACTGCTAAACTGTTAAAAACTGTTTAAACCCTGCACGATATATCCGTTACTTTACATCGTTATGGTAACGTTAAAAAATATTAAAAATTGCAGGAATATTAGCGATATAATTGATTGGAATTTTAGTAATATTGATATGCAGTCACCGGTGACCGCCATGGCGTTCAACGTGTCAATAGGTTAAAATGAGCTGCATATAGATTATTTAGAAGCAAGATACACATAGATCGCAATGCACTTGGAAAGAAAATTTCGCGAGTCCTTCCTTCGGTGCACATGGACGGTAAAAAAGTGAAGGTGTGCGTGTAGGTGAGACGCCTCGAGCCACCTAACAGCCTACATTTTATTTCGCTGGACTTTTACTCTCCGACTGTGCACGCGGTCCGGCCTTGCTGCGGCCTGAATACCACCTCGGTCCGCCATCGTCGGGCCCTTTCTATCGGCGTACCGCGTGATTTCAGTATACAGGCAACCCTCGTACAACGCGGTATAATGAATTATAGAACGCGATTTAAATATAATGAGATTCACAAAATACTGCGAACCTCGTAAAACGCGGCACTTAATAATACGTCTTCGATATAACGCGTGTATATAATCAGAGTCTCGCATAACGTGATTTTTATAACGTCACCTTTCTCTAGTACCGAACTCCCGCGTTATACGAGGATTACCTTTATTGACATTTAATGCTGCTACCCTGACACGGTGCACTCACGCGTCCGATTGCAATCCCTAATTCGATGACGCGCTGCACTTCGTGTCACTTCCGCAATCAATCGATCTCCGGATTCGAAGTACGAACAACACTTCGACATCTTCATTGTTCGCCATCATATCTTCGTTATTCGTCAGTTTGCGTCATATTGTTTAGTAAAATCTACCAGTTTCTATGGTTTATTATCAACTTTATTAATTCCGTGTTTAAAGTCCATGAATCACTAGTCAGCCTTGAATGCACTAATCGTTTACTATCTCCCATTCGATGGAGAAAAATGATTGCAATAACTCCGTTTTATCGGAACCAACCTCTTATAATTAAGATCTCTTATAATTGATCTTTGTTTCGCATGGATTCTGACGCAGTCCGATGACGCATGTGCATAATTCAGATATGTATAAGTTGCATTTGACTTATCGACCCCGAACTATTAAATACGCTGGTTAACGAAATAGATAAATGTTACGCAAAAACTCGACTTTATTTTAATGATTGGTGCAGTTAGATTGTAATCGTGATAATCGTGCTGATATCGTAATTACATTATCTAGAGTGTACTAGGGGAACAGTGGTTTATAATGAACTTAATTATGCAGCTTAATTTTTACATACAATTAGTACAGCATACTTGGAATTATTATCATTATCTGTCTGTACGTATATCAATCACGTAGTGTTACATATCGGTGAATTTATTTGCGTTTTACCGATTATAAATCTTTATGTCGACATGATAATTAAAATCATTTAAGAGGTCAAGAGTTACTTTCTAATAAATGAAATGCATCCACGAAATTCGTTTTCTAAATGCTGTTGCAATCGATCAGGATCTAACATCTAAATCCCGAACGATATAAGCGGTGCGCGCAACTCGCCTTCTATTCCGGAAAACGCGGTCCTTGAACTCGATTTCTTGCCACATTTCGAACTACCTGGCTGAGAGAAGTCGTCCTTTATTTTTTTCCACGACCGTATGTAAAACACATCTTCCACGCATACTTGCGCTACGTGTCTGTGTGATAATATAAACTGGGAGTGGCTCTGATATAATCGGATTTTCCTCGGATCTTCAACTGCAGTATCACTATTTTCCATTACGTTTAACTTAGAAACACTTTCTTTATGGAGTTGTTTAATTCACTACTTTCTGCAAAACTTAAATGAAAGATATATCTGTAAAATAAAAAATATAAGCAATTTTAATAAATGTTACATTTAAGTATTTATTAGTTTGCAATTTAGATATCATATTGGATACAATAATAGCTATAATATACATGTAATAAATACTTAAATGTAACAATTATTAAAAATGTTTAAGTGCATTTCAAATGCGTAATATCGTAGATCTCGATACAAATATTTTCATTCGTATCTTCGTCAAAATCACGTTTCCAAGGTTGAAAGGGTAATAACTGTTTTACAAAGCACGCGTTTGCACGACGTTTCTGATATTATTTTCCGATGCGCAAGAACTTGCGCTTGTTTTACCAGGGATATGAAATCTATGTACCCCTTGTATGTACATGTATTTATCTGATCATTGATCTTAAGAACACACGGTGAAAACGCTGGGAGAGTCTTTGTTTAGTGTTTGAAAGCCTTCCATGGCTAACGGTTTCTTCTCATCGGCAGAAATGTGCATAACGCGTTACATAATAATATCTGCAATAATCTAATAGTATGTTACTTATTTGCATACTTCGATCACACGGTTCAGTTTTCCGAGTTCATTTTGTAGATCGATGTTTCCTTATAATTATTAAATATAATTCATTATATATTCAATCAACGAGAGAGTATAAATTATTATATCTACTATTAATAGACATCTAATATTAATTAGAGTTTGACAAAATTATCCTTGGATTCTCGATAAGATAATTTTATTATACCGTTTTAACCCTCAGAATTTAATGCAAATTTATTTGCTCAACCGAAATCCGGAAATTTCGGCAAATGATTTTTCTTCCTCAATTAGAGTTCATTTAATTAACATAATATTTTCGCGATGCGAATCGAATAAATTATTGCCTTCTTCTCTTTAATCCCATGTTTTTTATGAAAACGCTTGAAAGGATGTTATATAGAATGTACGATGCAAAACACGAGTTTGCAAAGTAAACATATGCGGAAAGTTCGCAGAACTGGATAAACCAATGTCGAGTTTAATGGGAATAACAGTTGCCAATTAATTATCCATTGAAACATCATCGACATGACATATAATGGAATGCAAACACGTCTACATTATTACCGAAAGTCTTCTTCGTCAAAGCAAGAATTAATTGTATATAATAGAAAGTGCGTTGCTTGGAATATTAGCATAAACATTCACGCATATATGCAAATGAAACGAACGGTTTTAAACATATCTTCGACTCTAATAAGGAGTAATGGAATTTAGAATTAAATGGAGCAAGTGGTAAATGCAACAAGTATTGCCGCATTCCTCTCACCTTGGAATATCGAAAGAATTTTTGTGGCTCGCTGTAACTAGAAAAAATGTTACTTCAAATATGTGGATCAAGTATTATAATTTATTCTATCAATGGACGGAGATTTCAGTTCCACCGCTAAGTACGAAGTATACTTTCCAAGTCGCATTATTGTTCCATGGTTGAAAACAAATATTACGATCCACGATAATCCACGTGACAATATTCTCTGATTCGCAGACCCCGATGTAAATTGTCCTCGCGTAGATATCGAAATACACGTATTATCACGCGGTAAATAAATTCCGCATCGATTCCATTTCGAAGACGAGGATCCCTTCGACGGATAATTTCATCTCTCATAATACGCAGGCATAAGCTTAAATAATCCAAACGTCGCAGGTATTTCGCGAAGGATAAAGCAAGAGTTATACGAGACATAAAATTCTCTGTCTAGGTAGCGTATTCACGTCGACGAGTAAAATGAGGGAAAAAAAGAGTATTCATAAATTGGCGTGTACGTCCGTTTTATAGTATCATAGACGTTCCTCGTCGATCGTTGAAGCAGGACATTCGCATGCATAAAGGACGAGTAAGTAGAAGGGATACCAGGATACAGATCCTGTTTGCGCATCCCGTGTGCGCAGGGTAAAAATGTTTCCCCTCGTCGACGTCGCCATTGAACGGAGTGAGACAACATAACCTGTTGCTGGCGGAGGGAACAGTTTATATCCATCCACCTCGTAAAACGTAATGGTTAAGTGGCATGCAGATACGATCAGCACGAGGTACAGAATGGACAGGCATATGCTGCCACATTGTGCCATATAAAGAACCCGGAGTGACTGCGGCATCATGTACTTGTTACATATTGCGTCGTCTATTACAATTGCATTATGCCATACGAATCTCTATTTTCCACTTTTATCCCCGTGTCGGATAAACTTCGAACGTTCGACTGTAACGCGGGGTGGATGGAGGAGGGGGGGGAATAGCGTAATAACATTATCTCCGTGCAATATCAATTTCAGCCTGAAATCCTTGCAATGCATTTGTACTAATATTACTTTTCCAAGAGCAAGTAATATGCCGCGTATGAAGATTTTAATGCACTCCGAATAAAGGGTTCTGAATAAATGCGGTATTGGATAAACGTATGTTTGCCTGCTTGCATGTTTAACGCATTCTCTGCCAACCGAAATTATTTGATTTCATTCGTATTACCATTTCTGTTTTGAGTGGTTGCTTTTATTTAAATGCCGTTATTTTTTTGTGACTAGATGTATCATGCCAAGCATAACTCATTAACGAAATGCATTTCATTATCTTTATGATATTTCTGCTACAACAAATCAAAATCGTCCAACACGTAGTCAGTGGGTTAATAAAGTGTTTGTTTTATAGATGCACCGTATAAAATCATACAAAAATTGTGGTGTACTTGTGATACGGTCGAGGAAAGGGGTGCATCATTTATTGCATTGTTTATCATGCTACGCAGGTGGTATATCTTATCAATCAGGGTTTATTTTATTGCACAATTTGATTTATATTCGAGAGACGTGTGATTGTATTGCATTTAAGAGACACGATCCACTAATCCCTAGTATCTAAATTGCACAAGTAGATCTGCTTAAGCGATAAAATGGAATTGTTTTAATAACCTTCGTAATGGAAAGTTTTGGAGGCACATCAAATTGAATCATCGCCGAATATGCTTTTCCGCCTCGATTACCACGGTTCGCGCAATAAGACATTATAAATAATACATTATCAGCGTGTTACGTAATTCTTTGAAGGAACTCTGGCTAAAAGACTCAAATAGGAACAAAGAAATTTGCCAGTTGTTTATCGGAGAGGCTCATATCATAAATAATTGTTTCGTAATGGTAAGTTATGCTATAATAATAATTTCGTAATGATACTCGGAATAAAATAGTATTCCTCCATGAAAATCATTTAGTACACAATAACTCGTAAGAACAAGAATATCTTGAATAATATTATAACATAATAATAATAGTTTCGTAACGGTGTTTCAAAGAAAATGGTATTCCTTCGGGGAAATCATTGAATGCACAATAACCCGTAAGAATAAGAATATCTTGAATAATATTCAGGTGTTGCATTTCAAGAAGAAAAGCATTATTACGAGTGAATAAATGCGTGGATTTATTCCGTAGTGAAAGCGGAAGGCATTGCTGTAAGCGGAAGGTATTTCGTTGAAGGGGAACACAGAAAGGATCGGTTTTTGTGCGGAGAATAATACGTCGGTTTGCCTAGCCAGTTGGGGAGACATTTTTCTCTAGGGGTCGGTCTATAACAATAAGACATTCTCAGATTCAATAATGATTCGTGAAAGCCACGTGATTCGTCGGCTTTCGCAAATACCATTCTTATAATCGATCACGTCACAAAGCAACTTCCGGAAACCACCCTCTTGTGATGGACGTTTTCTACACTAGAAGAGGAAATCCTGTTACATTGTGGATGCTGTTGTGATTCGTAAGGTCCGAATGATTCTTAGTAATATTATTTGCAGTGTTATTTTATGTAAACTGACTATAATTCTTACTTATTAATCAGACCAAATTTAACTTTTCTTTCATGATTCTTACAATTTGAGAGGTGTAGGTATCAATTATAATTAATTGTGATCTGTAGATAACAAATTATAATTAATCCTGATGTCGGATTAGCTAGGTATTAAATTGTTTACAAAAGAAACACGCAGTCGATAGTCATACATGTATATTGTATATTGATTCACGAGCCAGAATCATTCTAATCCAATTTATTAAACAAGTAAACCAAACATTCCTAGGAATGTACGAAAGATATATCTACCACAGGATCAACAGAGATCGGATGGTGTTAATTATCATTTCTGGTTTTTCTCTGTGCAGTCCATGAATATTCATTTACATATTGCAGTTAACTGCTAGAAATTGCGAATTAGAATGGAAAAGGGATTATTAAATGCGAAAGTTTACGTTGGTGAAAGGAAGCTTTAATATTTCAACATGAGGCAGGAAACTGCGCGCGGTAAGTTCGGATTTTGCAAAGTTGAAAATTAATGCGTAAAATTATTATCTGTATCGTAGATATGAATTGGAAGTCCAATATTTATAAAGTGATTAAAGGAATGGACTGTAATAGTTACGTGAAATTTATAATAATCGATCGTGTACTTTATATAAAATAGCGCCAGTAAATCGAATTAGAAGGATTACGATCTATCCTATGAAAGTTCTCACGAGTGTGAATATGGATCCCATTCCGCATGTGGGAATCGAATCGGTGGAAAGTACATCGGGGGCTTATGTTCGATCTCGATCGATCAGCTGGTTCCAGGTATTTTCCCGGAGAACAGCAAGAGAATCCCCGGCGAATGGTAAAAGACAGAAAGAAGGAAAGGAAAGAAAGAATAGCGCGTCGCTGTGGGTAGTGACTGTGCGCGCGTACCGATTTGCGGGTGCAACATTCACCAGGTCGTGCATGGAGGAAGGCACGATGGTGGGGAAGGGCCCAGTTGGTTACCGAGGGGACCGACGTCCAGACTCCTTACTTTTAGATGAAGGAGAAGGAGAAAGAGAGGTGGGGTGTACGTACACTATTGCGCAACAATGCACCGCCACCTGCACTCGTTTCGTCACCCATTAACCGGCTCGACGGTGGTTGCTTGGCTCGCATTACTTTCGCCAATTAAGCCTGGACGGGCGCTCTTATTTAACTTGAATATGAAATTCCACGATTATTCGAAATTCCAGACCAATGAATGCATCGGTCACGAAGGCAGATACGGTATTTGCATTATCTTTCACTGCGGTACCATGTGGTAGTACCATTTAGTACTAATTATTAACCGTTTGTGTGCCAGACGGCTTGATAGCGCTTCTCTAAAGTTTTTGAAAGACGATAAAAACCCATACGTTTATCATTTTTTATACGTTCGTTTGAAGTGCGATCCTTCACATTAAAAGATGCGAGAAGGAAGTAAACGAATTTGTTTTATTAAGATAATAAGAAGAACAAAAAAAGAAGCACCTCAGGGATTCGATTTACTAGTTCTAGTTTTAAAGATTTATATGTATATGTATATAGGGAAACTTATTCTTGGACTAATACATATAATGCAGAATTATACATACATAGAGAGTACTTGTATTTATGCTGATGCAATCAGGGTTGACTTAGTATGCGCACCAATTAACATCAATTTTGATTTGACACCGTTAATAAATAATATTATTAGTATGCTATGATCGAATGTCGGATATTAAGTAGGAAGGATTAATTACACGGTAATTCAATTAAGATTCTCCGCGACGCCTTCGTTTCATTAAAAACTCTTTAATAAGGGACAACTTAAAGGTTATTTATAATTTTCTCACCTTAGGTAATTTAATGCCGCTTAATTAACATAATTATGCTCACAATGTTATGCTTGTAAACGATGTCAATTAATTTCATCGTTAATAAGCGCTTAATGTATGCAGATACATGGATGTTTTATTACTTTCCTGCACCCCTGACACATCCCGTTCTTGTTTATCTTTTTGCGGAATAATCGACATTTCAAAGATGAAGGGACAAAGTCTTGGAATCGAGAAGTTATTGGATTCCTTTCCATAATATTATTATGGAATTTTAACATAATATTATGGTATTGAAATATGAAATATTAAATTAGGTACTGCAAACATATCGGGTTACTCAGAATAAACTGGATTTCAGCATTCCTGTTATAGGTCTGCAAAGTGTTATCACACTTGGGTATATGTGTTTAATTTATGATGTGCGATTGACAGCAACAATGTTTTTTGCAATATCAATCAGTTTCCCCGTTTAATAGCCCATTAAGGTGCTGAATCAGATACTGTAATAGACATAGATATCACGATTTTTTTAGAGTGATTTGATGGAGCTGAAGTATATAATTAATTGAGTGGAGAGAGTAAACTTAATATCGTATATTTTTTGTCTCCTTGCATTGGCTACTATCGTTATTTATTCAGAGATTTGTAAATTAAAGACCGTGAGAAAGAACATTAAATCACCCGTGGAATCGCAGAAATGTCATATGGAAAAATTCAGATGTCCCGGTAAGAATTTAAAAATAGTTTTATTGAATGGATCTATAAACGAAGATTTCGAGGACGAGGTTTACGGCGTAACAGCTGCTCACTTTAAACACTTCCCGAAACTAAAAGCGGAGTGTTAAAAAACGAGATATACAATGAATCAAATTTTTGTGTCTTCAAAAAGTGGTCAACTTCATATTTTAATAATTCTTCATCATTTTCAACAATATTCTGATACTAGTTTACGAATAAATTTATAATTTGGAACATAGATCTTCTTATAGTATAATTCGGGTTAAACTAATAATGTTATATAAAGTAATATCGTTGATTTAAACTCTTTATAGATATAGATAATTGGCAGACGAGATTTGGAATCAAATATTAATCGATTATCGAAAATTTTAATTATAATAGCGTCAAGATCTGAATTTCAGAACAAGCAATTTATGAAAAATTGTCTTATTAATCATTTTTCTTTATAATTTGATTAAAACATGACAAGTATTATAAGAGTGAAATACATTGGTGAGAATACTGAGTTTTTCGAAGTGTAGTGAATTCCAAATTAAAATTGCAGAAAAATATGAAATGTAACATTTATTCCCAGAGAAAACAATAACAACTGAGGAGGATATAAATTTGGAATCAACATCGACGGAAAAGGAAATGTTAATTAATATTAATTGCCCGATTAAATTAATACTTGATCACATAGGAAGTGTCGCAGGCCTAAGCGCTACATGTAATTAAAATGGAGCGTGTCACTTTTGACATGATTTTCGAATTTTATAATCAAGATTAATGTATTTAGTATGCCGAAAATAACCCAAGTTTATTTGAACTTTCGAGTGTGAACTTTTGGAGCACTCACGACAAGACTTATCGCCATTAATATTAGAACGTGTCAATATTTACAGGTGAATTCGACTTATACGATGAAATTAATTGTCAATTAAAAAACGTTTCCGTCTTTGAGCCACGTACATCTGGCCTCGACGTCCTTCAAGGAGACTTAACATATTTGATAATAACCTATCAACGTAAGTATCGTAACTATATAACTCAAACTGCGTAAATGTTTGTCACATTCCGTGTTAATTAATCTAGGAAGTGCGGATGGCCAAATAATAAATTACACACCACTTTGCGCTGGAAAAGCATTCAAAAAATGTTCCGAGAATTTTTCAAAAGTTCGTAAAGCATCGAGAAGAAATTCTTCCATTAAGTCCGCGACAAAGCGTGACAGCAATTCTCGTAAAGGGATATAATTGTTACATACAAATTATTAATTAATTTTGTATGGAAATTAATGGAATTAATTAACTGATATATTTCATATATATTACAAATAATAATTATATATTAGTTCCATTTCTACATTTATTATACAAGTAATTCAGCCTTTTTAGAGAATTCATTATTTATGAATTAACGAGATAGATCTTATAAAAGATCCTTATCTAATTCTTTAAAATTATAAGTATTTGGTTTAATATTATAGGATTTCCCATGTCTTCCTATTCCTTCATTTACAAATTTCTTAGCTCCTTCAACACCTTCCTCTAGTAATAGGTGAGATGCATTGTCCTTTTCAAACTGTAGTGCTTCTTCCAATTGCTTGGTTCCAAATGTAGCAAATTGTGCTGAGGCACGTTCAGCACATAATACCTTTTGTGAAAACTTTGCTATACAATTAGCCAAGTTCACTGATTGACCAATAACTGCACATATCAAGGGTACTTATTTGTAAGCTCCATTAGCCAATGCGCAGTCATCAACTCTTTATTAACTATAAGAAGAGTATACTGTACCAGTGCCACATGCTGTATACCGAACAGCGATACCATAATTGAAAGCTTCTTCCGCTGTTATAGGTCGTCCCGTCAAAATGATTTCTATAGCTCTTGAATAACCTATTAAAGCAGGTAACCGAACAGTTCCACCAGATAATATAGGAATATCAAATCGTCTATTCAAGAATCCCATAACAGCAGTGTCTTCTACTATTCGCATGTCGCACATTAGGGCAAGTTCAAAACCTATACCAACAGCATATCCACTTAGAGCAGCAATTAAAGGCTTTTTACATAATTCAGTCTTGTTAGCCTAAAAATAATGTAATAGAATAATATGCCATATACTATGTGAGGTTTGAATCAATAATTTCAACAATTGATTTTTACCAGTGTTCCAAACTGTGGTAATGTGCTTTCATTCTTTCCATCATATTTTGCAATTTCTGTTAGATCATATCCAGCACAGAAGTTTCCACCAACACCATACAGAACTCCTACTTTCGAGTTTTCATTATTATCAAAATTCTCTAGAGCTTGTGAAAGTTCTTCAGCTGTTGCTAGATCTAAACAATTCTTTTTTTCCGGCCGATTTATGCCTATCAAAGTAACAGACGCATTTTGATCTACTAAAATATTCTTTTCTGAAAGAGGAACTGTTATTACTTTCAATCATTTTTTATAATTGCATGATTATTGCGTAATAATTATATCGTAAAAAACTTGAAATTGTGTATAATGTAAATTAATTTCACATTAATTTGTGTTAATAAAACACATATCGTTTTTGCATTGGTTGCTTTGTGCAAAATTAAAAAGGAACCTTTTGCTATTTCAACTTCTGCAGCTTCATTAGGTGTGGAGGTTAAACATCTTCGCAAATAAGATTTGTAAATTTGATTTACTGTTACGGGTAGTCTTCTTAAAGAATTCATCTGGATAGTGTAAAGATTAAAATTGTGTTAGAGTACTACCAGTGATTCGAATTTAAAATTGCAATATGACTTCGATAGTGTCGGAACTTTATGCCGATAGCTTTAATTTCATGTCCCAGGCAATGGAAAATTGAAAAGTCCGCTTTGTGCCAGCAGACAGGAAGCAAAATATTCGATTACAATAAAGCTGGGTTCACTTTACTTTTTCGCGTTTCCATTAAATTTCAGACTAAAGATCTCCACACATGGCATTTAAACATAAGCACGGACGAGATATCAAGATATAATATATAAAACGTGTTCCATTATTCCAGATTTATCGGGCCCTAGAGCCCAATAATCATTTTCGTGTCACTGGTGACGTTATCCACCAAATGCATAAAATAGCTGTTTTTTAACGTTTTTAGTACTAAAAATGCAAAAATAGAACATGGAATTATTTTTCAAACACTCTTACATCTGTGAGCATACATATTACTCGGTATTCAAAAGAAAATTAATTTTATTACTTAGTATGCTTAAATTCTGATAAACGAATAATTTGATAAGCTTAAATCTCGTTTTATTACGCGACTCAAACTAATAATTCGCCACGGGGAAAATTATGTTATAAGGTGCGAATAAGAACAAATGTTGAGTTAATTAAACGACTTCAACCATCCATTTTATTTCTTGCCTAAGTTAATTTAATTTATTTGGCTTCTTGGGTCGCTTTGTTTTTTAAAGTAACATTGCGAAAACGCAACCTACTCCACTGTAAAAATAATAACAATTTGACTTTATTCTCATCATGATGATAAAGTATGTATTTAATTAATAACTATAAAATAATGAATAATATATTTTTTACACGTTTTGCACGTGTCGACGTGCATTTTTTGTCGGCAATTGCGTCGTACATATTCCATTGTTTATTTCTGATTTGAGCATCAGTTAACAATTTATTTCGAGTAGATGGTAATTAATAAGGCATCACACTGCAAGATTGTGTATAAATTGATACAATTTATAGGAATTTAAAATAATAATTAACATTCTACGTTCGTTATATTAATTATTATATTCTTATTGTATTATTAAGTTCATTATAATAATTATGGCTTCAAACAAGCTTATTCTACGTTTATATGCAATAATTTCAATGAATGGGGGTAAAATTTAAGGCATATCCATTAACAAGCTATGTACTATTTGTAATAATTTCTTAAAATTAATTATTTAAGATATATTCACATCTACGACGGCATTCTGTATGGCAGTACGTCGGCTCCCCACTCCCGAGCATATGCGCTATGCGTTACCAATGGTGCGGCACGCGCGCGGTCTCTCCCTGGCCGTTCTTCCAGTAGTGCGGACGTGCTGTCAGTTTGCTCCGAATTTCGGTTTTTATATCTTCAAAATTTCACTTTTTCGTTTTGAAACGTGTTTGCACAAGTGCCACGAAGCTTCCTGTGTTCGGTTTTGTAATTTCCAAATAATTAATTACTGAATTTTCGAGTTTTTCGTCATAGCGTCACTTTCTTCGCGATGTACATCGCAAGCTTCGTGGTGCCGTGATCTACCATTTCGGATTTTCTAGTATTTCTAGTATTTTCGTTCTTCTTATATCAATTATAGTTCGATTTCCGTAAATTTCGCGAAATTATCTTCCGAATTTTCATCTGGGAAAGGGCTGTCAGCCAACAACACAGTTCAACGAGGGAATTTGGTTCGTATGTTTTGCTTCTTGACCTTTCAAAGTCAAATCTTCGCGGCGCAGCACGTAGCAACACAGACGCACACTCTCTCTCTCTCTTTCCTTCTCTGAAAGAAATTTCGGAATTCAAGACTTTAGCTTTCTTCCGATTCTAATCCACGATTAATAGTATGATTTTATGATTTTAGTATCAAATACAATTTCAAATTTTGAGTTCAGCGACGTAGAGAGTGCCTAATAGAACAGGGTTTCTAATTAAACCGTGCTTAATATAAACATTTTTTGACATTTTCCGCACTCAATTCTTTCCACAATGCATTCTTTTAATATAAGAATTCTCGCGTACACTCTTAAGAGTGTTATAATTGCATAATGCGTTGTGAATATCAGAGGTATAAATTAGTAATTAAGTTTACGTGATCACACATACGGATGAATTATTAGTTTGACTGAAATTGAACGAAAGATGTGAGTGATTGAATGTATGAAATGGGAGATTAATGGAGGTCATAAATATTAAGCGAAATAAAACGCTAAATCAGTACCAAGAGTACAATATATAAATACTTAACAATCGATCGAAAGAAATACTAACTAATCGCCAATGATTGAATAATGAATAATTTTCAGCGATTAAGTACACTTCTGGGTTTATTATACTTGCAAAGGCAAGAGAAATTATGATATGTCATTAATATTAAGTATTTGTAAGGTGGGGTGGTACCATATGTAAAGTCTTCAACAGAGTGCATTCTCATTCTGGTAGAATTATCTTTTTATAACTCGTGCAAAGCACTGCGTTGAGCGTTTTGCATTCGTGTAAAAGTGGATTTTTGTTCAGCTTAGAATATACTTTTTTTATGTTAAATATAATTTAGAGTAAGAATTTTGTTGAACTGATGGGAGGTAGGATTCTACCTCCCACCCTTCGTATAGAGTGGGTCTCAAAGCAGCAACCTCCACGTGGTGAGACCTGGGCAATCGGAATTATTTATCGTCTAATAATGACACGAAAATTATTTGAAAGCATTACTTTATAGTATTAAGTTTATAATTATAATTTAATTGACGGTCTTATTACACAATAAATAATTTCGAGCTAATCGGCTGCAGGTTATTATACATTTGTAAGTGGAATGTTCATTGCATGTTTGAAGGTAATTTGACATTTTTGTGATTTTAGGTCGACAAGTTTTTTGTCCGAAACAAATTGTGAATGCACTTGTTTTGACCTAAAATCATCCTAGAACATGTTTATTGCACTTATGATTGTAAAATATCCGATCTATAACATTAGTAAATTGTGGCTTCGTTATTGCGAACGAATTAAATTTAATATTAATTTTAATTTAATTTAATATTAGATCTACAAATTTTTCTACCAACAATATTTCTAATCCACTTCTTTGGATCCTAAATCGTCCTACAACATGTTTATACATAATATACCATCGATTTGGGTAATTTAGAAGCGAAAGCGATTTTTGAAGACATAACTCGTTATTTTTTCAGAGTACACTATCACGTACGCGTATTTTACAATTTTTTACTCATTTCTGCAGAGAGCACCTTTTCTTGCGTCGATCACTTTGAATTTCACCACTTTGGTAATTTTTTACTAGAATCACGTAAGTCCAACTTGTGTTTGGTCTCCCTATATCTCAGAGCTACGTGTACCGTGCAGGGTCTCTTAGAACCCAGTATTGGGTGACAGAAAAATGTATGTGAGACTTGGTCTATCCATTGTCTTGTCTGCGACTATAAAAGCAAAGTTTCAGGATAACTTTTCTCGAACGTAGTATACTGATAACGTATTGGTTTTTTTTATTAATTTATTCTGTAGTGTAGTCAAGTATATACGTATGTCAGATTTTAAAAGGGTATCCCTGAAACGTTAGTGTACAGTAGAAAAGAAAATTTTATCGTTGATGACAAGGCGGGGTTACTGTTTATGCGCCACTGTCGGATAACCTGTTTCTTCAACTCACTCCAATAATGTTTATAAATATTCGAATTTGACATATGTTACGCAACAAACCAGTAAGCTTGAGTTAGTAACATCATGTAAAAGAATTGTGCATTACTGACTACATACAGAATGCAGATTAGGGCTGTGTCTGTGATGTGATATTGTTAATTAGTTTTGAAGTAATCTCGAGGAAGATGACAACTGATCAAAGTGGGCACGATCATTCTCTTGCAATCAGACAGGAAATACAACGTTTCGAGAGCGTTCATCCCTCAATATATGCGATTTACGATTTGATCGATCTCATTTCTGATACGCATATTGCCAAACAAATCCGCGAACATGTTGTTGCAATTGAAGGTATACTACCATATTAGTACTTTCGTAAAACGATGATTGATTTAGCTGTTAATACAAAATTGATACGAGTACAAATAATTGGACAAGAATTAGACATTCGTTTTTGATAAAACATTCAAAGGAATTTTTCCTTTAGATTCATTCGTTAATAGTCATGAATGGACATTGGCAAGAGATGTCCCAGAATTGCATTTAGGAATAATCGGTTCGTCGGATTCAGGAAAGTCTGCGCTAGTTCATAGATATCTTACTGGTTCATTTATGCATGAGGAATCACCCGAAGGGGGTCGGTTTAAAAAAGAAGTATTCATTAATGACCAGAGTTATCTCTTGCTAATTAGAGATGAGGGTGGAATACCAGAGGCACAAGTAAAATAAAAAAATATATTAAAGAGTATACATAGGTATATTTCTTGGCAGTTTAAATGACATTATATAAATATTTTTTAGTTCTCTTCTTGGATCGATGCTTTATTACTTGTATTTAGTTTAGAGAGTGAGGAAAGTTTCTCAGTAGTTTGCAGTTTTTATAATAGAATGTGTTCTTTTCGAAATATGTCTGAGGTACCAAAAATACTTGTAGGAGTGCAAGGTATATAATATGTATATATTTGATTCAATTTTTAAATTTGATGCATTCTGTATTGGAGTATGATTTTATTTTCGAAAATCAAATTGTTTAGATTCAATTAATGACACTAATCCTCGAGTTATAAAAGATGTCAGGCCACGAAAATTGGCATGTGATTTAAGGTGCCCATATTATGAAACTTGTGCTATTTATGGTTTAAATGTAGAGAGAGTATTTCAAGATGGTAAATATTAGTCTGAATATTTGTTTATTAGACCTTTAAAAAAATGAGAAAGTAAAAAAAATATAAATATTCCAGTATGTCAAAAAATTATACAAAATATTACTGCAAAACAATTTCGATGCAATGGGCAACAGGCCACTGAAAACGAAGTAAAATATTCTGTCCCAATGATCACCAAAAATGTACAACTTCTTGCCAAAGAAGTAGAACCACCAAATGTATCAAAGTTAAACGTGAGTTAGCGTGTTAACATTACTGCTTTAATGTCAAACTGTATCCCAGGGGGTCAATTAAAGAATTTAATTATACAGACATCGGAAAAAGAGGAAGACTCTAGATCTGTCCATAATAGTTCTACTCAAAGTGACGGAGGCGTAACGGGTGACACTTTTCATAATGCACAAAATCAGCATAGTGATCTGAGATCCTCCATTCTGACTCCCACGACTATCAGGTTTTAACATTTCCTAGAACATATCTCATAATGAAATAGATACAAAATTTTCCTTCAAAATGACGAATTGGAGACTTAAGCTTGACCAGTGCCAACTTTTAAATTCCAGAAAATTTAGAAGAAAATCTAATATATTTACACCATCTAAAAAAGAAAAATATAATATGGGTGAGATGGGTGTTGGTAGAGAAATACCTGTTAAGCAAGGATATTTATTTAAGCGTAGTAGCAAATCTTTGAAAGAATGGAAAAAGAAATATGTTACTTTATTGGAAGATGGACGCTTGACGTATCATTCCAGCTTGCATGTAATTAATAGTTTAATTAAGTAATGAAATATGTAAGACATGGTGATGCATGTAATTATTTTTAGGATTATATGAATGATGCTAATGGTAAAGAAATATTGTTACAATATGTAACTGTAAAAGTGCCTGGAAAAACACCTAAAGGTTCAAAATCATCCAGTACTCAAGGTGATCTAACATAAACTTGCATCTCGGAATTTATAATTTCGCGACACTTCATAAAAATAACATCTGAATTTTCAGAGGATAGTTTCGAATTCTCAATAATCTCGTTAGAAAATAAAACCTGGCATTTTGAGGCAAATAACGCTGAAGATAGAGATAGTTGGATTGCTGCTATAGAGCAACAAATATTATCGAGCTTGCAAAATAGCGATGGCGATAAGAAAAACGAAACGGATGCTTTTAAGATGCATTGTATAAAAAACAAAGTATCGGGAAATGATGCGTGTGTGGATTGTTGTACACCTAGTGAGTATTTTACAGGGATGACCATTTTTCTACATTCACATTAAGGGATATTATGTATATTTGATAATTGTTTTTTAGATCCAGATTGGGCTAGTTTAAATTTAGGTGTATTAATGTGTATTGAATGTTCGGGTATACACAGAAATTTAGGTTCGCACATATCGAAAGTTAGGTCCCTCGATTTGGATGATTGGTCGTAAGTGAGAAATTCCTTCTTTACTCTACTATATTTTTGTCGTTAACGAAATAGGGTGGTTATTAAATATAAAGGGTTTCTGTTTCAAGTAATTCGTTTTTATAGCGTAAAATATCTCTGTCATTAATTCAGCGCAGGTCAATTGAGTGTAATGTTAGCGCTTGGCAATGATATAGCTAATAGCATTTGGGAGTATTGTTTAAACGGGAAGCAAAAGCCAAATGCAGATTCGTCGCGGGAAGAAAAAGAGCAATGGATCAGATGGAAATACGAGGATAAAATCTTTCTACCGCCGATCAATCCAAACATTTCATTAGGGAAATTACTTATTGATTCGGTGTGCCGGTAAATATTTCTATACGTGAAAATAGGTATTGGAAATAAAGCAGATCATATACATTAATAATTTTCCTTTATTACAATTGTACGGGAACGCATGTAGTGGTGATATGAGAGCATTTACATTATGCTTGGCAAGATGTAATTACGAAGATATTAATATTTCCGTTAGTACTGAGGATTTAAGGACACCACTTCACTTAGCCTGTGCCACTGGCAACTTAGCTATGGCACAACTTCTCATATGGGTGTGTGCTCATTCTTATTCTATTCTATACATATTTGGATAAAATAGGAAAATATGGTATATATTTGCATATTCCATGGTTCCAGCATAAAGCAAATCCACAGAATTTAGATCATGAGGGACGTACTTGTATGTCGTATGTAAGAGCACTTGAGAGGACGCTCGATAATTCACCCGATTCTATGGAAATGCAAAAACTTCTTGAAGTACTAGAACAAGCCAGTATTTCTGGTGTAGATGACGTAGAAACGTCCCAGTATTAAAATCATTTATATTATGTACTTATTCGCATGCCAAGCCATGCTTTTAATTATATGGCTTACAGTCAACATAACTTTTTAATCGTTAACAGTACTGATACTCAGAAAAGCAACCAAAGTATGTTGAATCGACTTGGAATATTATAATGACGATCGATTTTCGAAAAGCACGGTACACTTGTACTTGTATATTGTCTTTATTAAAAGAAGCACGAAAAAGACAGGATTTATATTATGTGGAATAGCATGTCTCCTTTTAGTATTGGCTATAAGGGATTTGACCAGATATTTTATTATGACATACTTTGCATATATTTGTACATTGAAAGTAGTTCGAAGTAAAAGTATATAATTCAGAATTCACGATAAATATTTAACGCGGTTCAGGTCAGTGAAAGTAAATGTTTGATAGCAAATTCGAGTGTATATTGTCGATGACTGAGAGTACAAACACTCATAAATCTAGTTATATTTATACACCCAATACATGTAATGTATTTGAAGAATGCTTTTATAATTTTTATTTTATTAATTATTAATTAAACGTATAATTACCTCGCAATTTAAGATTATTCTCGATACCCAGATAATACTCCCGTTTACTTGAATTTCTTCGACCAACAAGTTGCATTAATAACATGATATATTTTGTCCAACGATTCCGATTCATCTGAAATCATTACGGACATCACGTTTTTGTGTAATTTAATTACAGAACTAACACTAGATTTTATTCTTCTTACCCGGTGGATATATATTTGTTGGAAATATAGGAATTTGACTATAATATCGAGTTGTAGTCAACTTCGAAAATTTAGATTCAGATGAAAGTGAAATTCGCCGTGTACTTGGAATTCTACAATGATATCGAATTAACAATAACAACAATAACAAAATATAAGGATTTAGTCCCCGAGCAATTTATATTTGTTAACTTACTCCTTGTTCATGTCATTCAGCATGGAAATTGGCACAGGTGCAGTTAAACTATAAATTACATTTTTATTTAAATTATTGTGACTTTGCATGGGAGACTCGTCGCAAACGAATTGCTTAAACGCACTCATAAATAACGGTCTCAAATTCTCTGTATGGTATCCTAAATTAATTTGGACCAAATGCATAAATTCCAAACATAAATGTATTTGAGCCATAAACATTAATTTTTTCCTGGAAACGTAAATAAGAAATACTGGTATTAGAATGAGTGTACAAACATGTAATATTATTGTAAACAGCACATTAATACAATTACCTATAAGCATCAACGTTAAATTCTCCGTTCGCTAGATTTGCAAATTTCTGCTGAACTTCGTACATTTCAATAAATCTTGTGTTGAGTAAAATATATGCGTAATCACTGGACAATTTTTGAAATCCCATATCTATCACATATTCTAACGGTAAACTACCCGATAGTAGATGAGTAATTACTTTTTGTGGATGAGGATTTAAAATTATTTTTGCGAACCTCGTCGTATTTGTAAGATTTATCTAACGAACATTGCATGAATTATTATTACCGAATTCTTGAATTATTCTTCGTGTTACATTGCTTAATACCTGTGTTAGACATCCTCCAGTTATAATTTCCTCAAGTACCATATGAATACATTTCGTAATTTGAAAATAATTTTCGTTTTCTGTGGAAAACAATTAGATGAATTAAATTCGACTGCAATACACTGCAATTACAGATTAATAGCAATGATACTCACTCAATAATAATTCCCATAGATAATCTGTAAAATCTAAATTATGCCTACATGAAAGATTTTCTACATACTGTATTATTTTTATGTTATTGTCAATATTTTCTTCTGTTCCAAAATTTGTTTCATATAATTCATTGTTTTCGACATTTCTATAACTATTATCCCCATTTAACAAGAGTTGTACTTTTTCCATTAATTGATTATGTTCCTATTTTCGTGTAAACCAAAATTAATTTTTATATGATTGTAAGTCTGGCTAACATAATTTCAATCTGAATTTACCTCTTTGTATGGAGACACAAAATTGTCAGGGAATTTTAAAGGCATAGGATTATACTGAGATTTTAAGTCCTTTTTATACTCCTCCATTATCATTAAATACTGATTTAGAAGAAGTAATTGTTTCCATAAATCTTGCAAAGGACTATCATGAGATCCTGTAACCACCTCCATTACCTATCAAATTAAATAATCTAAAATAAAAGAACATCAAAAATAATGTATTTCTTGCAATACTGATGTCCTCACCAATGTATTTTTAGATGTTCTTGTTGGTGCATCTAATGCTAAGCTAGAAGTCTGTACTTCAATACTTAAACTGCCCTCAAAATTGCTTAAGTAATTTTCTTTCCAATCTATCATCTCCTGCTTTATTCCAAATAACTCAAAAGTGTTAAATGCTGATATAGTCACCTAAATATATTCATTTCATTATTTATCCTGCTTTGACATATTTCAATTTTCCTGTGCTACCTACTTCATGCTCTGTCATAGATGATAATTTCTGATGCTCTTGTATTAATGATGAAGAATTCTTAATCATTGTAAGTGTTTCAATTCCTAATGAACACACTTCTATTGTAGTAAACCATTCTCCTTCTATCACAGTACCTAATAATCTGGTTTGCTTATTGTCTTTACTATCACATAATGCAAAAATTGGACAGTTTGTTACCATACTTTCAAGACATATATTTAATGCATTACTGAAAGGCATTGAAAAATATTATTAATTGTGTGCACAGAACCAATAATGGTAACTGGAATTTAATAATTAATTAATTATTACTATAATTACCAAGCTTCTGTTCTAGTTAATGGTAAATATCGTTCTTCCTCTTTTTTCCAATTTTTCTTTACAGTAATAATAGTATCATCAAAATCAACTTCATTGAATGAATATTTTAAGGGAGAGCCAGTAACATCAGGTTCTGAAATATTTATGTTTCGTAGATAATCTATACGGCTTTTTAATTAGTTAATTCTCTTTATCGATCTTACCATATTGTTCATCCTCAACAATTGTCTCTGATTGAATAATATTGTGATTACTCTCTGAAGAGCGCTAAAATAATATTTTGTCGTATTAATCGCACCCCTGAATTCTAGAGGTGAATCAGTTTGTGGAGAACAATAATTTGTTATCAGAAACTTACTTTGTGTAAAATAACACACGACGATCCATTAAATTCGGGAAATAATCGCTCGACATAAGATAAACAAATCTTGCTTATTCTTATAGACGGGTTTAAAATTTTTCTTAGCTGTTTTATTTCCTTCATTATCAATATTTTGGAGAACCTTTGAAATAATTTCTGAAAATCAATCGCTGTTCATTAATGTGGACTATTATTTTATTCGATTATATCCATCACTCGTTCATTCTCTGATCCTTGAGAAAATTTGAATTAGAATTTAAAACGCTTTTTCTCATCATCCGTTCGTAAACGCGTCCTTTCGAGATATTCGCGTGAGCCGCGCCATTTAAGAACTTTGTTAGTTCATTTAAATTTAATAATGAAATCTTGACGTCAATTATTGCAATTTATAGTGTTCAGCCCTTTTAAATAAAATAATTAATGAATGGAGAATGTTAATTTCCAGTTTTCAATCGAGTTGGTCTGGAATACTTCTCAGGATAGACTATCCACTATTCTTAAGTCCTTCATCTAATTAATTCGGAATTATCGCCATTTTGAAACACAGCATCCTCATACTTATAATAAACGGAAGATTTCTGTGCATCCTTTAAACTTTAGATTTTTATTCCCTAATGTTAATTGCGAGATTATGAAAGCTGCCATAAAAAGGGGGAGTAAAAATAAGTTAGTTTTCGGAACGATACTTTAGGCGTTCGTTGTACGTCGAGTCCTCTATCAGCCGTTTCGCGTTTGCGCTACGCACAGTGGATGACATCGATATGTCAATACTCGTAAAATAAGTACGAATTCTTGGAAGTAATACGATGTCGTAGGAAATAGAAATTGGTGGAGGACATACTCTAACGAAAGTAAGAAGTAGAGTCGAGATTAAGTGGTATTAGGTTATGAAAAAGTCGAATAAATATCGGACAGGTGTGGGTAACATTTCAACAGTGTGTTTGTCGGAGATAAAGAGGGACCGTGAGGACCTCCGTGAGAGTCCGACTTTTTACATGAAGGAGCAGGATATTCCTGAATATTTAGAAGGCTGTGGTTTAACCACCTGTACAGCCGGCGATATGCCTGAGGACGTGGATGTTATAAGGGATAATAAAGAACATTCGAAAGAGAAAAAATTATCCTCCGCGTCCATAGCGGGTCCCGACACCAAGAAAACGGTCACTGTCAAACATCCCGAATCAAACAAACCAAAACCCACTACGAAAAAGAGTAAACCGATACAAGCGGACTTGGACGTTTCCAAGGAATTTGTAAGATGTAGGGATGAGTGCGTAAAACGACTCGATCTAAGTAAATCCAGTATCACCAATCTTCCTAGCACGGTACGAGATCTTACGCATTTAGTCGAGTTTTATCTTTACGGGAATAAACTCGTTACATTACCACCCGAAATCGGATGTCTCTGTAATTTGGAGACATTGGCTCTCAGTGAGAATTCTTTAACTAGTTTACCCAATACTTTGGAAAATTTGAAGTCACTGAAAGTCTTGGATCTAAGGCATAATAAATTGAGCGAGATACCCGACGTTGTTTATAAATTAACGAATCTAACTACCTTGTTCTTGAGATTCAATCGGGTGAGGTATGTTAGTGATAACATACGAAATTTGACAAACCTCACTATGTTGAGTTTGAGAGAAAATAAGATCAAGGAATTGCCAGCTGGCATTGGAAAGCTTGTGAATCTGATCACTTTCGACGTGTCACACAATCATCTGGAACATCTGCCTGAAGAAATTGGGAATTGCATCCAATTGTCTACTCTTGATTTACAACACAACGAGCTTTTGGACATTCCTGATACAATTGGGAATTTAGTCTCCATAACACGATTGGGTCTGAGATATAATAGATTATCCAGTATTCCTAAGTCCTTAGCAAATTGTAAATTGATGGATGAATTCAGTGTAGAAGGAAATCAGGTCTCTCAATTGCCAGATGGATTACTGTCCAGTCTTTCTGATTTGACAACAATCACATTGTCTAGAAATGCTTTTACTGCATATCCATCAGGAGGACCAGCACAATTTACAAACGTATATTCCATTAATCTTGAACATAATCAGATAGACAAAATACCTTATGGTATTTTTTCGAGAGCAAAGAATCTGACCAAGTTGAATATGAAGGAGAATCAATTGACAGCTTTACCATTAGATATTGGCACATGGGTCAATATGGTAGAATTAAATCTTGGTACAAACCAGCTCACAAAAATTCCTGATGACATTCAATGTCTTCAAAGTTTAGAAATTTTAATACTTTCAAACAATTTATTGAAACGTATACCTGCCAGTATAGCCAATTTGCGAAAACTCAGAGTGCTAGATCTCGAGGAGAATAAAATTGAGTCTTTACCTAATGAAATTGGTTTCCTGAGAGAATTGCAAAAATTAATTTTACAATCGAATCAAGTCACTTGTTTGCCGCGGGCGATCGGCCATTTAACGAATCTAACGTATTTAAGCGTAGGGGAGAATAATCTGAATTATTTGCCAGAAGAGATTGGAACATTAGAAAACTTAGATTCGCTTTATGTGAATGATAACGCGAATTTGCATAATTTGCCGTTCGAACTAGCGCTGTGCACAAACCTCAGTATTATGTCAATTGAAAATTGTCCACTCTCTCAAATCCCGCCAGAAATAGTCGCTGGTGGGCCTTCCTTAGTGATTCAATTTTTAAAAATGCAAGGACCTTATCGATCCATGTAACAAAATTAGAAAGTCGTCTCGTGTATGGCGAAGATGTCGATTCTTAATGCAAGTGATACAGAAACAAATGATATTTGATACAAAATATTTATTAACTTAAATTCTCACCACAATGATCTCAAATCAATAAGAATATACGAATATTATCACTATACAATATATATATATATACATGTATACACATATATTCACATATATACATATATGTATATGCATGTAGATATTAAATGAGCATATATTTATATTCTCGCAAAATAAATAACGCGCGTTTGCGATATGTTTTCAGTATAAAAGATGAAACACGTACACACATACACAAATATATATATAAATAAAGTATATATATATGAATATATATATTATAAAATTGGTGCTGAATCGGAAATGTACACAGCGAACAAAGAAACTAAGGAATAGATCATTGCGATCGTAATAAAATATTTTAGATACAATGCTAACATAAATTGTACTGAGACATAATTTCTTTATGATATTTTACTCGTATATTTCGTTCTCTTTATATGTATTATATATTAAATTAGTACAATAAAACGTAACAGCCGAATAACCGATATGACAACTATTGTAAAATATTTTCACGAGGATATAACGATAGTAATTGCATTTTGCTTTTTATTACTTTGCATTATAATCACCGATAGAGCGATATATTCTAATTTATATATCTAGCATTTAAAAATGCCATAACGGATCGACCGAGTTTGATATTCTTTCGAACAATGATTTTAAATTCCATACGTTTGAGGCTTCGTTTCTAGATAACTGATATCGATGTCTCGTAACAACGGAGGCCTTCTTTAAAGAATTACGTTGACGAGGGAGGAGAGAAACAATATTATTTTAATGACAATGTAAGATTAAGAATCGGCATCAAAACAATTCGTGTTTTTTAGTTACTGCTGTTCATTGCCATATTTACGCGAAATACTTTCGCTGATACATTAAAAGCGGCATACAATAACGATAGGACTTAGGACTATGGTACGTTATGAAGGATTATGTGTCATTATTTATTCCACGATGTACTTTCGCATCGTGGACATAACGAAACGAATACCTTTGTATCTAAGAGATTTTAAAAGGAACTGCTCTTCCGAAGTGCGAGAGAGATCTATTTATATAATTTAACAGACTGTAACGAACAACGTATTATTTTTTTATTTCTAGCACTAAATATAAAGAACTATATATTTAGATATACCGAAATCATCGCGAACGATACGTATCAGAAGAACGCAGATATGATAATAACAGTATATTTTTCAAATGGTTCACGCTATCAGGGAAATTATCCAAGTTGCAATAATCGGTGAGAATTATGTGACTCGTTTTAAAGCACTCCAAGTGTATCGTTTACGATGTATATTTATTTCGGAACTTGCTAAAACTAATACATTATCTATGTTGCAATAATCGGTGGCAATTGTATAACACGTTTATATTTCTTTGAAAAGTGAATAATTAATTGTGTATAAGATTATATTACGTGGAAACAACGTCTACATTGTTTCGAGTGATACGTGTGTTGTTTTAATGAATAAATCATTACGATGAGAATTAATGCAATTGAAATCCTTGATCGAAACTGAAATACGTGCTCTCGTGAAATTAAAGGGCTGCCAAACATGAGCATTAAATGCGAAGGACACTAGAATGTTAAAGATCCGTCGTTGTAAGATTACTTTTTGCTAAGTTCCATGAAAGGTAGCTTCTTCTGCTGTAATTAAAGCAATATCTTGAGTTCGTCGGCTAAGTTCTTCTCGATCCGATTGTGCACAAATCGATGGGTGCCAATATATTTAATATCTTGAATATTTACACGGAACACTATGAATGTTTGTATGTTGATTGTATCGTTAGTAATAGACAAGTAGATCATTATGTATCCGATTAGTGTTACGTAAGCAAATAGTATACGTTTCGTTCATTTTTAATGGCCAAGTGTCTACACGTTTATGTCTATTTAATAGGTGTTTTATAGAAGATACACGAATTACGAATATAGTAATTCCTTGATTTCCATTAACGATCGGACGCGTGTTGATTCGTGAAATATTGTAAATATGAGATTACAATCCATGGAAATACGCAATTGCACTATTCTTTTACATCGTTTACATCGTGAGAACTAATAGTTTTCGAAATCCAATACAGTACGCAATCTCCTTTTTTAGAAATTTGTTATTTACACAATGGCTGTGCAATAAGAAAATAATTAGACTCAATTCGAGAACAAAACACTGCGCATATGCATTTGTTACAACAATCTGAAATTTCGATAGTTTATATATATTGTTTATCATCATATTCTTAGGATCTTGTATTAAAGAGGACCTTAAATTTCACTGTACTTTTATTTAAATATTCGACTTGTTTTTTATCTTTTTAAATTCTTTTAAATTCTTACCAATATAAGATTCTATAATTGCGCCAATAAACAATTTCATTGGATCCTCGAAGAGTCAGAGATTACAAGTTTACGATATTTTATTAAGTGTCTATGAAGTAAGTGGATTATCCTTAATATTCCGATACAAGTGTCACTTTGATTTTTTCAACACAATTAATGTTGTTATTATTATTATTATATGTATGAATATGTTTTGCGGAATCATTGTTATTCGAAATGCATTTTTGAGAGAGTGAGAGAGAGAATGGCAGATAATTAATTTCGAAGGAGTTTTCTAAGATACTTTAAGAATGTATTTAATATTTGTAACGCAAAATGGAACTTAGCAAATTCTTAATTATAATTAAGGGAAAGTATATCTATGCTACAATTAAACTGTAGGAAATGTTATTCGTCACCGGTATTTATAAATGTATAATTTGTTATGTGTCTATTTACAGTTTTTCTACACATAGTTACGTTCGACTAAGAAACAATAATCGTATATTATATTCTGGATCAGTGTTATCTTTGGAAGTTATATAATTTGCCTCTCGAGAGAGCCGATAACAAAATTACAGCACAATGAAGACAGTATTTCGATTCCGATTTTTAATTTGTTTAATTATTTGAAATTTATCTTTAATTATTTAGCCGATTTTTAAATATTTACATTGACTAGCTAACGTTAAAGAGCTCGCGGATTTATGTATCTGAAATTTAATTACTTTATTCTGCAACTTGAGGAATAAATTTTTGTAAAATTCGTAAAATGTTCCAATAAAATATGAGAACATTTTCAACGCAAAATTTCATGGTTTTTTTGTTCCGTTTATCTTATTATGCTGTAATTTCAGAGAAAATAATAAGTGCGAGAAAGCAGGATTATTCGAAGTATTATTAGCAAAATAATTCCTAAATGATTATCAAAAATTGGAAGACACTGAGAAAGTTTTGCTGGTTTGGAATATCATCGTTTATTATAATATATCATTTATGCGTTATCAGTCATATTAACGACTTTATTTATGAAATAACATGCAATGTTTGATAGTAATATCTTTGAATTATATTTATTCCGAAAAATATTCGAAGATGTATTATTACTCGTGTCGATGTACAATCTGCTTATAAAACTTTTCTGTATATTTTAACCCGTTTCCAAATTATTTCTGCGCTCATTGTAACACATAGACCTACGCCAATGCATAGTTACGATTGTATTCGATACCGTTGAATTTCATTTACTCGATAACGATCACAAAAGTGTATTCATTCTAAAGGAAAAGTATTAATTTTTGCGGCATTGTGCACATTGTTATAGAATTCTGTGTCACCATCAACTCGATGTGGGTTTTTAAACGAAAATATGTTTCAATGGTAAACATGAGAATTGCCAAAAAACAACGCTACAATACTATTTGTTGTGATAAACTGTTCAACGGTTTTAAAACGCATGGGTGACACACTGTAGGATGTGATTCGAAGATGAAATTTCCGGTTCTTTACGAATTCGAATATGAAACGAATAAGAAATTCATTCGTTTACGATTTTCGTAAATAGAATTTCGACTTTCGTTTAATAGAATCTGAGCATTTTGCGTGGCAAATAAATAACATATTGTTATTAACAAAATTACGTTTACCTCACAATCTAATTCTCTAATTATACCGATCTATCATTATAATTATTGTAATTAATATTTCGTGGAATTCAATTAGTGCTAATTTGAAATTATGATTTTTGTAAACGAATATGAAATTAATGAGAGATTGATTGGTTTCTTATTCGGGCGATGGAAACTTGGAAATTATTAACGACGCTGCTCTCGAATAATAATCATGTGGAAGTCCGCAGAGTACGACGAGATACGTGTTTGATTTCAAGATTATAGTATTTATGTAATTCCGTGTATATTACATCATTGTATGGGACGCTGTATATTTCTAAATATATACGCTGCAAACACGTTTCGGCTTTTTCACGTTGAACTTATTGTTGTACTTAAAAAAACAATAACTGGATATCCCGTTCTCGTGAGATCGAAGACGTTAATCGAGGCATCTCCGACTCCTTTCCAGTCTCAACGAAATGAGACTACGTTTTTTAACAACAAATTTGCTGAACCTCCTACTTTCAATTGTCTTATTATGCTGTAATTTGAAATCAAATATTATCAAGGCATTCGTCGGAATTGTTAAAAATCTAAAATAATGTCGATTTTGTTATTTTCATAGTAACACTACGCACTTCTTCCGACCTTTGGGCCACAGTTCTTATTGTGGTCACTTTCTTTCCAATTAAAGCTCGTGGACGATTATTAGGCTTTTTAAGTAGCTTCTTTGCGTTTACGAATTCCGAAGTATTATTTAGGCCTACTTTATTCCATTGGAAAAGTTTCTTTAATGGCGCCGATGTAGTTGAGGGGGAACTTGTCTCAGAGTGTTCTCCATTATCTTGTTTATTGTTAACCCCAGATACATTGTTTTCATCGAAATGTAGTGGTTTTTTCCGAGTATCAGAACTTGATGGAAGATTTATTAATCTGGAATTAATAATCCATGACACAAAAAAATACTAAAGAAATATTAGATATCATACCACACATTAATCATTTTGTTAACATTCATAATACCTCGTAACATTCCAAATTTCTTCTGCAAACGACTTTAGTTTGTTCAAAATAATTGAAGCATTTTCTATTTGTTGCTCGATATTTTTACTACGAATAGCAGATATTTCATTATTGATCTCATCGATCTCGTTCTGTAAATTCTTGAGGGTCATTTCCTGTTCTGTTATATTATTTTATTTAAATTTTTGATTATAGTTATAATGATAGCAATTTCAATTGAATTTATGTGCAACGGAAAGCATAGAATAAAAATGTTTAACCCCGTTTTAATTGCTCTTTTTGTATGTCGTTGAAGTATGGGTCTTCAATATTGTGATGTTGATCAAATAATTCGCTGAAATTATGTTCGGAAGAAAAATTCCATACCGTGTTACAGAATGCGTCTTCCGCAGCCCATACACTGTAGTTTATATTGACCTATAAACATTATTTTATTTATAGCAAGCTTCCACTCGAACCATAGATGCGTGAAATTATTGGTAAAAATTGTTGATCAATATTTTCGTTTAATAGAATCCGTGCTTTTCGTGTGGCATATAAAGAGGATATTGTCGAATAATAATATTACGATGAACTCACAATATAATTCTCTAATTATACTGATCTATAGTTATAATTATATATCTCTAACATTGCAATTATTATAATTAATATTTCATAGAATTCATTTAGTGCTAAGTTGAAATTGTTTACCAATTCCTTGGTTTCTTCCTCCAACTTATTTTTTCTTTGTTGAAGTGCTTCATAATTCGTCTTCACGATATCCGTAAGAGCTTTCAATTCTAAGCTTTTCGTTGTGTACTTTAATAATAGTGAATCAAAACAATTTGTTTGCGAACTGTCGTAAGACATCGTGATACCATATTAACGAAATTTAAAGACACGATATTCTAAACTGCTAAGAAATGACTAATTAATTATTTAAACACAAATACGATTCACTGTATATCTGCCAATGATTTTGAAAGTAACATAAGTCATTTTTTATTTATGACACTTAAAGTAAATTTAATTACAATGCCGATTTGTATACATATGTAATTAAATAAAGAATTATACCTAAATACTGTGTATAATATATATGTGTATTAGAGGAGTTATAAAAATATATTGTTTCCTTATTTAGAAATAATTGATTATCAATATAAAAATTATATATATACTTCTATTGTTCCTTGAGCAAGAATGTGGAAAAGTATTGACAATAAATTACTTCTAGATAAGAAAGTTATATCTGTTTATAACCAAAACAGCTTTAATTCATTTTTTCCGGAAAAGTGACTTAGGCCACTTTCATGATCACCGACATAATTATAAATATACGAAAAATAAATCACGATAATTGAAAAATGAAGAAACTTTATAGTTTCGAAAGTTAAGACGCAATTAAATTGTAACACGAAAGACCTTCGAGAAATTTGTATTTTTCCCGAACAATATCGTGTTTTATCTGATTGGATGTTTTTTTGTGACATGTTTTGCGAGATTCACCAACACATATTCAAGATAGAGTTGTGTCATGGCGAATGCATCGTGAAATAACCTTTCTTTCACGCATGTAAACAAATTCGGATTAAACGAATATTTAATTAGTATTTTATTGACGCACGAAAATTGTATTTAATTTGGACTAATTACGAAGTATGAACATTGGCGCAACATGAGTTCGAATGGATTGAGATTAATAAAGAAAACGTCAGTATAATATTTACGTATCTGTATTATTAAATTTGTAAATTACATTAGAAAATAATTCCAATGAAATTATTATCGTAAACGATCTCATGAAATGTTTAATTCAAATTATTTAAAATGTGATAAATAATTGTGATCAAATGTCACCTTAGTTAGTGCAGTTAAATACGAACTTTATAAGAACAGTAATCATTGGTATTATTATTATTATTATTATTATTATTATTATTATTATTATTAAGACTCACCATAAAATGTACTTTCATGGGAATTCACACAGTAACCCATATCCGCAAGGAATGAGGTGCCAAAAATGTCTCGAAATGGGACATTGGAGTTACGAATGTAAAGGGAAGAGGAAATATCTGCACAGATCTTCTCGAACAAGCCAGTTAAAAAAGGCTTTAAAACAACAAGAGGATGCAATTGTGTAAGTGCATTTAACGATTAATTTAATGAATAACGAAACATAGGGCCTTTATGATATACTGCGTATTATCGACCCCTACAGCCAAGAGCAGAAGAAGGAAGTAAAAAGGAGTCGACAACAAAAGAAGATGAAGAAAAACTCTACTAGCTCAAGCGATTCTGATTCTAGTGATAGTAGTTCCAGTAGTAGTAGTAGCACTAGTAGTAGTAGCTCATCTTCAGATAGTGAATCCGACTCTAGTACGAGTAGTAGCAGTAGCAATAGCAGCAGCAGCAGTAATAGTAGTAACTCTAGCAGTAATTCGAAAAAATAACATATTTACTGAATATAATTTTGGATAAGTATGTGACAATATCAAGTATTTTTTCTCTTCTGTAATATAACTAGAGATTTTCCTGAAATTGTAGGCACCGTTCGATTTACAAAAAAAATCGTATACTTTCGAAATAAAATCGAACGTTGCCTATAATATGTTTGATAATGTTAGGAGAAGAAATATTTTCATAGGTAGACTTTTTTACAAAATTATGTATGAAACAATTTAATGGATTTTATAGTATAAATGTACAAAATTAAGCTCTTCATTCAAGTAATAATTCCAAAGCAGAAAACACATTTGAAACAAGGAAGACTTGGCTAGTCTTCTTTCTATAACTGTTTCACTTTTTCTGATTCAGAATTACTGGTGTTTTGTGTACAATAGTTACATGTAACATATATTGTGAATAACAATTTGTATGAGGCAACAGTGAATTGAATACTCATATGATTTGAGTCAAACGATTTTTAACGTGTTGAAATAAATTATGATCGCCAAACGAGAATTTACAAATAATACGAAAACCGCAAAAAGCCACTTCAGTCGTCGATGCCTTCCGGTAAAGTTTGTATTATAACTTTTCTTCTTGAATCATAAACGAAATTGTTTGTTCTGAAGATATCGCTTTCGTAAAATGGTTGAAGATTGTATACATCAATTTGTTTAGCCTGAAAAGTGAAACATATCGGTTTATAAAGTTTGCATCACTTAGATTAATACTAATTTTATTTAACTGGAATTTAAACAAAATATGGACTTACGCGATCCGTCAAATCCTTTTCTGGTACCTCAATACTTGTAATATGACTTCCACGCAAAGCTTTTTGGAATGCTAGAGTATCCAATGTAATTTGTCTCAGTATATAATACAAAAGTTCGCTGTGATCTTTCTTGTACGACAAATATTTTTGGAATGTCTGTAAAAATCGATCAATTTTGCATTATATCGTATCGTTTTCACGAAAAATATATAGATATGTATTATACTATGTAGATATTTACCTGACGCATACTCTTCATAACTGAATACTTTTGCGTGTCGACAAAACTGTCCAGCATCATTCTAATGGCAAGATTAATATCACCTTCTTGAACGTTATCCCGGAGTTGCATTTTTGCACTGGCTTCCGCCATACGAATAATACTTTCTATATGACGCACCGTAATCGGAAGACTTCCTGTCGCCTGTAAATAATTAGAGTAAAGATTTCGATCTCAAAAATTGATACATGTATGTCATGTATTAGGTCATCCCATAAGTAATGTCGTTTTTTGGACTCTCAGTGCAAACTTTTCCTATAATCATATGAACGTTTATATACGGTAAATAAAAAAGCTACATTACTTATGCGATGACCTAATATAATGACGGTGGAATTTTTAAGTATTTATACTTACGAGACTTTCTTGTCTCAATCGGCTGTACAATTTTGCAACCTTGTCTTGATCAATATTTGTGAGTTTAGGATGTACGGTTTGCTTCGCGTAAACTATATATTTCTTCAAAAGATCTTGAGAAATAGATATATCATTCGAAGTATCCGTTTCCGGTAACGTCTTGTCTGCGTTCGATGGATGATGCCTAATGTGAGAATTAACGACAAACTTCGCCAAATGTCGATCCTGCATAGGATCTGTTTCATCTTTAACTATGCACAGAATATCGAAACGAGAGAGGATTGGTTCTGACAAGTCGACCTAAATTTTAATATTTTAAGTATTATTTTCGAACATTCTAATCTAATATTGATATAAGTCGATTATTTGCGAAGTTCCTTACATTGTCCGAAAATGTCATACTCGCATCGTATCTGCCACCAATGGGATTAGATGCCGCAATTACTGAACACCTCGCGTTGAGTGATGTTACAATTCCGACTTTTGAAATAGAAATACTTTGCTGTTCCATGGCCTCGTGAATAGAAGTTCTATCTTGATCGTTCATCTAAAAACTCTATAATTAAAGAACTATAGTGTTAAAGGAGATTCAATTATGAAGTAGGATAATTACTTTATCGAATTCATCAATAAGACAAATTCCATGATCGGCAAGTACCAAAGCACCAGCTTCTAAAGTCCACTCTCGGGTTGTCGGTGATTTTCTTACAAAAGCAGTTAAACCAACAGCCGAAGCTCCTTGACCAGTTGTAAAAACTGACCTCGGAGCAATTTTTTCGACGTATTTTAAAAATTGAGACTTGGCAGTTCCTGGATCTCCGCATATCAATACGTTAATGTCTCCTCTTACTTTATGTTTCATACCTGTGCATATTAAAGAGGATTATGAGTAATGGGAACAATTGTTAATCTAGCGATAGTCATCAGTATTAAAGGAAAAATGTTTACCAGGATTTTTAGGTTCTCCGCCAAATATAGTCAACGCCAATGCTCTTTTTATATATTCGTGACCATAAATTGAAGGAGCGATGCTTGCGACGATACGATCGATGATTCGATGATCTTTACTCAAGCCTATAATAGTTGAGATATCTTCCTCTGTTAGAGATTCTACGATTTCTTTCGAGTCCTTTACATGTAAATGATTAGCTAAGAGCACTGTTGCAAATACTGGAAAACCCTGAAGTAAAAAACAAGTATTCAATAAGTAATACAAAATAATACTGTTAATGCGAAAATGTATAATGGATGAAGAAATTGCATACTTGTTCTGTATTCAAGGAACCGTCGTAATTGTTAGTGTAAATTGCAGTAACATCTACTTCATCACCAGGTTTACAACGATCACAGAGATCTGATAAAAGAATACAGTCCTTACTTCGGGGTATCCGACCAGCCGGAATTTTACCCGGAGATTCTTGAATCGTAATTTTTTGATAATTTCTGTATATCGTTTGTTCCATGTTCACCTGAAATTTTGTTGACCGTTATAGTTACGGCTAAAAAAATGAATAATCACGGCTCGAAAAAATATTAAATATAACGTACCATAAAGGGCCCAATACTTTGACATTCAGGACAAGACCCTGGTTTCACCTCTGTATTTTGAGATTGTACAAAGGGCCCAAGTACATATCCACATTTTGTACAATCATATTTTACAACTGATAGTTGAGGTAACACTCCCGTTGTCGCCGTTACAACTCCTAACGTGCGAACTAATTGATTCAGATGTAATTTCCTATCGAAAAATATTATTTCAGTATAAAAACTCGCATGATCGAATTTGCTGATTTTAATATAACAGTGATAGAAATTACCGAAATGTGCGGATCTCTTCTATTAGTGGTAATTCAGATATTCGTACATGAATCTCCGACGTAACTCTTTCGTAACTCGGAAAAATTGTTAATACAAGCTCCTTTGCAACTTCATCAAATATTTCCAGCATCTGAAACGGTGCCTCTGGCAAGAAGTAGGCCAAAACGTGTTCTTTGCTCGCGAGAATAGGAAATTCCACGACGAAACTAGACTATAAAAGATGAAATAAGATATTTATAAACACAAAACGAATTGTTTTTTAATGTGGTATTAGTAAATAATTAAAGATATGTACTTGATTACTCTCGCACATATGACGAATTCTCTCTTTATACATATACTGTCCTTTGGAATTTGTGTGTGTACGTAAGAAACTTTTAAAACGATTTGAAATTTCTGTTCTGGGGCCCAGCATAGAGACCCACTCCTTAACTGAGTAACCTTTAGTGTCTTCCAAGTTTTCAATAGACTCAATCATCTAAAACATATCATCAATTAACATTTTAATTTCAAGAGTAAGAGTCAAAGAATAGAAATTCAGAAGTTGTACCTCAGTATCTTCAATTTCACCAACAGCAGCTTTCTCTGCCATGCGCCGTTTTCTTGCTTGTATATCATCTTCATCGCTCTCATCTAAAATATCAAGAAACATGTGTTACACAAATTAATTTCATACCATAATGTTTCATATTTGATATAATTTTATTTAGTAGACA
Source organism: Nysson spinosus (assembly GCA_910591585.2). Classification (NCBI taxonomy): domain Eukaryota; kingdom Metazoa; phylum Arthropoda; class Insecta; order Hymenoptera; family Crabronidae; genus Nysson; species Nysson spinosus. Next base: position 11,839,969 of record OU342832.1, read on the forward strand.
AATACCATAAAGTAGATATCTATCATCTCTCGCAATTCCAGCTGCTCTATCTCTTTTGCGCATAGTAGCTTCTGCTGCTGCTCGTTCTCCTTGAGAAAGTTCTGAGTATTCTTCATCATCGACCACATTTGGATCATATCTGTCCAATGCTGGCATTGGTCGGTAGTCACTGCATCATTAAAGATATTAACATTAAATCTCTACATATTTTTGTTTTACTTGAAAAATAGATATATCTTACTCTTCCATATTATCACCAAACAATTCTTCTCCATCTTCTTCTTGTTCTACTGGGTTCACATCCTCATCATTATCATTTCCAAGTAAGTCAGTCTCATCTTCAAATGGTTCATCTATATCTGGTGCTGGAGATGTCATAGCATCTGTGTGCCTCTCTGAACGTACTGGAGAGCTATTATCCTAATAAATGAATAAAAAATAAAGCAAACAAATATAATAAATTATATATACATACATACATATATGGTGTGTTGAATAAATCCTACTGTATTAGACATGATTATTTTTCATTAATTTTAAAAATATTCTACCGAATTGTTTTTCTCTGCTAAATATGCAAATTAATAACATATCGTATATTTAAGTACCATAATGGAAGATATAAATATAATCCCCATTAAGTTTGGTGTATACATATACATTTATACAAATGATCATGTGTTTACATGTTTATGCAAAGAACTATTTAATCGAATTATAACAAAGTTTAGAATATTGTTATTCAGAATTGTGGGTTTAACATAAATGTATTTTTTTATAAGCGCCAAAAAAGTAGTAGCATAATCATTGTGTTGAATTAATTTCATATTGCTTTACATGTGCAATGTTTATTGTTGAAGACTATAATTGCATATACAAATTTATATTCAGTTATATTATATATTGGTCCTCTTACCATATTGTCCGTGTTGTAAAAAATAATTTATAACAATAACCAAGGGAGTATGAAAACAGAACTACAAAAAAACATACAATAAAACTCTTTTGCTTTCTTCACATTGACTTAAACCGAAACACGAGAATTGGCGGGAATTCGGAGTAAAGCAGAGAAAAATCCTCACGCGCTACCGGCGCTGTTTTCGATGTCTAGAAAGATTCGCGCAACTCACTAAAAAATAGAGACATTTTTGCTGTTCGCTTGCAACAAGACTGCATTCGAATTATTCAGCCCACAAAATAGCTTCGGAATATTACGATTCCAAATTGTACTATCATAATTATAGGACATGAAAAGGTGAAATAAATGTAGTCTCATGTTAGGTTTCAACATCACAGATTTTATTAATTTTTATTTTCGGTATTACATTCGGTATTCTTTAGAAAGTACAAAGATTGCAATTTATCAGAAACTGCATTGATCTCTGCTTGTATGTTTGCTGTTTTAACAGCAAGATACAGTGACTCCTGAAATCTTTTTTGGGCAATTCTTAAGCTCTGTGGTACAAGTATACCAAACCATTTAATAGGGTCTTGTACATCATCAGCATCAGTGTCTAATTTCTTCAGACTGATATCAAATTTTGGAATGGCTTTTCCTGTCTCCTCAGTTAATTTTGTTTCTAATGCAAAGAGGGTTGCTACATGTTCCTCATCAGTGGGTACTTGTAACACACTGATACTTTCTTTGCCACGTATGTACTTTGCCTTGGCTAGTTCTATATGTCCTTCACGGATTGTTTGTTCCATCTGAACATTCAGCCGTACTTTTTCTTCCATCAGCTCCAAGTTCTCTATTAAAGTATCATCAATAGCTTTGCATATATCATCCATGCCTTCATGCACTTGTTCCTTCATTGTTCTCAAAATACAATCTGTGGTCTGTAATTTGTATAAAAATACAGAGATGGATTTAAGTTACAAATAAAATTTCTTATTAATTCAAGTGTTCGCCGGTTGACGTTGAAATATATACGACAACAGTAAAATATTGTTTGTTTTGTACACACCCAAGCAAGTGTACACAATAATTCTTAGAAGTGGAAGTCGAGAATGTATTAACGAGGTATTTATATATATTATTTGTTATGTAACCCTGTAGATGAAGTAATTTGAGTTGTCACATGATTTTGTGACAAGTTTAGTTTCTCATTATTGACTTATTAAAATACAATGCCAAACCTTCCCCCCTTCTGTTCTTGTGGAGGAACTTCACGCTGCATCACTGATAACAGCAACTGAGTAACTTGAATACCCCAGAAATGCGTTGTTCTGTACATTTATTTATTACAAGATATTTATTATTTGACAATTCTTAGATATAAATATTTTATGATATGTATTGTTCATTTGTCACGGATCAAAAATATACATTCATAGCGAAATATTTCAAATTCCAAATTTGTATATTGATAATATTGTGGTTGGTATCGCCAGAATAATTTTTAAAGGACTTCGAGCCGCCATCGAGGGAGTTGACAGATCAACATTGTTTTGAATGTTGAATAATGGCAGTAAAAGAGAAACAAACTGACTCCTCCGCGGAAGAAATTGAGTGGAACGTTGAGAATGAGATTCAATTATTCTTTGCAATGAACGGTCATAAACCGGTCGGTGAGTTTGGAGTTAAAATTAAACGATCCTAGGTTATATTTACGATTGCAATCGATGTTTTGATTGTTAAGTATAAAGTTTGTTTATTGTACCACGTCGTCAAGATATATGCATAATTACCGTTGTAAACAGAATATTTCTGATCGACTTTGAAAAATATTGTATCAATTACTTCCAAGATGAAGTGTAGGGATGAACATAAGATTGAATTGAATAATTATTTTAAGGTGTAAACAAATACTTTCACATGGTTTGTATTTGGGAAAAATTCCGGGCGGCTATTCATAAAAATATTTCCTTAAAAATGATTTGGGATCATTTAGAATCCATGTATGATTTAATGGCACTGGTGAGCATCACTTTATGATAAACAAAAATATTTGTATTCAGCTTACAAAGCTGAATAATTAGAAATTAAAAAATGTTCTAGCTATTATTTAAGTAGTACTAATATAAAATAAGTCCTACTGCAGTCATGAAAGTATATTTTGTAATAATAATCATCCTGTAGGATGACATGGAAGACTTACCTTTTCCTAGCCAAGAAATAGAATTTTCATTGCCAGAACAAGAGTTTCTGGGTTCAATTAAGGCTAGGAAAAAAGATGAGCAGGATTTAAAATTAAAAGAGCAAAGGGATAAGTATAAAGAAATTAAGAAAGAAAAAGATGGCAAGGAAGCAATCAAGAAAGAGACAGCTCTTCTGAAAGGTACTAAAGAGGTTGAAAAGAAGAAAGAGGAATTTAAGAAATATGTTAAAGATATGGAAGCTAAGAAAGATAAACTTAGAGATATAAAGGATGTGAGGAAGGAACATAAGTCTTCCAAGGGCAGGTCAAAGGGAAAGGATGATGCTGAAGACACTGGTACTTAAATATATACTCTTTTATGCATGCACATTAATCATTTTGTTAAAACTTGAAATAAGAATATTTTTTTAAGCATCTAATGGGAAGAAAGAACGTAAGGACTCTGATTCTGGTAGGGAAATTTTAAAAAGAGGTCCAAAGAGGCCTACAAGACAAAGTGTAGACAGCACAACAAAAGCATCTTCCAGCCCACGTGATACACCTCCTCCGAAGAGAAGAAGGATATAACAATTCCTTTGAAACTTAATTACTATTTATATTATATAAAAAATTATATGATCCATGTGACTTATAGGCACATGACTATATACACACACATATGAGTTTTATAAAAAAGAACATTATACAATTTATTGTAAATACACTAATTCCTCTTTGATCTCATTTAAATTTAATGAAATTATTATTACTACAAAAGCAGATTCGATCTTGAGCTTAAAGAAGAAGCTGATTCAGACAATAATAGAAAGAGATACTGACCATGCTTAGAAGTTTTGATACAGTTTAGTGTCTTATTTGATGTAACTAATGTATTCTATTATAAAATAATATATGAAAAGGGATATAGATGATGGCGATGAAAACAGGATAAAAGAAAACAGATAGATATTTGATATATTAGTTAAATTTTATTGCAAAAGCCAGCGATATCATGTTTTGACATGGATATCTTAGATCGACAATGCTCGTGATTGGAATATTCTTGAGGTACCCAGTTTGCAGAGATGGAAATGCGTCCTCCGGATGGAGTCCAGTGGATGGTGGAAATTTGAATAACTTAGAAGTAGTCTCCTTATCGAAGTCTTCTTGCTTCACGTTCCGACTCCAGCAAGGTTAGGAGGTCGCCTTCTCTAACGGGTCCTTTTACATTCCGGATAATTTGTCGGTTCTGTTCCCCCAGGAACTCTACTTTGACTTGCGTACATTGTCCTTGTGAACCGGTACGGCCCAGGACCTTTATAACACGAGCTAGGACTACAGGTTTATCCATGATTCTCACGTGGCTTTGATGCAACAGCGAAAAGATGCTTCGCGGAAGTGAAAGAGGGTTCCTCGCTTCGGGAACTCCAGTACCACGATGGCGGCTTCCGGTAACGTAAGTCCAGTTCGGACGTTCATGGAATATTCTAAAATATCTATGGTAGAATTAAAGTCCCCGAGACAATTGAAATTTTACGACAATATAAGACCATTTTATATCTAGAAGAATATATCATGGAGCGTATTAAAATTTTTGATCTAAAAAAAATCAAGCCATACATATTTTTCGTGCATGAAAATAGCAGATGGCGTCTGTGGGTAGATTCAAATTTTTACGAACTTCAGGAATTTGAATTATTCTTTGTGTTATTCTTATCGTTAGGAAGTAGATGTAACATTTATAATACTGCCAAAAACTGTTGATAGATTATAACATAATTTTTCTTTTCATATCTGTTAAACTTCCGATATGTTTATTGTTACTGTGACAAAGTAAATAAAGAATCATAACGGTGTGTGATTAAACGGAAAATTGACGATCAGTAATGTCATGAAATATAGTATTTTTCCAAATTATAGGACACGAGATCAATGGAATATTGCGTTGATATTCGTTTACTAAATTTTTGGCACAACTTGAACTTTAGTATATATTTTTACTTTCAATTATCTTCACGTAACATCATCTTGGAATATATAATTCGTTTCTATGTCCACCTGAGATTAATAGTTCATCTTCGATCGACTTCCGGTGGTGACGATTAATGAAATGGCAAATTAATAGACCACATTAGATTTCATCAAAATACATTGAACTTGCTCGATCACAAAAACTTCACGATCATTAAATCTTTTTCTTACATTTTGACGACATGTATTTGTACTTATACCGAATTTACAATATATGTATCTTATTCGTTCGAATTTGACGGCGAACACGAGACGACGTTTGGCTGTTCCTTTCATAATCGATGTATGAAACAAATCTCCTTAATACATACGTATTATGTCTCCGATTGTATCAATATCTAATATCATTCGTTAAAGTCAAAGATTAATTGTAGTAAATAATGAGATTACCAGATATGTTGAAAACTTATTGTCAAGTTGCAACACGTATTTTCTTACGCGGTAATAAATTCCAGAACTTCATTGTACGGAAATATAGAACCCTGTTTTTAAGTATAATATATAGGTATCAAGTATCTATATAATATCTATAATATTGAGAAACGAATAGATATTTAATCGATTATCGATAGTTACAACTAAACTGGATTTCCTTCTCTTTAAATTTTAACGAGCCTCCACGGTTGTTTATAGCGTGTTCGTATTTATGTAACAAGAGCCTTAAAGTAGGTAAATAGGTAGTTAGATTTATTAAGTCCCTGCCATTAGGTACCATAGATTCGATTACTTTTATTATTCGACCTTCTTTCTTCAGTACGAAGCAACGTGCGCTTGTCGGCCCACATTCAGGGTCATATTTAATAATAATTAATACATGCCCCTAAGTCTGGACAGATAAATAGTTGGTTATCAACAATGATCTTAAATGCATCGTAGCTTCGTCAGATGTGCCGGTAATAATACTTCTTCTAAAATCTGAAGTTTTAAAAACATTGCTTAATCGTGTAAATAATGATACGATACTCGTTTCGAGAGACGAAATTCTTATAATATAAACAGTAGTACCACCGAAATCATTGAACACGAAACTGAAAGTTGCAATTAATAGCGATAAACGTTACGATATTAAAACATGGAATATTGCATCGTACGATTAACATTGTATACATTGGCATTATAAAGACGAAACGAAACGAAATCGAGTTAAACAATATCAAAAATATTTTCCATTGTTTAACTTAGTCAGAAAATCTGCCAGTGTCACGAACTAAATGCTGTCTAAGTTATTAAAAATCGTTTAAATCACTTTTCGCGTGAGATGATCTTTAACAGACACTTCGCGTGATAATTCAAACAGTTTATGAAAACTATTATAAATTGTCTATTTGTTTTAAAATAGTATCTCAGGTGAAAACGGACTGGGTTGTAAAAGACGCTTATAATACTAAATACTTGTACTTGATTGAATGTAATGGAATATCTTGTTGCCATAATAAAAGTGGACCCTGGCATATATTGTGATTATAAAAGCACCCATTTTAGCAAATAATATATTACTGAGTACATATATATACTGTTTGTCACGAATAACTCTTTACAATCAGTCAAAAATTCGTTTTTATTCGTAGTTTCCCGTTTTCGTTCTTCAACAATGACGTCGAGGGCTAGCGAAGCTTTAGAAGAAAAATATTCCCTCACTCGACATACTGCGGCCACTTACAAATGATTTCTTCGTTAATGGCAGTAGCCGAGTAAGTTTTATTTTGTTTGTTTCTTTGTGTCTTTTAGTTGCCTTTCTCGTATCCGAAGTAATTTCCAAACTAGTATGGAAATCTAAATTATGTCGGGGCAACAACGTGGTCGACACTAGTGTACAACACTGAATGTAATAATCAACCGACTAAAAATATCTAAAAAGAGTTTTACTGCCATAAGTTAGTGGAAAGCGTTTGCCCGGGAAGTGCGGTAGTCGGTTTTCCTGGGGTCCCGGAAAAACCCATGCTTCCCAAGGACAACTGGGACATTTGTTGTGGCAACTGGAATAATGGAAGAACATTTGTTTGAAACACAATATTGAATTTTGGTAATGAAGAATGTACATTCTTTTTTGAGTTTTTTTTAAATACCTGAGTACCAAAACCGCCGGATTGTTGTTGTTGCGATGTTAAGTTGAAGAAGGGATTACTACCAGGCGCGGGTTGAAGATTTTGTGTTAGCATACCGCTCCAGCCGTTATTACTGCTAACATTAGTTTGTCCTAATTGCATCATCTGTAAATAATTCGAACACATGGTTTGTATTTAAATTGTTCATACTTTTTCACGGGAATTCAAATATATTTTGTGCTCGGTAAAATTATGTACCATTTGAGACTGCATCGCGATCCCAGGATTAGGTATACCGTTCAGTTGATTCATCTGGCCTACATGCATACAATTTCCTAATGGATTTGATGGGACTTGTCCTATTGTATTAGGATTTCCTACGATTTGATTTTGATTTACAGGCATCTGATTTGTCGCGACAGGCATTTGGGTTGGAAGGTGATTCATTTGAGCCAAGGAACTTTGTTGAGTTGGAAAGCTATTCTGCTGACCAAATGGTACTACATTCGACACCTGCTTGAATTGCATAGTAGATTGTTGATTGTACATTCCTCCTGAAATACAATATGAAATGGATTCTCAATATGGTAAGAAAGTTAGAAAGTAGAATATGTCTGGTAGCTGATAATCATTGCACTGATTTAATGATTATCATTGTTAACATTTAACTGATAATCATTTCACCTGGTACTCCAAACATTGCTGGTTGTTGATGGCTTGGTGTTCCATATAAGGCCAGAATACTGTCTTTTGTCATTTTACTTCTTTCTTGCGGCGACGGTGCGGTTTGTTCGAAAAAGCTTTCTTCTTCACTTTTAGTCGCGGCCGTTGACGTGGTCGTGGTAGTAGTAGAAGCGCTTCCGCTGGAATCTGCCGAAGCGGGCGGCGCGGAGAGGAAAGAAGAAAATATGTCGTCTCCAGAACCATTCATACTTGACTGAGTTGCAGGTGGTGCATCTATCGGTAATATTTGAATCATGGAATTAATTGAAGAGGATTCCATTTCTTGAATGATGAACAAAATATTTTATATTCAAATAGTGTTTGATGCAGAAAGATTATTTACCCAATCCTAACAAATCTAAGGTTGCACTGTTATTTGCTCTATTAGGCTTAGGACTGACAGAGCTTCGGGGTTTTGGCAATTGAGGCACTACTTCTGATTTCTTAAAAGGTGGAGGAATAGCTTGATTGTTAGTAGGTTTAGCGCTTTCCTTTTTTCGTCTACGTTGTCTCTCAGCTTCCTCATCTAGCTCCTTATCCCAATTCACCTACAGTAATTATATTATCAATAATCAACTTGTTTCATATGATTCATCTATTTTTGTATGCTTATAATATTAGCAAATTATTTTAACATATGATAATATATGTAAATTTTTTAATTATACCTTAGGTAAAGGAGGGGACACCCATTCTCTAGCTATATATTTTTTATGTTCATACTTTGCACGAATGAAACTTTCAAGACTACAATCAGTTTGAGGTCTTCTGAAACTATCTGGAAGGTTTGCTTCATATACTGCTCTGGCTCTAGAATTTCCCATTTGCTGTAGGCTCTGCAAGCAAAAGAATTTAACATAAAAGACTCCAAATTATTATTTATATAATTTTTATTAAACAAGTGTTAAAAATCATTACATCCTACATATATAGACAAAAAGTTTATGAATCACTTAAATGTATATCTGCAATCTCTCATCCACAAATGAGGTAATTAATATGCAAAGTGAAGAAGGAATTATAAACATACCACTACTTGTTCAGGTGTCCAAACATCTAAATTAACTGACTTTACTTTGCTTATGTGCACTCCAAGATTTCTGTGTATTCCAGCACAGCGAATACATAAGAAAATACCTAGATTCCAACTAGCCCATCTTGGTCCTGTAGAATTCATAGAAAAAAAAGGTCATTCCAGGTAAAAAACAGAGAGAATGTAATCATAATTTTTCAATTTAATGAACACATTAAAAACAGACAAAATTAGCATATAATTTTATTTACACATAGAATGTTTATGAATTTGATTTCATATAGTAGTTGAACAATCTTATACAATAAATAAATTGAATAAAACAAATACACATTCGCTATTACGATGAAAGGAGCATTTCACAAAATGCAAAAACCAATTCATGTAAAATTGTTTATTGAATAATAATAATAATAGAAATATGCAGGTTTACAGTTTCATCGATAAATACGTGGCAAGGAGACTAATTGAGAAAACCGCACGGCAACGAAACCTTGAGTGACGTTCACCCGTAATCGCTGTCATTTGTAGTTTGTCACGGAGAAATTAAAAATCTATAACGTTTCTGTCTTTCCTCGTACGAAACTGGGTCGTTTTTGTGATCGATATCGATATGCATTCGCGAAGGGTGTTTCTTTGACTTTTGGAATAGCGACGTCTCGAAGGCGTAGTAGATGGATGGTCGGCATGAAGGATTGATTTTCATAATCGCGTACTGGGAGGATCGTTAGGAAATTCATAATTGACGCACGAACCTTTTGCATCGCAGTCGACACAGTACTTGTTGTCTTCGTCCCGTAGCATCTGAGTAAGGAGGTTCTGACATTTTTCTTGGATTTGTTTGGCACGTTGTTCTTTCTCGAGGCGGGTCGTCATGTTTGCAAAGTGGCTCGGTGAGCTTTTCTACAGCGCGCACCCCCAAAACAAGCTTTTTTTATTTCGACGATGGACATGCACGGGACCCGTCAACCAGTATGCAGCAATACTCTTTGCACGCCCCCCTGATACCGAGACCAACCGAAGATTTCTATAACAGACGAGATATAAGAAAGACCAACTATGCAATGCATTTTATTATTTCAGAGTTAGCGGTCTTTGGAGCCCGATGAATATCTTCGCGTCACTGCTGACGTTATCCACCGAACACATAATATAACTGTTTTATTTATGTTTTTCGTACTAAAATTGCAAAAATGATATAAAAGGCAATAAAACGTGGAATTCTTTTTTCAAAAACTCTGACATGCGTTAGCATAGATATTATTCGATTTTTAAAAGAGAATTTATAGGAACTATCGGAGAATGTGTAAATAACAATAATCTACGTATAATTTGGTAATTAATATTAATTTCATAACTCCATATTTTTACATTCATCGCGTCGATAATTTTTGGATGGAATCACGAAAACCTCTTTAGTGGTTGGTCTTCCTATATATCGTCTGTGGGGTTGCAATTTCATTGGGTCGGTAATTTTTGTATTCGAATCACGGAAGCCCTTTTAGTGGTGGATTTTCTATGTACCTCATTTGTAGTATTGATGATGAACTAACTTTTACAACCGTTAGAGTCCGCGAAAAATACCTCTTTCAGGAAAGAACAATGTAGCGATGACCACGTGCTCAGAACTGCATGCTTCCAAATCCTGATCCCTGCATCATGCGACATATGAATATGAATATAGAAATGTCCCAGACATTAAAAAATAAATGGTGAGCACTACCAGCTTTTTGGACCCTTTAAAAAGGATTAATTTTTGGAATGAACCTGAATCATGATAAAGAAGAAGAATTCCAGATCGACTTACTTGCACCCAATGCAATGTTAACTCTTCTTACAAACTGGAAGGAGACGATATCGTTGGTATTTCAGTGATGCACTTTTAAATTAATCAGCCGTATCTCAAAATCAAGTTTATATTAAATGTCATCGACAATGTCCAGGAACTTATTACTCCTCTAATTAGTCTAAAGTACCTGTAATGTTGTATTACGTTGTAATCAAGTATCTCGGTAATGAGTTCTTATCGGCATTACAAACAATAATAAACCAACAGGGAATTGGGGTCAGTGTCAATTAAAGTAAGATATTTCTAGTAAGTACGAAATGAAATGAGTTTATTTTGAAGCTGATTCTATCGAACGAACGGTTGTTTGATTAACGTGCAGGAGGCATTACACATGTAAAACACTTCCCCCGTTTGATCGTAAGTCCTATTTGCTGCGCGCTCGCAGCACGACACACGCTGCTAAACAGGAACACCGCCGAAGGAGGAAATTTTACGCACAGTATTAATTCTAACTTCGTTCGTATGTGACGTGTACTTTAGTTTCGATATACATATGTATATCACTGAAGTTTCAAGTTTTTAATTCCCTCGGATCTGTTTTGATAACCATTTAAATATTTCAGTATTTATAATTTTAGACGATTTGAACCTTCGACGGGTGACATATCTTATAACTTAAAGACTGAGATAATTGTAATACCGAACGTCATTAAAATATTTATGATATGTGATATTAATAATCTTGGACACATACTAAAGTTCAAATCCAGTTTGGTGTAGAAAACCAATTTTATTGATAACGCGGAAAATCATGCGCAAGTTTAAACTGATACTTTGATACTTAATCAGTAATAATTATACCGTAATAATATGAATATATTACAGTAATATGATAATTAATTTGAAAACATATATCAACACGATCAACAAAATGTCTGCTTAAGAGAAATCGGTTTGAAGCACAGGTTTGACGATCAACGATATTGGAATCATAATTTGTCGTGCTTAAGATCCAGTTTTTAATCGCACAAAAAATGTCGAGTGCCACAGCAATTAATTGTCTCCATTATAATACGCGTCGTTGGAATCAGCCATGTAAATGCTTCTTCTCCGAAAGACAATTATGGAGAGCCAAAAAACAATGTCACTCGTTATTTCCATAATGTTCAGTAAGTGATGCCAATTACAGCATTTATGCCGAAAAACTTTTCACCTTGAAACTTTGCTCGCCGGATCAAATGCACTTAGCGTGGCTCCAACTTTCTACCCCTTTTTATATATATTCTGTATATAATACTATCGACAATTATGCCTACGAACTGAGGAACACTTATACAAACACATAGGCGAACAAACTTGGAATTGTTTACCGGGATACCTTTGACTTCCATGGATTCTTTGTTACACTTTCATGGTGACAATATGTGAGTGCGAATGTGATAAAGACACGCCACTAATTAACATAACCTTCAACTTTCTAAATCCTTCGGCACGTTTTTTTAATTAAATTCTATTTATCTCATCAAGTGTTAAATGTGCTGTGCGCAAGTGCAAGGAACGCCAATCGGAAGAATAGAAGATGAAATTAATGAACTACTTAATTTCTCATAAAAGCTCTTAATTTGATATGTTCAGTTAACTTACGAAATGAAATATTAATATTAAACAATCAATCAAGTTATGGAGAATTATATTTCGCTGTAAATAATGTAAATCTCGTAGACGTAATTGGCAGTTAACATAACAATCAGTACCAGGGTAAAACAGCTTGGAATTGGAATATTAATTAAAACTATCCGGATCTCTCGACGAATATGGATATTAATACAATATATAAAGTTGATGTAATTGATAAAGTTTACATCTGCCTGCAAGTTGGAACACACTAAAATCAGTTATGAAATCTGGCCACAAATATCAACTGTTTATCCAACAATGTGAGTGTTCAAGTATAATTATTCGTGAATAATGATAATGACATAAAAAATGTTATTTCCGCGGGACATTCGCCCGATTTTATACATGGCGAGACTTTTCGGTTGTCCTTTTCATGTCGTCACCGAGGACGACATCAAAGTGACGAGATTCGGTACGATTTACACGATCCTGTGCTCGATCTTCTTCTTCGTGACCGCAGTGGGTGGAATTTACATCGTAGCAATACACAGCGAATTGGAATTAAGACTTCTGGTGCTGACAATAACGAGAACAGTTCTCTCTTACATGTGTCTGTTCACGGACATCGCCTACACATTTTTCTCGAACTGGAAAATGCGCGCGGCGCTCTCGCAATTGCGAACCTTCGACAGAGCAACGAAATTCCATGAAACCAAATGTCGTAACGCGATTCGCAACACGTGCGGAGTGGTTATAATCGTCGTTTTAACATTCTGGTCGATCGTGGGATACGTAACTTATCGGTAAGCGGAAGTGTGGTTAATTAATAACGATTAATATATTAATTAATAAGAATCCGAAGGATCCCGTGATATACTTTCGAAGTAATATGTGCTTGATACCTTCCAGGCAGACGCGAAGTTTTAATGTAGTTCTCCAACTTTCAAATTAGATTAATCTCTTAAATGAATCGTGAATGTTTGCCGCGCAGAAGTCCTATCATTTTAAAGCGCATGGTTCTTTAAACGAAATAGCTTTTTAAGCCCACCACGAGAATCCTATTTCTACTAGGATGAAATCCCGATAGATTTTAAATGTAATAACTTTGATCGGATTTAAGAAGATTTTAATGCATGGATTATTTTACTTTACATTTGTAGCTACGAACAAACTGCGTCTGTGTTTAATGGCGTAATGTACGGTGTTATTAATGCCGCCATATCCACGCAGATCTTAACTTTCGTCAGTATTTCGCTTCTTCTTCGGGAAAGGTTCTACCAGCTTCGTAAAATGCTATTGTTTCCCGAAGGTAAGGTTCCACTTCTCTTACTTCGTATTGTGTATCAAGATTTATTTTCCTTTATTAGAGCCGTTTTAGATCACTTTGGATTCGAGTAACAATTGTCTTTATCGTGTTCAACCTGTGCTTTTGTTTCTACGCCTACATTTATTTCGAAACTTCGTAGTCCTTGCAAGAACTGTCGTTTCTTAAGTATCTCTACCTGTGCTTAAATATAGGAATTAATTCCGAACTCGAATTAATTTGATTTCTTGTAGAACTACGCAAACATGAATTCTTTTGTTCTTAATTTGACATTCCTGCTTTATTATTTGAAATAAACATTTCTGATTTACTGTTTATAATCAAATTCGCATCTGTGTGCTTATTTGTCGTGCAATCGTTGTTCTTCCTATTTATGGTAAGAATAAAATAAGACGCAATTGTAATTTTTAATATTCTTTATTTCAGTCGTTCATTGTCATCTTTGAATTTTCTATTTCTACGAAACGTTCACGGCCGACAGAAATTAATCGTCTCCATCCACGATTTGACGTTTCCTTATCATGCACATTCCTCGATTCCCTGGTTCATCCAGCTCCGTCCTCGTGTCAACTTATTATCGTTATCGCTTCCTCCCTGTGAATGCGCACACCTGTTTTCTCACCTGTTTTTTACGAGGGTGGTAACACCTTTGTCTATCCGCACAGCGTTCCCAAACTGCTGCTTATTAAGCAAGTAGGCCTCTTGTCAGTCAACCGTTTAATAACTGGTGAATAAGGGCCTAAACTTGGAACAGTGGCAACGCAGAAACACTTTGATACACTTGCCGACTCGTAATCAAGATATTGAATCAAATTAAACGAATTGACGAGTATTTACGTAGCCATTTGTGGAACGTATACTGTAGGGTTCTGGAAAGAAGGCATTACCGTGACTTTAGACGGGGAGGAGAATTATATACATATATAACCTGTGATAGACTTCCTTCATAATATAATATATTACTTAGACAACATAACATATATACATTTGATATAAGACCAATATTTATACAATATAATCTTTGGTACAATAATGTAATAAAATGTATCATACACATATTTAATTAATAGGAGATCGATATACCACGTGACACATTCGATAGGATTGCCTTCTTTCTAGAATCCCACAGTACTTTCCCGACAATTCTTCTCGTTTCATTCTGCTCGCGTTTTCACTTTCGCACCTTAATGTTCTTCCACGTTTCTTCTTTTTCTCGTGCAGCAACGGGTAAGATAGTGATAGTGGACCGATTGAGCAGGCAATATCGACTACAAGAGGTGTGGTGGTTGCACTGTTGCCTGGCGAATGCTGCAGAAACAATTAATTCGATTTACGCGGTGCAACTGTTACTGTGGATCGCCAGTATGTCGTTCAATACTTTATCACGAATTTACACGATCAACGGGACCGCAAATGCCTCCCCGATATTAAAGATACGAGAATCTTTGCTCGTTGCCGCCTGTGCGGGCAATCTTCTAATGATCACCGCCGTTTGTCATTCGATTGCTTCTCAGGTAATTACTTGTTTTTATAATTTTATGTAGTAATATAAGGTCCATAAAGATCACATTCAATTTCGGCTGCTTTAAATTATATTTACGTCACAATGTCTTTGGGGAAACGTGGGTTTAGATCAGATAAATAATTTTGTAATTATTCCTCCGATAAGGATGTTTATTTTTAGTTATGTCAGTTAATGGAGCATATTAATATTGTTATATAATATTATGATTGTAAAGATTTATGATTGTGAAATTTATTACAAAGATCTTTCACGCATAAATAATCGCAAGGCAAATTTTGATTCAACTTCTTGATGGAACGAGTATTTAACAGAGTGCTGTTCGATTTGAATAATGCATGGTTCCGTTTAACCAACATAATTCTTGAAGTCTTGGCATTAATTTAAATAAATTTCAGTGTATTATTATCTACGTAGAGTCTTAACATATTAGTTTTTAGTGTAGATTCCCGAACTGAAAAGATAGAATTCTTATTATCCAGAGCATGTACCTACATTTTGCATTTTGCGACTTTGGGTCGACCCATTTTTGGCCCAAAAAAATTTTTAATCCGCTTCTTTCGACCAGAAATCGTCCTAGAATATGTTTATACATCACCCACCATCGATTTGGGTCGTTTAGAATTGATTTTGGCGACTTTTAATTTTTTAGAATTTTTGAAGGTATACCCCTTCACATTTTTTCGACTTGGATTCGACCCATTTTTGACCAATAAAAATTTTTTAACCACTTCTTTTGACCAGAAATCGTCCTAGAATATGTTTATACATCATTTACCATCGATTTGGGTTGTTTAGAATTGATTTTGGCGACTTTCAATTTTTTAGAATTTTTGAAGGTGTACCCCTTCACATTTTTTGATTTGGTTTCGACCCATTTTTGACCAATAAAAATTTTTTAACCACTTCTTTTGACCAGAAATCGTCCTAGAATATGTTTATACATCATTTACCATCGATTTGGGTTGTTTAGAATTGATTTTGGCGACTTTCAATTTTTTAGAATTTTTGAAGGTGTACCCCTTTACATTTTTTCGATTTGGATTCGACCCATTTTTGACTAATAAAAATTTTTTAACCGCTTCTTTCGACCAGAAATCGTCCTAGAATATGTTTATACATCACCCACCATCGATTTGGGTCGTTTAGAATTGATTTTGGCGACTTTTAATTTTTTAGAATTTTTGAAGGTGTACCCCTTTACATTTTTTCGATTTGGATTCGACCCATTTTTGACTAATACAAATTTTTTAACCGCTTCTTTTGACCAGAAATCGTCCTAGAATATGTTTATACATCATTTACCATCGATTTGGGTTGTTTAGAATTGATTTTGGCGACTTTCAATTTTTTAGAATTTTTGAAGGTGTACCCCTTTACATTTTTTCGATTTGGATTCGACCCATTTTTGACTAATAAAAATTTTTTAACCGCTTCTTTCGACCAGAAATCGTCCTAGAATATGTTTATACATCACCCACCATCGATTTGGGTCGTTTAGAATTGATTTTGGCGACTTTTAATTTTTTAGAATTTTTGAAGGTGTACCCCTTTACATTTTTTCGATTTGGATTCGACCCATTTTTGACTAATACAAATTTTTTAACCGCTTCTTTCGACCAGAAATCGTCCTAGAATATGTTTATACATCACCCACCATCGATTTGGGTCGTTTAGAATTGATTTTGGCGACTTTTAATTTTTTAGAATTTTTGAAGGTGTACCCCTTTACATTTTTTCGATTTGGATTCGACCCATTTTTGACTAATAAAAATTTTTTAACCGCTTCTTTCGACCAGAAATCGTCCTAGAATATGTTTATACATCATTTACCATCGATTTGGGTTGTTTAGAATTGATTTTGGCGACTTTCAATTTTTGAGAATTTTTGAAGGTGTACCCCTTTACATTTTTTCGATTTGGATTCGACCCATTTTTGACTAATAAAAATTTTTTAACCGCTTCTTTCGACCAGAAATCGTCCTAGAATATGTTTATACATCACCCACCATCGATTTGGGTCGTTTAGAATTGATTTTGGCGACTTTTAATTTTTTAGAATTTTTGAAGGTGTACCCCTTTACATTTTTTCGATTTGGATTCGACCCATTTTTGACTAATACAAATTTTTTAACCGCTTCTTTCGACCAGAAATCGTCCTAGAATATGTTTATACATCACCCACCATCGATTTGGGTCGTTTAGAATTGATTTTGGCGACTTTTAATTTTTTAGAATTTTTGAAGGTGTACCCCTTTACATTTTTTCGATTTGGATTCGACCCATTTTTGACTAATAAAAATTTTTTAACCGCTTCTTTCGACCAGAAATCGTCCTAGAATATGTTTATACATCATTTACCATCGATTTGGGTTGTTTAGAATTGATTTTGGCGACTTTCAATTTTTGAGAATTTTTGAAGGTGTACCCCTTTACATTTTTTCGATTTGGATTCGACCCATTTTTGACTAATAAAAATTTTTTAACCGCTTCTTTCGACCAGAAATCGTCCTAGAATATGTTTATACATCATTTACCATCGATTTGGGTTGTTTAGAATTGATTTTGGCGACTTTCAATTTTTGAGAATTTTTGAAGGTGTACCCCTTTACATTTTTTCGATTTGGATTCGACCCATTTTTGACTAATAAAAATTTTTTAACCGCTTCTTTCGACCAGAAATCGTCCTAGAATATGTTTATACATCATTTACCATCGATTTGGGTCATTTAGAAGCGATTTTGGCGACTTTTCATTTTTGACAATTTTTGAAGGTATACCCCTTTACATTTTTTCGATTTGGATTCGACCCATTTGTGACTAATAAAAATTTTTAAACCTCTTCTTTCGACCCAAAATCGTTCTAGAATATGTTTATACATCATATACCATCGATTTGGACCATCTAGGAGCGAAATTGGCGATTTTGGTGTTTTGCCATTTTAAAGGATAATTATATGTAATTGAAAGGACATATACTTGGAAATCAGGACTTGTGTTTCAGGCAAATCGGATTGGTCAAATAGTATTCTCTCCACTCTCACCAGCAGTAAACAGACGCGACAGTCCTCAGGTACGAAAAAAAAACATTTTCCAGATAAATTATTCTGCAGTATGACGAAGGCGTCTCGGAACTTTTAAAAATCCATTAAAAGTCCACCACCTAAAGAATCTTGCAATTTTTCAAGTATATTACTGCCGGCGTCGAAGAACTTTCATTAACATTTGCCTCGCCTTTATTATTACATAATCAGGTTACAATTCTATTCTCCTCGGCGGTTAATTGCTCTTACAATTCCCAGCTGCAATTTTCTTAATAAAGTCGCGCGCCACTCGTTCTTTCTATATTCCTATTTTCTTCTACCAATTTCTCTCGTGGGTGTAATTGCAGGATAACGTAGAAGCTGCGGCGTACTTTCAACTGAGGAAGGTTCATTTTTTTGCCGCCGCAGGACTCATACGGATCGATCTTCCGCTTCTACTTTCGGTAAGACATCGATTACTAAAATAAACCTTTTAAAGCCAATACACTTTTAATTAAGGCAGCGCATGAATGTATTCTCTAATTGTTTCGTAAAAACATATTATTTATAGAAGTTTCATAGTGCACAAATACTTAAGAATTAAGAATCGTCAATTTTATTGTCTAACTCTTATTAATCTCTTGGATCATTTTGGCCTTGACTATCTCTGAGAATTCTCTTAGAATAATAAGTTTCAGATATTAAAGAAATTCCAATTAGTACAATCTAATAAATTATTATTATTAATAATTAAATACGATCAACTAAATTGGATGATTCACAGCACGAAGCTTGCATAAAGTAACTGTCGCGAGTAATTCCACGCGATGTGGAAATGATCCTATTATTTTATATCCCAAAATGATCCTATTATTTTATATCCCATCCGGTATTCTTTCATGAATAATTCCAATCGATGTATTCGCAGATAGCGTCTGGCATAACGACATACTTGGTGATCCTTCACGCCGCGAATGGCACTTCATAATCTCTGGCCCCTAGCTGGATCAAAGAGAAGTTCCGGTAAACAATTCCTTCCCCACTTCACGTAGGATCGATTGCTGGAAATAATTAGTATACCCACCGATAATAGTGCAGTTCTATCCAAGGATCGTAAAGAAGTTGGATGATAACCACTTGATTGGCAAGTGGTGGTTTCTTAAGTGAAAAGGGCGGGCTGAGAGAAGAAGATGGAAGAAAAAAAAACGATTGGAAGAAAAAAGAACGTACAGCGGCGGTATCGATTGATCTCTGACATGAAACCATTCTGAAGTACTCGGTACAGCAATCGCCTTGTTGTAACAGAATACGCGTGAAATTCGCTCCATCCTTTGTGAGCAATGTGAGAATCATCGTGCGATGTTAAACGAGCAACACCTCGGAACCAACGGAGTGCCTGATGTTCGAGTTCATTCTCTCCTTCCTTCTTCGATAAAGAACGAAGAATACTTGATAAAAGTGGGACAATATGGGATGTCGCGCTGGAATGGAGTAATTTGTAATCTGTTTAGGACAACAGGTCCTCGCTCGTGTACTCTTCTCTGAATTCTCTATAAATCATTTCTGTCAGTTGAAGGGTCACGGAGCACAATCAGGATAAGGTGCTCCCATGACAGATAATAGATAGACCCAGACATCGTGTTGATCTTAAATACATAATAATTGAAGATACTCCACGGTGGTATATTTGTGATTCGTGTAACACAATCCCACGCACCCCCTCTTGAAAGTGTAATGATTATTTCTAATCACAGTGTAGCGGAACATAAGACATTCGTACCCTCGAGAGGTATAAAGGGCTGTAAGATAACGACCTTTTTTGTGACATATAATCAGGTGGCACATCAAACTGAAAGTAACTATATAACTTGTGATTCGAACGTGTGATTCGAAACCAACGCTGATTCGACCAATTATATTTCTAATGACAATGGAACAAGCTTCTGTAAGAAGACAAGTTATATTCCGAAGATACAGAGATTCCCAAGTGCTTTTCGAAGGAGTTCGGATATAAAATAATAACATAACTCGCATGACAGGAGGCTTAGAAACACGATGCACTTAAACCGGTCTCCTCATAGCCATAGATACAAATAAAGCACATCTATAAGACTAGAAGAGCCGGAAGCTCGTGGGAGAAGAAGTTACGGACTCGAATCAATTGTGTCTTGGAAGTTGAAGAATGAAGAAAGTCACATATAGAAATAATCCAACTTACTATATACCAAGCTGAAAACGGAATTCGACCGAGCATATACTTTACTCGTCCACCATTTACGTCATCAAATCAGATTTCTCGGATTAAAATTCATACAGCAGTGCACCTAAAGTGTATATCTTATTTTACAAGTGGTATAAAGAATTTCGAAGAAGATGCGAGGACTTATATTGTTTGTAAGAATGCGTCAAGTGTGGGAGATTTGTCGGTGCATCCTTGATCCCTTTCGATCATCGATATCGGCCAGCACATGTTATGGATTACTGGATTAAGTCTAATCGAGAATCTCTCTGACATTCCGTGGATGGAAAGGAAAGGAGAATAATGGATGAAAGAGTGCAAACGAGAGGTGCGAGAACGCAGGCGCGCTTAGAAATCAACGTGCGCGAACGTCGTTTCTATCTACGATGCCTTTAAGAGCAGAGGCGGGAGACGTGATTCTTCCTTTCAGTTTGCCGTTGACCCGCACCCGAAACTTTTCACGTGCAACACTCTTCACGATTAATCCCGCCCGTTTCGCTCCAAGACATCGATTAGTGAGTGAGTTTTCATCGAACGAATCAAAATAATCCGAGTTAAATATTCAGTTTAAAACCTTGAATATGCCGATCGAAAAAACTACGAAAATTATGCGTAATATTAAGTAGATGTTTTAACGTGTAGATCTAGAATTTCAAAGTCTCATGGTGATCGCGGTGACATAAGAACACGTTTTTTTCATCGAGTTTGCTGAAACCAGTTATCTTTTTTATGTTATAAAGTATTTATTTGATCCGATCGTAGGAGACGTGGACCGTTTACATATTTGGATACATAACTGAAAGTTTGATTCACTGGCGAGTGTATCTCAAGGTTTTTCCATGGCATTGTTGATCGGAGAGGAATCTTGCTTGAAAAGAAACGTAAGAAACGTCACACGAAGGATATCTTTCTAGTAGATTCAGATTTTTAAAGTATAATAGAAAGACGGGATAAGAAGCCATTCATATGTGCATAGGGTACACGATAAATAATACATTACTACATTTTTATATAATTTTTATATCCAAGCAGCAGTGATATTCGTACATCTCGATAAACCATATAATCTCTTTCCAAACATTTTCTGTAACTTTACTTTCATGGCTTTCTTATTAAGCCGCGGCTCTTCGTGTCGAATATTAAATACTGCTATCTTTAATATTCAAATTTCGTGCGAGCGTAAATTTTCACGTCGATATTCGCACACAAATACGAACCTACAGAAATCTCCTTAGTAAAAATATTAGTAATATCTTTACTCGCGTGTGAAACTTAAGCGCGTTAAGTTGTGAAACCCCTCGTGTGTTCAAGCTGTGTAAATTTCCTTGGAACTTGTTTGTACGAGGATCTTGTAAATAATTTGCAAAACTGCGGAAGAATATGTCCGTCAGCGTGAAAGAACTCGTCATGGATTTCTGCGGGTGACATTGGGAATAGGTTGAAGAGGAAGTAAGGTTGGGTAAATGAAGGAAAATAAAACGATGGGTGCTAGAGGGTTCACCCTCTTCTGGACGTTAATGCAAAAGTCACTTGATCGATGGTTATCTGGATGACTATAGATTTATCTGTCGACACGGATCCAACAGTTAACAAAATTACACCTAAGGTCTCAATTATCTCTAGTAATTGAAGCGTCGCCCCGATTGGCTCCATCGTATTCTAACATGCATGTAGATTGCTGACAATCTCTCCTCGCTGCTCTATTCCTACATAGGCATTACTAATTACCAGATCGATCACGGGGAGATAGACTTCCTTTGTGAACACTCGACGACTTCGATTATACCACCTGTCTCGCAACAATCACGAATGTTTGCGTCCTCGTATCCGTGCGTGTTTTCGCTCAGTAAATTAATACCAGGGCGCGTCATCAAATTTGCTTTACAAGCATTCGTTACATGTAAGTACTTCCTTGGCTTCTTAAGTGATGTACATAGATTACAAGTATCCTCGGACGTTCACCGTCTATATACAAAGACACGTACACCACGGTATAATTCGAGCATCACTTCCATCAGGAACGATGACATCCTTCCGAGTTCTTCGAGCGAAATTAAACAGGGCACCCCGAACGAAATCTTCATTAACATTCTTACACTAATCAGAGATAATTTCTACTTAGTATACCTAAGTATTCCCGCGCACAAACTCTTCCATCCTCGAGCAGCCATTTCCTCTGATATCTATGAATAAAATTGTTACTCATCTACCAGGCTAACACCGCTTATGCTGACATTAACCAAAGCTATTCTTCGTGTGCTATAAAGATAACGGTAGCCGAACTAGAACTCATTCGTTCGGATACCTCGTACAGTGAACTTACCATTTATGAATGTCTTTTTTGCCTGCATATATATTCACCGCATTGCCAATATATAAGAGAACATAAAGAAAACATGTATGTAAAAAAAGGGCTCGTACATGTTACCTGATTGTAACGTGGATGAATAATCGTTATGTAGGTGTAACAAATGACACCGTGCAGGGAGTGGATGCTGAAGAAGTGAACTAAAAGGTACCCCGAAGCAACAATTACTCGAGTGAACGCGCGTGCCTTGTTCTTTGTTGACTGAAGACGTGCCCCGAAGCAACCCGGAGGAAGTATCTCGTGTGCCCATTGGAGGGGCCGAATTTATTTCCGCTCACGTAGCCACCGTGGATCTAACAGACTCCAGCGGACACGACTGGAATTTGATAAGACCGTTGCAATTTTTCGGATAAACGATGTCAGGGGGACAGCACGCCGTGCCGAATATAATAACCGCATCACCAATGACACTACCGGGTTTCGAGGACTCATATAATGGTACAGCTATGCCGTACAATGATACTGACGAGGTTGATATCATGACAGATATATTATGGGACTTCTACGACAAGTTCTACGGTGAGACCAATTACTTGTTGATCATCCTCTACGTACCAGTAATGGCGCTCGCTGTAACGGCCAATGTTCTCGTCATCGCCGTTGTCTTCAAGTATCATTACATGAGAAGGTTCGTGTATTATATTTTTTTCTAACATTTTCCTTGCGATATTTCATATATAAGAGATATATATTTCATTATCCGGTATAATCGAAGGACATGTATTCTTTTAATGAAACGTCTTCCATAACATCGTTATCCTTCTATCAGTGAAATCACGGTTATTCTTTATGATTTATCTTATCTATTACATCACCAACTTTTTATAACAATTTTCGACCATAAATATCATATCATAAATGAACATATATCGTTGCGCAATGCATGGTCATAAAAGTCATTGAAATCATGTTATTATTAATTGCATTAAATCGTCGAGTAATCGAATTACATTTATCATGGAGTTCGATCTACGATGAGGAGAAAGTATCCATCCTGCGATAAACAAATTTGTTCACACTCGGTGTCAACGATAAGGTTTAACGTCGAGTGTTGCCTAAATTTATTTTTGCATGTACGTACTGATCGATGTCGAACGCCGTATCATAATTATCACGCTTTTTTAGTGCCGCTCGTGTCCGGTAGTTTATCGCGCGAAAGCATTTCGTATCGCATATCCACGGTAACCATGATTATTCACGGTCGTATCTTATCTTTGCGTGGTATACTGGACAGTTCTGTAAAGAAGGCATCCAGGAATTTAAATGGAGAGAGGAGAATGCCATTTGTAACCAATGAGAGAGTCTTTTTCTAGAATTCAACAATGTGCAATTTCAGAGTAGTATTCCTTTTAATCATGAAGTAACATTCATTTACTATTGGGTTCCGGAAAGAAGGCACTCGGGGACTATACGAAGGGAGGAGAATCGTATAATTCATATAATATAAAATCTAGCATATAATCTATACAATATGATCTATATAATACGTAACATACAATCCATATAATATATAATGTATAACATGTATAACTAATGGAGAAGAAAAATTCCACCCGACACCTTCGTCATAAGTGGCTTCTGCCCAAAAGCAAACGGTGGGATTACTTTCATAAGAGTATCTTAGGACATATCAAGCGAGATTTAACTGCATTAATCGCTATAGACAATTCGATCGAGACACTCTCGTACTATAGAACCTCTTGATTAGATAGGCTGTCGCCCTTGTCAGGACTTGTCGGTTTACTATCAGGATATTGCTTTTACGACAACGCCACCGACCCCGATAGAGTTAATTATAACTTTGGGTGAGGCTCGTCGAACAAATTAACCGCGATAGATGAACATTAATGTATAAGAACATTATTTCTCTTCCGCTTACTTTCGATGCTCTTAACGTGTTATTAATTGAGGAAATATTACATTGAAAGTATCATCGTCCTCCTAGTATTATTAGGTAAGAAGTGTAAGTAGTTAAGTATAGTATTACACCATTATTAGTATATTATTATTCTGATAATATCATTATCTTACTAATATTATGCTTTAATTACGAATATAATTATGTACAA
This sequence comes from Nysson spinosus, assembly GCA_910591585.2. Taxonomy (NCBI): domain Eukaryota; kingdom Metazoa; phylum Arthropoda; class Insecta; order Hymenoptera; family Crabronidae; genus Nysson; species Nysson spinosus. The sequence continues at coordinate 11,864,832 of OU342832.1, forward strand.
GAGTCTGTTCGAGTATCAACAGAATAATGAATTCACGTATATCGATGATACTTGATCAATGGGGTGAATAAAAAAGGGTAAAAAACGGGGGAGCTCCATTTGTAGTCCGAAGGGAAGGTTAATTAGGATTCATGGATTATTAGGGAAGTTTATAAATATATATCCAGTTGGTAAACTGGAGCAGATACGCTCGGTGAATGTATAATAATTACCTTTAGATGCATTCAGGGAGTGTGTTCCCGGTGATATCTCTTACATAATGCCGAGTGAATCAAATTTGGTAATAGACATGGCGTACTAGTGTATTTCAGGTGTAACGTATATCGCAAACGGAATTAAATACACACACAATACTTGTGTGGGTGTGAAGCTATGCCAAGCTAGATACTCATCCGATGCTATTCGATATTTTCAGATTTTGCTTTTACTTGAGAGTCGTAAAGAAGGAAACAGAAAACAGCATAGTCGAGTGGATTCCGAAAGTCTATTCTCAGGTGAAACAGTAACAGTGCAGAATAACAAAAAATACTGGAAAATAAGAAAAGACAATAATGCAGAAATGAGTAACGGAAAAATGAACGTGTTTTAATGTAGTACGATTTCAGCGTATTTCCATGCGGGACTCAGAAAACGAACGATTTATAATCAAACATCGCGTACGCGGAAAACTGAAAAGACACTCGACTGATTCATAAATATCCGCGTCTTTATTGGATGGATCGCGCTCGTTGTTCCCAGGAGGAAAAGTGCATATCCGGAATTCTGATATATCGAAACGTTAGGCGCATCGGTATGCTTATTTCCGATCTCCGCGGAGCATCGTTCAAATAAGCGGTCGAGGTACAGTTGTGAAGCACAAGCGCACGCGAGAACGTTTATTTTCTATGCGAAAATTATTACTCACCTTCCGAGCCGCCGCCTCGGCTTCCTTCGAAGCATCGCCTGACATTAACCAAAGCTATTCTTCTTACGTGATAAAGATAACAGTGGCTGAAACCTATGAACGACTACCTTTGGATTCTGGAGAGAAGGCACTCGTGACGTACTTCTCACTTAAAATTTCAACCCCCTATTGGTTATATACGTTACCTATCATATATATCTTTTTTGAGACATTTTATTATTATTAACCCTCTACAGTCTAAAAGGAAATCGTACGTAAATCTAGTTAAACGCAATTCTAACGAAGGTACATTATGTGAAAATAATAACTAAATTATTACTTAAACGCACCGAAAATGGTGACAATGGTTGCGCGTATTTTTATAATTAATATTACAACGAAAAATAAAATTAAATGAAAGATACGGATTGACGAGGATATGACTTCAAAGTTGCATGGAGCTGTAGAGGGTTAAAGTCTCTGGTTGGTTATATATTATATTATTATATGTTGTACATTGTACAACTTATATGAAAGCTGTGGAAGTCCATTTAATATCTGGATCGTAAATTATTTATAAATTAAAAGTTCGGCTAAAATTATGAATACATTAAGATTTGATTCAACCTCTTCCAAAAATGTAAGATCTGGATTATAAATTGTGTGCAAGTTAAAAGTTCACGTATTATTAAAAAAAAAATAAAATTTCGCTAAATTCCATCCAAAAATGAAGTTACAGCACTTTCATAATAAACGGCTCGTACATTAAATATTATATATAACTTATGTGGCACCATTTATAAAGAAAGCGGTATAACTCCATTTAAAATCAGAGTTGTGAATTGCTTTTCAATCAAAACATCCCATTACATTACAACCAAATTAGGAGTTAAACCGCTTTCATAATAAACGGCTCATATATTATATATTATGTACATAAGTTCTTTGTATATTGTGTAGGAAGTTCCCATAGTTTACTCATAGAATTCTCCACCCCCTATCTAAAGTCACGTGTGCCTTCCACCCAGAACTTTCCAGCTTTTGCTCTGACAATAAAGTGACTGTAAGATTAATTGAGCTTATAGTTATAATATTCATCTTTTTAATAACTACGATAGACGAGGGATTATAAAGAACGAAGGAAGCTTTCCTTCAAAGGAAAGTGAATGGATTGTCTCGTGAAGAACCGTCATTGTGAGAGACGCTTCATTCCTCCTATTACCCTCTAAGCTTCAGAATTATGAATTATGACGATAGACGGATATTGCCATTCAGGTTTATAATATTGAAAGGAATCTCGATGCCAAGTAGAATTCATTCATGGATCATTCCACACATTCATCCTGCTAATTACATTCATAATCATCCACAGTATTGATTTTTTTACTTTCTACAAGAGATGTTTTCGTACAATATAATGTGGGTGGTACAATTATCGTGCACAATAATACAACTTGAATGAAACTATTAATACGTGAAATAGAACGACATCCTCGGAGTACAGTGAATGTTGCAAAATGAAGTTTAGAAGCGTACTCGCGAAGAATCTATTACACCAAAATAGATGCATCAATAATCGCACGGTTTTATTTGCGAGATAGAAAGTAACTTTAAACAAACCAGATTTTGTTTATAACAGATGTGTAATAGCTATAGTACCACATTATATTATACGATCCCCGAATAAACAACAATTAAGCCAGTGGTTTCGTGAATCGTTCCGATGAGTTTCCCTAAAAACCGGATAACCGCAACGAATGACAATTAAAGGATCTCCATTGCAATTCCAGTGTCACTAATTACTTCGTGGTGAACCTATCCGTGGCAGATTTACTGGTAACAATAATCTGCATGCCAGTCGCCGTTAGTCAAGCAATATCCATTGTATGGATTCACGGCGAAGTTATGTGCAAACTATCGTCCTACCTGCAAGGTAATTATACACTCGATTTTCATGAAAAATCAACTGAAAGTTCGTACTCCGTAAAAACTTGGTGTCCGTCGCTCGTTGTACTTGCAAGTTATTAAGTTTAGAAACAAATATTGTTCGACGATATACCTTTCATAGCTTTAATAGCTCGTGAAGAAATTCCTGGAATTAATTTCGAATTGAATGCCGGTAAGCTTCTCTTTCAAGTGTATGTTACATGAAAGCCGATTGTTGAACGTGAGAGAGCTTTATTACATGGAATTACATGAAGCGGTTGGTGCAGTATTTATCGGTGTACTCCCGAAATTTTCGCGTGAAAATTGTTTAGAATGTGCGAGTATAGTGATAGCTTCCGGTGCAGTAGGAATTATGGGAAAACCGGAGAAATAGAAGCGTCCTGAATTACACCGGTGGGCAGAGCATAATGTACACCTCTCGGTCTTCGTAGGTGGAGAACGGTCTCCTTCATGCATTAAAGATACACACGTGCCGAAGTAGATATGTACGTACAATGTACATATGTATATACACGTATGTACGTCCTTCTCAAGGGTATTGGTTACTATATACGTATCTATACAAGTGGCTTTCAAAAAGGGTTTCGAGATCGGAAATATAGCAAAGGGTTAAAGGCGAGGGGTTGAGAAACGCGGTGCTCAAAATATACAAAAAAAAAGCGTTCAATTAACATGGGTCTGTAAATCGGGCCTATATATTCCGATACAATACTGTGTACATGTTTGTCTCGCGCAATCTAGATAATGCTTTCTCGAGCGATTATTTTTAGCAGCATTCATCATTGTTGCTTTGCCACATTGTACCGTTATTACTTCCAAATATAATAGATTAGAAAAGAATCTCATTTAAGTGCGGGGCACGCGAGCCATGGTATTATGGAATATAAATTTAATCCATTTATCTAATAATTGCATTCCTCTGACGGTTGGCCAAATTGAATAATTAATCCTATTAGCAGTACATTAATTCGATACAACGTTATTAAATATTTAGTTAGCGCTGCGTATATACGTATATATAAATCAATAGCCTCGTATGATTAAATACTCTCACGAATGGCACACGAATCATCGGTACACGTAGTTTTAATATCGCCTCTTTATTTACCGTGACCTCTTCGTCCATATCGAGCCTGGTTACTGTATACTCGGGTAAAAGGAAGATAGCTCGATTGAAATAGGAGTCATTAATATCAATAGGGTATAAATTTCAAGAACGATAAAAGATAAAAGATGTTTCTCAGGTGTTGCCGTTGCTGCGTCCGTCTTCACGATCACCGCTATGAGTATCGATAGATACCTGGCGATAAGGAGCCCGATAGCCTTCCGTCGTGTATTTAATCGAAGGAGCACGGTCCTCGTTATCATCGCACTTTGGTTGATCGCTTTGAGCATCTTTGCGCCTGTCCTGAGGGCGGTAAGTGTGTGCAATTAATATTCATGTGAAATATGTTTTGAAAAAACCATCATACCTTTCCTTATCTAAAAGGTATCCCACGTAAAATCAGCCATCTAATTATACAGCAATATTGTTTCCGTGTGAAGAATATGGATGATCAAGAAAATTCAGTAAAAAAAGGCAACGGAAAGAAATCTGTTTCGAGATATTGTTCGTTCGGAACCATTTGTATAAAACAAAATATTTTAAGTATCATCGCGGTTAAAGGAGATAATTAGGTAGCTTAGTTCATACAGGACGCAGTGTTTAATAACTCTTAATATCTGAGCAATCAAAGCGAACGATGTAAACCACTTAAAAGGAAATCAAAATGTGTAGTGAGTTACATCGAGTGAGAGTTAAAATCAATAGAATAGCTGTCGGGATTCGCGGGGAAAGTTGAAGTTCGGCATGGCGGAAGTTTAATTGAAAAAGTTAAGAAAAACGATCGAGAGGGAAAAGAATGGAATCGGAGAAATAGAATTGTATATAAATCTTGATTTTCCTCTTGGTATAAATTTTCACTTCTGTTGGACGGATCGAGGTATGAATGGTATACCGCCCCCTTTTATAGATGACCCTTCAGAGTCCTGGCACAGAACTCGACAACATAACTTTCCATGGATCTTGGGCGATGAGAGGGAATTTTTCACGGAATATCTCACGTATGTCACGTCTACCACCCGCGTTCTACATTTGTTCGGAGGACTTCAAACCTCTGGGCATACGGGCGCATCTTTTCGGGGCTGTCTGCTTTGTCCTGGTTTACGCTATACCTGGTAAGTCCCAGTGATTAATGGTCAATTTACGCATGACATGCATTCTTATGTCCTCCCTGTCTCGTAGACCCGAGACCGAGTAAGGATGCTCTCCGTATTCTTACAAGACACTTTACGTGCGAACATTTTATCGCAATTACTTGAAACCCACTTTAACTTGTACATACAGTATGCATATATACTGAGCTCCTAGACATTTATGTGATGGTTGTATTATATTTGTGTATCTTTTAACGTGGTTTTTTTGGTTGAATTAATTGAAAGAGGAATTAATCGCATAATTAAGATAAAGTTATGTGGATTGAAGCAGTGATTAAATTAATTATAGAGATCAAGAATGTAGATGAACATATATTTTTCAATATAATTTTTGAACGCAATTAATTCAAAATAGTAGAATTAGTCCCATTAAAAGTGAATTATGTAGATCGAACGAATGGTTAGATTAATTATAGATTGAAAATAGTAATTCATTAGTCGCTTGGAATTCGGACTGGCAACTATAGATATCGGAAATTGATTTCATTGCGGAATTATACTGTAGTAAATGTACATATACTTTGTAATATAATTCCTCCGTTTAATTAATTAAAACTAGAAGAATTATTCACATAAATAAGATAGTGAATTATATGGGTTGAACCAGTGATTAGATTAATTATACAGAAGAAATAGTAGGTTTCTAATTGCTTTATATTTGATCCACGAGGATGACGAAATCTCTATTTCCCTCGGGTTGAATGCCATTGTCCAATTAACGATTTTGTTTCTTTTGTTTCATCAGGTTTTGTCGTGATTCTTTCGTACTCCATGATGGGTCGTACTTTGTGCGCGAGGAAACCACCCTTCGATTGCGATAGCGTGGAAGGCAGCGCAAGTTCGCAACAGGTCAGTTAGAAACTGCTTGACCATGATTGGTAATAACTCGGTAAAATGTTCACAAATATCACCGATAATTAAATAATACTTGTATCCACGTAATGCATCATTAACAGTTATCGTAACGACCCAACTCAATAACATAACGATGATCTTTCGATTGTCCCTTTGAAAGCAGATCGTGGCGAATGTTCGAAGTTGGTACATTTAATGCAATTACATCGTAAGACGTGCGGTAGAATGTAACATCCGACTTTGCTTCGTTAAAACCTATTCAATGTAGCGTCCGCAAGGTGGAGGGATAACTAGAGTTCGATAAGAAAATCCCCTCCGAAGACCCTATAATTTTATCCCACCCTCAAACTTCTCGTTTGTGTTTGATCTGCCACGTGTCCTTCTTCCCTTGTTGTTATTGACCTCTAATAACGTTTCTAACCTTCCGTGGATATTTATGTTTTCTGTCGACAATTCATTTTAGGAGTTTTCTTTTAACTGCAATCCTAGCGATAATAAAACTACCTGATTCAAACCCGAACAGGCATCCCGACATTCTATTTATTATTATTTATTGTTCTCGATTACCTTTCTCTTGATTTGATGGAATCCATTATTACATAAAATTAATCTCGATCGGGAACCATTACGATGTACGATTGTTTTTTCTCATCTTTTATTTGAAAACTATCTTTTGTGTTCTTTGATCTACCATGTAATTTTCTTTATTATTGTTGTTGATTTCTAATAACGATTCTAGCCTAGTATAGATATTTATGTTTATATTCATATTATTTTTATGGATTGTTTTAACTTCCCTGAATTTTCAAGAGCAAATTTTTCTTGTCCCTTGATTTTGCGGAATCCATTATTACACAGAATTGATCTGGATCGAAGACCATTGTGGTGTATGATCGATTTCTGTCCGCAGAGCTTCAGATTGGTACGTGAGAGGAGACGAATTGCCTGGATATTACTCCTTCTCGCGGTTCTCTTCGCACTTTGCTGGCTACCTTACAATGTTTTAATGTTGTTAGTGGACCTCGGTGCAGTCGGTGAGTCCTTCGTTATTAATATCCCTGCTAATAATAGTGCCTGCTCCTTTGATTAATACTATCCTACGTTCCTGGAAAACTGTTTCGTGTGTCGCAGCTGAAACAGCCATCTTTTTTAATGTTATATATAATACATCACCTTTGTTGCACAAATCATCATTATATTAAATCCGGGCGATGGACGTTGCAGAATAATTGATTGCTGTTAAAAGGTCAATAATCAATCACGCCACATCCTTGAATATCCACGTTTAAACTGAAAGGGTTCAAATGATTCGCATACATAGAATTACAGAATATGGAATGTATTTTATATTCACTTTCATATACAAATATTTGCTCTCAAAATACAGTATTTTCTGCCAAACCATCGGGAAAAATACATAATGAGAAGTTACATTTTGTTTAATTTTCTCCTTTGAATTTAATTAATATTTGAATTGAATAAATGTTTTCTCTCGAGATACAATATTCTCTATTTGATTATCGCAAAAGTACGTAATATAAAGATACATTTTCGTTAATATCATCCCTTAAATTTTAATTAAATTTGACATTTAATATTGCGCGTTTTACACAGCACAGAACCTAATGACAGTAGTATAATAATTACATTACCAAATTGAATAGAGTACGGGAACTGTTCAATTACACCCGAAAGGGTTTATAATCGAAGGCGTCCCTTTATTCAATTTCCCATTCTGAATTTCTACAAATTGGACAAAGCGAAGCCTGGAAATTGTTCGCAGAAGAAGGGAGATCGACAACGGATGCCCTGTCCTATTGCCTCTTTCTCGGTCACGCGAACAGCGCTTTAAATCCAGTTGTTTATTGCTTCATGACGCGTAACTTTCGACGAAGCGTTTCGGAGATCCTTCGCCGTGGTCCTCACGCATTGGCGCGCCGTAAACCACGTCGAAAAGTAAGTATCCTGTACTTGTTACGTGTGTATCATTGTTTTAACGAGCACGTGTGTGTGAAGAAAGAAAGGTATAGGTGTAAGCACATACAAGTTTACAAAAATTCCTCTTTCACGATATCGACCCTTGAAAAGCATTCATATATCGAATTAAATCTTTTTTTATATTATCGCAAGTCAAAGGTAGAATTAGATGATTTTTTTATATGGAACACCTTGTATATCTCGCGTACGCAACTGGATGAAATGAAAACCTCTTCGTGCTCGTCGCATGATTACGCAATCCGTGCAGAAATGGGCCTTTAAATCGAAATATTATAGAGAAAATCTCGGTAACGCGTTATGGCGTTCTTTGATTCTCCGGTAGCAAAGACTTGTTTCACCTCGTTTTCACTTTGCCAGTAACGACTCCCCGCTGGTTTTATCACTTCGTCGCGAAAACGTTCGACGTAGGTCTGATTGACTTTCCGTGACGACGCATGTAATGGAATCCATGCTTTTGGTGATTTTATGTTGGCGAATAATGTACCCCTATTGGAAATGGCCAGCCATGACTTTTCGTTCTACGACTTTGTTTTCTCCGGAACTTTACGAGGTATTTATTTTCCAAGTCGGTAGACCGTTTTTAATTGCTCTGGAAGTATTCTTGTTCTTATTGGCCTAGTATGCTGTGTATTCAGCTGATTGATCTCCCACGTATTCACATATAAATAATATATAAACGATTTTCTTAATAATTTTGTGGTTCCAATATTAAAGCTACTTTTATGAAATTCCGTGGAGACTTCATCCACATTATTTTCTATGGCTGCCATTTGTTAAACCATTTAATTTCGAAGGAAGATTACTCCATCAAGTATTCATGATGTTTTTGTGTCACAATGGAGGTAGTATATCCGGCGGCAAGAGGGTGTCCATAAATTTTATGCATATCGTCATTGGCGGTGCCCCGATCGGCAGGAAGAAGCGGTCGGTGAAATTGATGATGGCGACGAGCGACGGTTGTTAAATTCGGATCAATCCGCAGGCATCATTTCTTAACAGACACCGTTCGATCTTCATCTTGTCACCCACAATTTTTTTGTTGCAGCTATTAATAATAGTAAAACTTCGATCCTCAAACGGACCAGGTATCCGCAACAAAAAATCTGCTACACTTATCTCCTACGCTTTTTTCCATTACTCTAACTTCCCAAGACTTAGCACGATAAAAGGCTCAAGAAAAACTTATTCCCTTATTAAGTTACCTTTGATCTTCTAAAATTCGCCGAGGAACTATCGTAAATAATGTCAAACTTTATTTAATAACTTCTTATTCATCGCCCCTGGCACAACTGAAAATTTATGTTCCGAATAGAACACTTGAAGTGAACAATCTTATCAGAAACATAATGGATCGCCGGTACGCTTGAAACAAAGGAGGCCCTTCGTGTTCGTGGAATTTATATGACGGCAAACGCGGTGTTTCTTGGTGCAATTTGCGGGGGGGTTGGTAAGGGAGACGAGTATCGCTATGCCATCAAACCACACCCCAATATGAATTCCCCACGTGAGTCCGTGGAATTATGGCGAGTGCGTGACACATTGAGACTCAGCCGTGTCTTATATAATCGTATACACTTTGCGTTTATGAGAATTAAATTAGCCGGCTTCCGCGAACGCGATTTAACGTACGCCAACAATTCTCAACTAAGCGCAAGCGTACCTAATAACTAAATCAGTTCCTCTAAGTCTTCCATCTTAATTGTAGTAATTCCTGTTCCTTGAATGCTACTTGTACTCGATATAGTCAGCGGGAATTCGAAGTCCGAGCAATAAGTATCAGCGCGAGGACTCTTCAAGATTTATGTTGGGAATTTATAATCGAATGTATTACGGGATATGATATATGTGTGTCATTATCCTTTTTTATTCATATTTCATTTAAAAATAATATTTGAAAATGTGTTCTAATATATTCGCAGCATTATACCCGTAGCACTAAAATATAGCAGTAAATCTTATATTATATTATGGAGCACGTCCTTTTTTTAAATTTGGGTACGAAGTATGTCAAGTTAAAATTGTCAATTCTTCAAGTAATTTATATACCTCTCAGAATTGTAGTAGTATTGAATATTTCTTGAATAATTAAGATGTTAAATATTCTACTATTTACCATTTAATATTTTATTAAAAAATTGCAATATTTAAAGTTTCAACCAACACGCTGTAAGTAACTTAACTTCTGCTTGCGTGCCTTGAAATATGACGACTTAGTAGCTCGACAGAATTTATGATCTACCCCTTCAACCCTACGTGATTTTACGCCCCCGAAAGAGATAAGGTTTCAGAAATGAGAAAACTTTCTCGAAATCCTATAGTCGAATGAAACGGTAGTAAAACAGTGACTGGTAGTCCTGATGCATCTGCAGTTATTTAAATGAATTATTACCAGAGCACCGTGGAAGTATTGTGGAAACCGCGTCCACAATATTATTAGGTAATCGATGGTATATAAATGATGATTTGGTACCGTTTGACAGCGTGTTGCCGGATTAAATGAATGCTCATTCGCTGCACCGTAATTGTTCCGGGATACTGTTCCAGAGCGTACAAGGAACTGCAATTATCGATGACGTATGCGCGGGTTGCAGTGTACCTGGCATGGGTGGTGGAACAAGACGGGGGTTGTTACGGAAACGGAAAATGCTAGCTGGATGTGGATGCGGGCTGCCGATAGGTGGGCACCACGCGGTTGTCGCACTTCGCCGTACGGCTACTTCTAGCAGCGGATACGACAGTTTCTATAGCCGTCACAGTCCGCACAGACGATGTTACATGCTGCGGAGCTTGCGAGGTGTGCCGCAAACTCCAGCCAATCCACCAGCTGATAAAGCAAACGGGAACCAAGAGATGTCCTATAATAAGAACAACGACAACGAGGCCACTCAACCACCAGCTAACACGTTGGTAACGACGGACGAGCAACGTGGAACTTAATCAACTTCATTATTCCTCAGTAGTGGCTATGATCGTTTGTAACTATCGAGAGCAACTTGGTATCGTTCCTCCTACAAAATATTTGATGTACGATGCACCCCTCCTTCCTTACGGGTATGCAAGAAGAGGTATAAAGCATGCGGTCGAAGGTTCAGAGGATTGTAACGAGATGTGATTCTGATGATGGATGATATGTTTTGCACCTACATCACTTCTTCCTTTCATAGTCTCCTATCGTTCGATATAATTCAAGTAATACCATTTTATTATTCCATGTTCAAGTACTTCTATTTTTATACCATTTATTTCGTTTAATACAGATGCCATTTTTGCAGATTTATTTAAATATGAGAGGGTACTTGAGACGTAACTCATTCCTCGCTGTACCCAAATGATAGTCGATTTATTTGTATCATCGATGGTCATCGTACTTATTTATTTAATTTACTAGAGTATCGGATGATGAGATATATTGATCGATCTGATATGTGTTGCAAATTGATCAAATTTTGTTTTTCGGTGGTTTAGGAGTTTCTCGCGATGGTCATTATAGTGCCTATTAAATTGTGTCATATATGGGACTGATAAATGAATAGAGTGGCTAGAGTCGGTTATAAATCGTATGTATATGTATAAGCACAAAACGGACTGGATAACTTTGTTAATTAATAGTCAGTAGTACGGGATTAAAGTGATAAGTAGCAAGTCTCGCGGAGGTGTGTAAGATAAGGTCGAAGCAATGGCGACTGCTTCTCGCTCTAACTTTTGCCGAAAGAATTCTCGCGATGCCAGAGGTGAATAAAAAACTAACTTTGGCTACAGAAAAGAAGGCACTCGTGATGTTATTTGTAATAAGCGTCACGTGGAATTTTGATCACCCGTTATTTATTTGTCTTATACATAACATATTACATATGTAATTAATATTCTCCCTTAGCCCTGTGTTCTAATATATGATACTATAATAATGTAATTCATATAATGTTATGATATCGTAATGTATTATATATTATACAGGGTCCTTTTTATAGGTTACACATGATACTCCCCCTGCTTCATATCCCGCGTGCCTTCTTTTCAGAATCGCACGGTACATCGACCGGGTTGGGATCACTCGAGAAATTTCAATGAACGTACACGCTTTGTAAATATTTATTTGCGACGAACAAACGTTTCCGTCCCGTAAGCGCTAATGCCGATTATATGATCGGCGTTCGCCGGGTTTCAATGAAAGTCCCAATTAAATTGATCCTCGGTTAAAAATAGATGTAAAAGGTAAAAAGTCGTCTGAAAGGTAGAACCGAATATTCGCGAAAGGATCGATGTAGTTTTAATCGGAATAAAAATAAGCGTGGCTCGTAGTCTTTCATAAAATTTCATCCCTTTGGCGCACGACTTCAGAGAAACGAGATAATGGAAAAGATACTTGGAATGTTCCACGATATATCTACGTGTATTTTCAATAAAAATCAATGTTATCGAATCGAATGCCTTTCTTGTGAGACATCAACCATCGCTTTCTACTAAATTTGGAATATTGCCTGTCTCATTTTAAAATAGACGGCGTATCGTGGGGAACTATTCTTATCACTGGAAATGGTGTATCGATTAAGACATCGTTTTACATAGAGCTCGAGGTAAAAATGAAACGTTCTCCGTGAATGGCATCCAATATAATTAAGTAATGTGGTTTAAAAATCACGCAACAGGAAAGTGACTAGTGGTTCCATCAATTTAGCATCGTCACTGTAATCTAAATTCTTATCTGATGACCGATAACAGAGGTACATGATCGAAGGTAAAAGCACGATACGAGTTAAAGAAATGCCTTTCGTTCCTCGAATTTTCGAAACATTCAATGCCGGAACGTGACCTTGTGAACAGGAAAAAGATTAAGACTCTCAGGGTTCACAAATATTTATTTATCCCTTGAACATGATCGTACATAACAACGCAAGAAAGAAACAAGCACAACAAATTTTCGTAAGTTTCCCAATTTTCCTGTATACTCCAGAATCATGGGGTAAATATTGATAATTGTTTGTCTGACGAAGTATCGTTTTGCTGAGCCATTTCCGTTCTATCAAAAGGTTCCCGTTGAAAAATGATAAGAGATTATGTCGAGTTAGAGTCGCATCGATCTTCAGGATATACTTCGTGTATAGGAGTGCAAGTAATTTCTCACTGGAAACATATTCGTGGAAAGGGATATAATAACAGGTCAAAAGGGAGATCAAAAGGGGTTTCGTGGAACCACGTGTTTCGCCTTTACGGATAAAATCGAGTACAGAAAAAGCAGTAAGCGAGTAGCGATTCGTTTCAAAGCTCAATGATCTCCATCGAAGACTGGCACGTCGGACCAATAGGAAATGAAAATGTGAGTGATTGGATTCTAGGATCCAAAGAGTGTACATGTAAAGACATGCTCTCTTTGCGGATCGTCGACTTCGGAATTAAAAGATCCTTCCCTTTGATATAAATTTATTCTCACGATTGGTAACATGTACATATTGCACGTTATCGTATCGCCAGATAAAAGTACCACGAAAAAGTACGTTACAAAAGAATTTGTACATCGAGTCGATGATGGATTAATTGAGCGATGGAAAGTGGACAGATTTTTCTGTATCATACGTCGGATGATATACTCGCGTGATAATAATAAACAATGATATCGTATATTGCTCTGGATGGTCCCGTATCAATTGGTTCGTTCTATTTGTTCGCAGGTTTGTTTATTTATTTGTCGGACTTACGATTTCTGCGAATCCCGGCGCGACAATCATCTACGTTTTATCGCTTCTTTTTTTAGTCTTATCGTTTCGCGCAGGCTTCAGTGTGGTTGGGAGATAATTGGGAGGAAAGGAATGAGGCGCATGCAAAGTGGTGTCAGTTCTTTATTGGAGAGATTTGTTTTCAATAACTTATGGCAGGGAATTATTAAGATGACTGCTTTTAGCGGTGAGTCTTCTTATCTTGAAGTTTGAAGTATTTGTTACCTCGGGATGGCATTTTACGCTTTTTAGTCGCCATATATCTTCCCCCGTTATTGATGACGCTCCTTCAGTGGGAGCGAGACCCAATTTGCTACCGTGGGAATTTCGGGTATCGATTCCACAAAACGTTCTTATCTGACACAGTCACGTTTTGCAGAATTTTACAAAATTTATTCAGCTAGGAACATAATCTCCTTCGTATCAATTCTTATACTTTCGAGGCAAGGAGAAGAGGACGATATATTCGTTCCTATTTACAAGACATCAAGAAAATTAATAATAAACACTAACGGTATTACAATTTTTCATCCATTATCCTCTGATTAAAAATGCTAGACTTCACAGAAATATTTATCCTATATCGGTGAACATTTAGATTCGCGAATCCACATCATTCTTCTCTGCGAGATTCTCTCGCCTCTACCACCTAATAGTTCCATTACGTAAGTCTTTATAAACCGAAGCCGAGATTACTCCATGATTTTGACTATAATTACTTAGGGAACAAGGAGCACGTATCGACTTCCTTTCGCCGACGGAGCTCCCCTCGGTGTTGTACTTGGACTGTATCTTTGCGATCTGACAACGATTGATCGTACTGCTTTTTAGCCGATTATATCCAGCCACGAGAGTGGTCTGGTTAGAATGTAACCTTTGAGTGTCGTCGGCGCTTGCACGGTGGATCGTTCGATAATCCACGGTATTCTTGATGCGATAGGGTGAAGCGGATCGACCTTCCATGTGTGATGTTGGAAATGGAATCGTTTGGTTCAGATAGTTTCGAATCGCCTGAATCTTCGGGGTTGATGAATGACCGGACGCATACGAGGATTCGGCACTGTTACTGTTACTGCTACTAGTATTTTTACTGGTATTTCCACTACTGTTAATCCGGCCGTACTGGCACGTCGTATCGTTTGTTATTTTCCGGGAATATTTCATTCCATAGTTCTTCGGACTGTCTTGCGTAACCTGAACCCTTCTTCGTTCCTCTTCGTCGCTCCTTCGCCAACTCGTATCCTCGGTTGTTAATCGTGGCCCGGTAGGACGAACCTGTCTACAGGTCCTGCGTAGTCTCGTTCGGTTAGGTGGTGCTAATTGGGTTTGTTTTCCTCCGGCATCGTACTGAAATCATTATATTGGTTCAACTTATATGTCGTATACGATAATCGTTATTAATGGACATTTCTAGGTGCAATAAATTTCGCAACGTAGTGTACTATTTCGGAATAACGTTTCCGTGTTTATTTAGCGAATGAGCGATAATTGAAAGCACACTTTTATTGCGCGTGAAAAGCAAGAGTTGTGGGTCGTGTGTTTGATTACAGTACCTAAATGAATCCCACGCGACACGTAGCCTGGAACGATACAATCGTCAATTTACTCTTGTGCCAAGAGACTGACGAATTAAAAGTAACCAGGACATACAATGGAGAAAGAATAATTGTATCGCGACATCACTTACCACTGCTACTTGATCCGATTGGATAGATCTCTGGGATTTCGATAATTGTTGATGTTGTTGATTCAAGTAGAGGCAACTCTTGGTTGTTCCAGCCGGCAAGTGATTCAGGTTGCCATTCATCAAGTTGTAGGTGTATTGCGTCGCCACATTTTTAACTATCGGACATTAAAATTGCAAATCATTAATCAAATTAATTTGAGACAATGATACATTCTTACCGCTTGGCCGAGGATTCTTTACGCCAACCTCTATCTGTGGCTCTACGAAGGTATTTATCGTTCTCGTTTTAATTATCCTTTCGCTATTATTAATTTGCGATTGCCGGGTCATTTTTCTGCTTGCTATCGGCGTACGAGCTGCGTTTATAGCGTAATATAATTATTATATTATGTAAATTGTTAATGTTGGTCAATAGTTATAATCGACAGATTAATGTCCAAGATTTAATTAGTCTCTTTTGAGTCTATTTTATTCAATTTAAATATTTTCTTTTTTGTTGAAAAATATATGAGAATATAGAAAATCTGATGAAGATCGAGAATTATATATTTAATTATTACTAATATAAAATCAATATGATATTACTCTGCAGTTGGCTCGGTTGATTCGAGTCGTTTCTACTTCTATCCTTTCGCAGATCCGCGCACGGAGCAACAGTTTTCCCAGTGATAACATCACCCTGGCCAATAATCGGGTTACAATTATCAGCAGCGGTTTCCTTCCTGATGTGCTCCGAAAGCCGGTTGATTCTCGATTTAGACCTTATCGAACAATTATTCTTTCAGTGAGACCCTTAAGTTAACGCGCGTAAGTAGTCTCTCGTAAATATATGTTTTTTTCCACCCTCGATTTACGAGGTCCACCAATAATAATCGGCAGGTAACCCGATAGATTTACGCACATATTTTTATGTTTCCGATGTTTCTCGTCCATCATCGCGTAAAGCTTATTTCTGTACTCGTCGACGGAGAGCTGCACATCATCTCGGAGTAGCGGTATTACGCTGGATCCTCTTTCCGGTTCGTTACTTCTTCTATGAAAGCTTTAAGAACAATATTTCTTTAAAACTACTACCAACCACGTTTTTCACCCTCAATAAATTTTCAAAGAGGATTCTTTCATCGCTAACGTTCATTTATACTTCTAGCACATTCCCCGAGTGCTTTAGACATTCTCGTGAAATAACGATGCTTCCAGGTTCATAAAAAGAGAAGATCATCTCGAACTTCTAAAGAGTGTGATGCAGTGGGGTGATATGTCTCAAAATAAATAATTAAAAATTGCAGAATATGTTCTTCACTTATTACGTTCGCTCGAAATACTACGTTGGAAAGTGGAAGAATTTCTTAACCTGTTAACCAGGAAGGTCCTTCAAAGTAGAGAATTTCAGAATGATCAGTGCGATAATTTTAAATTAACTAGTAATCATTGAGATAAGTGGAGATTCGAATGACGAGTTAACTCGTTATGCCCAGTTATCAAATTAAATGTTAAACCATAGTGTAACGAAACTAAAAATATTGAATAATATATCACATTATTACTTCGTATATTTCATTTAGGTGTTCTACGTTATATTTTGTATTCAGCATGGACCATGATTTTTGTCGCATCCTGGAAAAACACTAACAAATCAGTATGAAAAATGTACTGACTCAGCCACGTAAGGGTGCTCCAGAGCTTCAATCGCCGTAAGCCTCTGCGTAGGGTTGAAGACTATTAAATTGCTGATAAGATCCAGTGCTTTTTCGGATGCCCCTGGTAATAGATCACGTAACGTACGTTTCGGAACATTTGGTGTCTTCTCCAACAAACTGGTTCCGTAGCCAGCGCTAACCGAGATTAAATCTGAAAAAGTCATCAGGGCACGCGGAACTTTCAAACGATCCTTTTCCCTCTCCGGAAGTACCATGTGATTGGAATTACCTTCTTTGGTCGGTGGCGGCAAAGTCGCCATTATTCTTTCTACTTGGTTTATCGTCGACGAACCAGGAAATAGGGGCTCCCCGCGTAACATCTCACCCAGGATACATCCTAACGACCACATATCGATACCTTTCGTGTACCTGGCCATCATTTCAAGTCAAGAAATCGAGAACGTAAGTGTTTTAAGTCTTAAGTATCACCATAATTCGTTTTGTGTTTATCTTTAATACTTTATTACTTATTTTAAAGATTATCTCTCTGATGTCACACTTGAGAAATTATGTTCGTGGAATTATATTTTTGGTTCTTATAAAATTATGTACATATATTGTTACGAACTAATTTTGATTTTTAAGTGATTCAAAAGGGAGACTTTGGTAGCTCGTGTCACTGCACACATCATCCGCGCAGGTGAAGAGGGTATATAAGGAGCCCGCACTGGAGACGGGACATTTATGTCCCAGACTTGGAAGGGGAGACATCGCCAAATTTTGTCCAAAATTGACAATCCAACTGATATAATCGTATACATATGTACAGAAAAATGCTAAGAATACTAATCAACAAACCTTTTTGAGGCAACGAGTATTTCCGGTGCCCGATACCACCGTGTCGCGACGTAGTCCGTTAAAGTTGGATCGCTACCAGTTTCGCCATCCCCTTCTCCGATTTGCGTAACCGATCTTGCCAGTCCAAAATCAGCAATTTTGCAATGGCATCGTTCATTGAGTAGTACATTCGATGGCTGGCGTATTAAAAGAATTCACAAAGTAATAGAAAAAACTCTCCGTTGATTCTGTTTATCATTGAATCAACTGACTCACTTTAAGATCCCTGTGTATGACGTTCCCAGAATGTATGTACTTGATCGCCCTAAAGAGCTGATACATGATGAAGACCTTGTGGATGTCCTTCAGGATGTTGCCCTTCTTAATGACGTTGTGGAGATCAGTTTCTGGGGAAACGGGCCGAAACGTGTTTCAGGCCAAAACTCTGAGAATCGGCGCGGCAAGTTGACCTTTGCGAATCCATCTTCGGACCGGGTTAAACTCACCCATGTACTCGAACACGAGATAAATGTCCCAATTGTTGTTCGCTTTGTGCAGCCCAATTAACCGTACGATGTTTTCGTGATTCGCGAACGACTGTAGGAACATTATCTCACGGAAAGTCCGCTGCGCGTCCGTCTTGTTTCTGAAGGCGTCGAAGATCTTCTTCACCGCGACTGTCTCCTTCTTTTTCCGTTCTATCGCCTTCCATACTATACCGTAAGCCTGGAAACAATTTGGATAAGGAATACCAACAAGTCCATAATTCAATTATTATGGAATTATTCTTTAATCCAAATTCTATCGAATTATTCGATAATTCAAATACTATCGAAGTCGGTATTTCAACTACAACTAATTCAAATGCTATTATAATAGTCCAACTATTAGTTTATTAGACACTTAAAAAACTTATAGGACAGAGAAACTTTCCTAGCACTACATGGCACAAGTTTCAGTGACATTGTATATAATGATTGTTGCCAGTTCTTTCTAGAACCGCAACGGTTTCTAAGTATACAATTATCGATTGTTCTTAGCCGTACTCTTCCGTGTAGATAATGTAACATTAGATATTAATGATCATGCACGCATTCATTTTTTCTAGAAGCTTTGTTAGATCGTAAAGTCTAACATATAGAATGCACACAATTTAAGTAAAATTATTAACGGAGAATAATTTTTTAATTCAGTCTTAACATGAAAATTCCATTAATTTCAAAGAGTGCATCGTTTTGCCGGCTGTCGCGTGCATAGATTTAATTAACGTGTATTTACGTGAATAAATAATTATTGCACTCTTTTTATTATCAGTGTCAATATACAAGATTACTCGAGGAAATATAACATGTGCCGATCAAAGTATAATACTTTTAAAATCATCATAAGTATTTGATAAGATTCGAAACGTTTTAATATTTATCGGGTGGAGAGGTCTGTGAAGATTGTAATGAAAAATAAATTACCCCTTTGCCGAGACGTCGTACGATGTCATACTGTTTGGTGACATGAGCGTCGATCTCCGAAACTTTTTCAGTGCTATTTTTTCCCGACATTCTAACGTGATTGTTAATCACGGCGGAATGTTCGCGCTTCGTTTCGCCGGGTCGAGCTGAATTCAGATATGCTAACAGAAAATTTCAGGTGGACACGGCTTTCGCGAATCGTATCTTATTCACATGTTTACACATCAGGAAGGAAGCTCCAGTCGAACAGTTTTTCTATTCAACCTTTGACACATCGATGCGACTGTGTTTATGGAATTCATGCTGGTTGCCAGGACACGATGTCCACTGCCTACCCACCGTTACCAACGATATCGCTTGCCCTCCAAACCCGTTCCCGCTGAGTCGATAGTAGGGATAAGTAAGTGGAGCCAATAAAAATATAGAAACACAGGAACCAAGGGAAAAAGGTGGAATTCAATTGTTTCTGTTACGTATACACATTTTATTTTCCTGTCAAGTGTTATTACAAACCGTGGCCGACGTTACAAATCTCATTCGTCATTCACACGCGTAACACTTACTCTAGGAAGTTTTACAAGTATCTGGAAATAGCCTTCCTCCATAAGAAATAAAAAATAAATGCGATATCTAATATCTGATTACGCTTGACGAATCGTCCAATATATAGTATCGCACAACCAAAAAACCCAAGTCAATACTAATAACCGATTAAATTTCAAGAACATGTGCGAGCTTAAATCACTATTGTTTCCTTCGAGTCTTATCTCTTGGATTACTTAATGGTCCCCGAAAACAGTTATCTCCAGAATCATATTCTAATATGGATACCGATAATATTGACTGTTAATCGACGAGAAATAAATTCCATGGAAGGATGTGTACTATTGAGACTAAAAAGATCGAATCTCAAAATGCACTCCGCGCGGACGTTACTCCGATGAAGTCGGAATAATAGGTCCGCGTAAATGCCGACGCAGGAGTCTCATGGCGTTTCATTAAAAATAAAATCTTTGTCCCTTTTAACAACAGTTATAAACTCTCGCGAGTTATACACATTTATATATATAATATATTACGGTTTCCCTCTACGCGAAACTAGTGCTTCTTGTACAGGCAGGCCGCGCGCTTCCATTTTTTTTTCCATACATATATCTATATATACCAGAAGATGGTAAATGCGTAATGTCATTGATTCGTAAAATCTACGGTAATGTTTAAGTACACTTTCGCGTATATATTTATTTTTTTATATGTACTTTTTTTATAAACTTAACGGATGACTTGACGGGTCGATGGTTCTTGAAATACCCGTTTTTTTTCGGTGGTCGATAATCGTGACGTTCACTTTCTAGGCTGCTGGATAATGATGGGACGCGAACAGTGTGCTGGACGGGCATCGTGAGTCGGTGATGGCTTATCATGGAAAACCTGCACCGCTTCCGGTGGAAAATCGGCATTTCCCCTTGCCGGGACTCCACTGATCATCATCGTCTTCGGAGGACTGGAAAACATGTATGAAATTTATATTTTTCATTATTAATTTCATTATCTTTATTCTTAAAATTAGAAGGAAAATAATGAAAAATATTGATTAAAATAATAACATATCGTATTGTGGTAGATATATTAAAATATTGATATACGAAAGTCAATTTTATCGATCAGCGAGAAATACATCTAATTAATATGTATTACGGTCGCGGTATTGCAATATTACGAATCTTGTGTAATGATTTCATACAAAGATGAATCATTTGAGTACTTCAGATAGGTGATGATAAAATATAACGATAAAAAACTATTTATCAAAAACTGAGGAGCAGCAAACATTCAATGAGCCAGGAAAATCAATGTATTATTGTTATTACTATAATTATTACGTGTTATTGTCATTATCGTAATTAGTATCGTGATACGAAAGAATTATTCATGAATATAGTGTATTTGTTTTGCAAGGCGAAAATTGCTCACGTATGCGCGAGCGCCGATAAAATTGTTATCGTATGAGTGTGTGTAGCAGATATCACGAACCGGATTATAAAGTAAGCTACTACCTACAAATGCAGTTGCTATCCTGGGGGTCAATTCTATCCTTGTCATGCTAACTCAGTTATTTATCGTATGATCTCACTAATGCGTTTGTCCTCATAGAGCGGGATGATCGCACTGATATCCTCAGACGCGTAGTTCGACGACAATCCAATTAATAAACAATCAAATATTGACTTTTACCTGCTAGACGGTTTACTTTCTTCCACATCCTTTGTCGGCTTTACCTCGCGATCCTCTTTAGGTGTTTTATGTTGCGTGATCCTCATACCACCTGCTTTCACTGCAAATATGTAAGAAACGATGGATTTTTAAGTAAAGAAAGTTAAACGTCCTTGGTTGATTCGGACAGGTGTATAACGACGTCATTCGATGTCGGGATTGTGTAAACACGTTAACCTTTCATATTTTTTTAACGAGAAACATATAGATGTAATTTGATTATTAACCTGCTGGTGGATGTCCCGCCTTTAGCTTGCACTCTTCGGTACTTGACATATTCGTTATCGTAACGAGATAATAGGCCGAAATGTAATAACGCCAGGAATCGAATTCAGAAAGAACAATATGCTACGATGGTTGCACTGCGACACTGGTCAGGCCGATCCGATGGCGGTAGGCGCTGCTATAAGCTAGTCACTGGCAGTGGGGAGTCCCACCGCTTTCTGAATACTTTTTCTCTTATCTCTGACAATATTGGATCTTATTTATTTAAGTATAAAGTGCATCATCGACTGTCAATTTAATTGCGACATTTTACAATTCGAACGCGGATTATCAGAATTATTTAAAACTCGAATACTTGACATTAAAAAACATTCGCGTTCATAAGATTTAAATGTACACGCGAGTACCGGTATTTACGATGTTAAGAATATTAAGGAATACTGAAATAGATGTGAGGGGAGAAATAAATATCATTCAAGTTGGTTTATTCTTACAAATAAAGTTTATTAAAGAAGAAATTTGAGGGAATACAATATTTTAAAGGCACAATTCTACTGTTTGGATTGTTGTTCCTTCTGTGCCTGGTATCCATAGTGGAGATCCTTACAATCTTGATCAGAAATGTGAACCCAGCCAGTTGATTTCATGTGATAAACTATTGGAAAAATATTGTTTATAGTTTACATCCTGAAAAAACATTTTAATCTCCCTTTTTTTATTTCTTACCTCTTATAATACCACCAGAGTATGCATCTCTGTGTGTGGCATGATATATAGACCTTCTACCAAGCTCATATGCTTCTTCATCGGTTAAATCCCATCTGTATCCAGAATCTAACGCTCCAAATGCATAAATGGAACCAGATCCTACACTGAATACTTTTCCTGGAGTGCGTGTACCTTCTGAGTCTACGTAATATAATCCAGGGCCTCTTTTGTCCCATCCAGCAAGCATCATACCTGATAATGCATTGATATTTTTTTCAAGATTTTTCCTTTCTTCTTTGGTACAAAATTTAGAGACAGTAACTAACCCATGCTCAAACCCATTCCTTTGTAGTTATATACCATATTTGATAATAATTTAGTAGCAGCAGCAATGGAGATGTGCTCCCTGTTTCTTAACTCGTATATACGACATTGCTTTGCTAACAGACGATCCCAAAAGACACAATCTGCAGCACCACCAGCCAAAGTTCCAAGAAGATAGTCATTAATTTCAACTATCTTCTTCATAGTTTGTGATCCTGAGAGAAAATAATTTTGTACAATTTGTTTCTAAGAAAGAAATTAGGGGGTACCAAATTTGCATGAATTACCAATGAATTGACCCCCAGTTGCACGAGAGTCAACTGCAAGGACAATACCACCCTGATATTGAAAGCCCAGAGTTGTAGTTCCATGATCAAATTTAATTTTTAATTGTTTTCCAGTCTCATCTGTACCTTCTGCAAGTTGGCCCAAAGTCTGTGCTGGCTATGGATGTATATATTTACTGGTGATTATATTATTTAATTTAATTGTATTATGTTCGAAGTTCTTTCCGTTAAAAATATTTTAGAGTTGATTGGAGTAGTATATCCTAACCTAAATAGGCCATTTTTTTTAACCCCTTGGTGTTTTTTATATTGTGAATAGAATACGTAGTTTACAGAATTTGAAATACAGGTAGATTTATTTGGAGTATATTACTCGAAAAGTTATTGTATTCAATTAAATGTAAAGACATAGATGATGAAGCAAATTTAAATAGATGTAGTACAGGTGAAGCTGAGATTCCATAAATCTCTCGTTCACTTACGTTTATATACGGTGGGGCTGCCAATTGAGCATTGTTAATGAAATTACCGCAATATGCTTCAATTTCACCCGCAAAATTATCTCTTTCACGCGATTGATTAAAATCGAAGGATTTGAGACCGCAAACTTCAGCGAGCGCCATTTTTATCGTTGCTTTTTAGTACCGAATGCTTGTCATCCCGTTAAGTTGGGTTCGTAAAATAGCTGGCGCGACCTATCCATTTCAATTCTCCCGCGTAAGTTTCGAGTACTCGATTTTAAGGTAGTCTGCTAAGTTTATTTATCCGTATTAAATTTTGCACAGTTTCTCAAAAATTTAAGTCTAAACACCTTTGGATCATGATTGCTAAATATTCAATTAAAAGTTAGTGATTCATATTCTATGAAGATCATCATAATTTAATGAGAAACAATATTTATTGTGCTTTCGATCATTTAGTGTCGTTCCCTGAGACATTCTGTTTTATAATCATATATTTATTTTGTTTTGTTATGATTATCATAATCAATTGTGTGCTTTATTTCTTAGTTTATATTGAGAGTCACAAACATTAGAATCATATTGGCAGAATTCAACAAATTCTAATGCTGGCAAATTTTTCTGCGCATGCGTTACTTTCGATGCAGCCAATGAGCGCTTGTAATTAGAACCAACTCTGAGACCGACGCCATTTCCGCCATGGGTTTCGTAAAAGTTACATTCAGTGTTCGCGAGTGCCAATTAAGTTGTGATTAATTATGTTTATTCGAGTGATCAAATCCAGAAACGTCCGAATTACAACCCTTGGCTACTGGAGCAGAGACTGGTAATATAATTTTTCTAAATCTTTCTACATTCTTGTCGGAAAATGTGATTGTTTATCGCCTGTTATTTCGGCCCCTTGACGTCGGATCCTGTGATAGCCTTGTATACGACTTTTCATGTCAAATTATTAGTTCCCATGACATTTTTAATCGTAATACTTGCTATTTCGATTAATATTTATAAGCGCAATAATAATTATAGTAGAACATTATACAGTAGTCATCCAGTATATGTGAAAACTTAGGGAGAACAGCGTTCATTTTTAATTTCTCATAAAACATTTTTCATTAAAACTTGGTCATTCTAATCAGTAGCTTCGAAACTTGTTCGTTCAAAATTGCTTTGTAAATGTTTTTTATTTTCGAATTCAAGACATTCCCGTTGCAACAAAGTATCGATAAGTCAGGCACAATTTTAAATTTGGGGATCGGGGTTATTTTCTATCTTGCCGGCCTTTTATGATACATAACCTAAAGAACGATGCTTAAAAATCCCATGTTTCGCGTTGCAGTTCCCGTCGTTGGGTGGCGTAGCACGTTTGTGCATATCAGTAGTGGATTTGCGTTGCAGCGATAAACATCGCCTGTGCTGAGAGAAAAACGAGCGTCGCGGGATTCGCGGAAATACAGGTAAACAGATTTAGTTTTTTGAAAAAAGTTATTAGTCGAACGACGGATCAGCGGAATATATTCTGGAAGCACTCGTCTTCATAGTCAATGAATATTTACATTTTTTTCTTACGAGTATTGTGTACGTTTTCTTTTGGTCACGTATTGATAAATATAGCCAATGGTTGTGTTTTGTTGGAATCTTTGCAATAATATGAAGTATCTTATGTCGAGTGTGTTTAATACTGAGATTAAGCACGAATGAATGGAAGTCAATATTTACTAAGATTTACTACATTTTTACATATAAATATAGATTCGTTCCTGTTAACATTGCTAGTCTATCTTGTGCTATGTTTACTCTATTATTTAATTTAATGAACAAAGAGGTTATTTGAAACCCAAAATGGAAGTTGAAGATCCCAGAACATTTTCATAGTTTTATATTGCAAAATATATAACGTTTCGGAATTATTAATAGCTATTTTCAAGCATTGAATTCTAACACTAGAAAACAAAATTCATTTACGATAACTTGAATAATAAATGGAATAACATGGAACTAACGGAAAATGTTTCCACAAATGGAACTTTGTTGCAAACATAATAAGTAGACTTAATAAAATACAGGCTGCACATTGGCACCTAACAGTCAAAGTTAACAATGTTACAACAATATTATTCTAACACACTGGATTCAGTCAATTCTTCAACATTTACCACTAAAACAACCAAACATATACTCCGTTATTCTTACGCATTTATTTACATATAAATTATGACCGGAGGATGTACGTTAATCAATGGATTCAATTACACACGAAACGTGTATAAATCAAACAATTTTCTTAAAAATGAGGAACCAGTCATGTTGGCTACTTTGGTAGTTCTAGCGTTAATATGTCTTACGTTCTATAATTACCAAAAATGACGCGCTCCATAATTTCTGCAAAGTCAAGGAAAAGATGATGAAAAAAAATGTCTTCGGTTTTGGGTCCGATAGGGTGGCCCCGGTAAGATGACATATCGCGGCACGTGGAGGCGTACTCCACGGTCCATGTATCGTGTGATTTATAGCGTTAAGATAATGAAGCGTTTCGGTTGCCGGGCGTTATTAAATATCACATATTATTTTGCTTTCGCGGGGTCACCGATATGACGTAGTCTCTTTAAGAGGTCACGTGTACGGGGGTAAGGCACCAGATGCTCGTCCGGGATTGGTCGACTTCTGGATCGCACCATTCCATACCCGTAGGACGTTATCCTTCTACATGATAATATACAGTTGTATATTTTCTTTGCGATTCCTCTCTTCTCTGGTAAAGCGGTCGATGTTTGCCTGGCACAGTACACCGATAACGATAACATTCTTCCACTCTTCTCCCTTTTCCCGTTATCATCATTATGGTGCCATTCCAAACGCGCAGATATATATTGGGACGAACTTATATCAGTTCTTCAACAGGTTGGGGCCGATATTACCCACCGGTTTTCCACCGTTTTCTTAATATAACTTGTAATTGGTTCCACGAAAGAATTATGGTATAAATCAACCATTAGATACGTAGTGATAGCATTACATTCTCGAGCCCCTTTACATTCTTCAGTTATCTAATTGGATATTGTTTTCTACGTTTTACGATAGGAAGATGGATACTCCGGTTTCGAAGTAATAGAAGCATAGTCAATTATTATGTTATTAATATTATTCACAGTGAATTATTACATTCTATTTATAACTCGACGAACGTTCCGACAATCGACTGATAGTGTAAGTAATACGTAATATGGTAAATAGTGCAAGACGATTTCCATTTCCCTATTTATTCTCACACTTTGTTAGCGTAATCATTTATGACAATACACCGACGATATCGCGACAGATAAAGATAGATAATGATCGTATTATACGCGAGATATCATCGGATTTTAATCACGTCATTGTTTACAAGCGATACATAATTAAAGGTTCGCACTTGGATTTCATGAATCGCGAAACTTTACCTTCCGTTTCCTTTAATCAACGAGGAAAAAGTGTACGATGATTAATACGACGGTTGAATCAAGTCAGCCCTCTTGTACGATAAACAAGTGTGTTAGAGGATAATCGAGTATAAAAAGTACCGTGATTAAATCTTTCTTTTATTAGTGGTTTCGGAGATAGACACTTTCACGCATCCCGATAAGTAGAATATTCCATGGAATTTTTGTCAATTTGCATTTTTTGCGGTGTAAACTTTGGATAATTGATCTGGTCCATATAATCACTAATTAACCAGTTTTATACAAGCTTAACCAAGTATCCTAATGGCGGTCTACTTAATCATACTTTTGGATACATAGTATTATTAATTTATTTTATTTATATACTTCGATAGAAATATTAATTATTCGTAGATATGGGTAGAATTATTAATTACTCTGTTCATTAAGGAACTTTGATTATGAACCAAAGCACCTGAGAAAATACTGAATTAATAAGTCCATTATTCGATATCAAGATATATTAACATAGAAGCATATATGATTGCGACTAAATAATATTAAAAATACACGTAATAATAATAAAAAGTCATCAGCCATTTGTGCCAAGATAGTTTAATATATAGAATATACGAGGATATATAGGAAAAAAATGATACAAGATATCGTTACAGAGGTAAAATTCATCTAACTTTCAAACTAACATTTTCATGTAACCGAGTTACAGAGGTTTCTGTGTTTCCTTTATAATTAAAATTTCAGTATTCACGAAATAGAATATTTGAATATAAAAAGTCATTTATATATCCTTGCACTGCATAGTAAAATTGTGTTTATTGAATGATTATATTTGAAGACGAAAATGGAAAAATTGTAGTTAGTGATTTTTACTTCTATAACAACGATGCAGGATATAAGAAGATATAAGATGTAATACATATAACAAGATATAAGGATGCAAGAACTAAACCAATATTTAATTATTTTGTGTATAGCGCAGTTTATTGGTTAGAAATATTTCTTAGTTCGATATCGTGGCTATCCTCTAAGATGGTCTGGTTCAAAAGACCACGGAATAAAATGGCCGATAACACGCGGACGCATTTGATGTTAGAATAGAAGCTGGTAGTTTTATCGGGTTTTGAGGGTCGCCGGGGTCGATGGAACGACGTAAGATTCGATAAGTTAAAACCGTTCTCGTATTCCACCGCTCCTCCCATGGAGCCAATCTCTCGATCGAGATTTACACTTTGCCTTTTTTCACAAAGATAAAAATCAAACTGCTTTAACGTACCGATATAATTAATACGAAACTTTGATTTAGTTCGATATCATTTCTTTCATGAGATCCAAACTTTCCCTCTTTTCGCGAAGACCAAAATCAATCGCCATTATTACGTTGCAATAATTAACTTGAATTAATTTCGTTTGTGAAATTTTAATTTAATCTAATATTAACTCAATATTAATTTAATTTCATATTTTCACTTTATCTTCTTTATTCTCGCGAAAAGTAGTTGTTAAGGGATGCTCGTTTTAATCAGGAAGAATGACGGATATCGCATTGAACAAACAAAGTACCGATCGACAACATAATAATCGTATTGACCCGTTTGTATAAACTTTGACACGATCAAAACATGTTTTCGTTTATTGGTCTTTTATGACGTTACAAATTCTGGACCACCGTCACGCCTTTTTTTCCATTGATTTTGACGCGCCTCCAACTTCTATTTTTATGCGTTTATTGATTTATTTCATAGAAATCAAGTCCATTATCATTGCAAATTAAAACGTACAAATATATATAAGTGATTAGAATAAATTCGAAAGTAGAAGCCAATTAACCCCGTGCATAATTCATCCCTTTAAATAATTGGAGATAATTAACTAATTTTCATCCACTGACATACCTCCGATCGACTAAAACGCCGGATTTAATATTGACATTTAATATTGATGATTCATGACCATCCGATGACTCAGAATGACCGCCGGATCAAAGGAAACTGTTAGGTTCGTGTAATTCACGGGGTTCAACGTTCAATCCGCGCAAGGACGCGAGCTTTGTCAGTGCCGGCAGTAAAGCATAAAGATAGATAGAAAAAGTTCCTCTGAAAACATTCCAGTTATTATCGATGATAATCCGTGAGTGCCCTAGTGTTTGAAAAAGTGATGAGGCCGGATCCTTGGCGATCGCCAGTTACATTAATATTATACATTCTCGTGTACCATTTCCTGCTAGAGACTTTATGAACTGTTTACTATTATATAGTGATTATAGTATGACTGTTAATGATTTTATTATTTCTGTATTTATTATGATATTATCTTCATTATCATAGATATTAGATACAAATTATTAGATTAAATGGTAGTAGAACATGTTTAGGCATCATATACCATCGATTTGGGCCATTTAGAATTAATTTTGGCGACTTTTAATTTTTGACAATTTTTGAAGGTATACCCCTTTACATTTTTTCGACTTAGATTCGACCCATTTTTGACCAATAAGAATTTTTTAACCGCTTCTTTCGACCAGAAATCGTCCTAGAATATGTTTATACATCATTTACCATCGATTTGGGTCATTTAGAAGCGATTTTGGCGACTTTTCATTTTTGACCATTTTTGAAGGTATACCCCTTTACATTTTTTCGACTTAGATTCGACCCATTTTTGACCAATAAGAATTTTTTAACCGCTTCTTTCGACCAGAAATCGTCCTAGAATATGTTTATACATCATTTACCATCGATTTGGGTCATTTAGAAGCGATTTTGGCGACTTTTCATTTTTGACCATTTTTGAAGGTATACCCCTTTACATTTTTTCGACTTAGATTCGACCCATTTTTGACCAATAAGAATTTTTTAACCGCTTCTTTCGACCAGAAATCATCCTAGAATATGTTTATACATCATTTACCATCGATTTGGGTCATATAGAAGAGATTTTGGCGACTTTTCATTTTTGACAATTTTTGAAGGTACACCCCTTTACATTTTTTCGACTTAGATTCGACCCATTTTTGACCAATAAGAATTTTTTAACCGCTTCTTTCGACCCAAAATCGTCCTAGAATATGTTTATACATCATATACCATCGATTTAGGCCATTTAGGAGCGATTTTGGTGACTTTCATTTTTTGAGAATTTTTGAAGGTATACCTTTACATTTTTTCGACTTAGATTCGACCCATTTTTGACCAATAAGAATTTTTTAACCGCTTCTTTCGACCAGAAATCATCCTAGAATATATTTATACATCATTTACCATCGATTTGGGTCATATAGAAGCGATTTTGGCGACTTTTCATTTTTGACAATTTTTGAAGGTATACCCCTTTACATTTTTTCGACTTAGATTCGACCCATTTTTGACCAATAAGAATTTTTTAACCGCTTCTTTCGACCAGAAATCATCCTAGAATATGTTTATACATCATTTACCATCGATTTGGGTCATATAGAAGCGATTTTGGCGACTTTTCATTTTTGACAATTTTTGAAGGTATACCCCTTTACATTTTTTCGACTTAGATTCGACCCATTTTTGACCAATAAGAATTTTTTAACCGCTTCTTTCGACCAGAAATCGTCCTAGAATATGTTTATACATCATTTACCATCGATTTGGGTCATTTAGAAGCGATTTTGGCGACTTTTCATTTTTGACCATTTTTGAAGGTATACCCCTTTACATTTTTTCGACTTAGATTCGACCCATTTTTGACCAATAAGAATTTTTTAACCGCTTCTTTCGACCAGAAATCATCCTAGAATATGTTTATACATCATTTACCATCGATTTGGGTCATATAGAAGAGATTTTGGCGACTTTTCATTTTTGACAATTTTTGAAGGTACACCCCTTTACATTTTTTCGACTTAGATTCGACCCATTTTTGACCAATAAGAATTTTTTAACCGCTTCTTTCGACCCAAAATCGTCCTAGAATATGTTTATACATCATATACCATCGATTTAGGCCATTTAGGAGCGATTTTGGTGACTTTCATTTTTTGAGAATTTTTGAAGGTATACCTTTACATTTTTTCGACTTAGATTCGACCCATTTTTGACCAATAAGAATTTTTTAACCGCTTCTTTCGACCAGAAATCATCCTAGAATATATTTATACATCATTTACCATCGATTTGGGTCATATAGAAGCGATTTTGGCGACTTTTCATTTTTGACAATTTTTGAAGGTATACCCCTTTACATTTTTTCGACTTAGATTCGACCCATTTTTGACCAATAAGAATTTTTTAACCGCTTCTTTCGACCAGAAATCATCCTAGAATATGTTTATACATCATTTACCATCGATTTGGGTCATATAGAAGCGATTTTGGCGACTTTTCATTTTTGACAATTTTTGAAGGTATACCCCTTTACATTTTTTCGACTTAGATTCGACCCATTTTTGACCAATAAGAATTTTTTAACCGCTTCTTTCGACCAGAAATCATCCTAGAATATGTTTATACATCATTTACCATCGATTTGGGTCATATAGAAGCGATTTTGGCGACTTTTCATTTTTGACAATTTTTGAAGGTATATCCCTTTACATTTTTTCGACTTAGATTCGACCCATTTTTGACCAATAAGAATTTTTTAACCGCTTCTTTCGACCAGAAATCATCCTAGAATATGTTTATACATCATTTACCATCGATTTGGGTCATATAGAAGCGATTTTGGCGACTTTTCATTTTTGACAATTTTTGAAGGTATATCCCTTTACATTTTTTCGACTTAGATTCGACCCATTTTTGACCAATAAGAATTTTTTAACCGCTTCTTTCGACCAGAAATCATCCTAGAATATGTTTATACATCATTTACCATCGATTTGGGTCATATAGAAGCGATTTTGGCGACTTTTCATTTTTGACAATTTTTGAAGGTATACCCCTTTACATTTTTTCGACTTAGATTCGACCCATTTTTGACCAATAAGAATTTTTTAACCGCTTCTTTCGACCAGAAATCATCCTAGAATATGTTTATACATCATTTACCATCGATTTGGGTCATATAGAAGCGATTTTGGCGACTTTTCATTTTTGACAATTTTTGAAGGTATATCCCTTTACATTTTTTCGACTTAGATTCGACCCATTTTTGACCAATAAGAATTTTTTAACCGCTTCTTTCGACCAGAAATCATCCTAGAATATGTTTATACATCATTTACCATCGATTTGGGTCATATAGAAGCGATTTTGGCGACTTTTCATTTTTGACAATTTTTGAAGGTATACCCCTTTACATTTTTTCGACTTAGATTCGACCCATTTTTGACCAATAAGAATTTTTTAACCGCTTCTTTCGACCAGAAATCATCCTAGAATATGTTTATACATCATTTACCATCGATTTGGGTCATATAGAAGCGATTTTGGCGACTTTTCATTTTTGACAATTTTTGAAGGTATACCCCTTTACATTTTTTCGACTTAGATTCGACCCATTTTTGACCAATAAAAATTTTTTAACCGCTTCTTTCGACCAGAAATCATCCTAGAATATGTTTATACATCATTTACCATCGATTTGGGTCATATAGAAGCGATTTTGGCGACTTTTCATTTTTGACAATTTTTGAAGGTATACCCCTTTACATTTTTTCGACTTGGACTCGACCCATTTTTGACCAATAAAAATTTTTTAACCACTTCTTTCGACCAGAAATTGTCCTAGAATATGTTTGTACATCATTTACCATTGATTTGGGTCATTTAGAATTGATTTTGGCGACTTTTAATTTTTGACAATTTTTTAAGGTATACCCCTTTCCACGCTGTTTCAGAATTCGAAAAGACTAACATACCAATATATATATATATATATATATATATATATATATATATATATATATATATATATATATATATATATAATCCGATTTTAAGAAGCTGCTCTTTCCAGTATCTTACATAATATTTCGTACTTCCAATTGAAACTCCTCGCTTATTACACTCAGATACTCCCTCCCTTTAAATCTATGGAGTTCACACTTACGGTGATCATACGGTAACAAATATAATATAGTGTTACTCGGTCGTGGATACGCACTTATTCCGCTCGAGCGACGATCCGACTCGGTAATGATCATATACTGAGAATTACGCAACGGGGGTAGAGACTCGGCACGATCGTTGAGTAAGAGAGGAGGTGAAGGTGAGCAGTTAGTCGAGAGTAGTAGCCACGCTATTAAACTGCAGTTGATCTGCCACCGTGGGTGGAAAGTTAGAGATAACAACATCAGTTATATGTACATACCCTAATCGTAATTACCAAAGATCATTAACGCACTTGTAAATATCAAAAGCCACATTCAAACAATTACCCTTCCACTACATTCTCTCGCGTAACTTCTTCGAGATGTTTTCCAATATAACTACATTTCCGACGTACTTGTCTCGTAAATGGTATACGAGACCTTCTAATGTTGCTTCTTATATATTAGATATTATATATAATACAAATTACATATCCACGTCGTGATTGTCACGCAACTAGTTTTACGTTATACAATTTTCATTTAGACACGAAACAATTTGGTTCTAAAGTAATGAGTATTGATACATGACGACAAATGATAGGTTACTTTCATATGTACGTCCGAAAGGTAGCTACATCAGGGAATACCTCGAAGTAACGTGTCGAAATCTCGGTTACTGCTGACTCGTCATACCGGACTCGTATACAAGCATGCCCACTCCGATGAAACGTGTAGGCACGAGTGGGCCTGATAAAAGTAGGTGTGCGAGTATGCACGTAGGGGTTTTACGAGGAAACCGGCAGAACCGTAACCCACTTTTCTTACGGGAGTCGCCGCCGGGCAAATCCACAGCAGTGGGGTGTTTCGTGGAATTTGTATGGTCATCACTTGTCGAACGTTCGTTCTTTATTTCGAGAATCTAACCTACATTGTGTTAGTGGAAATTCGAAGGAACTTTTGCACATTTTATATCTGCTGCACGAAGCATGTCATATAATTGCGCATGTTGCTTTACTTATTTTAGAGTAAATTAATTAGTGCGAGGTAATTATAAAAATGATGCCGATATATATTGGAATAAAGAACATTCGAGATAGGTATTTATCTCGTTTACGTCGAGCGATGATTTAATGTATTATATATCAATTACGCGTATAATCGTATTTAAATATATTGAATATGATACGATTAAATGCGTTACATAATATGTTATATATTAATCGCGTTAATTGATTAATTCCTGCAAGGTCGCAGTTTCGATTTCTTATTCTGAATTTATTGCAAATTATGCAATTTTGGAAGACTTATCGTGAAGTTGGACTTCAATGTAATACTTCGTAAGACAATTCAGGAGTATCATTTGATTTCCTTTTCTCTTTAAAACTTCTGGACAGCCAATGCGGTTGCTGGTGATCGGCCAATCATTAAACCGGCACGATACGGTTTGGGTCAAGTCACGAGGTGAGGATATAATACAGGGTAGACGTGAAAAAAGAGCATGTTTCCGAGAGAATAATATCGAGTGGACGATTAAATTCATTATTTAAGCCACTCGTTATCGTGCCACTGGGAAAAGGGTTATCGGAGTTATAGGGCTATCGGGACATTTTCGTTTACGGCGCGTCCTCTCTTTATCTCGCGCACATGTATCCTCACACCTTCAAACTTCTATTTTAAAATTCTATACTCGTATTGTTCGAATCTCCACGTTTCTCATTAAAATCCCCTCGAATACTTACTCCTTAATATTACAAGAATAATCTCCACCCGCTACATATAACCTCGCAATAAATGGAGTCAAAACCCCGCTGATTTCCTTCCACATTCATTTCCATCGACTCTAATTTCCCGCCGCGTAACTATCAAACTCTTTATTCGCATTCTTGCACATAAATCATAAATATTGTTCGAAATTCGTGAACTTCACCGGACCCCCACTTATCCTCGAAGATAGTTTAAAAGTTTCGAAGGTACGACAGCAATATCGTGTAATTACGTAGGGTAGTTTCATCATTGAATTTCAGCCGTTGAATCCAATAAGCATCATTGACGTAGAACATGCGATAAGACGCGTAAGTAAATGCGTGAGAATAACGAGGAAGCGCGGAGACGAAAGCGATGGAAAGACGAAGGGAAATGTCAGGGAAGGGGGGGGGCGAAGGACGTGGGGGCAGGAGCAATGATCAAAGTGGAAAACAACAATAACAACGATCAGTGGGACCCCCTGCGACGCATATCGCGATATAATTGCGTCAGTAACTCTCGGTATGCGAGCGTAGTCACTAAGGCGACCCTCGGGGGTTATCGATCATGGTTTTTTTATCGTTGTATTTCTCTTCCTCGCCTTGACGGTGGCTCTTCGTCGTCGTTTCAACGTCGACCACTTCAACGATAACTCCTGGCCCTATCTTTCCGTTCGCTCGTGAGATTTCGTCGTCACCCGGCACGGGCGATTTTGCTTGGCCTTCGCCTTTGCGCCCCCTTTTCGAATTTTTTTCACGCCCGCTCGATTTCTGTGCATTCACGTCACCGTGGATCGGAATTCGTTGATTTGTATCTTCCTTGATTATTCGTTATTACCTCCCCCTGATTGATATTAATTAGATATTATTATATTGTTAGACACTTCCTAAGATTGTAATATATTACTAAGTTTTCAAATTTTTCAACATTTTCGATAAGATACTGTTTAAATAAGTGACAAATAATTGTTTCACCCGATCACGAGCCTCATAGTTAATTTCTTTTTCTTGAGTCTACCAAGTCTACTGTGTCACTATTAAAAGCCTCCTAAGGGTTGTAATTATAAGCGTCATTCTCTGATCCATTTAAACATATAAAGGAGGTGAAATCAATTGTAATTCAATTATTAATATGGAAGAATTCTCATCATTTTAACCAAAGATTATAGTGTT
Organism: Nysson spinosus; assembly: GCA_910591585.2. Lineage (NCBI taxonomy): Eukaryota > Metazoa > Arthropoda > Insecta > Hymenoptera > Crabronidae > Nysson > Nysson spinosus. The sequence goes on from OU342832.1 coordinate 11,900,744, forward strand.
CACTACTTCGTAAAACACCTGTTGATGATAACCAGCGTTCTTCCTATCACTAAGAAGTGAATACAGAGTGCAAAGTGGAGTATATATCACTGGAATATCACCTTCGCTCGACAAGTCACGAATCGGCGCCATTAGTGTGCAGTATAAAAGGATATAATTAGCAGATGTAATCAGTTGTATGGTAGACTACCCTTTGACCCGCGAAACGATTCCACCCGATAGCACGAATGTACTCTTTTGCTTGTATATTTCACGTTAAATTCCATCACGTGTTCGCGTACCTTCTTTCACGCGATTCGCTTAATCAACCCAGCCAAACATGAACACACTCGAACACTTATAAGTAATTAATTAATTCGGCCAGTATATACTTATACTGTTAGTTAGATATTAAAGAGTTTCGAAGCGAGAAAGTAAACGATGCATTCTTTTTTTTGTGTCATAAATCATAGGCGATGAAGAGTGCATTAAACGGTCGTCGCTTTTATTGTCTGCTTTCTACAGAAGCAGTCAAAACTCATTATAGTTACTAAATTTAATGTTCGATTATTTAATAACGAGGAGGTTATTTTCAATCCATTGAATTTTAGTATCAATCACTATTTGCCCATAATCGATATACTGTCACTTATAGTGTTAATTATTAAATTATCAATGAGCCATCTTCTGAATTGTAATATGATCCTCTTTTGGAAAAATGCATTCACCAGTCGATTACGTCAGATTCTAATAAACTTCGACCGGATGAAATTAGCAAAATTAATATTCATACTCTGATAAGGATCAAAATACAGCGAAAATAGATAAATCTTATAAAATTGATTTTATTAACTGAATTTGTCTTACGATAAGTAAGACGTGAATATTTATGTAATCATTGAAAACGCGTGTCTCCGTCGCGGCGCCCACGGAATGCAAAGAGTTAAAGGACAAGATGGTGGTTCACGGAATATAATCGTTGGAATGTTCCTGATTTTCTACTTTCCCGAGGGAATTCCTATGAAAACGGATGCATCAGGAACGCGTCGGTCACTCGGTCACTTGTGATGCATGCGGCTGTGTACGCTAATATTAGCGTGGCAACATGGTAACCGCGCATCGAGCTTATTCCTGGCCGAGCAGCCAGCTGCTTGGCTAGCCAGAGTCAAGGTCACGGCATTACTCGCGACTTGTCGTCAGAGCTGCATTTGCGGATATATCAAGAGTGGACCACATATGCGACATTATTGTTTGGTCCCTGCTTAAACTAGAAGATAAACTAGCCGAGAAGTCCGAACTTCATCTTCGTCGGAAGTTTCAATAGGCGCAGTTCAAAACCTTGTAATTGATTAGCGTATTACTTGGCCGAGTCTTTAACTCGCACTGATTTCTGCTTCGCTTTTCTCGAAGGAAGGAGAAAGTCACCGAGAAATAGATAAAAATAAGTGGAGACGAAATCAGTGTCGTTGGGTACCGCTATATCTGGCATGAACGAATCAGCTCGATGACTTTGTTAAATATTTCGAGAAAAAAAAAGTGTACGACTCCGAGTGTGTTATCAGTTACGGGCCATCGGTTAGAGCGGTCCCGAGGGACGGTGAAAAAAGACGAACGATAGTGGCTAACAGGAAAATCCTCGTATTATTGAACCGGAAATATGATTATGTAAAAAAAGCCAGTCAGTCGCGAGGAATTACGTGACGATTTAAATTAAATTGAGTCACTCTTCGTTCCATAAACTCACAATTTTACGGCAACATTTAATTACCCAAACTCCATTATAGAGTCACATATGATCTACATAATTTTGTTCAAAAATAACTCGTGTGATGCAACATTTCTCCCATCAATCTCGCATGAAATTAATCTTCGTTATCGCCAAAAAAGTCAAACATTTTCATAAAACAAAAACGAAACAGTCCGATTACGTCCAGCACTCTCCGCGATATGATGACCCCCTGGGATCTAAATACGTCTTAATATCTCGCTCTTTAACTATCTTAATAATGCCCCTCCGCCTGATAAGGTATCTGTTATTCAATTCTCCGCATCGCTCCTTCATCCCTTAATATCAGACTTAAATAGAATTCCATGAAATCCACTTAAAACTCCAATCAAGCAGTCATATATGAAACAAGCAGTGCATTCCACAGGGTTGCGATTTAAATCCCTTCATTCTTTATTCCACATACCAAGAGTACCAAAGACTCTTCAGTACGTAGACTGAAGTCTGGAGTCCGATAATGGGACAAAATGGTTGCTGCATTGAGGAGAAATGTAAAAGTTTAAATTCAATGTGGAGGATGCGCCGCGTCTTGTTTGGTAGGACGGGGTGAGAGGTTTCGGATGTCGGCGACGTTGACGGCGACGTTGACGGCGACCTTGGCCTTCGTTTTCGCTCGACGTGCATGAGAGCGTGGTGCTGTCGCCCGAAGCGAATCGCATGTGCGAACCACGGAGTTGCTCGAGTTGCGCGAGCCAACCCACTTTGGTTGGTGCGTTCCCGTATGTGGAGCACGGTAAAAGTGACAAGGCGTTAAAGCGACACCGGCGATCTATGCTCCACATGCCCCGTTATGGTGTATACGCTCGCCAGAATGCTCCATACTTCATTAATCCTAAGCGCCCCGTAACCTAAGGCCAAGGTAGTGCCAGTACGTACTTTCACTAATTATGTCAATTCCTACCGACGACGTCGTTCCTCGACACCCAACTACTTACGAAATCATCCGTGGGATTTAACATCCCGGGTTATTAATGATAGCAACTCGAGCAGGAAGTGGCGAATCTCTGTCCCGCTGCAGTAATCGTAAGAATCTACAGTCCGCTGGTAATGCAATTCTTAACTTCGCAACTCAAAAACTTGGACTTCGCACCTTCATAATTAGAACGGTTTATGTGTGCGAGAATAGTCTATTCATAATTAATTAGGCATTCTTAATTATGACACATGCAATCGTTTAATCGGTTCAATGGGAATAGGCATTTATGGCGGACGGACTAATGACTCCATTCTACGAGCAAATGATACATTCCAATTGGTTCTCATATTAAGTCAGTGTTATTGAAGCGGCTCTTATTGCCTGTAAATTAGCCGAGGAACAGATTAAAGTATTATTCCGTTGAAAACTTGAAATCCTAATTTCACCTGTTCGGAATAATTTCAATTTTTTCAAGAACAAAATTCAACCAGAAATATGTTACTATTAAATCAAGTACCGCGTAGAACAATCATTATTTCTTATCTCCCAAAAGTACCGAACGGAAATTGAACGTTGCCTTTAAAACCTAATTAAAACCACGGATATTCAAAGTTCTTATCGTAATCTCTGAACGTTCGATTTTATTCGTTTTTTCCAGTAAAACACTGGTTCTGCTCGCGTTAAAAATCGTCCCGGTATCTTCATATTTTCCGGTAAGATCGGCGCGCGCGCCGCTTAGAAACGTTTCTATTTTAGCGAGCGATAACTAAGTCGCGATAAAAAAAATGGGCTAAGTACTTTTGCTCATACGTTTGTACATATGTACGTGTACATATATGCACGTATAATTATGTAGGAACGAGAGTGAATGAGCGTAAGCGAAGCGCTCCTTTGGCCTCGTAATGAAAGTGAAATCGAGGGCGCCAGAGTGCTTGCCTGGCTTCTTCGCTTGGTTGCGGTGCCCCACCATTTTACTTTGCCAATCTTTACATAGTAACAAACATTAAATATTACTGGAATAGTTACATATAACTGAATCGTGTGTTGTATACGTATCTGATATTCCCTGGATTCTTAAAAATATTCATTTATTATTAACCCTCCATAACCCAATTTTTCTCGTGCTTAAAAGAAGATCGTGTAACCTCAAACTAGCTAAATACTAATCGAATGAAGTTACATTAATGTAAAAGTAACAACAAAATTATTATTATACCAGAAAAATGTAACAAAACGAAAGATACGGATAGATGAGTATAAGAATTCAAAGTAATATGGCGTTTTAGAGGGTTCATTATAAAATATGTTCTTAAGTGTGGTAAGAAGAAAATGGCCAAGGTTTCTATGTAATTATACAGGGACAGTTGACAGTGTTATAAATATTCGAAGAGAACCCGGATGTTTTCACCTGAATATGTCAACCCTAAAATATCCATGGGGTGCCATCGAGTTGGGTGACTGTAAGTGAAGTGTAGGCAGAGCAAAGGATAGATAAGCGTGTAGGAGATAATGAGATAAACAGAGATAGAGAAGTTCGTGGTTAAGGAAGAGAGGTGAGTGGAGGGTGAGAGGTGTTAGCTATCCATAGCGTTGGCGCAAACTTTCACTTTTTTCATCTGTCCACCTCCCCTCCCCCATCCTACGTTGGTTCGTAAAAAGAACCATGGCGGTACCAGTATACGATTGGTTCATTTTCGTCCGATCTTCTCGTTCATTGGATACTCCTCCCGTCCTCGTAGCTCTCTCCTGTTTCTCTGCCACCACTCTTTCCCTCCGTCTTTCTCTTTCTTTCTCTTTCTCCCTCGGCCGGTCTTCTTCTTCATCTTGTCCTTTCACTCTCCAAGAATCCTCTCTCCTTCTTTTACTGGATAAACTCTGCTCTCCCCCCTTCGGCCCCCTGCCTCCCCCCCGCGCTGCTCTTCCGCCTCTATCTCTGGTGAGTCTCCCCCCCTCCGACCAACCCCCGACACTTCTTGGGCACGGCAAGGAGTCCTTATGTAACTGACACCATTCCGCTAGAGTAACCGGGACACAACGGTGCCGACACGTTCGTGGATGGAAAAACAAAGGAAACGGGGAAAAGATTAGCGATATCGATGGTTTTCTTATCGCTGATAACCATTGATTACCAGTAATTAACCCCTTAATTGATTAATACGTCCGAGACGCGTGCGAAGCCGCGTGTTTCATTGGGAAAGATTGATTCAGCGGTGCGCTGGAAAGAAATGGTTTTACAAATTTTTCATAATAGTCAAGGAACCTTCGAGTTCAAAAACATGTTTATTTTATTATCAGTAGTTATTACTTTTTCGTGAAAAATTTCGTGACTGCTTTCTATATAATTCCATTCTTTAGCGTTCGAGAGATAACTCGGTGGTATAAGAATTTATAAGTTCTAGTTAAAATGTTATTATATTATATTACTGCATCTAAGTGATTATTATTATTCACATGCGAGAGGATACGAAAATATTAATAACCATAGCTAGATTATACATGTATACAGATATACCGCCATTATTGTAATCATAATAACAGGGTTGAAGTCAAAGGGCAGGATATTAAACACAATTTCATTAGAAAATAATCACACAACTGAAATACAAACTGAAACATATTCATTTCAAAAGTAATCTCCGGGGTTTGCCATATATACTGTTTCTTTTGAAACTCACATACAATATTTTTTGAAAAACATGGATATTACACAAGTCCTCTTTGACGTGGTAAGAAGTTCTAAGTAGGATATACGGTTATATGGTTAATTGCTACAATTAATAGAGAAGCACGACGGTGATGGAGATGTGGATCGGTTGATGGCGTGAATCTGGAGCGGATTCGACGGTCGTCCGTTCTATTGTAGTCGCCCGTAAGAATTCCGCTTTTGCAATCTTCCCAGGCTAGATTCTAGTTGCACGCCAATCGGCGCTTCAAAAGAGACGCCTGACAAAAGTTCGCGCAACAATCAGCGACGTTGCAAATCCGGCGGAGATCCTTGCGAAACGGCCCCACTTATTCCTATAATCGTATTTTATCAGGCCGCCATTAGTCTCGAACATTTTTCTACCTGACTCGTGCTTCGCTATTGTATTCCACGAATCTTATTCCGTTTCAAATATCTATATATATTTATTCCCAGAGAATTATTTCTAGTATTAAAAACTGTGGAGAATTGTAATATTCGCACCATAAGCTTGTAAAAGTATATAGAAGTATACAGGAATATAAGAGAATATAAAATATAAGAAACATGATATTACATATTAAAATTGATTCTTATTATAAGAAATCGAATAAATATAAGGCTGGAAATATGAGAAATATATTATCATATATCAAACCCAATTTTTATTATAACGAGTGTAATAATATTTTAGGTTTGAAACCCACGTAATTATTTTCATAATCGGTTTCGATTAAAATATAATATTGAAATACATATTCACACGATAATACTACTATGTCCCTTGCACATATATTTCTGCAACGAATTTGGCGCAAGAATGAAATCGTTCCCAATATTATTCCTAATCGATTAATATCATCCATTCATTTTCTTTTAGAAGATACTTAAAACAACCGCTCTAAATTCATCCGTTCGTCCCACCATTTGTATACCTCTATTGTACTCGCCATATCCCTTGAATATTTATACGTGAAAGGTTAATCATATTGTTATTAATTTCGAGCTGCTTCCACATATCATTTGGTGCACTACGCACCTAATAATGCACGCATAACAGAGTGCAGGTTATTTATAACATCGTTTGTCGTAACGTCCGGAAAATGCACGGTTTCTCGATGACTCCATAATGACTTTCCGATGTGGTTAATCGTTGATTAAATAACACAGCAATTGTATTAATTTAACGAGCTTACGATCGACCACAATGAAGGAGCAATACTTAAAATCACTATCATGCTTATTAGAGTGCTCCACGATTTTCGAATTAATTGTTATCGAAAGCGTGATATAGTTTGGAGCTAATCAAGCGAGTGTGACAATGACGATGTCGACGACAACGACGACTTAGCTAAGCAGTGGGGACAAAGTGAAAGTGAGTCGAGTATTGTTTAGGAAGCCTCGCTCGTACAGTGATTCTCAATGCTAAAATATGCGATTATTTATACGAAGTTGCACTAAAAAAACTAGACTCTAATCGCAGACTATAGAAAGGTCTCCAAAACTAGGAAACTATTTTGGAAGTTTTCTAATTAATTCCCCAAGCAAGGATAAGGAATTGGATATAATTAGTTAGTGACGAGAAAATAATAAAATGCATGCAATTTTGTAGGCATTAAATTTAATAAGGTCTTAATATTATTAAGCTACAATTCATACGTATTTTCAGACAAAAAGCGTCAAAGTGAAACTCGTTAAAAATTACCGAAATATTAATATCTATCATCCTGGATTCCATAATCGTCTCAGTGAAGTGCAATTGAAGTATGAATGCTTATGAAATATAATAATAATATAAGGTATGATTGAGTGAATTAAGAAAAAAATTCGGATCACACATTTTTAAGTTCTTTTAAAGTAATTTTCACGTACTTCTTATATTTTTTTTAACACCTCTCATTTCAATAGCCGCGACTTAAATATCAGTGAAACAATCTTAAACAATTTACTTCTATGTTCCCAAGCACTACATAACAAATGCATAAAATAAAAAATATACTAATTAATTTCTTGAATCGGCTCAAAAAGACCCGCGACTCAAAAAATCTCATGTTATACTATTAAATATTTTATGATCTATAAAAACAAGGTTCCAATGTCTTCACGGTTTACGGTGTTAAATATCCCTTCCCCTATGGGTGGGGGATTAGAATTCACCCATGGTATCCCTGCCTGTCGTAAAAGCCGACTAATAGGGTTGAATGACGGCCTGTCATCCCGTCATCGTAAAAATGACACTGTTATGGGTTCGTTCTTCGATAAACTCTTCTCAACTCCATCGTGTTAGACAGTTTTCCATGTCCGCCATCTTAGAATCCCGAAGTGGAGCGACGCTGCACGTAGGAGATTGATTATTATTACTTAAGAATTAATGTCTAATGATGAAAAAAGACTTGCGCAAATTGAATTAGGGAATACCACTCGATTTCTTAGGATTGGTGGATTGTGCAATGGCGGGATGTCTCGGTGGTGGTTCGCTTTACCGGTCTCGGTACTATTAGACTCTAGCTGCCAATGAGTCGGTTATGTAATCCACGATGCATTCTCATCGAAGGATCCATTCTCAGATTCGCTTTTGGCCGAAGAACTTTCCTTTTGGAGGGAATGTTGTTTACTGGGTGTGTTTGCATATGTTTGTGTTTTTTATTCATTTTAACTTATGAATGAGATTGACGAAAATAGATATTTTCTTCAATGTATTAATTCTATTTCTCGGGATGGTATTATCATTACATATAAAATTGCTGAATGAAGTCCGTGGTGTAATATACATTGTATATTACATTATATTATCTATATTTCAAATATAGAATTTATAATATATGATATATTTCTAACACGGAACATTCATTTGAATTAATATTTGAAATTAATTCGAATTAATATTGTCAATATGAAATATATTTATAATATATTTCAAGTATAGGATTTAATAATATATGATATATTCCTAGCATAGACTTTTATAATATCTCAATTTCGAATATCAGTATTATTCATTCTTTATTACATCAAATTAATTCCAATCAGTTTACATACACGGATTACATAATGACTACAATTAATTAATACATAACACATCTTCACGCCATGTGGTACAACATAATACTGGCGATCCTAGTCAGGTATTTATGCAGTCTATGATTAATGACATCTTATTTTCCGGCACAATCGAGTAATTTCGAAGGCTAAAGAAGACAATAAGAAGCTGAATCGGGAATCGTTTGCGTACAGAAACTGTACGGCGATACTTTCTTACACTCGTGGGATTTCCTTCGAGCGTAACTCGTTCGTGACCTTCGCCGGGGTCCATTGTCATTAATTATGCAACGGAGTTCTCGTGACATCAACAAGCGATTCAGTGGGGATTCCTGTTAATTTTCCTCAAGAATTTCCATGAAATCTTCCGGTTCCAAAGATTCATGTTCAGGGTTTTAGATACAATGCCTTCGCGTTACCTTTATTGCCATGATCCTCTGTTCACCTGTGTTGCATCGACGACCGGTTTTATCTATCCACATGATTATATTAAAAATAACCGCACGGAAATCCATTGCACTTAATTATGATAATTTCTCGAATCGATCACGTAGCGGCGTTATGTAAATAATACAAATGACTTGCCAGTAATAAATCCATGTTGGTAGACGTAGTAACGCTTGAAACATTGTTGCTGGTTTAGAGAAGTTCAAAGGAGATGATTGGTTGGATGTTGTTTATACAGATTGATAAACAAATTTACCGCCATTATTGCAATTACAATAGAAGGGTTGAAATCAAAAGGTGGTAAACATAGTTTGATTATAATTTAACTGCACAACTGAAATATATGTACGAAAATATTATTTTCAAAAATAATTTCGAGACTCACCATATATAACTTTTATTTTAAAATGCACGTAGAATATTATTTAAAAAGTAGAAATTGACAGGAATTGAAAAGTTGTTGCAAGTTTAGAGAAGTTTAAAGGAGATGATTGATTGAATGTATTATTTGAATTTGTAAAATATTATTGATAATTATGCCGGCATATTTATTGTTTATTATATGCACTGCTTTCTTCGAGGGTTATATAAGTCCACATTTGTCTTCGTTGATTTGTTGACAGAATGTTTCCTTTAATAACAAGATGTAGCAGTATAATTAACATAAGTAGACCATAAAGTGAATCTTAAAAAGCATCAATGTGGAATAATTAAATTCTTGCTTTACGATAATTAAATATTTAAAATCCAATAGACTTAATTCCGTGGAATTCTGCTTGACTTAGCGAACGAACTATTAGATAACCACATATGGATAATAATAAATCACTAGAATGAACCAAAGCAACCAAAATGGTGAATCTGTGGTATTCAATAAAAATATTCAAATTTATAATGCCCTATTTTCTGACATTTTCTATTAATATTCAAATAACAAAATGGAGACATCCGTGGAGAAACGAAACCAGAATTAAGTGCCTTTTTACAAAGTTGGACTTATGCCACTTTCAAAGAAATACTTCGTCCAATACATCACTTTTAATCTGATAAGAGTTGAAAAACCAGAAACTGTCAGTTCTCTTCTCGTCCCGAAAGACACGGTGTATAAAGTGCAGAGCACGTTCCGCTCGATTTCGGGAAAGTCAACGTTTAGATACAGCTAGTGACAATGCCGCGTGTCAACCCAGTTGCATGGTTAAAAACGAAGTTGCTCGCGTGGAAACGTTTGATCCCCTGACCCCCATGGGGGACAGAATTTCTACACGTGTAACCAACTCGAATGTAGACTTTTTACGTGAATGTCTTGTAATCGCTCTATTTTATCATTTCCCAATTTCATTTCTAAAATATTATTGACAATTACGGTGGTAATATTAGTCATTATATTGACGGCTCTAAGTAACTCTAGGTATTACAATAATTAATTCATTCAATATTACGAAAATAGATGCACAATTATTCCCATTATTATCTCATTTCATATAGATATTTCTTATTTCTATAAATATTAATTTATTTCTACAGATATTTCCATGTGAAATGACATAATACGAGTACAATTATGTATCTATTTTCGTAATATTCAATGAATTAATTATTATAATACCTAGGGCTATCAATACAGCTACTTTTACAAATTAAATTAGGAAAATAAAATACTGAGTTAATTAGTACTTATTACTAACTTAATATTTGAATTCATTTACCGACACTACTGGTTAATACATGAAATACAATACTGGTTTTCAAAAACTCTAAAAATCGTTGGGTATCCTATGATTTTGTCGCGGAGTGTAGGTTTCTGGAAATCTAAATAGAGTGTCATTCATGGATTCCCAATCGTTCGTAAGGTGAAATGAACGGGAACGTGTATTCGATACGGCAGGTAATATCATCCAGAGACGGCGACCGTTTTGATATTAGATATCGGGGTACTTGATTCCTAAGGTATCTTTCGAAGGAAATGTATCTATGTGATGAACGATATCTGGCCGGTTGTGGACAGAGTGCAGTCGGCACCGAAGTACCTCGTGCGTTCTTCCTCGTGGGTTCAATGACCGGGCTCTCAGGCTACCTAGGAATTTGGTGCAGGTGAGGCCCAACGTGGAACGACTCTCCTCTCCTCAGTCTCTCTCTCTCTCTCTCTCTCCCTGTTTGTCGGCAGGGGCCTAAAGGGGGATCATGTCTGCTTGTTTGCTTGTCTTGCTGTATGCTCTTGCAGGCCAACGACCCCTTAACTCACACGCCACCGTAACCGTACCTTACACCGAAATACTTGCTTCTCTCATCATTTTTACTATACACGTATGTCACGGTTTAAGAATCCTCTGCGAAAGTCAATGATTTGAAGCAGGCTTACTTTATGCAGTCTATTGTTGGAATATCGAGATACAAGGAAACGAAGTAGATGATTTTCAGTTTCAAGTATTGGGGACATTTGGTAGTCTGATTGTTTTAAATGCATTTAGACTTCACTTAACTCTATGTGAAAGTTTAATGATTTTAAATTAGTATTATGATGCCGAGATCATTATTGATCAGGATGCAGTGATTTTCATTCTTGAATACTGCGGTGCACAGCGGTTATGTCTTTACCGTTAGTTTGAGAGTATACATATTTTGTATGATATTTCCATATGAAAATCGAGATTTTATTCGAAATTTGATCTTTCATTCGGTTTAACGTTGAATTCATATATATTTGAAGATATTTCATTGAACTTAGCAAATCATAAACTTACAACGTATTACACTCTTGGATTGGAGTCATTTTTACCTATATAGTTTTAATTCAATATCCGATCATTCGAATTATATTTTAAAATTAAACACATACAAAAAGTAGGACGCCAACCATTTTTTCATACATATATCTTCCATCACCGTAATCTATTTTAGCAAACCCCAATAAATACGCGAAAGTACAGAAACCTACCATTAAAATAAAGAACATTCTCAAGCCCACATCAGAAAAACACTACTTAAGGTTTAATTAGAATCACCAACCACCTTTTCTTGAAAACCCTTTTATTTGAGTATCCCAATACACACATTAGCTGTAGGAACAGGTCGACGGCCTATCGAAATCCTCGCTGCCGGCTAAATATCGAGATAGTAGAAAAAGATCGAACTCTTCTGTATTCGGTTCCAAGAAAAGGAGTACACGGCGAAGGTGGTTCTTCGAAGTGGAATAACAGGGTACTCGTAAACTATAATCAAACTAGGAATTGGCAGCCGTCTAGTTTTCGTACTTGTACAACGATCTTGGAAACTGGCCCAGTCGTTTGTACATAAATAAATAAGCGTGTATGTGGGTGGAGTTTCGAGTGTACGAACAGGTGTATTTATACACGTGTTAAGTTATACTGCGCATCGAAAGACTGGATTCGAAAACGCGCGATGTTTCATCGGTATGATAAAAGTTCTCATTGGATGCTGGAAATGAATGAAGGGAGAACATCGCGATGTAAACATGCGAATTCCGTGATTCTCGCGACGATTTGATAGAGGCTCGGAAGAATGCGCAAAAGCTGACGTTCTCGTCGGGTTGAAGTCACGTTTTCGTACATGTGCTACGTACGAAGTGTACGTTCAACTGCAATTCGTTTATGCCGAACGGAACAGAGTTTTGCTTGGACTCCGCTAATGAACGACGTCATTTGTTACTTGAATATGCGCTACTCGGTAATTATAGTCTCCGTTTTACGTTTAAACGTCTAGGTTCTATCGTGCATAAGGTAATCTCTCATGCCGCTGCCACGTTCTTTTGCCTCTGACAGAGTAATGTCTTTTAATTGTGCCGATTAATGATAATGGCTGTGTTAACGTTCGCCTTATCTCGGTGGAAATTGGAACTCATAATATATTGGAATGCAGTGGCAGTACAGAGTCGAGGAATGAAGAATATGTAATGTTGGAGACTTAAACAGCTGATTGATTTATGAATGATTTAATTCGATGAAACTAGGGTTCGAGGATTGGTACACGTAGATGGTTCCTATTTTTAAGAATACTTTAGGAACGTTTATTTTCGCGCGGTTCCACGACCTACGTTAAGGAGGAAGTAAATCAGCACGGTGGTTTGCAGACTTTGCTCTTCTCGATCTAAATATACTCAACCGGGATTAAAGGAAACGCATATGTTCACTGGATAACCTCGGGTCTCGGTATTCTTCCCGCTTATTTTTTTCGACATTCCGCGTTTCTGCTGTTTCCCGATCGTTTGGATTTTAGCCTTCTCTTTAGTTCCCATTTTTGCAAATTTATTGTAACTTCCGCGGGCACCGACGTCAGAGCATTTTAATACTTCTTATAATGCGGTATAATGAACCAGGAAATTTTTCCTATACTATAAATACCGATGGAACGATCGGCATTCGTTGGCATTATCCTTTGCGAATACATTAGTGAATAAATGTATACATTTACCAGTGATATAATCATTGCATGTTGAGAATTAATTGCGTATTTATGGAAAATTAAGGCGCGCTTAATTAGAATAGGAGTGCGAGTATTATTAAGTCGCAGGGAAAGTATGATGTTGATAGTATCAAAGTTCACTTCACTCACAATTTCAATATCAAAATATGCAGCGCATCCCGTGGAAAATAGGCCACCTAATTATACAATGACGTTTGCTTCCGCATGAAAAATATGGCCGATCTGAACAATTTTGTAAAAGGACCGCACCGCAAAAAATTCGCTTTCGACATATTGGCTATTCGAAGCAATTCGTAGAACACATAAAATATTCTCCATATTATCGCGATTAAAGGAGATAATCAAATGGCTTATTTCAAACAGCGCATCCTGTAAAACGATCATTTTCAAACGAAACTGATTCTTCTAACAAACCCAATAGTAGAAATTCATATTTCACTGATAACACCGTAGATTGATTATTTCGTTTTATTATTTATTAAAGTGGAAGCATACAATATTGATGGTAGCAAATTTCGTTCAAGCGCGAATTAAATCTTGAAGCCTAAAGAAATATAATAATGTGACGCTAATGGCAGGGAAAGTGAATCGAGAAGTGAAGTGTCGTGTTGCAACCGAGTTGGAACACTTCGCGTACAATCGAGATGCATTCGAGTAGTTAAGAGCAAGCAATCTTTTGTCCGGCTTGTAGGACGTTGCCGTAAAATCCGTAGGTCAGTAACGTCGATTGCGAAAATCCGTTTGCCCGCCCAACTGCCTGACTAACTGACTGACTTACTGACTAACTGACTGGCTGGTTGATTGGCTGTGGCTGACTGAGCTGTCTGTTTGGCGTAGGCCGTTCGTACACCGCCGCAAGCCAGTCAAGGTCAGGGCTTTGCGAAACAGCTGTTAGGCCTAACCCAATCCGTATACACGCGAAATCTCACTTACTCGTTTGTAACTCGCTACATACTCCTTTAACGGTCCATTACCACCGCACTTTGCCAATGAATCTTTACAAATTGACGTCACCCTTGGACCCTGAGCATAAACGCTTGCGATGCATACCTTTCACCGTGGCAGACACTGCCAAAATCGCGAATAGAATCAGCCCGTGCCGCTACTTCATCTTTCATTCTTTCTTCCTGACGTACTTGCCGACTGGTTTATGCCTATTCTGATCTACGATATTTTCATCGATGTCATTGTAGAAGTTCAAAAGTGAGCGTGACATTAATCTTCGTGTTAATGAGGTTTTAAATAATTACCGATGTATATAAAGGATGTCGCATTGAAAACCATATTATGCACCTAATTATCTCCTTGATTTGCGATAATATAAAAAATATTTAATGCCATGTATGAATGGATTTCGAGGGTCGATGTACCGAAAGAGAAATTTGTTTAGGAATCTTTATTACAGAGTTTTCTAGATCACCTGTTTTAGGGGTATTTTTCACAATGTAATAAATATTATTTTGTACAATATTTAGTTTTTATACGGGAATGAATATTATGTAGTCGGGTGCTCCGTTTTACGTGGGACAGCCTGTACATTTTGACATCACACTGTTCCTAGACTACTAATTTCTTTTGACACTCGAAGCTTTCATATTACATAAGACGAGCCACAGAAATCGTCGGAAAATTAGATTTTATATATACAAATGTTTGTATTAAATATTACAGTCCCGTCATTTTGATCGCCTCAGTTACCCACCGAATTAATACTAAAACAGAATTGGTAATGAAAATTGTATTTAAATCCACGAGTAGCATCAATTCTTTTCGCTAGTTCCTTAATCGTTCTACATATCGCGTCCACTTGTTCCAATACCAAACCGTTGTTCGAAACGTGAACTCTTGACTCGAGTTTCCTGTCCGACATGTTCGCGTTAGTGTTTACTCTAAGCGTCAGTTATTTCCAATGATGCTCGCATCGCGATCGCGTTCGAAGTAACGATCTCGCCTGCGAGACCTTTCAACCCCGATCACTTCCTACGAGATCTTTTTGTATAGGTCATGTACGATCGTTTCTCGCATAAGATCACGACACGCGCCGTCCTTGGTGACTCCGGGGAGAAAAAGCGCGCTTGATCGTGACCTTTGGCGCGAGCCGCTACCATTCAAACGTAAACGCACGCATGCACGCGTGTGCGCGCGCATTGCGTGTCCACGGAGTAAATTTCGTTGCGTAACACGTTACGTCGCCTCTTACGTTGAGGTAACATGCCACTTGAACGAGAAACAGCATCCTATGTCCTGCTCTCGCCAAGCAACGTAATTTACTCGACGTACGCGAAACTCTAACAATGCTCATTAAATATGCTAATTTATTGCGAGTCTCCGGAGACCATTACGGATGTTAAATACACTTCGGTCATTGAATCAAAATCCACCATCAACGTCACGTGATTTTAACTTTGGAGCACTGTGGACGTCGTGTAATTTGAAGAACATATTGGATTGACTAAAAGCGCGTTTTTTAATGTGTATATCGAAAGCGATCTTTATTCAATTTTTTATATTCCTTCAATTTATTTCATTGAATAATGTATCGTCCGTTTAGATATATATAATCTGCTCCTATCTTTCGGACATCTTCGGCATCTCGCGTTCATAAAAATCCGTTGGTTTTCCGGGAAAAACTGATGCAAGCCGCACGAACTATCTGCACGGCTCAACAATATAATATATATATAATATATATATTGATGATGTATCGATCAATTTAATTATGTTTATTATGCAACACGAGTCGCGGAGAACTTCAGAAAATTGAATTTTATGAATGGAAATATTTTTATTAAATATTGCAGCCTCGTTATTTTCACTGCTCCGGTAATGCTGAATATAATATTTATATCTAATATGATATATTATGATGTTATATGATATAATATGAAATTAGTATATGAATATAAATGTATATTTCTATTCATAAAATATTATTGAATTCGCTCGGAGAGAAGGATGTATGATCGATGTCTACGTAGCTCATCCCGTAGGAAAGTTTCCACTGATCTCCGATACGGAATCGATTGAAAGATTGGTAAACAGGATACAAGTTCTCTATATAGAATTTGTGAAAATTTTAAAAGCCGACGTCTCAACGGAACACGTGACACGGATGCCTGGTGTGTATACATGACTAGGTATAACGGCTCATCTTGGAATTGCAGATAAAAGGCTGAATCACATCGATCAACCCGCTTGATCTGCGATAAACCAATCGTAAGACGGATATAAATCACTACGTTTAACAGGGCATATCGATGACTTTTCCGTGGGATATTTTGTCCATTGCTATATTATTTTGCACCTTTTAATCATGTAGAAACTGGATCGTTATTAATGTTATTATTATCGGATTCGCGATTGATATTCGCGATTTATTAGAAAGGGTAGAATGCGTAGGATAGCGGGGCGTGGTGCGTGAGGTCGCGTATTCAATTCTCACGCCGAATCAACGCCTCGTGGTCTGCATAGTGGTGGTGTATCCAGGTACTCGTGAAGGAGTGTGGTGTGGGCGATCTTAGGTGTGGAACGGAGGCGAGAAGAAGGTCTCGGTGCGTGTTAGATTGTAATTCTAATGGAAAAGTCATTTCTGTTCGTGGATTGCGATTGTTTGATAATGCGTGCATTGAAGTATGCTAATGCACGAGTCTACTACAATAATATTGCAACTCAGAGCTAATTAAATCGATATATAATCATAATATATCCAAATATAATTCAACCACATTTGCTATGTAAATACTTTATTATATCAAAGTCGGAGTAATTACAATATATATTGGTTGCTGATCTCAATTAACAATAAAGTTAAGTCATATTTTATTACATCGTATTTCGATACAATTAGAATTGACGATGAGAATTATTCCTTCTATCCAAGATCACAGTGATGATACCTGGTAATAATTTATCGGCGACTTAAAGCGGAGAGATCTTTTTAGAAAATAAATCGGCGCATAATGTGTTGGTTCATGAAACAGGGTTGTTTCTGTTCATTGTTACAGCGAACGGTGTTATAACGTTACGAGTTGCGTTGCAACACCGCGTAGCGGTTCGGTCCAAGAGAGCGGTTTATTTATGAACGAAAAGATGTTATAAATGAGGTTACTGTTCGGAATACAATATGGATCGTAAGGGATACCAATGTCGCTAGAGAAAAATGTTGACTATCAATGACGAATCAGTAGCGTGAAAACATTCCGGAAAGTGAAAAGAGCTTCTTGAATTCGTTCTCATACTTCGTCGCGACTAGTAGATACTTTATATTTTTTACATAAGAAACATTTTAATTAAACCAGCGTGATATCATAGCATCCTAGATTCCACACAAGGAAAAATAATCAGAATAGAGCGGTCGTAAAGTTGCGACATCGACTAGCGGTCCGGCCACCTCCAAACTAGCTGGAACCAAGAGAAAGGAGTAGCGTTGCTAGGATTAGTCGGACGGTTAAGTAGAGTAACATCCGTGACTCGTCAGCCAAGATATTTCATCCGATATCCTTCGTTATCTTCTGATTTTTATGCGATTCGATTAACATTTAAAAAAAAGTAAGACGTATTCCCACCCGATAAGTATCATGCGAAGATTTCCCGTGTTTTCTGGATGGGATTCCGCCGCGGTGACTGGAATACATGAATGTCTATATTTCAATTTCATTTTGCATATAGACGATTGTAAATGTATGTAAACCTCGTAGATCAGCGTGCTTCGTCGGGAAGGAATAGCTAAAGAAAACGAGAACCTCTTACGTTCCGTATTCTTCGTGGTCGTTGTCTTCGTCGTCGTCGTCGTGGTCGTCTAAGCAGCCGGCCTTGATCCTTGGCGCTGCAGTCGCCCGAAGCGGCCCGCACTCGCTCGCTACTCGCTACTTTCACTAACTAACGAGTACTCTATCCTGCCTTGTCCTGTCCTGTCCTATCCTGGCCGCTCATATGTACCTCGAACATTATGCTCGGTTAGCTAGACCGAGCTTAGAACTGGTTCTCAACTGGTTCCTATCTCTTCTTCTTCATCCTTCCACCCTAACAGTGTTCTCCACTCTTCAAATTTGGTGAACGGATGTTGGAAGACATTACGGCGAACCTTCTCATTTCCAAGCATTTCTCTTTGTTCTTGCGCTATTTCATTAAGCATGCATTTACTCCAATACATTAGTGTTATGTATATACTCCATATATCAAATATGTGATATTTTAAATGTGTAAATTGTTTACATATTGGAAATACTTCCGGTGCAGCATGCCAGAGTGGATGTTAAGGGTTGATTTTACGGCAACTGGGTATCGTTGGCTGCTTTATTGAAGAACGACCGAGAACGATTACAGAATGAATAATGTTTAGACATTTCCCGATAACTAAGCAAGGGATTGCGTAGAGATCCCGGTGGTAGATGTACGGGTGCCCGCAGAGTTGAGCACCGCTTCCTCGTTTCTAGGTTACACGCGCAGCGAGCCGAGTTTCACTTTTTCAGCGGCCGACGCCACGCTCCGCGACCATCGGGAGGTTGATCGACTCGTCTAGCGACGAGGTTCGTGTCGGCTTACGCACCGCTCACCCGGAATGTATTCCGGTAATACTTTAGGTATAATCCTCGCGAGTTCCTCTCATTTCGTATCTTTTGATATGACATTCATAACAACCCTTTATAAGTAACCCAATATGGATGATCCAAGTACACGTTCATTGAACCCCATTTCATTCTAATTTCAACATCTATTTCTGGTAGCATTTGGTATTTCAAGAAATAATATCGTATTTACATATTTGTTTAATTGCACTTGGAATGGTCAACATTCGAAATTTAGGGGATAGGTGAAGTTGAAGTTCAACTAACAAGTTGCTCGATGCATTCCATTCTACCACCGGCCAGATTTAACGATTCCTTCGATTGTGACTGAAGCCTAATGCTTGTCCTTTCTCCTTTTCCTCGTCGTTCCTTCGTTCCCTCCTCGTTTCACCTTCGTCGAACTTTTGGATTCCCCGCAAATGGCTACTAGACGCATACGTAGCGAATGTTGGGTGAAACTCACCGCGCGACACGAGCTTGGAATACACGAGGAGATGGGACTTTCGTTTTTGAAAGAGTCCGCATTTCCAACGCCGAATATTCGTCCTCGATCACCCTCTCCCCCCCTTAATCCCCTAACAGCTGAATTATACGCATCTATTTCTGTACGTGGTAACCGAAGATGCGTTCTAATGGGGAACGTAATGATAGCCTGTCGAAAAGAGAATTAGCGATAAAGTGGTAGGCGATAATTCTTATCGCATCCCTGAATCCTCTTCCTTGTTACTGTAAACAGTGATATTTCATATATCGTTGGTAACGAACTAGCTGATCGATGTACTTTCTCGAACATCTACCGTTTCATGACACCCGCGAAGATGCGTGATATAATACATAATTGATACATAAACATAAATCATCGATATGAATTACGATTTGGGACACCTTCTACATATGTCCGATGTACTTGTAATTATATTGGTAGCGATCAATCGATATTTGACATCTGCACGTGCAAACACCTACGTCCTACCAGCAGTCCATTAACACACGATTTAACAAGAAAAGTTGCATTCGCTTTTTCTACACCATACTTGACACGACATCCATATTACGGATTCCATTTACAACGCGCGCTCCAACCACCTGTTGCGCGTGTGTACATAACTCACCGAGAGCACACCGGCGAAGTAAGTCACGGCAGAGTTTTTCCCGTCGGTGAATCCGAGCCCTTTTTACCAAATTGAGCCACGTCCGCGAGGGCGATAGAGTTTCCATTCCCGTGGTTTTATCGAGCTCGTCGTCGGTGGATCTTCGTGGCCCACGAAATTTGGAACTTTCTCCGCGAGGACGGTGATACGTCGCCACGATGTATAGAGAACCACGTGATAGCCGCGGGTACGAAAATAACCCAACGGAAGCGAGCCAACGAGAAGGAAAGTGAAACTCGGTACATGTAAGCCAGGTACTTCTCTACCGGTGCTAATTGTACGTGGCTCATTAGATATATCATTCGGCACGCGGGCCTACTATTAGGCATCCGTACATCTATTTTTAGACACTCCTCGTTTTAAGAACACGACCAGGTATCCATTTAAAATTATCCTGACTTAGAGAAGCCCGGAATTCAACTACCATTCGTGACTTACGCTAACGGTATGGGAATAATGCTCGGTACATTTCTCACGTATGAGAACGACGGAAGCGAATCTTCGTTCTCCCGTTTCTCTGACGTAACTCTCGAGAGACCCACTGACACGCATCCTTGTACGAATCACTTCTACCCGTTGAGGAAGAGAGAGAAAGAAGAGAGAAAGAGAGAGCGAGAGAGAGAGAGAGCCTTTCGATTTCAAGTATCACGATGAACGTGACGTTTGAAAGTAAGATCTTGGAAATTTCGGAGACCTTTGACTTTCCACGAAAGTAATAGTTTTGAGCTTTCATTTCTGAAGGACGAATGTCTCGGATTCTTAAAGAACCCTTACGACCATATACAAAAATATACATGGTTTATACAGCCTTGTTGTTGAATCACTTTTTATTTCATTTTAAAGTAAACCGTCCTACAGGAAATGTTTAATATCCATAATACTTTTACATCTAACTTATATGATACTAATATCTATACAATAATGAATACTATAAAGTACAAAGGGACATAATATAAACACAACTGATCTTTGTACCTTATCGTATTAATTATCATTTACATGTTAATATCACAATAGTGATCTTCCGGTGAAGATATTTAAATATCCGCATACCAGCGGACTCCAAGTTCCTATTTGAAACGCGCATAGCCACCGCATCATCTCGATGTCGGCGAATGATGATGATCACGATTATCATCGTCGACGTAACTTGGTTACGATCGAACGGACTTGGTAGTGTTGTCACTTTCCCCGGCACGAGATTCTCGGAGTGCTATTAAGTGTGTCACCAGGTCTACCCAGTGCAAATAAAATGCGATCGTCGTCGTTCTCCTCTCGCGCCTCTCTCGTTAGCCGACGTTTTCGTTGTCGTTTGGATTGCGTAATACCAGTCCACGACTGGCTCCGCGAGGTACAAGAGGGAGTAGGAAATTTCGGGTAAGTGGGTCGCCGTGGTGGCTCACCTCTCGGATACCGCGGAAAAGAGTCTGTCATATGGTGACAATTGATTTTTCCGGAATACGATATCGTAGGTGACGAATACTAGCCATTGTTTACGGCTGACTTAAAAAGCTCTGCAAAAATCTCTGACACTATGACTTCCTATATATTAGTCATAATATACTGACAATATAGATGCTGATATAATCCTTGTTTAATTATTTCCTGAGTCTGTGATATCATAAAGAACTTGTGATAAAATCCGATGGGATATATTTAATATAACACTGTTGATTCTTGAGATTCGAAGGGCCGGATGTGACGCGTTAATGTCACTTTCCAAATAGTTTTCACCGTCGTCCCGGTTGGCCTCGTCTTTCGACTCCAGAACTAGTTCTTTCTTTTCTCTCAGGTATAATATAAATGTTAATGACGTGAAGAACTGGTAGCAAGGGATTCCTGTGTATTACGTGAAACAAATTCACGATTAATTCATGAGGATTAGTCAAGTCGGAGGTACTTGCTTGGAGTGAAAAATCATGCGATTCAGTGAGCACGGAATCTTTGGCAATAACATTCGTTGATAGTATTCATTAGACGTGCGCGAAACAAATTGGCGAGCGAAATAATGCATGGTTTATCCGCGTGGAAAGAAATGATTGGTGATTCTCATTGTTCCATAGAAAAACGATGGACGTACACTGACGCACGTGTACCACGAATACCTATTGTGGCTCCCATAAAAGGAGTAAGAACTCGAAAATGTTCCTAAATGAACTTTCATTTCCGCGATCGTGGTTTATTTTGATCAACGCTTTTACGCCGAAAATGAGCCTTTCACGTAAAATTAAATTATATTCTCGTTTCCTGTTCGAGTTTATTAAAACGGGATAATCAAACACCATAACATCCGGTAATATTAAATAAACGCGTTTATTCATGCTCTAAATAAGCCATAAATGACAAATTTTTTTAAGACACCCAAAATAGAGTCCTCTATTTCTAATACAATTGTCACTTGGTTTCCGAAATAATTATTAACAAAATTCATCAACAATCGCAAGATAGTTCGAACCTAATTGCAAGTACTCTTTAAGTACTTAAATATTATTGAATACTTCATCAGAGTGTTAATATTTTCCATATAGCAAAACTTTAAAGAAGAAAGAAAGTTTTGACGGAATTAACTTAAGTAATTTTCAGGTAACATTCATAAAACTACATTTCTTCAAGAACTCTTTTTTTTGTATTTATTGCTATAACTCTTTGTTATCCATCCATTGAAAAAGCCGCGATTCGTCATCATTTATTAATCAGAATGAAAATCATGTTTAAAATACATTATGGGTAATTCGACTGTAAAATGTTTGAAATACAAAAGCCTGTGTAATTAGTTTACATGAAAATGTCGGTTAATGAATTTTACCTTTATAATTACGATACATTCAAAATCGAAATGAAACATATTTATTTATTCATACATCGAGCAATTTTGCGATTCTAAACCTGTTCGACGCACTCGAAACAGAGCCTCGCAATCCCAACATAATTATCGCGGCATCGCTGCGGTAATTGTTCGAAGCAGTACAAACAGTGTACGTTGTTCCTGTCGGTAGTACAAGGATAGTTAATTAACGATGGCCAAAGTGAAAAGGAGCCCTTTTCCAAGCGGTAGAATCGGTACACGTGTCAACGAAGTACTTGAACTCAGTATCTCCGTTCAAGAAGCGAAGCGAAGTGTCTGTCTCTCCTTAGCGGTGAAGGCAATCACTGTGACTGGGTTGGCAGCGTTCACGATCCGTGACGCTCCGTGACTCGGGATCTAGGCCGATTGTATAATGCCGCGAACGTTTCACTAAAATCGTTAAATAACAGCCTACTTTAGTTAGATCGGTTTGCCTCTTTGCTTTTGCTTCACTGGACTCTTAGCTCCCTTCATTTTGCCTTGTCTTGCATTGCTTTGCGTTTTCTTGTATTGCCTTCTCTTCCCTTAGCTTCTCTTGGCCTAAGCAAAAGCCCCATGGCCGATTCCAAGACGATGTTCGCTCGGTGCGAGTGAACGCGAGCACGTTCTCGCCGCTTAGTCATCGTCCACTCTCTCGTACTCTCTTCGATGCCGAATAATGGATTTTCGCTTTCGGTATGCTCGGACCGTCACGTTCCATTGGACAGTGACAAGTTTCGCGTGTCCATGCTCCCCTTGACAAATTTATCAGATCGAAGTCGAGCGGATCGGTGAAAAGAATGACTTTCATCGATACGCGTAACCGCTCGCGTCCAATGAGATCTTTAAACATCATTTTCCATGCCTTGATTCCAGTGAATAGCCACTAAAATTAGCTCGATGACCTTCTAAGAATACCAGTTATAAAAGATCGTGAATTATCATCGTTATTATACAATGATCGGCATCCATACAGAAACCGGTTGTTTATGATAATCCAAGATTAGCAGAAATTCGAAAATTTACTGGCCTCGATGAACCGTGGAGCCGTTTCGATACTTGTTTAATATCGCTTTCGGAGGAAGTACTTTCTCCTTCGTTCGTTGGAAGTTTGGTTTTAATATTAATTGAATGTTAACCCGTTGACCGGGGACTTCTTCCAGGAAACCATTATATTGTACGTCACGTAGATACTTTTCGATACTTTCAATATAGTATTCAAAGAAATTAGTGTGATATATTTATAATTATGACGAGCGGTTCGACAAGTCGATTAAAAACGTTTAATAGATCGCTACTCAAATTTCAGAATTATCAGCATGATAATATTCAATTAAATCATTGAAATAAGCGGAGATTCGACCGACGAGTAAACTCGTCATGCCCGTTTACCAGGTTATGCTAGGAAAAGTAAAGTATTGCTGCGCAATAAAATCTTTTAAAACCAAAGAGAAGTTTTCAGGACCATCCGGCAATTCATTAACAATAACTCTGTCGATTTTGATAAAAAGCCATATTTTCGCTACATACACGGTGGGTAAAGACCATAGAAGCGAATGGGATTTATTTCAATTAAATCAATATTATATTGTAAAAAATACAGAACTCTAAACTTCACCCTCACAATGCGCCGTTTCATGTGATACGATTGGTTGCATCGAGTAGGAAATTCATTGGTCTTCGTATAAAATTGTACGCGATAGGGTGCGGTAGGGTAAAATCGAGTAGCGGCATGCTGGGTTGAGCAATTCTTGCAATTACCTTTATTGCCAATCTCTGTAGGCATATAAGTATCAACCTCCATACCCTACTGTGCTATCCTAGTCAATATTCATGTTAATTATTCCAAAGTGCACTCAATTAAACATTATCCCTCATTGCAACCAGTAATCGCCGTATGGATGCAGATACGTAAATCAACCGTACCTTCCATCATAAACCTTTATTATACCTGGAAATATTAATGCGCGGGGAATTAAAACGAGAAGCAATTCTATGGTATTCATCGCGTACAGTGAGTCAGAAAAGTGTTTACGCGATTGTAGAATTTATTTAATAACAAATGATATATATATATAATTTATGATGAAATTCATGTGGAGGTAATTGGAAGAAGCTTCCTATTAACATTAATGGTGACTTAATTTTGATGCAGTTAATATTGTTAGCATAATTAATTAGTACTCTTTAAATATCCGAATGTTTTATCAGATTGATAGTATTTTCTGCAACGCAAAACTTTGAGGAAGATTGGAGAAGTTTTGGAGAAATGAAATTATTTCAATTTAAAGTGCTGAAAGTAGTATATTTTAAAGTAGTATATTCCAAGTATATAAATTCAATGTATACTTTCTTGACTCACTGTATATCTGAGCATCGTCCTTGCGCGAAGGATATGACTGGATCCGTAACAGTACGATGACGGGTGATTTAATTATTCTTCGATTAATCGCACGATATAATCTCGTTTCGAAATGCGCGTCCGTGCATAAAACGTTCTAACGGCAGAGGAAGCAGTTTCTTAACAGGTGGTTTAGTAAGCGAACTTAACGGCGAGTTACGGTGAACTTATACTCGCAGTGATTTATCCGGATATCTGTCGTCGGAAGAGAGAATTCCGGATTCCCATAGGTTCTTACTTACGATACGTATTATCGTGGTTAATACTCGGAACTAAACCGCACAGTTTTCTGGAAGGATATGACACGGCGCGTAAAGGATGTCGCGGCGAGAAACTTCCGGTTCTAAAGGATTCCCTATTTGTAATTTCACGGATGAGTCAAATGTATCAAACACCCACGCCGTGCGTAGCCAGAAATTTCCCAGGGGATCCGCGGAAAAAGTGCACAGGATGTGACAAATAATTCTAATTATATTCCATAGACCAACGTGCATCCTGCACGTATCGGTCGGGGAAAATGGCCATGGAATTACGCGGAACGGGGTCAAAAACCTTACAGTATTTTCCTTGTTTCTATAAATATCAATTCTATGAATATATATATTTGCCGATTTGGGTCGACACACTCTTGGATTGGACATCATTTTTAATGTACTTGTAGTGTCCCAGAATGGTCCCAAAACATGGCTGATTTTTTATTAGCAATAAAAAATGTATATACATTTGTAAATATTATCGATACCATGATTATTACATTACAATTTCCACGTTACACTTCATAAACAATCATTATTTCATTTTATTTATAATTCCATAACCATTAATCATGTTTTCAAGCCTTTACTCTACATTGAATTCTTTAAAGGTACCCCATCAGTGCAATATTCTTATTGATTCACATTATTAATTCCACCAATTAAGCTATATTCATTTTGCTTTATTACTTTGCGCAAATTTCTTCGCTACGTTTTACCTCATACTGCATTAAATTAAATAAATAATTCATAAAACCCGTCGATAAAAAGTTCACCCGAATAATTATCGGGGAAATAAAATATCGACGAAGGCAAGAACGAATTCTACGGCGAGTAGAATGTCTCAGCGCTACTTCCGACAAGTTCGGCAAAATGTCCGAGTGAAAAAAAGGAGAGGTTCCTTGCGCAAGGAGAGTCTCGAGTGCGGTTAGTGTTGTTGGTTGAAGTAGGAGACTGCTCCTTTAAGCTTCTAAGTCGTTGCACGGTTCGTTCGACGCGCGAGGTTCGAAAGTAAGTGCCCCATCGAGACAATGCCTCGTGAAAATGGGCCAGAGTAATTAAGCCGTTATATAACCGGTTGAAACGGAGTTCGTAGGCCGAACTCCGTCGAGTCGCGATGCCGACTTACTGCGTTATTCGTATCCGTAAACAGGATGCACAAACTTTTCCGCATCTTTCTTCATTGCTTTAACTATTTAACCAGAAATGACGAGTTAAGTTGTTAGAGACCATGTACCATCGATTTGGACCATCTAGGAGCGAAATTGGCGACTTTCATTTTTTGAGAATTTTTGAAGGTATACCCCTTTACATTTTTTCGACTTGGGTTCAACCAATTTTTGATCAATACAAATTTGTTAACCACTTCTTTCGATCAGAAATCGTCCTAGAATATGTTTATACATCATATACCATCGATTTGGGCCATTTAGGACCGAAATTGGCGACTTTGATTTTTTGACAATTTTTGAAGGTATACCCCTTTACATTTTTTCGACTTGGATTCGACCCATTTTTGACTAATAAAAATTTTTTAACCGCTTCTTTCCACCAGAAATCGTCCTAGAATATGTTTATACATCATATGCCATCGATTTGAACCATCTAGGAGCGATTTTGGCGACTTTTAATTTTTGAAGATTTTTGAAGGTATACCCCTTTACATTTTTTCGATTTGGATTCGACCCATTTTTGACTAATAAAAATTTTTTAACCACTTCTTTTGACCAGAAATCGTCCTAGAATATGTTTATACATCATTTACCATCGATTTGGGTTGTTTAGAATTAATTTTGGCGACTTTTCATTTTTGACAATTTTTGAAGGTATACCCCTTTACATTTTTTCGATTTGGATTCGACCCATTTTTGACTAATAAAAATTTTTTAACCACTTCTTTTGACCAGAAATCGTCCTAGAATATGTTTATACATCATTTACCATCGATTTGGGTTGTTTAGAATTAATTTTGGCGACTTTTCATTTTTGACAATTTTTGAAGGTATACCCCTTTACATTTTTTCGACTTGGATTCGACCCATTTTTGACCAATAAAAATTATTTAACCGCTTCTTTCGACCAGAAATTCTCCTAGAATATGTTTATACATCATTTACCATCGATTTGGGTCATTTAAAATTGATTTTGGCGACTTTTAATTTTTGACAATTTTTGAAGGTATACCCCTTTACATTTTTCGACTTGGGTTCGACCAATTTTTGTCCAATACAAATTTTTTAACCACTTCTTTCGATCAGAAATTGTCCTAGAATAGGTTTATACATCATTTAGCATCGATTTGAGTCATTTAGAATTAATTTTGGCGACTTTTAATTTTTGACAATTTTTGAAGGTATACCCCTTTACATTTTTTCGATTTGGATTCGACCCATTTTTGACCAATACAAATTTTTTAACCGCTTCTTTCGACCAGAAATCGTCCTAGAATATGTTTATACATCATTTACCATCGATTTGGGTTGTTTAGAATTAATTTTGGCGACTTTTCATTTTTGACAATTTTTGAAGGTATACCCCTTTACATTTTTTCGACTTGGATTCGACCCATTTTTGACCAATAAAAATTATTTAACCGCTTCTTTCGACCAGAAATTCTCCTAGAATATGTTTATACATCATTTACCATCGATTTGGGTCATTTAAAATTGATTTTGGCGACTTTTAATTTTTGACAATTTTTGAAGGTATACCCCTTTACATTTTTTCGACTTGGGTTCGACCAATTTTTGTCCAATACAAATTTTTTAACCACTTCTTTCGATCAGAAATTGTCCTAGAATAGGTTTATACATCATTTAGCATCGATTTGAGTCATTTAGAATTAATTTTGGCGACTTTTAATTTTTGACAATTTTTGAAGGTATACCCCTTTACATTTTTTCGATTTGGATTCGACCCATTTTTGACCAATACAAATTTTTTAACCGCTTCTTTCGACCAGAAATCGTCCTAGAATATGTTTATACATCATTTACCATCGATTTGAGTCATTTAGAATTAATTTTGGCGACTTTTAATTTTTGACAATTTTTGAAGGTATACCCCTTTACATTTTTCGACTTGGGTTCGACCAATTTTTGTCCAATACAAATTTTTTAACCACTTCTTTCGATCAGAAATTGTCCTAGAATAGGTTTATACATCATTTAGCATCGATTTGAGTCATTTAGAATTAATTTTGGCGACTTTTAATTTTTGACAATTTTTGAAGGTATACCCCTTTACATTTTTTCGATTTGGATTCGACCCATTTTTGACCAATACAAATTTTTTAACCGCTTCTTTCGACCAGAAATCGTCCTAGAATATGTTTATACATCATTTACCATCGATTTGAGTCATTTAGAATTAATTTTGGCGACTTTTAATTTTTGACAATTTTTGAAGGTATACCCCTTTACATTTTTTCGACTTGGGTTCGACCAAT
Organism: Nysson spinosus; assembly: GCA_910591585.2. Lineage (NCBI taxonomy): Eukaryota > Metazoa > Arthropoda > Insecta > Hymenoptera > Crabronidae > Nysson > Nysson spinosus. Next base: position 11,929,679 of record OU342832.1, read on the forward strand.
TTTTGTCCAATACAAATTTTTTAACCACTTCTTTCGATCAGAAATTGTCCTAGAATAGGTTTATACATCATTTAGCATCGATTTGAGTCATTTAGAATTAATTTTGGCGACTTTTAATTTTTGACAATTTTTGAAGGTATACCCCTTTACATTTTTTCGATTTGGATTCGACCCATTTTTGACCAATACAAATTTTTTAACCGCTTCTTTCGACCAGAAATCGTCCTAGAATATGTTTATACATCATTTACCATCGATTTGAGTCATTTAGAATTAATTTTGGCGACTTTTAATTTTTGACAATTTTTGAAGGTATACCCCTTTACATTTTTTCGACTTGGGTTCGACCAATTTTTGTCCAATACAAATTTTTTAACCACTTCTTTCGATCAGAAATTGTCCTAGAATAGGTTTATACATCATTTAGCATCGATTTGAGTCATTTAGAATTAATTTTGGCGACTTTTAATTTTTGACAATTTTTGAAGGTATACCCCTTTACATTTTTTCGACTTGGGTTCGACCAATTTTTGACCAATACAAATTTTTTAACCACTTCTTTCGATCAGAAATTGTCCTAGAATAGGTTTATACATCATTTAGCATCGATTTGAGTCATTTAGAATTAATTTTGGCGACTTTTCATTTTTGACAATTTTTGAAGGTATACCCCTTCACATTTTTGCGATTTTCGGTCGACTCACTTTTTGCCCGAAATAAATTTTTAATCCACTTCTTTCGACCCAGAACGGTCCTAGAACATGGTTATGCATCATATACAATCGATTTAGGCCATTTAGGAGCGATTTTGGTGACTTTGATTTTTTGAGAATTTTTGAAGGTATACCCCTTCACATTTTTGCGATTTTAAATCGACCCATTTTTCGACCAGAATCAATTTGTAATCTACTTCTTTCGACCCAGAACGGCCCTAGAACATGTTTATGCATCATATACAATCGATTTAGGCCATTTAGGAGCCAAAGTGGCGACTTTGATTTTTTTACAATTTTTGAAGGTATACCCTTTTTACATTTTTGCGATTTTCGGTCGACCCATTTTTCGACCGGAATAAATTTGTAATCCACTTCTTTCGACCCAAAATGGTTCTGATACGTTGTGAAACGTCTTCAGTATTTCTTACGATTGTACTAAACTCTTATTTATTGGACTTTATATTACTTAAGATTTATATTGACTATTGACTCAAAAAGCCTCATCCTACCCCTAATATTTTTATAATGCCCTTGATATATTTCTCGACTCAGTATTGAACCCTTTTATCATGTAACCTTTTAAAGAACCAAGTATCCCTCCTGAAAGACGTCCTTCGTTGAAATATGAACGACCTTTACCACTGTATACGCATACGCTTCACTTGTAATTATTACAGCACTGTTATCGCAACCGGTTCCCCTCGGTTACCGATAGGATTATGCTAAACTTCCATGCTGCAGCTTCGAAAATGTATTCCGATATTTATCTTCGAAACAGATAGCAGATACTCGTAGATATACTATTCACGGATATTCAATGCTCGTCTTATCGATTTTCGAATCGGTTGTTCCTTATCGGAAAGCTTGAATATCATTTAAGAGTGTACTTAATATTCAAGTATACAACACCCATAGTATTTAACTACAGTTTGATTTCGATGCTACTAGATCTTTTTGAGTTTTAAGTATCTAGTACACGCAGGATATACTGATATATTAGTGATGTCTTATTACTGTTCAACTAATATCATAGTTTAATAATATTAATTTCTTGCGAGAAAATAGTGACATTCTTATAAACGCCAGCTAATGAAATTGCCCGAAAGAGAGAAAAATTAAAAAATTCAAACCAAACAATGCATAATCTAATACAAAAAAAATACCAATCCAATACTATTTACGAATATTCAGCGGTGGGCATACCGATTTTCGAATCGGTTTATTATGATTTATTATAAACATTTATTTTTGCTAAATGAAAGAGCAGTGTCACCAATTCATGGATCGAAATGCATATCTAATCTCGTGATCGTCCTTTCCCTTTTTCTTGCGTTCCCGCGACAAAACAGCGAATTCCTTTCGCTCCGGAGAACCCTAACCTGGTGGTTATGGTATATCCACCTCGATAGTCGATCGAGCCAGACCACCGTGGAAACATATTACGCCATTATCTGTTTACACTGGAAGTCAACTACACGCGCGACCACCAAACGTTTTTCTACTTTTATCAGGAATGCAAACAGGGACCAACAATTGCACTCGGACATTTTTTTACCTCGTTTTATTCAAGCTTTATATAGAAAGTACAAGAAGTACACTTAAATCTAAACTAGTATTGTTCCAGGTGTGATGACTATTATATATTATTCATATAACATCTACAGGTATTAGTTACCGTTGTCAATATTATTCGCCATCTTAAGATAATATAGAATTACAACACTCTGAGCTGATACAGAAACTTACTAGTTCGCGATGGGATCCCGCCAGAAATGAATGTCTATAATCCAAATATTTATAATAATATTTATATTATATTATAATACTATGGTTCAGTGTAGGAATTTCTTGTATTTAACGATATGAGATCTTTTTAGCCATGAATATCTGGAATCAACGATATTCTAGTTGTATAATAATATTAACTACCGTTATTATTATTATTCGCTATCGTAACATAATATAATACTATAATGCTACGATTCCATGCATATATTTTTTACAATTTGCAACGGGATCCTCCCACAAATAAGTATCTACAATTTAAAAAAGGATGTTAGACATAGAAATCAAGTAAACCGAGTAAAGTGGATCTACGTGCATCACCATGACTCGGTGGAATCCGCGATATTTCCGCAACCCTGTAACACGATCGTATTGGTAGAAGTAAAAGTATACGAAACACGTAAGCAGGGATAAAAAAGCGTAGCGATCATTCAGGGTCTTTACAAGTCCGAAGCGTAGAGTATCGTTAACTGTTCACGGTGAGCCATTATAATAAGGTGGTACGTTTTTGTTCTTCGTTAATCCACATTAGAACCTGATTTTCTTGTTTTCTATCCTGCTCATTTACTTAATTGTTGCCGTGGAAAAAAAAGGCGAACCTTAACTTGACCGTATTAGGTATCGATGTCGATCCCAATGGTATCCGCTGGAACAAAGGGTTATTGTAATAAAATATTAAAGGCGTGGTAGGGCAGAGCTTGGTTGATAGTCGGCACGTCGAGGAAGAAGCGGAGGATTATTCTACGAGAAGTCGTGGAACAGGATCGTATCTGGTCGGATGGGTGGTGGATGGTGGTTGTTGGTTGTTCGCGACTCGTAGCCGATGTTGATGTCGGTCGGGCGTTCGGTGTGCGCTCGGTGCTTGTGCCACTTTCACTTGGTTACATAACCCGTACGTTCGTGCGCGAGGGGAACTGGGTAAATGGGAGAACCACAATCTGCGCCTGCACCACCGGCGAAACGACTTATGCTGTCTTAGCTAAGGCCTGCTTGCCTGCCAGGTATCGCCTTAAAAACACGATACTTCTGCCTCACGAATTCGTAAAAGGTTCGAATGCGCGGGACACTTTTCTTGCTACCAATCGCTTCTTCTTACTACCTCGTGCCGTGAATTCCCGATGCCAGCTACGTTGCGAATTCTTTTCCTTGTGCCGATGCTTTTTGTTTCAAGGAACGAGGAGAACTCTGTTCTAAAGTCATTTCCTTGTATTTCATCAAAGAATGCATAATCAAAAAGTCGTGATTTTGTCAATTATACATATACAATCGATTATGACATCCTCGGGTTACTTCTTTAAGTCTGACTTCAGTTCTGGCTTTAAATTCCAGCGATACGTTAATGTTATTATAATAATTGCATAATAACGGGGATCCGAATATTCGACTCTCACAGTGGTTCGGAAGGCAGTGTTTTGCGTCGAGTGATCTCGAGAGAGTAATTTTTCAAAGGATTCCTCGAGCCTTTTCAACCCCCGCGTGAAGAGTATTCGAGGGAGTCGAGGAGTAGCTAAGGTGGAGGATGCGATGACCCAAATACGAAGTAGTGAAAGTGGCACACACTGGTCAGGCATGGCTTGCCGGCAGCTTCGTTCACTTACACGCAGAAAAGGGAAAACACGTATGTGCCCAGTGCGTGACTAACACATTGTACGTGTACGTGTGCGTATGTAAACGCACGTCAATGCGCACTGCGTATCCAAGCGAATAGTTCTCTGGCTGCGAGTTGGCAGCGTCGGTGATGAGGTGAAGGCAATATAGGCGCAGCTACCAACTGATTACTAATTGGAAATTATGGAAATTTCAGTATTACGTGCGCTAGGCAGTGTCGTATCTCGTTTCTTCTTTACTCTTCTTATCTAGTCGATTTTCCAGCCGCTTCTACTATGATCGTCGTATCTAGTCGGGGTTTCTTTAATTTTCATTATTTGGTAGACGTCGAGCGCATAGATTTTATTTCCGTAAGCATGGCTTCACCTTCCGCACGAGTTAGTCGTCATTGGCTTCCCTCACTCTACTCGGGGGCTCCTAATTGAAAATACTTGAATGGCATCCCTCGATTGGCCGAAATACCTCTGCTTGATCGCACGTAAATTTAGCGTGCAACGAATTCGGTTAGTTTGGTGCGCGGCTATCTTTTCTCTTCGGGGTCTACCGCCGCAGCTTCCGGTGTTAGTCTCGTTATCTGACTTTCAAGAAGATATACGGAAACTCATTGGTTACTTGGAATTCTTTCGAGTACATTTCAATTCGTGTCATTCGTAAATCCACTTCCTTCTAACTTCCGACTCTCGCATATGTCTTATGTATATAGCGAGTTTTATTAATGGCAGTAACACTTCGATACCATATTATTCGATCATCGAGTGCCAAAGAATCCAATTGTTTTCCGATAGTCATCGGATAATTATAGAATAATATATCATAGTTTCGCACCACGAGGTAGAGAGTAATTATATATTGTTGGCGGTAATCGATCGGAGATAATCTCGAGAACTTAAAACGTTTCTTTGATCGTAAGCAGGAGGGTCCTACGTATCTTGGAATAATCTCCGAACCACGACCCACTTTAGGCCCCGTTGTTCGTTTGGTCAGATACGGGACTCTCCCGCCATTTCGTTGAGTCCGTGGGCCCTCGACTCACGAAATCCGCGTTCACCGGCCCCCGGAACTGAAACACTTTTCTGCCTTGCTGGGACGATCAAGGACGAGAAAGTGAATTATAGCTTGTTCCCTCGCTCTCTCGTACTCGATTAGATGGTAAAAGGGCTCCACGCGTTTCTACATTCCACGTTTATGATACTATTATACACGTATACTTTCATCGACATATTTCCATAGTGATCATTACTATACATTAGTAACGTATATTGATAAATTGAAGGGTAATCATGGGAAAATTCTTCAGAGACATGTAATAGGTAAGCGCCTAAGAGTCGGAACGAGGCTTTGGATCAAAGTCGCGACACCTTCGAATCTAGTTCTAGTACGACTATGAATAGACGACGAGGCCTTTTGGCCCAAGCGCGCGAGCCTCGCATCCCAATTAAATAGTCATACGATCACCTTACAATCGACCCTAACTTTAAGGGATATTATATTTTAAGGGAGTATATATATACCTCACTTTTAGGGAGATTATATTTGTCCGTATCCCTTGACATATAATATAAGAAATAGATCTAAAACAGATCTAAATCCAGTCTGTTAATGATGGTATTCATACGGTATTTATGTTCCTACGGTATATCTACCTAATTTCTTTTTTAAGGGATACGTATTCCTTGGGATATAATATAAGAAGGAGATCTAATTGAGATCTAGATGTAGTCTGTTAATGCTGGTGTTCTAATGATATTCATATTCCTGTAATATCCATATTTATCTAAGGTGAACAACACTGATTCTTCAAACAACCTGGAAGATGAAATCCTCGTGACGTGACGTTTCACACGAATGACGCTGTTTCTTCGTAACCACGTAAGCGTTGACGATTTCGTGTGTCTCACACATCGAGGCATAGACGGTACACTCGTTTATCTTATTTTCACGCGACTATCTTTATCTTATCGCGGATGATATCTCGCACGAATCAGAATACCGGTGTAGACGATGCTGATGACTTCGGGTAAACTCGATCGCCTAGGAAGTATCCGCGCGAGATGTCTCACGGTGATGGAGCACAGTTCAGACGAGATCGAACGAAATCGATCGGTTAGAAATTCCAACATCGATCTCTCAGATCCAAGCTTATTAAACCATTTCTCACAACGTCGTCCAACGACCTATGATTAAATATCTACGCGTAAATAAATAAACCAGGGATCATTGAATTTTCGTGAAGAGGAGGGAAACCTGTTATCACCTTGTATCACGTCAGATTGATAAAAAGAAATTTCTGGCGCCAGTGGTACTGTAACGGGGACAAAACCCGTACGATTCGTACCAACAATCTTACTTCGTCGTCAATAAGCGTGATGGTAATGAACATTATTTTTGTACTTCTTCGAGCATTCGATCTTCCACCAACACAAATATCATACTGATAATGTGAAATGGAACGATATATGGATACTTTTTATTGCTACTTTCGTACATTTCGTTTCGGCATACTTTTCCATGGTCCGCGTGGGAGATCCAAATCGAATCCTTCTATCTCGCGCGAACGGCCGGCATCAAGGGCTAAAAATTTTCCCGACTTCTATTATTAGGGTAGCTGCCCTCAATACCGGTATCTATATTCAGCGTGTACGCACATGCGTAAGTGTGCGTGTATGCACGCGGGAACACAGGCGCGAGATAGCGAAGAGGGTCTAGGGGCAATGATGCACACGGGGAGAAGACCTGGTCAGCCTGGTGGCCTATACCACTAAAGTCGTGTCGACTTCTTCGACGTTCCGCAGATTCGAGTCTTCGAAACGACCATGCTTTCCACGGTATATTTAGAAAATCGAGCAAAATCGGGTCGAGCTCTATCCACCCTGCCGGAAGTCGGCGTACCTTTTCTCTTCCTTTCTATTTGTGCTTCGATAATGACTTATGTGGACGTGCGTCTCAAGACCCTTAAGTACCATTCAACCTACCAAGAACTATAATCATTATTAGAATAATATTCCCCTTATACCATGAGTCGAATTAGGCTGAAAAAATCGTTAGCATTAACGATTAGAATTGAATGTATTGTGTATTATAATCTCAGAAATCCTAAGTACAATCGATTCCGATCAAGTAATCGGTAAACTGGGATCGGTGTAAAAAGGAGCAGCATGGCCGATCGTTAATCGCCGCGTCGTAAGGGATCAAAGATCAGCGAGATGTATCGGTGCAACTTGGAACCTGGAAGATTAGCAGGTCTTCTGTGCTCGCGAGTACCGGTGAATATCGGCGAAGAGAGGAGAAAGATATACGTTCACCGTGATCGGTAAGCCGGGATAGGGAGGGTTTTGTGTGGTCCAAAGCAAGACAGGATGGAATAGGATCGAATCCGCGCGCTTGGGCGACTCGGGATAGTGAGGGCACGCCGAGGCAGTAGTGGTCCGGTCGGTCCGGCTTTCTCGAGAAGTGCACCTTGGCACACTTACTGGCACAACCCCACGCCACGCCACTCCAACTCGCCTCAACTCGCCTCTACTCGCTTCGCCTCGCCTCGCCTCGCCTTGCCTTGCCTCGCCGTGGCTCTACTCCGCGCCGTACACGGTTCCGTGCTGGCTCCATCCACACACGCCGCTACGATTCACCTCCTCTCTCTCGCGCTCTCTCTTTCACTCACTCCTTTTCATTTATTCCTTACCCTTATAACTCTGCATTCCAAATATTTGTTATTTAAAGTGGGAGCCCAAAGAAACGGACAGATATCATTCTTAGATAATGAAAGCAGAGTAGATTACATTGGTGGCGTTCAATAAGACTATCTTGTCGAAGACCATCTTAAGAGTTTTCTAATTTTGGTTATCAAAATTTGTTAGACGTTCCTTGAGATACTCTTTGGAAGTTCGAAAGCTTAACTGCAGAATTATTAATTCATACGCGCCGCGCTATGATTCATCTCCTAAATAGAAAGATATTATTTTGATATGCAAAAAGCATATTTGATTACTGTAGTTGCATTTAATAAGAGTATCTTGGCGGAGACCACCTTACTACTCTTTTAGTTTTGGTTATAAATATTTTTTATACGTTCTTCGAGATGCTCTTCGAAAGGTGCAAAGTTTACTGAAAATTATTAATAGCAAGATTTTCTGTGTGTGATTTATTGGTAGACATTCTTGTAACGCAATTTTATTTGTTTTTATCCGTGAGGTATATGAAGAGATTTTTGGTAAAATCATTTTTTTCACTCGGCGTAATGACGTTAATCAATCTTAATTTCGAAGCTACTCGGCTTGACCCATTATGCACGCAACGCGTGCACGTAATATCCTCGGCATAATGCGTATGCCGATTATCGTACTTCTCACGTACGAAAATCACTTTCATTTCGACCGATTCCGTTCTACCTCTCACGTCGTGTCTGAAAATGATTCATTCCTTCCTACAGGATTATTTTTCCGTTCAAAAAATATTTCCATGTATCTGGATGAGTATTATTAAGAAATGTATAATATCTTGCACCATGATATACTATAGTGAAATTTAAATGAGGAATACTTAATCGAATGAATTTTTCATTTTGGATCATCTGGATTTAATTAGTCGATATATAATGAACATGTAATTAATCAATTTAGATAATATGTCATTTCGATTTAAATTCAAGTCTATCTCAGGTTGAATCGGCTTAATTAATTCGTTGTTTAAATAATCCCCTTTTATTTCTCGAAATAGTAAATAATCCATGCATTGATATCGTCTAATAAAATATACACAAATTAATATCAAAAACTAAAATGACAAATAAAATGTTCAAATAAGATAAATACAAGAAATATCCAAAATAGAAGTAAAATTTTATTCAGTCCAATGAAACAATAGGAGTACCGGAAAATAATCAATTCGGGAATGAAGACTTTTTTCGGATAAAAACTTGGAAATTTGATTTTTTCAAGACTCAAGGGAATTATGAATTTTGAGGATCGTCGGTCAAGGACCATAGATACCAATAATTGTTATCTAGTAGAATAATATTTAATATAAAAAAGCAACGGGAATTTCATAAAGTATATGAAAAATAATTCGTTACTTTCCGGTGTCCCTAATACATGTTCAAATTCCCGTTTATATTCGATCATTCGCGTAAACATTCGCAGGGGAGACAGATCGTTGTCATTCGGTGCGTAGCTGTCGATGCGTGCGATTAGAGAAACAGAGACGCGTCAGCTCGGCAGAAATTGAGCCGAGTGTCGCGCGGGACGGCAGACTTGTCGTTGGCTCCGAGAATCATTCGGTTACATAATCGCTCGGTCCTCCTTCTCCACTGGATTCTTACTTTTCCCAACTTCGTGAATGTGCTTCGTTTTGCACGTCGTGCCGCGTTCCATCAAAATCGGGAAGAAAACCGAAGGAGAACACGAATAAAGCATACATATAATATAAGAAATGGTAATTATTCGTGCGGTGACTCGGTAACTTTGTTCGCGAGTCATTGGTTTTTATGGATCGAGTTACTTGGACGCCAGTTTCATTGTTTAGGGAAAAGAATTCGGAGATTTGTTCGATGGTATATTTAACGGTGTTCAAAGAGCGCAAGGAGAAAGTCGGTAGAGTTTTAATCGCGCGTTAATGATATTTTAATCACCATTACCGAGATACCGATCAAGGAAGACGTTATCGTTATTAAGCGGCGTGTAATGCTCGCCTTTCTTGGGTCAATTGTAAGTACGGCGTACAATGACCCTCGTACAACGCGGCACTTATACCACAATTTCAATGTAACCCGTTGTTCACGAATCGTAATGCTCCTCGAATAACACGGTACTCGTACAACGCGATTTCTTTTCTCTACCCGATAGATAAAGTTTATTTTCTATTTGAAAGAATCATTTTTGGAGCCTAATACTACTTTTCATACGAAATCGAACTCCCGCGTTAGACGAGGGTTATCCGCGTTGTATTTACACGTCCACCGGATTGCATGGAATCTGGCTAAATCTCGATGTCGAAACTTCCTTGTATCTCACCTACGAGTGACAAAAAATTATTCAATTTATACTTACTTCTGTGTCGGGCAAGAAGTGTACCTCGATTCGGGGGGGATATGAAACCGCGACTTTTATAATAAGCAAAAAGAAGAAAGTGCAAAAAAACGTGGTATACACGCAGCTACGGTTTGTCACGGTTATGCGTTTCTTCGCCGAGCAGAGTGGCAAAGGATATAATGGCACTGCCGAGAGAGAGAGAGAGAGAAATAAAGAGAGAAAAAGAGAGTGACAGGGTTAATCGTTTGGTAAATTTAATCCAGTGAAAGTGTTAACTCCGTCACAGCTACTCTGTCAATTTTTTTATTCCCCTGCCTCGCGCTCTACGCAACTCCACGAAATTTCGGCTCGAGCTGTAGCTGTTTCCACGATTATGCTCGGACAGGCTAGAAGACCACGGTTTCACCGAGTTTCACCGCTCTGCTCCAAGCTTTTGGCCCATTTATCTTATCATGATGTAACGATTGGCCAATGGATAAACGTATTAGGTAATTTCTTATCCAGCCGAATCTGCGTCCGTGTTTAATTGCACTTCTTTCATTTTCTTCGCGCTCTGCACGCTTGACCTGCGCTCGCTATTGTGAGAATATCTATATGAAGGGAGAAAGAGGAGAGAGAGGTATATATCGAAGGAAAAGACACAGGAACGGACGAGCAAAAGGAATAACACAACGAGAGGGCAACAGGAAGAGGATCAGAACACACTGGCTAATGAATAATAAGAATTTACTTAGGCACTGACGGTTAAACGATACATAAAAACATAAAAACATAAGCGTTAAGCATAAAACAAAACTGTACCTCCAAATCTAACACGTGCGTGTCTAACGACAATTCTCAAAAGACTGTCGACCGACGCCAAGCCAGCGCAAGGGTCACCGAAAACCACTTGAGCATCGACAGCCTTCGATGCATCGCAGTCGCAGCTCATCTCAACGCAGGCACACATACACACATACACACACACATACATACATACATACATACATATCTTACAGTTCGGCCATCCTGACATCATGGTCGCCCTCGACCATGGTTTCATATTCACTTTCGCTATCTTCCAAGAGGTTTGGTGCCTCGTAGACAAATTACTGTCCGGTGCAAACCCATATATGTCCTTAACTAAATATCGATCCATTCGCAGCACTTTATCGATTAGATGGGGTCCCTTAAACTTAGGTAACAATTTTTGATTTATTCCCGGTTCGATTTCTTGTGAGATGAATCTGACGCTTTCGAAGATGATTTCCCACTGTTGTTTCCACAGATTAGTTTCCTTCTCATGCATCAATATCTTCTTAGACATCTGCTTCATTTCTTCGGTGAACTCACTGTAAACTTCATTCTTTCTAGTCAAAGCATTCTGAAACTCATCATACTTATCGTTGTATATACTGATTTCACTCCTAAGGCTCACTTCTGTCGCGCGCTGTTCCCTGATCTGCGCTTGGTATTCCGTGACTTTAAACAATAACTCTTCCTTTTCTTTCATCAACATTTCCTTGTCAAACTCGGCTTTGAACAGCTTCACATTCGTGGCTTGCAGCTGCGCTTTCAACTGCGGGACAGCGCTCCGAATTTGTTCATTTTGTCGCTCAATATCTCTCAACTGTTTAGTGATAACATCAACATTCTTCTTCCTTATCTTTAATCGACTCTCATCTTTCATAACTTTATTCTGCTTCTGCAATTCACGACAGAGATTCTCTAATCTTCGCCTGGTAAGAGCAGCTTTGCTCTGCTCTGCTTGAAACTGTTCTTTCTCCTTTTGCAAGAACTGCGTCTTTTTGTCGGAACGCTTGACGTTTAATTGAAGCTTGCGATTTTCTTCGACAACCCCTGAATACCGTTTAGATAAAGCTCCGAGTCTGTCCTCCACGGTACCAACATCATTTAAACTTCGCAAATATTGCTCCGCGGGTCTCTTGTCGTGTTTCCTTTTTGCTTTCCCTTCTTTGCCGCTTCTTTTTTCTTTCGTTTCATCGGTTGGTTTCACTTCGTTTTCCGTATTCTGAACCTCGGTAGCTTCGATGAAATAGACGCCTTCCTTCTCTTCCGTGAGCAAAACGCAATAGTCATCCCTTACCATCGTGTTCGGCATCTCGTTAACCAGCGTGATGCTCGTCGGCTTCGGTGGCGCGATCCTTGCCGGTTTCGGACACTGTCTATACCCGTGGCTGCTTTCACCGCAGGAAAAACATGTGCCGCGCTCCCTCCTGGGTCTCGGACAAGAAATTGCCACGTGTCCTTCTTCATAACAATTGAAACACCGACGCGTAGACTGCAGTTGTTTCCCAGCACCCGTGTCTCCTCCAGAACCATGGGCGATCGTAACACTTTTCCCCTCTGTGGCGTTTCCCTTAGCGTTGGGTTTCAAGGATATCTCCTCGAACGCGTCCAACAATTCGGACGGTGTTGTGAAGCGTTGCATTCTGGCCTGATTACGGAGATTGACGTCAGGAATTCCGTCGATCACGTAATCCATCAACTCGTCCTCGTCCACGCCAACGTGGTTAGCCAAAATGAGTTTGTCATGGTGGTACTCGCTGAAACATTCGCTTGTTTTCCATGCCCGTTCTTCAAATTTTCTGCGCAGCGCTAATTTGCTCTGGCGATGACCAAACATTTTCCTCATATTCGCAATTAACGTATCCACGTTCATCTCGATATGTTCGGCCCTCGAGTGCAACCACTCTAGAGCTTTTCCCTTCACTTTCATCGCCAACAAGATCTTTGCTGAATTTTCGTCTAATTCGTGGCTACTTCTCAACATGGCGAATGCTCTTTCCCATGCCGTGAATGTATTAGTGATCCCATTAAAATCGCTTAATAAATCGCTCACTGCTTTAACATTTACGTTCGATCTCGTGCTTCTACCACTCTGTGCAGACTGTGGTGAATTTCTCAGAATCTCCGTTTCGCGTCTCATGAGCTCCATTTCCCTCTGCATGAGATCTCTTTCCCGTCGCAGCAGCTCCAACTCTTTCTCATAATGGTTGCCTGGATTCGTTTGTCCACCAGCAACTCCCGTCGCACTTGCTTCTTGACTGTCGCCGTGGTCATCCTCAGGTACGGACGTCATCCAGGTACCCTCGGGGTCGGCGTTATTGAGCCTCGCTAACAGTTCTGCTTTGGGCCCTGTTATCGGCAAATCGAGACGCCTCAAGCATTGCTTCAATTGCGGGATCGTGAAGTTTTGACTCATCTTGCCTTCACGGTTGTTCATAAATCACACAACACACACTAAGTTCGATTCCGCGCTTCACGTAAAATAGCCAAGTGTTCTTATTTGATCCTAGTAATCCCACTTCTGAGATCTGTGAGAATATCTATATGAAGGGAGAAAGAGGAGAGAGAGGTATATATCGAAGGAAAAGACACAGGAACGGACGAGCAAAAGGAATAACACAACGAGAGGGCAACAGGAAGAGGATCAGAACACACTGGCTAATGAATAATAAGAATTTACTTAGGCACTGACGGTTAAACGATACATAAAAACATAAAAACATAAGCGTTAAGCATAAAACAAAACTGTACCTCCAAATCTAACACGTGCGTGTCTAACGACAATTCTCAAAAGACTGTCGACCGACGCCAAGCCAGCGCAAGGGTCACCGAAAACCACTTGAGCATCGACAGCCTTCGATGCATCGCAGTCGCAGCTCATCTCAACGCAGGCACACATACACACATACACACACACATACATACATACATACATACATATCTTACACTATATTCTTATTAAAATGATGTTGATATTAGCATCTGATATATTTTATTTGATAATTGGTACTCTTGCCACTTGTTTCTATGGATTGATTTTGAAGCTTTGTAACATCAATTTTGGTTGTATTAAATCATGGTTATATTATAATTATAATCAAAATTCTTAATTATTATATTTGGAATATTATTATACGAGTATATGTTTTATATTAAAATACCTGGTTTATAGCTAATACTTTCACGAATGAAGTAGCCTATACTTTTTATCGGGACATAAAGAGTGACTAAAAAAATGTCATCCGAGTTGGACATAAATAGTAGGAATTATAGCAAAGGCACAAAAATACAGATTTTCAATTTTATAATATCGCTACGAGCAAATATTATATTTAACTTTATAATTATAATATATAGTATACAGTATATATATAAATAAAATAATATTTATTTATTTCCACGAACATGTCCTCGGTACGTGGTACACAGAGTCGCAGTTGATAGATAATCTCAGGTGGAAGAGCAGGTTCGACGTGAGAGGTAACTCGTCATGATAACGGTGATAAGAAGCGGTACGAATAGTATGAAATTATCCTGATGATACTTTAATATGGAGAACTCTGGTGTTTTCCAACGAGAATAGCCCGGTTCGTGTATTGGTAGCTTTGTTTTCTCTTAGTCACGCACGTACGTAGAGCATGCTCGGGCATATCGATAAGCCTGTGACTTCGTATCGCCGGAGAATCACTGATAATCGTCTGCGTTCCACTTAAAAATAGCCACGGATTACGCGCTCTCGTAGCTCGTCGGACTTCGCGTTGCCGCCTTTTCTGCGCCCGTTCATTCATGAGTTACCGAGACACGTGCGCGATGCCACCGAACCTCCCGCCGACTTCGACTCCTACGATTTTTACACCGCTCGCGATACTTATCATTTTATTTCAATTAGCGACACTTTCAATACTGGTTCAATCATTATTCGCAAAGGAGAACTTGAATATCGTTATCTGAAAAATTTACATAATGCAGTCGCTAGGATCATTCAAAGATTAAATAATTTAAGTCCTAACTTAAGTTCTAACTTATATCCTGATGATACTTATCATTTTATTGCAATTAGCGACACTTTCAATACTGGTTCAATCATTATTCGCAAAGGAGAACTTGAATATCGTTATCTGAAAAATTTACATAATGCAGTCGCTAGGATCATTCAAAGATTAAATAATTTAAGTCCTAACTTAAGTTCTAACTTATATTTTGATGATACTTATCATTGTATTTCAATTAGCGATACTTTCATTACTTGTTAAATCATTATTCGAAAAGGAGATAAAGGAGATAATATAATAGAAGTCTTAACTTAATTCTTAACTTATGTTCTAACTTATATCCTGATGATACTGGATAAACTATTATTCGAAAAGGCGAACTTGAATATCGTCACCCGGCAAATTTACACAATGGAATCAATGGTATCATTATAAGTAAATTAATTTAAATCCTAACTTGTATGCTGATGATAATTAGTATTTTACTTTACTCCAATTATCAACAATTAAAATATTCGGCAAACTATTATTTGAAGAATAAATTTGAATATCTTAACCCCAGAGATTTACATAATGGAGTCAATAGGATCATCGTACATAAATTATATTCTTGAAATTTTATTCTTGTTGCACGTTAATTGTTCTCCGACGCATCTGCAGCTATTTGAATCATTTAACTATTTATTTTGAATGTGTGTGTATGTGAGAATATGACATTACAGGGAATGCATGAGATAACAAAGCTATAATATTATAAAAGTGCACTCCATGACGCTAGAAATAGAAGGCACTTGATATCTAGTTATAAGCGAGGATTAAATCGTAAGTCAGCTCTTAAGTTAGGATTTACCATAGATTTAAGTTAACTAGAAGTGTGTCTGGTAACATATGAATGATATATAAAGCCTGTTTTATATTTAAATGAATTTAATAGCCGCAGAAACATCGAGGAAGAATGATTAGCATCAAATTTAAATATAAAAGCGAATATAAAAATCTAAAATATATTAGTAGATTTAAGAATAAAGAAATAGATGAAGAAAGAAGAAATACATGGAATTAAGGTGTTGCATATTGAACTTAATTGTATGAAATAATAATTATATGCATCAATATAATCGTAAAAATGAGAGGTCTCGAATTTGATTAGAGTTCAATCAAAATAATGTATACTTAAATATGGTTCTTGTAAAGAAACAAGGAAGGCACAAAATGGACGTTATTTTGTACCTGTCGAACAACAGACTTTATAAGAATATTCCGGAACAATAAGTTTCGAATCACTTCGTCATTGACTTAATTATTCCAACGATGGGTAAAACCACGGAACGTGCGTGAACACATTACGCATTAGATAACGAAACATTTTCCTGGATGCAACTTGAAACGGAAGACCGGAAAGTTGGAATTCACGTGAAACCCGGGAGTATTTCCCGATCGTATATAATCCTGAAATTTGAAAGCCTCGTTTGCAAAACCAGTTCTGTTATGTCAGTTTATTATTATTCGACTGTATTTCAATTAAAGTCGACAGGAAACGTACGCAGCTAATGCTCGCGAAATACGACGGTAGTTAGGTGCATTAAATATAATGGAATTAATCCGAATCGAATTAATCTTGAATTACCGCGAGCTGCACAGAATTTCAATTATGCTTTAATGAATCTTTCGTTCCGAGTCATTCGAGTTTCAAATTAATATTAGTCTTAATTAATTATTATATGTAATATAATACATATTCCGTGCGTGTTCCTCGAATATTATATTTCCCATTAAATTATCTTAAATAACAATATTCAACATAGACTTACAAAGATCTGAAACTTCCTATATTGAACTGCCTTAGCAAATTTTAATTTAAAATCCACATTTTATAATTCCTAATTATTTCACATAAATTCCTATATTAAATTCCTATATTAAATTCCTATATTTATGGCAAACTTTAAGTTGAATTCCATATTTCATAATTCCTAATAATTTCACAAAAACAGAGGTACAAAATCTATCGATCTTTATCGACCTAAATCAACTATCTAAATATTGTCATTTATTTGCATTAATGAATATCGACAGGAAACACACAAAGATAATATTCGAGGAATACGGTAATTACGTACATCCGATACAATCGTTATAATTCAACCTGGATTACATGATATTTAATTGCACACTCGAGTAGCTCGTTACAGATCAATAATAACAATATGATGCAATTGCACTCGATTTCGGCGAATATTAGCACAATTAATATTATCATGTTTTTTCTCGAGTGGTTTCATTACCGAAACAATGATTATTTTCTAAGCGCTGATGACGCAATCTCGACATATCTGCTACCAGAATTCAATCAGATTTTATTTGTCTTCCTCTTAAAGAACACGCTTTAGAAAATATCACATAATAATTCGATATCTTGCATGCACTTTTCCTTTGGCGAACGGTCAAGTTTGTTATCGCGAGTGAAAAAATATATTCTTACGGACTTCACGGAAAACGATGACTCGACTTGTACCGTAATCTTTGGGACGGGTTTCGATGTTTGTCCAGCGATACACGAGGTGCTAACTATCAGTGCACCTCGAAGCTGCAGGAATCGTTAACAGGTTTCTCTCACATTTGTGGTAAAAATTATTATAATTAATTATGTATAATTATTCTTCTTCGTGCGTATTAAATATAATACTATATACTACGTTCCATGAGATTTATAGGATATTATAGATTATAGATTAATTGTGATATAAAACAGTACAAGTTTATGATATAAAATATGAAATCAGATTTAATACACAGCCTATAATATCCTATCAGTAATATAAAATAATGGAGTATATTAATTATATTTAATTAGATCTAGAGAATCTAAACTGATGCATTGCCCCAAAAGTTTGGTTATATATATAATATATAATATAATAATAAAAGTAATATAATTATAGTGAAGAATCTCATGTTTTTCACATAATTTATGAAACGTCATTTCTTTTTTCATATCATAATTTTCTATTTGAAAAAATTAAATTCCCAACTTTCGATGCGAGAAAATGATCCACTCTCGAATTGATTACTTTCCGGTGCCCTTAATATATACAGTAAATTAGGTTACATATATAATATATAATATAATATTATAAGTAATAGAATTATGGTGAAGTAGTACAAGTTCTAAAACATACGATTTCAACGAAGCATGTAAGCGATAGACATCAATTAATTTTGCATATCTAAGTTAATGCATCATGCAGTTCTAAGTAAGTTCTAAATACAGACCTAAAATTGATTATTTTTCCTCATTCGTTCAGATCGTATATTTAAACACCTTTTGCATAAAACTGTAGTTGATACTCGCGGTTGATTGAATTATTTCTAACGCATTGATACTTGATATTATTCGACGTTCGATGTCCGCCATTAATGACATCACAGAGAGTCAGTGATTTCACTGGAAAAGAGTTACTCGTCAGGTAATTAGCGTTGGAAGCGACGTTTGAATTAAAAGCACGATGGAAGATGGACGTGGGCCTTAAAACGTGGGCCGAGTGTCACCCACGCATTCTGCCACGTCGATTAATTCATCCAACTGAAATTCCAGCGCGATCTTATCCGCCGAAAGATTCGATTAATATTCATAAATACATATTAAATATTATACGGATATCGCGGTATCTTGAATATCTATATACACCGGCGATAAGTGATAACTTGTAAAGTATGTTGAATATGTATTTTATATATATATAAAATACGTATTAAATACCGCATTAATATTTAATAATATATAGATAGATAGCCCCGATTCCAATATTACTAAAACTCGAATCAAATACATCTCTAATATTCGTCAATTTATCAATATTTTTAACGTTACGATAACGATGTAAAGTAATCTATGTATCATAGATCCCTTAAATCATTTCATTTTTAGACGTTCTGTAGACGTTACGAACGCGTATCGCGAGATATCGTGTAACACGGATTTCGGTATGGCGTTCAACGTGTTAATATAAATACTATACACATATAACCAGTGGGAAACCGAAATTCCACGTAAAGCTTGCGTCACGAGTGCCTTCCTTTCCGATCCCAACAGTGCATTCTTAAACACGTAAATTCCAGTAAAGTGTGTCACGGAGTCATTTAATGACCAATTATCAAGGTATCGTACGTTCCTCCGCGGATATCGATTTAATAAATAACATTCTATCCTGTCTGCAAATAATCCGTTATCGCGCGTTTCTCGTAAAAAAGCATGCTGGCGTGGTTTTTCGCAGTGCGATGTTTTCGTGCGATAATCTACGTCTTAATTCGCGTGACAGACAGATCACCCAGGAAGTAGTCATCGGAGCAATCATTTTTTTATCGGTCGAACCGGAACGGACGAATAGCAGACAGGTGATCGCCGATACGCGATCATTAATGACGAGCCATTGGCCTCTGTACGTACAGCTGCATCCCACGCAATAATTCGATGACTCACTTTTGGCACATGCATTTTTCGGTTTCCTTTTATTACACATTTCTTTAGTATGTGGTTATACTTTGTGATTTAATTTTATTTTTTAAGTGAACATGGAGATACGCGAGTTTTTATTGTACTGGAATTTACCTTTGTCTGTCGTCTTCGTTTTATTAGGGAAGTCGTCTTTATGTTTATAAAAGGAAGTTATTAAGTTTGTTATGATACTTGAATGTATATGTTATTTTCTTTTCTTTTTATTGTACGTGTCTTTCGATTCCGGTTATGTTTTGTTATTGTATGCCACTCTTGAAGTCATCTTGAAGATGAACATATTGGATTTTTCGTTCTTTATAATATTTGAATCTATCTTCATCCATCGTCTTCTTTTTATTACAACTTTCTTTCGTTTCTGGTTAGACTTTGTTATTGAATACTACTCTCATCATTATTAATTTATCATTTTTGAGTACTATAATATGTACATATCATTATAGAATATTCCACAGACTTTCAATATTTTCTGATCTCAGAAAATATGAAATATATCGTGCTTCGATCATTGAAAATTATTAATCACGAATAATCCAAGTAGATCTAATTGTATTAAAGTAAAATCCCAAGGAAAAGGATGATTTGAATCGATAGGAAGATTATTGATATAAACATGATTTATATATTTTTATATCGAGACCTTGGTAAAATGACCTTTATTTAATAATTTGCATATGCGTAACATATGCGTTACTCCATATTGTAGTATTGACAAAAACAGCTGCGATACCATGTGGCGTAGTATCTATCATTCATAACAAGAATCTGCGTAGATCCAGATTACGGTATTTTCCCGTTATCTATCAAAACGGAGACCTGCGCAAATTCAACATTAATTTCGTTGTTCTAAGAATTTGTCATCCAATATGTGTACATAATAATCCTTAACATGTCTTCATACAAATTATATTATTTCTCATTAATTTATTATACTACAAGGGGTACCAGAAAATATTAAATTATTTTTCACATACTTTATGAAACTACATTCATTTTTCCATATTAAACATTACTCTAATAGATAATCCCCATCGTTATCTATCATCTTTAAACGACGATCCTCCAATGCCATGATTCCCTTTTTGAAATAATCAAATTGTCATCTTTCGATGGGAAAAATTGTCCACTCCCGAATTAATTACTTTTCGGTGCCCCTGATATAATATAATGTAATATACTATAATATAAAGCAACATATAAGAATATACTACAATATACTTGAATATACTAGAATATACCACAAGTCAATGTACTGATATATTTATCGACAATTCACCATGAAGTCTGACCAATGACGCACAATATCTACTCACAAAATACCATAAACTCTGCGTAACCTTACAACTCGAGATACATCAAGTACTCGGCAGAAATATCGAGTTTATT
Organism: Nysson spinosus; assembly: GCA_910591585.2. NCBI lineage: Eukaryota > Metazoa > Arthropoda > Insecta > Hymenoptera > Crabronidae > Nysson > Nysson spinosus. The sequence continues at coordinate 11,950,491 of OU342832.1, forward strand.
AAACTTCCTCTGGTCCACATAAAAAAAATTAACGATGATACAATATCCGACGCGAGATCGAATCTCGAAATTTCACGGCGGACTTTCCGGTTGAACTCGAGTGACTTTCCGTAATCTCGACTAATTACAAATATGGCAGTCTGGCCACGAGATGATAGAAAACGAGGGTCACTTTGCGTCATCCACTCGAACGTACAACACTCGCCGCGCTTTTGCAGCTGGAAATGAATTCCGTTTCGTGATACACGCCGAAGAAAGTTGAAAAAGGAGCATCCGGTTGTGTGAAGAAGGACAGAGACAATGTTGAGAGTGCGAGGACACGTGTGTTGGAGTGAGATAGAACGAGCTTGGTAATGCGAGATATGTGTACGTACACATAATGCATCCCAGCTTGCATACTCTGTTACGATGCACGTTGCACGACCTTGCGAGCCACGCGCGAATAACGGCCTCTGTGCGGGTGCATCTTGTTCTCTCAGTTCCTCCACCTCCCTCCTCCCGCCCCGCGAAACCCGACCAGAGTCACTCTCCGTTGCATAGTTTACACTCGAGGAATTAAATCTTACAGCATCTTCCTGCATAATTAGTTCCCGCGCCACTGACGTTCTCTACTTCCTTGATCCGGTCGAGAGGATTAATACACTTGTTCTATGGTCGGTGATTGGAAGTAATTAATATTGAGTACTGAATAAGATCGAGTTGTCTGCGAGGTGAGATGTGGATGCGGTGTAATGGTTCGTGTTAATTAATATTATGTAAATATTGTGGGATTTATATCATAATATTGTCGATGATTATATATCTCGTACTTTATTTATATGCTTTATTGCCTAAAATATTAAAGTACACTTACAATCGTAATGCAATGTCTCAAGATAATCATTAAAATATGTCGACGAAAACCAAAGTAAAAATGAAAATAATATATGTAACTTATATGAGACGCACATTTTATTATTACGAAAAATATAAATCGAGAATTACTTACAGGTTGAAAGTATCGAATAAAGAAATATGCGCAAGTACCGATCGCAAGTAAATGCAATTAATTGCAATTATGTAAAACAGTTGCAGGGAAATAAAAATATTTTTTTGGCACGTGCTCGATAGATTCGTAGCGACGCCAGTATGCGGTTACAAGGCACGATAGTTATCGCAAGGTTATCGATGGTTATCACCGTTTATCATTTCTTTTCCTAGGCGATTCCGGCTTACCATTCACGAGTACGTTAACGATGCCGAGAATGATCTCCGCCACTAAATTAACTTAATAATTAAACCACCCACAGATAATGCTAATCGTTGCAATGGAGTGCGAGGTTAACGAGTGGTATCTTTAAAGCCGAAGCGTTTTTGATGAGAAGCCTTATCACTTCAGACAGATAGAGAACCGAGCTTCCACGAAATGACTCCTTAGTGATTATAATCGAATTAAAGACTATGTTTCCCGACATATTTGTATACTGAAATCATCGTGAATGTTCATGATGATTGGAGTACGAAATGTTGCATTTAATGACAAAAACAAGCTGTCGGGAGATTTATTAATTGCACTGATAATATACATAATAATAACTATTGAAAAATATATATTTAGTACGAAATATACTACTCTGAAAATTGCCTGAAAAGTATGAAAAAAATTAATACAATATTTGGGGACGATTTTATGAAAAATATTACAGTAAAAATATCGCAGTGTTTAAGGAAAATGAACAACGAAATGAAACATTACCTCGTAAGTTATATTTTACAAATAATAATATAAACCTTAACATTAACAATTTCACATTGTGCTGGAATTAATTAATAAAAATGGGATAGAATTGTGGTGTTGTGTTAATGAAATAATACAACGCTAATATTCGATTACACTATAAAAAGAATACTAATGATATTAGCAAATAAATAATAGGTACAACACCAGTTATACGATCGAAATTGGCAACAATGCGAAATGATAATGGTATCATTATTTACCTTCGTCATTATTGACGCATTTTAATGTGTCATCGACATAATCCTCGAAACCTTTTGTTACTTCTGGCCGTCCGACGTAGAAAAGGTACGCGTATAGTCAGACAGTCTGATCACTGATCGCGTTATCTTACCGGAAAATAATTTATCCGCGGATAAGCATCGAGTGTAAGTAGACATTGTATATTTGATCCGTTATCGAGTCACTTGGAATTATCAGTGTCACTTAATTATCTGTGGAAATTGACAATCCGTTTTCGTGCACTTTTCATTTACCGATGATTTTGATGTATTCTTAATTACGATTGGTTTAAAAAATTATCAATTTTGTCGGACGAAGAAAATATAAATTTTCTCAGTTAGATAAACTATCAGTTTTGTGACTTAAAAATATTATCGATAATGTCAGTTAGAAAAATTATCAAGCTTGCTAGATAAATAATGAAATTTTTTAAGTATCGGAAATTATCGATTTTGTTATATTGAAAAGTTATTATTGATTTTGGCATGTAGATGAATTAACAATTTTATTAGTTAGATAAATCATCACTTTTCTCACTTAGAAAAATTGTCGATTTTTTCAGTTAGAAAAATCATCAATTTTATGAGTTACAAAAGTTATTAATTTCGCGAAGAGATTCTGATATATTATTAAGAATATCATAAGACAGTTTGGAATCTTCATTTTTAAGGTTCCGTGCATTTTATGTATATTTATGATAATATGAAAATATAGATATATTTATCATGTATCATAAAGTATCTTGTATCAACCACCAGTTTCTGGATTGGATAGAAACAACGTGATCGCTGATCATTTATTATCTGAAGTAATTTGAATATCTGAACTCCTTGAACCCGGCCGGATGCTAAAAATATTCAGGCAAATGTCGCGTGTGATTCTCAACGTGGCGTGACAATTTTGATTTTGATGAATTACACTTTTCAATCGATATCCTTTAATTCCTTCGACGCACCAAAAAAATGAAGATAATCCGTGCAAGTAGATTATCGGCTCACGTGATTTGAATATTTCTGAATTTCTTGAGGCATTATACGATAAGTAAATTCTAAGTATTATTATCTATTAAATATACCACTAAATGTTTTAATACATTTCTAATAAATTTGACTATATAATAATATAACTAACCAATCAATTAATCTTCTTTTAAAATCATGCTGATTTTTATTGGTACATAGTGCAATTATATGACGTCCTGCTTTATTATTATTACAATCATCATAGACTTACATTTTACCTCAAACATATTATTAATAAAAACCTTCATATCTCTAATTTATAAAAATCGATTACATATTATATTATTTTATATACATACAATATACATATATACACGGCTAGTTTCTGTCTTTACGAATTAATTGGTAAGAATATTAAATAAGAGACTTTACCGGCCAAAGATTTACTTACTTAAAACGCACAATTCAAAACAAAAATTCATAACATAAATAAAACCTTTAATTTATGGAATAACTGAACGTTCATCTATTAAAGTATCAAGCAGATCTTAAGTAGCTGGCCGCCACTGTATGTCTCCAAATATTCGAAATCGAGTAATAAATGATCGGAACACTTACACGATAAGTGAGAGCACGCGAGTTCTCTTATCGTTTATATTTCTCTCTCGTTATCTTGCATGCGAGTCTCTCTTTCTCTAAAGTCGGATCTACTTATGTCTACGCAGTTCATTATTAAAATTCATGCCTCCGATACGTGATCGGAAAAATCACTCCTCCTTGGATTCTCGGAGATCATAGAATCGCCATTTTCCTCGGGAATTCCTAGTACCTTCCGGAAACTCGATGTTCCTTCTCGGGAAGGATATACTTACGACGAACAGAGGATGATGACAGGATAAATATAACGTATATTTGGTAACACTGGTTTGGAATATTTTTTCGTAATTTTGCCGAGGATATACTAAGTTTTATGTACAAAATATGTGTGAAAGAAGTCAATGTTGTTGCGGTAGAAAATATAAGAATTATTGTATAAAGATGTAACTTTATTATCGGTAGATGAACGGAACAGTTCTTTACAGAATTACATCTATAATAATAATTAATGTTGTACTTTCCTAAAATCAACCAAATATTGGTTTGAGTCATAATTAAGTTCCGTTTTTAAAATAAAGTGTAATATATTCGTCAATGAAATGAATTACAATGGACATTAATCTAATATATTCGCATTATTAATAACTTCTGGCCATTTTTAGAACTTTTTTAGAACTTTGGCGGCTTTCAACTAAAAAACTCATGGACTAACGGAACTTATTTATGATTCAATCCAATACATCATTCACATCGATATAAATATATAATTGCAATAACAAAATAAACAAATAAACGCTTAACGATCAACAATTTGTTGATAATAATCATATCAATGAAAACTGAAACAACATATAGTGTAAGTGTGATGACTTTTAATAGTTAATATTGAGTTATCCGGAAAGTCCATGCCGATTTTCATTAGTTTTTGGCAAAAACCTACAAAGTTCTGGGAAGATTAAATCTTTGAGTTCATGAAAAATGGAGAAAGTTTGTGGAACAAAACGGTGTGTACATAATTGACGAAATATATATGAACATATAAAAATGTTGGTTTTGAATTTTCCTTAAAAATCGGCATGAACTTCCCGGGCAATCAAATATGTTTAGAATTGAAGAACGCGATCCTTATCAGGTAGATAATGAATTAGAACGTGAATGGAACCCGTAAACCAGTCTCGAAAGTTTCCTGCTTGTCCTATCCGCGTGTTCGCCATATTGGTGTTCTTCTCCTACGCTTCTTCGTATCTGGTTGACCCACTTCCACGGCCCTACGTCGAGAACTAACGAGAGTTAGGGAAAGGATTCGTCGGAAGACCAAACCGAAGTTAATCGTTGGCTCCTAACATTTTCTAAGCACTGAAATAGAAAAATAATCTTGGAGTGACTAAGTGTGATTGTCCTTTGAGATTCTGATTATTTTGATTATTATTATTAGTGTAATTGGATGGTAAAATAAGGGGATTATTGATATCATCGATGATATGTCTTACGCTGTAATTTAAGGAACTATTCTAGGAAGTATTACACGTTAATTTAAGAAACCATCGAAAAAGTAATATTCCGATTTTCCTAATACTAATTTTTCTAACATTTTTCGAACATTAACTAGCTCCATAAGTATCAAATAAAATAATGAGATATCTCATTAAAATAACTCACACTCCGAATAATTAATCACCGAACAATTCTCCCACCAGTACTATAATCAAAGTAATTAAAGAAGACTTAAAAACCCCGAACTTAAACAATCTCTATTTACCTCGAGTACTACGATTATTCTAGTTAGTGAGTATTCACTGTGCATCGAACTCCAACAGTGGAATTTCAGGGTTTATTCAAGACTTACCAAAGATTGTAATTCACCAGGGGACTGGTTACTTTGATTTGACTTAACTCGGTGAGTCGAAGTATTGTTTTCCCTACACATTTACGGTACCTTGTGACACCCACGATAGGATTGTTTGCCGATCAAATAAGACGAATAACCTAAATACGGAGCGAGCCAAGCGGAGTTAAGTCTCCAAGGTCGGTTAGTGTATATTCGTGTTTTTAAATCATTCTCGTTATTTAAATGCCTCGTGTTAATCGTGTCAGATTCCGCTGAGTTAGATGTATATCCACCTTCTGTCAATTAATACCATCAAACCACGGCCGAACGACTTTAAACATTCGCCAAAATAATAATAATTATTTACCGTCGTTCTTGTTACAGCGTGTCGTGCATTCTTCTTCGTGTGACTCACGCTAATGCCATTTATAATTCAAGGCCAATTTTATAACCGCGTCGGGTTAAAGGTTAATTAATGTCGGCTAATAGAACGGACACAAAATATATCCACAGGTGGGAATATTTGGATAATAAAACCCGGGGGAAGGGTTCCATAGTGAATCCTAGTTTGGAGAGAAAACCTTCGCGTTCGTCCTAATGATTTTTCATTGTACCAACGTGACCGGAAGTTCTTGTTGGAGAACCAATAGTGGAACGCTATGTGGTTTGCATTAGTATTCCTTAGACACTTAACCAGCATGAAAAGTGTATATGGTGCGAGTGTGTTTGTATAATAGATAGTTATATGTATAAAGTGTGTATAAAAAAGTATTCGTACAGCAGCGAACCTTATTTCCGTCTGAAACAAAATATGAATATGTTCATAAAAAATACGGACAAATAATATTCTTTTTTATGGAACTCCTTGTGAAGATCTGTAAGAACATTGATATATCACTTCTTTGTTAAAATGTTTTAAATAATCAAGGGGTTTATTACGATGTTTTTATTATCGTGATAATAATAAAGCAAGGCCTCATATAATTGCACTGTGTACGAATAAAATATTCAGCACGATTTTAAGAGGAGATTAATTGCACAGATAAATCGTGTTCAACAGGTACTTTTTTTAGTGCGCATGTTATAAATAAGTAGATATATTTGTGTGTTAGTGATCTGGGTGGTCACGTGACCCGGGAAGCTCGAAGTCACTTGATCCCTGATCCCTCGATACGGGCTTCCTTGCATACGAAAAAGGAGTCGACATTATAACTCGGTCGACTGCTTTTTAACAAGCCGCGGTTGCGTTGATTTCTTTGAAACCATAAAACGCACACCTGCCACCTTTTCAAACTTTATCCCGTCTCTGTAACGTGTCAAAGTATCTCCTTTGGCAGCACGTCCGAGTCGAAAGATGATCTTTATTTATCGTGATCATCGATTATTTCACGGTTCCTTTAATACGATACATTGAAAGACTTAAAAGTGCAACCCGTAAGTGTGATAAGGGAAGCTGATATGTTTTGTAGTATTTTAAATTATGGCGGTTTTGTGTAATGAGAGGGAACAATGCTTTTTAGGGTCGCAGAATTGAATTAACTGTGGTTTGTGCAAAGTGAAATTATTGTTGGTTCAATAATTAATATTTCAAATTATCGTTGACGTAATATTTAAGGTTTAAAATTACTGTTGGACCAATAATTAATATTTAAAATTATCGTTGGTCCAACAATTAAAGTTCGAAATCACTATTAGCTCAATAATTAATATTTATAATTATCGTTGCTCTAAAAATTAAGGTTTAAAATCACTATTGGCCCAATAATTAATATTCCAAAATATCGTTGGTCCAAGAATTAAGGTTTGAAATGATTGTCGGTGCAATAATTAAAATTTCCCGCCTAATTGAAGTATATCAATTACATCAAGATTATAATCAGTATAATATACCTCAAAGACAAAAGACACCCCTCCGCGTACAATACAGAAAAGAGAACGTAGATCTTGGAGGAGTTAGGAGAGGAAGAAAGGATGATCCAGGCCACTGAAAATGGAAAGTGAGTGCCACCATGTTTAGCAGTAGGTAGAACTTCTCGGTTGTCATTATGCAATAATTATTATGATCGCGTCGTCGCCGACATCGTCGTCATTATCGCGAGTCGATTGTAGGCCTGCCAACACTCCGCTCCGCTCTATCGTAATCCAACTTTATCCTTTTGATTATAAATAATTGCGCGTGCAATTCGCGTGCAATTCGCGCGCGATTATCGTCGCCGTAATTCTCGAATTACCGATGGAGATCGTATCTTTGCGTTCCTTTTCCCGATCCCAGTATTTCGATCTTATTTCGATCTCATATCGCTCCGGTTTCGCGCGGAATTCAGTTACATCGGGCGCGTAACTTATCATTAACCCTCTGTAATGTAATGTAACATTAAAGTTATGTACTCATCTACCTATATCTTTCGTCTCGTCTCACTTTTTCGATGTAATAATAATTACAAAAATATGTTCAACAATTGTCTGCTTTTATGGCGTTTCTGTTATAATTTTCTTCCTACTTTTATGTAATATAGCTTCGTCAGATTATCGTTTTATTCGTTATACATTATATGATCTTTTTTTCGACACAAACAAATTGGTTTACAGATGATTTAAATAAGGCATGTCGATACAAATGATGCACTATGAATATCGTGAATTAGCACTAATATTCATTGCTGTTAATTAAATATATTACACACATTATGGCAAATACTTGCAAAACCAGTCTTCGATTATGCCTCTTCTTACCATTTTATAACTTATTTCGCGTGGTACGATTTTTTTAAGTCACCAAAAAATTGGGTTTTAGTGTGTTGAGATATCGGAGGCGTCGCGACTCATTTTACGTGGCGATCGGAAGTCGTTTTTCGGTATCGAAACTCATCGACGTAAATGCACCGAAAGAAATGTGTCGACGTAAATGCATCTACGTAAACGCATCGCAATAAATGCATCGACGTAAATGCATCGCGATTTTTCTGTGGGACGTTCGATGATCGGGAAAATGGAACGACCGCTATTTGCTGACGAGTCGCAGGGCTAAGGAAAAAAAGTGGCACGGACGTTTCTAAGGCTGGTGAATGAACAGCTTGGAACAAAGAACCCCATCGTGCCATCGGCGTGACTTGCTTCGAGTTAACAGGAACATCTGGAACTCTCGAAGGATGAGACTCACTCGTGTCCTTGCTCCTGGAATCCAGGAAGTCTTTATTCTCCGAGGTTTCGCATTTCTCGAGAAATTAATATCGGTGCTTTTCATATGTACATATATGCATACACCGGTCCCTTATTTTAATAGTTCATAGAACATAATTGATATATTTCTAATAATTTATCTGACGTTTGAAAGAAGGATATCGAATTGTATTATTATTTATTATAAACTACTAAAAGGATTCTACCACATATAATGGATCCTGACATAAGCTGTATTATTAATATTCGTATGTTATTAATATTAATATTGTAATATTATCGTGTCTTATTAAAATATAATTCATGGAAGTTGATTATAATCGTCATATAATTGCAATACTATACTATAACATATGATTTTCAAGGTTAACGATTGATTAGAAAACAGCCCTGACTATAAAAGTAATGATTTCGACATTTTAAAGAGCGGGTACTAAATAATATTATTATTTATCATAAATTATGAAAAATATTCCGCCGCATGTAATGGAAGTTGTATTATTTGTAGTTGCATTATTGTAATGGAACACATGCCGAATTACTAATATTCATACGTTATTAATATTAATACTTTATTAATATAAAATCCATAAGATTTGATTATCTATACTGCTATGATTGCTATTCTATAACATATGATTTTTGATACGATTGGTTAGAAGAGAGCATGGCGTTTAAAAAAAGTGATTACATAGAGCGCAAAGCAATGAGGAAGAACAAATGCTTAGTTGTACGGTGATTGGAAGTTCGATGAACTACGACATAGCACGCGATCGTTTCTATGGACGGTTCAGGATTTTGCCGAGTCGACGAATTAATCCTTTGTTTGACGCACGAAATCGCGGACTTGCGAAAGACTAAAAGGATACGGCAGTACGAAGCACCTTTAGAATTTATTACTTCGCCGGCCAACGGTTATCTACTCGTTAGTGGTTTCTATCAAAGCGTGAAAACTACACCGTCACTGATCGGACGTGCATTTTTATGTACTTTCAACATTTTCCACTCCCGGTGCTCGCGAATTCGCTTTTTTTTTTTTGCTAACCGCGAAGCGGAAATATCGTAATAAATGGAAATGAAAGATGTTAGGTATACCTTGCAAAATAACTCGGTTCAAAAGTAGCAGTTGATTATTCAACGAGACAGACAAATTGTTTTTTTAATTAAAATAAACATTTTAATAATAAAAATGTACGACGTATGTAGATAGAATTAATATAATTTGAAACGCTTTTTATAATTAAAATTATGTATGTATTTTTGTATATTTATAGTCTTATATTAGCATATGTTGTAGTGAAGAATAAAATTATTCTTCGATCAAATTTGAGCGGTATAAAAAATAAACAAAAATTTCTTGCTTTACGAAGTTATCGTAATTTGTATACGATGTGTGGAGAATTAAAATTATTCTCTTTCTTTATTTATTTGTTATGACACTCTACATTTTTGTGGAGAATAATTATAATCTTTAATAAAACATATACTCATATAAGACTATATGTATATACACAAATATATTATTTTCATTATGCATTGTTATTTAATTATATGTAAAAATATGAGGCATAAAAATCACTGATTAATGCATTTATTTCATTCGCTTATGTAATTAAAATTTATGCCTCCAATATTGATTTATGTTTCAATGACTTTATTATCATAATTGAATTGTAATCACGATTGCATTAAACGCAATAAAACATCAATTTTACGGTCGCGTAATCAAATCGGAAGAACGTATTCAAATGTTAAAATTAACGAAGGCACATTCGATGTTAAGTAGTTAGAGTTGAGTCCGGCACACATAACTCATCCCATAATTCGTCCCTTCTCTTGAACCGTGTTACGCGGGGTCAGTACCACCGCAGATTATGCAGTTATGACATACTTGAAACGACATTGAACTACGACCCATCCGAGTGACCCTACTTTTACCGATCCATCATCGTCAATGATTTCGATCCTTTGGAATCAAAAATAATTTGCTTTACTTTAGTGTTTGTATTTTAACCTGGCACACCATAATCACTTAATTTTTATTTCATAGGTAATACTATATATAATATTATAAATATGTCGCTCGAAATATCAATTTCAAATATCTCCTACTTTTCACCATATATTATTTAATATTACAAATTTTCAGACCTCGAAGTATGATAATTGTGCCTTCATTAAAACTGTCTTATAATAATTGCGAGTCTAACAATATTGCCTTATATTAATTGTTCCTCCAATAATATTGCCATACAATAATGACGCCTTAAATAACACTGCCCTACAGTAATTAAGCCTTAAATAACATCGCCTTAAGAACAATTACGACTTCCATCATTTTGCCTTATAATAATACTAATAATAATAATCGAACCATCCCCAATCTCTTCGTATCACATCCCCCCATGAACCACCAACAAACTTAATACCAGAACTACCGAACATATACTCAGATATGCTTACACATTTAATTCCATCAATAAATTCAATTATTCGCGTTATGTATATAAAACAAGAGTACATAAAATCCTCAAACAATGCTCCGCCGTGTATTCGAATAATTTTATTAAAAATGTCAGACAATTCATTTCGAGCCCTTTGGTAGTTCCAGTGTTAAGCTCCTCATCCACTGCCCCTTCTTCGTCAAATGAATTATCCCTTCGTTAATCGCTATTCGGCGAGCAGCGCATGCGTGTCCCGCCGGTGTTCTTTTGTAAACCGTTCGGCGCGATACGGTGCGCGAAAGTTCTGTCGAAACGGGGGCCTTAGTCATCGTCCTTTTCCGGAGGATATAGGTGTACACATATGTATGCACATCTATACGTAGCGTATATATATATTCGATAGTACTAATCCGCGGTTCTAAGCCGGCGCGAGTAGCTTTTGCTTTCTTGCAGCGCAGTGACCTGATTCCTTGCGTGCAACGGTAAGAGTGTTTCCAGAGAGGAAAGGAAGGAGAGGAGAGGGGTGGAGGGACGATGGAAAGAGAGAGTGGTGAAGCAAAGGAAAGTGAGACGGAACGATTGGTAAGAGAAAGAGCAACCAAGGGGTTGAGGAGAGGGGACGAGAGCGCCTCGTGACACGTAATACCCGTCACGGTAATAGCGCTACGATATTATAGCACCGCTAATGTCATTCATTTGTGATTTAATGGGAGAACTCTCGAACCGCAACTCATGCCAGGACAACGACTGTGCACCACTATCTACCGAATCGGAAGAAAATACATAAATCCACGGAACCGATCGTGTATTTTATAGATAAGCCTGATAATCAGGAGCTTTACATCGCGCGGGTTCCGCCGGAGCCTTGTGGTATGAGTATGCATTATGGTTTTGTTCGAGTTTAATGTGTAGAGGGACATGTCCAGTAACGTGGAACTTCGGGAAAAATAGGAATTTATGTATATTGGAATTGTAAGTGATCTGGTTTAATCACGTTGATAATGTTGTCGGAGAATATTTGAATCAATTTTATATGCTTTTATGAATCCTTTATAACTCAATTTTTTCGTGCCTGAAAGAAATTCGAATATGGCAGTAGATATTACTTCATATTAAAACAGAAATGTTTAAACAAGTTTTTATAACCTTTTAATTAAACGTATCCGAGGTCGAGAATATTGCTTTATATATTCCTAATTTAATATGAGGATTATAGAAACATGTCTTCATGCTTATTTTTATTAATTATTAAGTAAAGATACCAGGCTAGTTTTATAGAAAAACACACGAGTAACAGTTAAAGGGTCCAGTATAACATGAATTAGTTAAACATATTCATTATTACGTTCAATAATCACGTTTACTCTTGATCCACATTAATTCCGCTGCCATAGATCACGAAGGCAATGAATGTCCAATCATAAAGCTATTTTTCAGCCGGACGTTTCACGGAGTTTTTCTGCATCCACAGAAGGTGGATGGAATTCCATGGGCATTCAATGTGTTGTTTAACACATGTTAGAACAGTCAGTGTAGGGATTCGTTGGTCCATTCGGTGGAACAGCATCAGTCCAGTAGCCGGCCAGTTTGTATCTCTGCTCTCTTCAATGTAGGTTATCCCGGTTATGCTAGTTACGACGGTGCTCTTAGAATTTAGGTTGACCATATGGCGAACGGAATCGTCGCGTTTCTTTCACAGCCGGTTATTAATATCGTGCGACCCACCGTTACAGAATGGTTCGTCTAATCGTATGTCGCTTGCCAATCGAAACGATCGATTATCGATCGAAGTGATCATATGAAATTGCTAAAGATCTTTTCGATATTAGGTGGTTGTTTATCAGTATCTGCGGAAATCTGGGAGAGGATGATGGTTGCGATCGGATTACCGGTAGAATGATGTGTATAATTTGTGAGAGAGGTCCTATACAATATAGAAATATAGAAATATAGAAATATAGAAATATAGAAATATAGAAATATAGAAATATAGAAATATAGAAATATAGAAATATAGAAATATAGAAATATAGAAATATAGAAATATAGAAATATAGAAATATAGAAATATAGAAATATAGAAATATAGAAATATAGAAATATAGAAATATAGAAATATAGAAATATAGAAATATAGAAATATAGAAATATAGAAATACTGAGATACTGAGATATAGAAATACAGAGATATAGAAATACAGAGATATAGAAATATAACGATATAGAAATACAGAGATATAGAAATATAGAGATATGGAAATATAAAGATATAGAAATATAACGGTACAGAAATTCAGAGATATAGAAATATAGCGTTATAGAAATATAGACATATAGTCTCTCGCGAACATATAGAACCGATGGTTATATACGGTTATACATAAGATTTATTCGTACGGCACTAAAGTGGTGTGCGTCCACGCACCCACGCAGCCACGAGGAAGCGGAGACTTTATTTTTACCGCGGTTCTTCCGTACCACCAAACGGCTCACCCACTCGATCGATGGACCCCTACGGTAAAGATGATGGCATCTTTACAAGTACAAATTACAATTCCATGCCACGATAAACGGTGCTTTTTATCTTCCTTCTTCTCCATACATGTACCGAATACATACACGTAAGAATGCACGGACCTAGATATCGGGAGTAGAAATAGATAAGGGAACTATGAGGAAGATAAGAGACAGGAGACAATTCTACCTTTGGGTTCAGGAAAGAAAGCACTCGTAACATGAGTGTCACGTGGAATTCCGAACTCTCATTAATTACATATTGTAGATATTATATGTTATAAATGACCTAGGTATATTATTTATACATTAATTATTTAATATTATAGGGAACCTCCTAATCAAAGAATTGCGACTTATCTCGAAGATTACACATTAAAGGAAAATTATCCTTGAGGCATGTTACGGTTTTAATATGACGATGCAGGCACGGAATATGGGTCGCACGCTAGAGCACTTTTTTATATATGCCGATGCACGGCCGAGTAACGTACCGTCTTCGAGCACACACGTTATGCATCCAACGCGTTATGAATGTTTCAATTCCCATTCCATATTCGAACCGCTGCAAATCACATGAGACGAACTATTGGATTGGCCAAAAAGTTCGTGCCGTTTTTTATCATATTAACCTTCTATAGCGCCATATAACTCGGAAGTTACATACTCGTCTATCCATATCTTTTATATTCTTTCATTTTTTCGTTGCAATAACCCCACAATAAAAGAAGTAAAGGACAGTTGAACTGCCGAGGAAGAAATCATTAAGAAATTGTTAAATAATACTTATATGAAGTGATACGAAGAAACAACAAATATTTTTTAACGAAACAGAATGCAACAAATATTAATTATTTGAGCATTGCCCCCCAAAAAATTCGAAAGGCCCCCCGGTGGGGCGTGCGGCCCACGTTGGGAAAACCGCTGTAGAGGGTTAAACAGCTGGAGTGATAAGGGTTCAATCTCTAAAATAGAAGATGGATCCATGTTCTCATAGCAGCGATACTCGCTGATTTTCATTCCCGCGGAGTTCCGCACGTACGTCTACGAAGCCGTTACGGCCGGCATAACAATGCATGACGTAACACTGGGGTCGAATCCTCCTTACCTCCTCCGTGCAACGATGTTACAGGAAAGTGAAACTCTCGGAAACCAGGTCACACCCACATCGTGCTCGCAGCACTGAACCGCGATGCCGATCTACGAGACTCCCCGTTTCAAACCCGGCCCCGGATACTTTTCAATCTTACTCACTAGACCCCGGAGAACACGGAACAAGACAGAGACCCCGTTGTCGGAATATGAATAAAATCCAGGTTCCCAAACCACTGGTATCACGGTACTTTTTATAGCTCTTTAATTGGTGTTCTTAATTATGTATTTTATGCGGAATTTAAGTCTCTAAGCTGTGAAAGGGACAAAGTTGGCACGGGAATAAAACCGAATGATAATTAATTCAGCCACTGAGTAGTAATGGAAGGTTCTGAGAAGATGGCACATGTTGCCTTTAGGTGGCCTTGTTTCCAGAACTCAATAGTAGTGGATTCTTACTTATTGGATTAAATGCCATTTGGTTTTAATTATGGTGATGTTATTTTTGGATATTCTGGAAGTAGGTTAAATAGTGATTAATAGTGTTATTAATGATATTAAATTGTGTGATAGAATTTGTTCTTAGGTATCTCTAATTATAACTGAATTTGGATGGATGTCATTTAATTATGTTTTCTTTATAGTTTAAGCGTGTTTGTAGGAATTAAATAAGGAGTTTTGACTAGGTTTTCAAGTTGTTTAGAAATATTTTCGAAGAAGTTGTTTACTTTCTACGCGGGTAAAGGGAGAAGTTTAACTTTGGGAAATAATTGAACGCGGGCTTCCCCTTTAAAGAGACTTCAATGCAGACTAGAATAGAAGGTGTCGTATATCGATATAATTCTTCCACACTTTCTATATTCAACGGCGCTCAACAACAACACAAACATCATCGAACCTGAAGTCATCGCCAGAAACGCGAATACTTTATATCAGGATGTTAAACGAATTTCTAATTTCAAATGCCAAGAGTCAGAAAAAAATCGCGAACAAGGACTCGCACTCAATGAATCATCCCACTTATATTTATAAATATATAAACACTCAAAACAAATAGTTACCTGCAATATTACAGAAAATATTCATAAACCTTCCTAAAATTAGTTACCTTCGACAATTTAATTATCTATGTTACCAAATTAAGGATATAAAAGAAGGAAGACGGAGGAAGACGGAGCAAAATGGAAAAAGAAGGTGGAAGAAATATAAACAAGGAGGAAAATAAGGGAAAAAGGAGGAAGATGGAGAAAGATAAAGGAAGATGTTGGGAGAAGGGAAAGGAAACGGGCCGCGGGCACGAAAGCGTGGGTGCGGAATCGGTGTTGGCAGAGGTGGCCCTAACCCATATACCGTTCGAGCAAGAATAGAGACCAAACGGATAATAGGAACGATGATAATAATAATTCCACTACCAACAACTTTTCTCTCATTAGGTTGGTACTATCGCGATCCTACGATCTCGAGAATCTCGTAGGAAAGTGGACCTATGTGTATCGGATAAAAATCTAGGACAATAGAATTATTATTCTAACCATTAGCCTTCTTATCTTTTATCAGGATGATGATATCAAAATACAGTGATTTTATCGCTCGTAGGATCTAATTGTATGTGATCTTATTTAGGGAAGTGGAAGTTTAGTTGCACTTTTATCTGGGTTTCTAATAATATTATAAATGAAAGTGTTTTGTGCGCCCGTGATACAAGTTGCTGTTATCAAGATGTGTTTATATATATATAAATAGTATAAATAATATTATATATATATCACAACTGACGGATCATTAATCGAAGTAAGTCGTACGTGATATTTCTTCCTGGAAGCGGATACTCGGCATACTTTGAACGCCTTCGTATCGCAGGCACTTCGACGTGTTCTTACATAGTCAGACTTAATCGAAATCAACGCTCGAAAAGCACCGTTTTCACAGGATTTCGAGCAGCAAAGTTAGAAAAGGTTGGCAGAGCCTCGGTCTAAAACTAGCGACGCTCGCGACACGTGCACGTAGACATCCAGGCGTCAAAACTTAGCGCATTATGTCACAGTTTTAATGCAGCATCGAGCTGCAATGCCACATCAGCACTCAGAAGCGTTTAGTCTCCTTCCGTTCTCCATGTTGTATGCTCTATATTCTATCCTCTATTCTATATTTTATATTTTATATTTTATATTCTATATTCTATATTCTATATTCTATATTCTATATTCTATATTCTATATTCTATATTCTATATTCTATATTCTATATTCTATATTCTATATTCTATATTCTATATTCTATATTCTATATTCTATATTCTATATTCTATATTCTATATTCTATATTCTATATTCTATATTCTATATTCTATATTCTATATTCTATATTCTATATTCTATATTCTATATTCTATATTCTATATTCTATATTCTATATTTCATACTTCACGTTACAATCAAACTTCATTCATCTCAAACCACCCCAAGAATCAACGACGGAATCATCAAATACGGTTTCCCTGGCCGAGCCGTATTTCACTTTTCAAAGATCGAATTACGATTATATAATATTTTCGAGATAATTAAATTACAGATCCACTTGTAGCACGTGTGTCAATATTACTTTAGCCTCGTAAACTAACGGATTTCGGGTCCGAGTAATAACTCGACGTACGAAGAGTCTCATTATTAAATCGTTCTTTGTCGAAGTCGTATCGAAGTCGTATTGAATAAACCCTGTGTTATACGAGGAACGCCACAATATCCAATATCCAAATCGCGTTGTGCGAGGGTTACCTGTATATCTTAAGGTTTGAGGCAAGTCGATGTTAGTTAATGACATAGTAACTAATTACGTGCCAAGCCAACCACAATGCTCAGTTTCAATCCTGATCCTCGATTCCAAGAAACGCGGGTTAAATGCATAAAAATGATAATCTTTAGTAAACATTCATTTCGGTAATTACACCGTGCTTCGTGGAGGGATAAGAATAATTGATTCTGACGTAAGGGCACGATCACGAAAATTGCCGATACACTCCGAAGAAGCCAGAGATTAGTTATTATTTTAGTACACTTAATCGAACCAGTTCGTATCGAACGTTATGCCTCGGTTTTTGCTACGGCATTTTTGAGCGCAGAGCGTTCTAAATATTTTGAACCTTCACGAAGTGAAACGTGTTGGTTTCGTGTGGAAAGTTTTTGGGAAAAGCGACCTTGTCCGCTATGCCGGTATACTTTTGTCTATCGTCGATTTATCGGGGCCAAATTTAGAACGCGGATCGTCACTTTCACTCGATCGATAAGATCCCAGGCGCAAAATGTTCCTCGACCCTGAGGCGAACTTTTTACTGGCGAGAACGGCTTTCGAAAATTAATGCCCCGGAATACGGGACCGAGTACGTCGCAACCTCGTTCATGCAACCTATTTTAATTAGATTTGTTAACTAATCTAGTTTTTTATTAATTATTACAGGGTGGCCACTGCTTGTTTCGTCGGAACGTCCGCAATCAAAGAAGATAAGAGAACGAAGGGCCATCGTCGAAATATGTTATTTATAAGTGTTTATTTATTGCATATATTTATATATTCATATTTGTTTAAACATTGTTGTAGCTCGGGAAATTTACATTTACAATAAATAATTTTATTACGAATATATTGTGTTATATTTTATAATTCCTCGACGTACCTATTATCATATTCTCCTGATACACTTTCCCAATTTTGCGGCAAGAAATTTCCACGAATGGGTGGCAAAAAGGCGGGTAATGGGTGGGAAAAGGGTGGGCAATGGGCGGGCAATTCCAAGAAATGACGTCAAATTCCGAGAATTGTGCGAATCGAATACCTCCTCGCACATCATGTTCTCCTGATACATTTCCTCGATTTTACGGCAAAATTTCTGAAATTCTGAAGAACTTTCCGATTCCAAGAAATGACGTCAAATTCCAGGAATTGTGCGAATCGAATACCTCCTCGCACATCATGTTCTCCTGATACATTTTCTCGATTTTACGGCAAAATTTCTGAAATTCTGAAGAACTTTCCGATTCCAAGAAATGACGTCAAATTCCAGGAATTGTGCGAATCGAATACCTCCTCGCACATCATGTTCTCCTGATACATTTCCTCGATTTTTCGGCAAAATTTCAGCATTTCGGAAGAACTTTCCGGTTCCAAGAAATGACGTCAAATTCCAGGAATTGTGCGAATCGAATACCTCCTCGCACATCATGTTCTCCTGATATATTTCCTCGATTTTTCGGCAAAATTTCAGAACTTCTGAAAAACTTTCCGATTCCAAGAAATGACGTCAAATTCCAGGAATTGTGCGAATCGAATACCTCCTCGCACATCATGTTCTCCTGATACATTTCCTCGATTTTTCGGCAAAATTTCAGAACTTCTGAAAAACTTTCCGATTCCAAGAAATGACGTCAAATTCCAGGAATTCTGCGAATCGAATACCTCCTCGCACATCATGTTCTCCTGATACATTTCCTCGAATTTACGGCAAAATTTCCGAAATTGCACACCCAAAAATATGAGGATTTCACTTTTCATTTGAATGGCGCCGGCCAGTCGCCACCACCGTTATTCGTAACGGTTCTCGGTCGCCAACGGATTTTTGATGTTTAACGGAATGGCGACTCTCGGTCGCCATTTAAATGAAAACTGAATAACGGGAAATGCTTGGAACTCAAAATTTGGCCCGAAAACGCCCAAAAATATGAGGATTTCACTTTTCTTTTGAATGGCGCCGGCCAGTCGCCACGAACGTTATTCGTAACGGTTCTCGGTCGCTAACGGATTTTTGATGTTTAACGGAATGGCGACTCTCGGTCGCCATTTAAATGAAAACTGAATAACGGGAAATGCTTGGAATTCAAAATTTGGCCCGAAAACCCCCCAAAATATGAGGATTTCACTTTTCTTTTGAATGGCGCCGGCCAGTCGCCACGAACGTTATTCGTAACGGTTTTCGGTCGCCAACGGATTTTTTATGTTTAACGGAATGGCGACTCTCGGTCGCCATTTAAATGAAAACTGAATAACGGGAAATGCTTGGAACTCAAAATTTGGCCCGAAAACGCCCAAAAATATGAGGATTTCACTTTTCTTTTGAATGGCGCCGGCCAGTCGCCACGAACGTTATTCGTAACGGTTCTCGGTCGCTAACGGATTTTTGATGTTTATCGGAATGGCGACTCTCGGTCGCCATTTAAATGAAAACTGAATAACGGGAATTGCTTGGAATTCAAAATTTGGCCCGAAAACCCCCCAAAATATGAGGATTTCACTTTTCTTTTGAATGGCGCCGGCCAGTCGCCACGAACGTTATTCGTAACGGTTCTCGGTCGCCAACGGATTTTTGATGTTTAACGGAATGGCGACTCTCGGTCGCCATTTAAATGAAAACTGAATAACGGGAAATGCTTGGAACTCAAAATTTGGCCCGAAAACGCCCAAAAATATGAGGATTTCACTTTTCTTTTGAATGGCGCCGGCCAGTCGCCACGAACGTTATTCGTAACGGTTCTCGGTCGCTAACGGATTTTTGATGTTTATCGGAATGGCGACTCTCGGTCGCCATTTAAATGAAAACTGAATAACGGGAATTGCTTGGAATTCAAAATTTGGCCCGAAAACCCCCCAAAATATGAGGATTTCACTTTTCTTTTGAATGGCGCCGGCCAGTCGCCACGAACGTTATTCGTAACGGTTCTCGGTCGCCAACGGATTTTTGATGTTTAACGGAATGGCGACTCTCGGTCGCCATTTAAATGAAAACTGAATAACGGGAAATGCTTGGAACTCAAAATTTGGCCCGAGAACCCCCAAAAATATGAGGATTTCACTTTTCTTTTGAATGGCGCCGGCCAGTCGCCACGAACGTTATTCGTAACGGTTCTCGGTCGCCAACAGATTTTTGATGTTTAACGGAATGGCGACTCTCGGTCGCCATTTAAATGAAAACTGAATAACGGGAAATGCTTGGAACTCAAAATTTGGCCCGAGAACCCCCAAAAATATGAGGATTTCACTTTTCTTTTGAATGGCGCCGGCCAGTCGCCACGAACGTTATTCGTAACGGTTCTCGGTCGCCATTTAAATGAATACTGAATAACGGGAATTGCTTGGAACTCAAAATTTGGCCCGAAAACGCCCAAAAATATGAGGATTTCACTTTTCATTTGAATGGCGCCGGCCAGTCGCCACGAACGTTATTCGTAACGGTTCTCGGTCGCCAACGGATTTTTGATGTTTAACGGAATGGCGACTCTCGGTCGCCATTTAAATGAAAACTGAATAACGGGAATTGCTTGGAACTCAAAATTTGGCCCGAGAACCCCCAAAAATATGAGGATTTCACTTTTCTTTTGAATGGCGCCGGCAAGTCGCCACGAACGTTATTCGTAACGGTTCTCGGTCGCCAACGTGTATGTTTCTCTCTTACTGTATTTTGTATTTAATGGGTACGTTATGATGTATTAACTGAAATATTTAATGTATCTTATTGTCATATCATCTGACATTATGATGTCATAATTAAAATATTTGTCGATAATAATGATTTAGATATTATAATATTATATTTAACGATATTTGTCGAAGATCACTATGGATATCTTAATGTTTATTATTCAAGATGCCATTTAAAATATGACTATTATTTATTAGTTTAATTCAACTGGGTATGCACTTTACACATAAAATAGAAAAAGGAAATTAATATGGAGATGAAAAGAAATTCTGTACAATATAAATACAAACAAAATAAGAAGAGAGGTCCAAGTCCTTAACTATGAAAAAAAAGATTGCAAAGAGTATTATTTTTTATATCAAATATTAAGTACCTGATTAAATTAAAGTATTTAATTCGGACCTCAACTTTCTCTTACGCGAAACTAATCATCGATAATTATTGTTTGTATCAAGTTCAAATCATTTCCACTTTAATGAACAGTGTTTTATTGGAGCACACAATGCTCGAGCATAAAGATACAAATACAATGCCGTGTACCTTGCGATCTTTTTCTCGCATTTCGCTTCGCTTCAAGTTAGAAAACCTGTTTATAAATTCCGTGGCTTGTATCAGTATTTGATTGTTCTTTCATACACGTGGGCTGATCGGGAGGAGACAGATAATCATACGCGGCTAACCGTAGATAAATCAATTTGATATACCGATTCGGCTATCAGAAAAATCGCATTCCATCTCGTAGGTTTCAAATCGTTTCCTGAACTCATTTCACTTATACATTTTTTATCTGTCTTTTAGAGCCTTTCCGAATGGAAGTACATATTTTACAGCACTTTTAAATTCAAGGAATGTGAAGATCATTTATTCTGTGATAATAAAATATGGTAATAAGCGATATATTACAATAGTGATAAAGAGCCATAATTATTTTATTTTTAAATATAATTATGTATTTATATATTATGATATAATTTAATCAATATTATTATATATTATATTCCTGAATATTTGATATATTGTCTTTAAATTTTCTAAATTCTTATAAATATTAATAAATTGTTCGGATCCAAGGCAGTTCAAATTATAATTTTATTTTTAAATCATAATCAATAAATTCCTCTTTTTTGAATGCCGGAAGTTTCTTGAAATTCCTTTCGAAAATTAATTGAAAAGTCGATAACAAAAGTTAGTAGATCTCTCGATCGCAATGAGCCGTTTCGATAAACAGATTCAAATCTGAATCTACGCGATCGTTATACAAAAATCTCGATGTCCCAGTTGATTATAAATCGCGATTAATTATAAACGTATTAATATCCTTGCACAAACCACTCTCGACGAATCCAATCTTTCTGGAATTCAATTCCGCACCGGAATAAGAAAACTCGTTTCATTAATTATTCTTCAAGTCACATGTCTCCTAGCGCAATGAGTAAGAAATCAATTATGAACATCTCCATTAAACATATGAATAAGTAATATTTTTTTATTATGAAATTCATTACGAAGATCTCTAACAATAAGAATATGTACACTTGTCTGTTAAAATCTTGTAAATAAACGAAGTTCTACGAGGTTTTTGCTGAAATTCGCCGGTGTATGAATGCTTTTTTACACTCACTGTATATATCTATATAATATGTATATGTATAAGTGTTCACACATTCGAGAACAAGAGTAACCAACACACAGACGTCGTATCCTGTTCAACGAGAGAGCGTAGAAGAAACGGTACGATCGTCACAATGGTGTTAATCTATTTATCTGACTAACAACAAACTTATCTCGTGACTCATTCGCCGGCGGATTCGCGGGGCGTTCTTTTGAGAGGTCCGATTGCTTTCCGTAGATTCTCTACGTTATTCGTGCTCGCGGCAGACGCTACTTTTTCCGGTAGATTAAAGGATGACAGTTTTATTGTTTCTCTCTTTGTGTCAAACCACTTACGGAGTCCACCAAACCTCCTTGTATTCCGATTACGGATACTTTATGTTTTAATGTTTTACGAACGCGGTTTAGGATGCAGTGCAGTCCTTCGAGAATTTGAATTCGCATTGATTAAACCGTATTTTTTCATTTACTATTATCTGTTTATGTGTTGGTTGATTATTTATGATGGAAGCTTAATTCGACGATTATAATTGAATTTTCTTTTTTTCTTGGTATTTCCTTGATCGGACATTCTTCTGATCTGAATTTGATTCTGAAGACGAAGAATATCATAATAGTTTCATGGAGAATTTTTTAACTTATTTCGACGATTATAATTGAATTTCCTTTTTTCTTGGTATTTTCTAGGTAATTGATAAGGAATTGTTGATGGAAAGAAATACTATATCAGATGAAGCTGAAGAGTATCATATTGTTTCTTACGAGACTTTAATTTCCATTAATTAATAAATACTTCAATGCATGTATATTTTGGCAGATATTTACAAAGGAAAGGCATGTCATTCGTGATAAAGGTGGAAGAACAACAGTTTGTATCTTTTATATCAAAATATATTTGTGCATAGACAATAAGACAACCGTGACAGGTAATCTCGTACCTAACATACATCAGTCATACGCCAAGGAACGCGTGCACATGCGCATCTCGGGAATCGTGTGCGTCGGCATGCGTGATCTTTGTGGACATTCATGATGTATTATAATATACACTCTTAAATTGTTTTAAGTCGTGCATCGCCCAAGAGACCGCGACAAAAGTGGTAACAAATCTTGATCCCTCTCTCACTCACTCTCTCACTCTCTCTTTGTGTTCATTCTGTTAGCATTCACTCTCTCTTTCCCACTCTCGCGCGCGCACACCTCACGCACTTCCTTTCGCACGCATTCGATACTACGAAGAAAAAAAGAAATAAATGAAGCCCGCTTCACGCGATTATACGGTAACTCAAGTTAGAAGAAACAGCTTGGAGCCGGTTTCCTGGTAAACGTTGAAACGCAAATCTCTTTCTTAATTCTCGTTCAAGTAATTATTTATTACTTCCATTAAATCGACACACGGCTGGCAATTAAGGCGCGTGTCGATACAACGAAGTCATCTCGAACGCATGCGCCACGCACACATACTATTTCCACGCTTCAATGGACCAATCACTCCCTTTCTCTCACACCAATATACACGCATACAGTTTTATTTCTCTAACAAAATATATTAGCTTTTTATGTACATTCTTCTCGAATATAATAAAATTAATAAGAGCTATAATACAAGGGCGCATTTACTTTAGTTTGCTTTCGGATGTTGCGCCGCGACTAATATTATCAGTGAGCCATCGTTTCACGTGGTTCACGAGGGTTTGAGAATCGCGGCTATGTTCACCCTGTCGAGAAATACAAATTTGACGAATCGAGAATATGGTATTGGCGTTAACTTCGCATCGATACTGTTCGTAATTGTGGTATCTCGGTTCATGCCTTTAGGTACTTGGTAATGAGAGCGATAATCTAATTTAATTGACCGATATCTAAGAACGAGTCTAAACGCAATGCGGTACCCGTGTTGCACGTATCTCTGTATCGTAATCGCGTTTAAGTGTGTACTGTCTGTATACGTGTTCGTGTATGCACATCTCCACGTGCATGCGGAGTGCGCCTGCGCGTGTGTGTGATGTAAAGAATAAAGTTTAAACGTTTAAGCTTATGTTTCCTTATGTGCGTGCGATTAGTTTCTCTGTACACGTTGATGCGCGTGATTTGTTCAGAATCGCGACACCTTCTTTCGTATCGCGAATTTCCACGATTGCAATGAGGCGGGACGAGTTAAGGACATCGGAGTCCTCGTAGTACCACCCAGTCTTACATACATTGTAAAAGATAGATACGAAAGAAAGAAGATAAATCAAAGAAAAGTGAATCGATCCGATCGATTCGTTTTGTTTCCGATTCATTCTTTTTGTCCCGCGCATATATGTATACATATGTGTGCGTAGATATACATATATCCCGCCGGTACTCCATGGCTCACGATGAAACGAGAACAACCAACGAAGTACTAAGATGGCGACTAGCGCGAGTCTCGGGAAACAAATATTTTCGCGTTCTTTACTTTGTACAGACACAGGACGAACGAGGGATTAGTGTCCAGTGCACTCGGTGATAAAAAAAAATATAGTTCGCCATGAGCATTGAGGCACTTTTTTCTTCTCCTTCCACACGTTGTTGTTGACTACTCTCTTCAAGCTGCCGAAACTCCTCCTCCTTCTCTTTCTTTTCTTGGGAAACCCGGCAGCGAGTTTTTTCTTCAAGCGAGTCACGCCTTCGCCTTCCTTCTTCTTCTATTCCTCCTTCGTTTCTTTCTCTTCCCTCGCATTTCTTTCCTTCCTTGTTTTACTTCCTCGCGTTCGCCACGCGCGTCGTCGTTCACAGTGAACAACGCACGTGTACCATCGCGTTCTCCACGCCACGAGGAGTAGACGGAGATGAATGTAGAGTTAACAAGTTTATTTGTTTGCTACAAAGGATCCCCATCTCGAAACGAAGTGAACCGGTTCGAAAGGATTAAGTCGGAAGGCGGAAGTCTGGGCATCGTTGCACGTTTGCTCGGTTGCTTGGTCTCTCAGAATCGAATCGGCCTGAAAGCCGAGGGACGAAGGTCAACGACGGTGGACGAGGGAAAGGCATAATAGTCGTGGAACGATGCCACGGTACTATCCGACGATGATGACGTAGTTATACGCTACATAGGTCCCACCGCGTGTTGCTGGAATTGGTCGAGATGCCTGGAGATTTCGCGATGCAATTGCTCGGGCACTACACCAACGCTACTAAACAATGACCTAAGCACGTTCAATTCCTCGGTGAGCAACTCGATTCTCTTTTTCAGAAGATCGTTGTCCTTTACTAATAGCTTGACCTTCTCCTCGGTTTCGCGGGATCGTACCTTCGCCTTCTCGCGACTCTTCCTCACCGCGATGTTGTTTCTTTCGCGTCGTCTTCTGTACTCGTCACTCGCCTTGTCGATGGCCTTGGTCTGCTTCCTGGCAACGGCTGCGGCTGCTGCACTGGCGTGATGTTGATGCGCCATTACAGCCTTCATCGTGCCACCCCTTGGCGATTGTTGATGAACGGGTACACCTGGATGGCCACCGGGTACGGTGGACGGTGTTAAGGTAGTAAATGTTGGTGCTCCATTCGCGAATGGACCGTTTGTTACTGGACTGTAACCACCAGGTGGAAATTGGGGACAGTGTCGACGGTAATCCGCTGGGTCCAATGGTTCCTCTTTGATACTAGGAGATTCGGAACTCGAGCTATTACTGTCGCTACAACTGTTACTGCCTTGATGATAACTTGCACCACTGTGTACCGGTTGTGGCATGTACGCCAAGGTGGTGCGCGGATAACCCGTGGTTCTGACATGTTTTACGGCTCCGTTACTCGCACCGAGCATATCCAGGAGGCCGTCGTTGAAGTGACTATCATCGATCAGGTGTTGCAAGTCCAATGATATCTCCGGTGTATTCAGATCTGTCAGCTCGCCGGCTGCTGCGCAATGTTCCGCGTACTGTTGGTGAAGGGTTGCCTTGCTCGCTGAGACCTTGCTCACCACCGTGCTACTTTGCTGCTGGCTATGATTATGATTCACCTGCAGCGTTGAGTTATTGTTGTTCGTGGCGTTGGTGTTCTGGTTGTTGTTCAGTACCTGGGACTTCTTGATATCGGCCGCACTCTGCGCCTGGGCCTGATGGGCCGCTGAATCGTACATGACCGGCGACTCCATCGCTCACAAGCACATCACAAATTAATGGTAGTTTCGTAAAACCTCCCGTCACCTTTCCTTGGTTAGGTTAATAGTATTGTCTCTTTATGAACTCGCGTAGTCTTCGAGTTCGTGCTTATGAATTCTCAGCACGCGGAGGAAAAACGGAGAGGAAAAATACCGCTGAGGAACTTCAACGCGAGAGGACGACCTCGATGGTTAAAGCCGGGGATTTTCCCGAACGGACTGCCCGCGAGAGATCTTCTGACACTGGTCCAAATATTTAAACGACCCTCGACTATTCCAATTTTCGAGGACAACCCCCCAGCAGCGCGACCGTCTATACTACGTTTCGCCGCCTTCGAGAGAACGATGTGACTTCTTTTATAATGTTTTAACCGCGTGGTACGTTTCTTTTTTGCGCCAACAAGTCGCGTTCACCACGCCTACACAGCTCGTTTTCGTGTTCGTACGATATACACACAGACGGAATGCTCAGAGAACGAGAAAGCGTAACCACCCGCACGAGAGTTGGCGCGCAACTGAGCGGCTTTGCGACATGTCGCAAGCTTTCAATGTGGCCGTAACTCGACGGCAACTCGAACGATCTATCGCGCATGCGCAAGTGCTTTCCGCTAGCCGCGCTACACCCCTTTCCATTCACAGTACGCTTCGCGCTCTCGGCGCGGATACAACGCGTTTCTGGTATGTTTCCCTTCTACCTCTTCTCGATTCACTCTTTCCTTCTCTTTTCCTCTCTCCCTTCTTTTTTTTTTATATATTTTCCTTTCTTGCTCTGACCCCCTCTCGCTCTTTCTCTTTCTCTTTCTCTATCTTTTACATTCTGACACTCCGTCGTCCCATCGTGCGACAGGAAAACTTTTCCGGCGCTCTCCTTTCTCGATTCTATTTATAATAACGTACACCGTCCTTCCGATTCGATGGTTTTTCCAATCAGAACTAATAGCTTTCCCACATAATTTTTGTTTTATGTCTTACTATGTTTTAGCAGCTTGAATTACCAGTTTTACAACATACGAGATTTATTCTCGATTTAGCATATTTCTTTCAGGAAAAGGTTTTAGGGAACTATTAACGTCATCGTCATCGTTGGTTACTTGATCGGAACCGATTTCTATGTTACTGCCGGTGGATTTGATTTGTCGGTTAACGCGCTCTTATGCCCGTTCAATTGCTTGCGTGAGATTGCGCAATTAGCGGTAACAAACCGGCAGAGAATTCTATAGTTAACATTCGTAAGTACTTTGCGCTAATTACATATCGATATATCAGTTCCCATATAATCTAGAGATTTGCGCAAGTACATCGCGCAGCCTATTCGTACGATTTTCGTGCATGATACTTATTATATTTGATAACAATTATCGTTAAAGTAGATCCCAATAGAACGAGACATTTACTTACTTCTTTATCCTTTTGTTTTATAGCTTCATCACGGAAGAGACCTATAACACGCAAAACTGCAAATGCAGTTTCTTGTCACCCCACTTTGGGCTCCGCGAAGCATCCACACGCAGAAGAATTATACATTTAATTATAAATATTTAGAAATGTATTTAATTATATCTGATATTAGTTATAAGTTTATATTTCATGTAAAGTTCTGTATATCTGCATTTACAAGATAGAACAATAAATAATTATTTCATTATAAATCGAAGTCTTGTTTTATCCCCCCCCCCCCCCCCCCCGCCCTCACCAAGTTACTTCCAAGCGTTATCCATTTGCGGAAAAGTTAACGCCGGTAATAGTACATTAACATTTCGGGAATTGTGGGCGGAAGCGGGGGCAGGGGAGTGAAATTGGCGGGAAACCCCTCCCCTTCCGTCGCCTTTCCCCGCGGTGTTAACTTTCCATTTCGCGCGTTAACACAGAAATCGCCCCAAAATTCAAGGAATTCCCCGGCGGTTCTGAAAATGTCACGTTAACGCGAAATGTTAACGTTGAAAGTCGCGGCAAATTTGTGGTAACGTCAGGTTTTGCAAGTTAACACCGCGGGGAAAGGCGACGGAACGGGGAGGGGTTTCCCGCCAAATTCGTTCCCCTGCCCCCGCAACCCGCCCCGCGATCACTTAATGTTGACTCGCGAATTCCAATTTTAACGCAGAATTCCCCCGGGGGGTCCGAGAAGTTTTCCGTCCGAGGGGCGAGGGGAAGGAATTTGCCGGGAAACCCCTCCCCGTTCCGTCGCCTTTCCCAGCGGTGTTAACTTGCAAAATCTGACGTTAACACAGATTTGCCGCGACTTTCGACGTTAACATTTCGCGTTTACGTGACATTTTCAGAACCGCCGGTGAATTCCTGGAATTTTAGGGCGATTTCTGTGTTAACGCGCGAAATGGCAAGTTAACACCGCGGGGAAAGGCGACGGAAGGAGAGGGGTTTCCCGCCAATTTCACTCCCCTGCCCCCACTTCGGCCCAGGTTTTGCGGAAAGTTAGGGTGCTATATTCGACGTTAACTTTGGATTTTCATTGTCAAAGGACAGGAAATGCTGAATTCAGAAGACAATTTATTTCGTTTCTTTCTATTTGTTGCAACTCGGAAACATTTCTATACATAAATTTCCATACAATATTATATAATGTAATATAATAATAATTTGCATCCAGTTGTAGAGGAATTGTATCAGGAATCCGTATATTTTTTGGAGATCCGATGTTGAAGATTCTCGATGAGATCGGTCCACTGATGATGATCTGCACCTGAGATAATGAGAAGCATCGCTTTATTAAGTTCATCATAATTATGGAGAGGATAATTAGCGTTTGGCAATATATGTAATTGTACAAAGATGTAGTTGCACGAAGTTAATAAAGATCAATTTACAAAGAGAAATATTGATAGAAAATCACGATGAAATATTTTCCAACTTTTGTCGTTTCCTGATTTTCGTTGTCTCGTTGAACATCCGCGTGTCAGCCTGAAAGCAAATGGCAGAAATGATTAGTTTAACAGATAAATATAGATCAAATGCGAACCGCACTACTCGTTCGTTAAAGTGGGTCATGTATTTTGAATTAATAATTGCAGAAGAATATATTTTCCATTATAAAATATAAGTTACACTTACTGATACTGCATTACTTACAACTAACATTGAATTCCAAATTCTAACGTGAAATATTTAAAAAGTAGCTCCAACAAGAAATTGTTTAATATGATGCCATCTCTTGAAAGCAATCGAATCTTGTTATTGCTGTCGGTACACACAGCAACGGAGCCGAGTTCCGACGAAAAATACCGGAGCCAACCGAATTTCCTCACCGTGATATTAGCCACAACAAAAAATTGGTAGCATTCGCGTTAAAACTTTTCGGTAATATATATTTTTCACGTTCTTTTTGTGGTTCGTCGTAGCCCCTGAGGAATCAGTGGCACACTAACACGAGGTGAGTCCAGATTTTCCTCCGGTCATTTTTCTCGCGCGTTTTAACTTCGTTTAGGCCGTCTTTGGGGTCCGAGCGCCTTTGACGGAACGGACCGACGGACGCACGCGTATTGTTATGCTGAAATTGCGATTAATACCTGATCTTCTTCCGTGAACGTTGGAATTCGATGATACTTCGTTTTACGATGATCTCATTATCCGACAGGAATTTCTGTTCGAATATCACATCAGCATACTTTGGTCCTGGGCTATTTAATATCTCTAAGCATAACCTACGCGAAAAGTATTCTTCAGTTTTCCGCGCGAAAGAGTAACGTTCTATAACGTACATTTTCAAAAATTATACTTCCAGTATTTTTCGCCACTCTCATTTATGTTCGTATATTTTTTTATTACAATTTAGAAATGAATTCCTTGACATACATATATGTTGTTTATACCTCTACATTTATTACCAAGTTTCACCATTCGCGAGCATTTAATCGCGCATTCTTGTTCTTCCGAATATGTCGACTTATATTGTATCAATATAGGTATTTATTGGTGAGAATGGTTTTGCTTTATGTTTTCAGATTGAAGATTTATCCAGAGTGTATAAGGAAAGTTGATTATCAACAATGGCTGGGGAACAGCAACAGTTTTTTCTTAAGTGGAATGACTTCCAGTCTAATATGGTGTCTTCGTTTAAACACTTACGCGATGAGAAGAGTTTCACTGATGTGACATTGGCTTGCGACGGTCAGACATGTAAAGCCCATAAGATGGTCTTGTCTGCATGTAGTCCCTACTTTAAATCTTTGTTAGAAGAAAATCCGTCCAAACATCCCATTATAATTCTAAAGGACGTAGCATACAGTCACCTACAAGCTATCCTAGAGTTCATGTATGCGGGGGAAGTTAACGTTTCGCAAGACCAACTGCCTGCATTTCTCAAAACTGCTGACCGGCTAAAGGTAAAAGGATTGGCCGAAGCACCTGGTGCCATTAAGAGGGAAGGTTAAACAAATTCACATTTGTAGCTGTGGTAAGACTGACTTTTTCATATTCCTAATGTTGATTAAAAGAGACAAACAACAAAGAAACATTTTTCTTACCGCATGCATATTGCTTCGCTAGCATAAAATCACAAATCAATGAATATATTTCATTTTCCGATTGAGCGTTGCACCGCCGCTGCTAAAAAAAATCTATACTCGCAATTTTATTCTGCTTCTTCCTTTTATTTCGTTCGAATAACGCAAACTGTAGAAAAATATCATTTATGTAAAATCCTCTATATTCCGTGCATGAAAAGAATATCGTTCGCTAAATTAATTTCGCGGCTGAATAAGGAGGTAAGCGACGAGAAATTCCGAATTTTGTTTTCCAGGTCTTTGGAAAGCGTGCGGACTTTAAAAAAAAACAGTGTAATAATGTAAAGTGATTGCGCAAAAAAAATAATACACATATGTACACTACACATATATGTACACTACAGAAAAGATCACACATACAGATACACATACGCATGCACAACTCGGTGTCCTCTGGTTCATGACTTGGATCAACACACGGCGACAATGTAAATTATGCCTTTTCTTAATGTCTCAGTTAATGTTAATGTTGTATTGAATGTATGTATACAAGTATGGTAGAGATGAAATGTTGATGTTTGTCTTGAACCCATTGCGCCACACGTGTGCTGGCGACAACAACATTGATTATTTTTTTAAAACAAAGTGCTGCGGAAAAAAGAAGCAAATAAGTGGGTCACGATAGTTTACAATATTTACACGCTGACCGGGGCAGTTTCGTGGATCAAATGGAAACGTTAAAGACATCATATACGAATAGCCGATTTTTGAAAAGCCGATCTACTGACTCACAATACTTTCCTATCGGTTCCATCGGTAGATCCATTCACGAATGATTAGAACCTCATTCGTCTTCTCAAGCAAATACACTTCGATTTAGAGCTCAAGAATCTTTTCTAATCCGAATTCCATATCGTAATAGTCAACTTATGTTCATTTTAATGATTAGCACAATAATAGGACTTTTATGCAGACATAGGTCAACCTGATGTTTTTGGTTCTATCGTGAATGGATTTGCAAAAACCCCGGTAATCCATTTAAAGAATGTCGAATCAAGTTTACTGGAAGTTGTAACGCGCGTGTCGTGTATTGCTCTCTGTTTTTTTAATTCCACACATATATGGACATATTATATTGCGCGTCGGATTCTCAGTATTTACGTTCGTATTTTTGGGAACAATGAAAAAGGCAGGAAACAGATTAGTACTTCTTTGCTCGCCTGACGATATCGATTCCGAGTGCCAGTTACTTCTTCCAGTGAACGTGATTTCTTACTTAACCAAATACTGCCAGTATTTGTACCGGCGTATTCACAATATTACCGATAGACCAAATTTATTTATGATAATAATATATTAAGGGTTGAATGTCTTAAATCGAAGGGAAGGTTATTGTAATATAAGCGAAACAAATTTTTGTAAAGTCGGAGCGCACAGTTCCTTTCCCCTCCCGAAGAAAATCAGGATAATCGAAGGTGTTTCGTGGAGAAGTCAGGAAAAACAAAGAAACCATTATCGAGTCAAGGACGCCACATCATTATACCATTGGACGCGAATGATCTTATTATTTCTCACGCATATTATATACGTCGAAGTGTCCAAAGTCAGATCTTTTACTGTTTCTATTATCAAAGTATTTAATCTCTTATGTTCGTTTTTTCGTTCCACTTCTCAGTACGTCCAAACTCTCTTTCCTGACTGAATTTTTATTGCTGTTCATAATCGCGATTCCCGCGAGAACTTTTACGATAACTTGCATAAAATTGTGCGAGTCAGCATTATCACGTTTAAGCGCGCCTCTGTGTGGCCGATTATTTCTCCCCGTTATGTATGTTCGGTCCTTCACGAAAAAAGAACAAAAACACGTATATATTTTATAAGCACGAGTACTTCTATTACACCGAATGCCAATTTAGGATTACAGACTCATGTTCTACATCCCGAACATGTTACAAAACAGAAGATTGTTTAAACGGATCGTCGTAGCGTATAGTTATTTAATTTTCTTCCATCGAATACTCTTGCGATCGTACCATGTGGAGTATAGAGTTCAATTGTTTATAAACAATATTTGATATATCTAATCAGAGAGGATTCTATGTTAGTATTCGTTAGTAGACTAAATAAATGGGACCATCAACAGTAATATACCCGGATTAATAATAACGCATCATGGTCCAAAACTTGAGAAACCAGTCTCGATCATTTTCGATGAAGAAGTGTTTTAACTTCGCTTCGTTCTCTTACACTTTCCTAACACTTCATCATTTTAGGAACACCACACTTCGATTTTGATATTTAAGAATTGCGACTTGTATTCATTACCGATAATATCCTATAAAGAAATGAAATATATGACTGGTCGTTTGACTCGCAAGATGGACGCTGTTTTGGGACCACGATGTGTTGAGCATGGTATTTGGAATCTGGGAATTCTAAGTTTCTAGTGAAAGTTACTTATCACTTTGGCTTGTTAGTTTTTCATATACATGTTTATAAGGATTGTATAATTTAATAGGTGGATGATGTGGTGGTTCGTGAGAGTATTTCGGGGGCAAAGGACATCGAGAAATAATGATCCACGTGTATTCTCAGTATTTAAGACAGCGTTTAACACTTTAAGACGGTTGGGTTCAGTTCCTACAAAGACACGTTCACCGGGCATTTGGTGGTTAAATGCAAATTGTCGTACCGTGTATATTTGCTAAACTGTAAAGTTGAAGTATCATATTTTTAGAGTAGAGGATGTTATATATGAGTGATCGTCCGAGCTACGTTTGCAAGCCTGTTGAATAAAGCCTTCCACGTCTTTGTTTCTCCTCGTTCGTATAGAAAATGTATCCAGCCAAAGGACCATTTATTACATATTTTTTTTGGTTTTTGTTTATTTCATTCTCGATTGCTGGAGATAACAGCGAAGTTTTCAGGACGACCGTCTCTCGCGCCAGATTTCGTCCGATTGGAATCTTTGCGATGAATCTCTCATTTATATTTCCTTTCACTATCTTACGTTCAAGAAAGATTTCGAACTTATACCTTAAATATAATAACGTTACTTTTGCTATATTATATGACTCGATGATGATTATGAATACAATATGACGATGTTGAAATATGAAATAAATTGTGTAAATACATCATTTTCGTAAAACCGTTGCTTTACCTTCGATCCTTTTACTCTGTTAGTGGAATTTCTTGGGACAGAATCTCCGGGAGGACTGGGATTATCTTCGATGACATCGTGCGATAACACATTAATTTAGTTTTTAAATATTTAATTCTGGAATATTTAGAAATTGTTTTTAAAATTTTTGAAACATTTTTCAGAAGTTCGGAAATATAGTTTTGAAAATATAATTTCGGAAATATACATATGAAAATGGAAATATAATTTTGGAAATATACTTTCAAACATATAATTTTGGAAATATTAAAAAAAATTCGGAAACGTTGACAAAATTGGGAATATGTTTCTGACCATTTTTAGATTGGAGCTTCATGGAAATTCCACCCGATTAGAAAATCACACGGCTAGAAATTGGAGATAATTTCTATGCAATTCTCCTGAGAATTTTTCGAAGTGCTTTTCGATTTGAATTCCGCGCTTTATCAGAGATTAAAGTTACGAATTTTCGACCGACCCGGAAGTGCATAATCGTCGGTTTATCGTTCAGGTGCGATGAATCGATATCGCGAACCGCGTGCGCGTTTTGCACGCTTTATGCGCCAGCGCAGAGGACAGAATTTATTTTGCCACTCTGGCACTCCTTCGTCAACCGACGTACGAATATGATTTCTTACCAATTCAAGTTCTAAAATATTTATAAAAAAATGTGACAGTCATCGAAAGTGTATTAATACTGAAATAAATATGATTTGTTGAGAAATACTAATCGAAAACCAGAAGAACCTGCAGTTTTGTATTCACGTACAATTATCAATATACACAAATTATGTTATATGCAAATGAATAATTAACACCGTTTTTATCAATCTTATCACTCGCAATCAAATAATACTATTTAATAATAACAATATTTTTCGCTATTACCGTTGAGTTCAAATGACTTCGTATATAATATATTCCATATATAAAATCTATATAAAATTTAATTATACATGAAACATATTCCATAACACTGCTTTTTATTTTATTTAATATATTGATATATTACGTCCACACAAATTGTACATTATATATAATGCACATTATATTTTACACTATACAGTTTACATCATAAATTATATGCTATATTATATACCATATATTGAAATTAATTAATATATTTAAATCCAACACTCATCGAAGTACCATATACCTGTCAACCCAACAATGCAATTTACGCGCGCACAAATATTTCACCATAGATCCCTGACCAGTTCCACTTACACCACTTACATCTAACAAGTAGTTACTGCTGTAATAAAGTCAGCCTGCTGAATTCTATTCGTAGAAACGAAATTTCTTTACGGTATCCAGAGACGTACCATAGATTCATAAATGTCTACCAATCACCGC
Organism: Nysson spinosus; assembly: GCA_910591585.2. Taxonomy (NCBI): domain Eukaryota; kingdom Metazoa; phylum Arthropoda; class Insecta; order Hymenoptera; family Crabronidae; genus Nysson; species Nysson spinosus. The sequence goes on from OU342832.1 coordinate 11,986,283, forward strand.
CATTACATGATTATTCCCTCGTCTAATTGCAACATTCATTTGCGTTCAAGTAGACTTCGCGGTAATAGTCCGAAATAAGAGCTTCGTCCGAGACAAAGTTTAGAATTCCGATGAAAGAGCATTCTTGAAATGCGTCCAGTTTACCAGGCTAAATAACGATGAAACATTTGCTGCGGGGTTCTGAAGAGAAGGCATTCGTGACTCGAAATGGAATATTCGTGATTCCGAAATCGCAGAGGAACATTTAGGTACAAGAGATAAATGTATCGACGCGTTAGGTAGGGTGATCCCGGGTGCACGGATTCCAGGAAAGCGTGCGAGTCAGCGAGTGTAGGCGTGAGTGAGAAAGTTAGGTTAGTTTTTATAATATAAGGTACAATCGACGGACGAGCGGACGGTGTTAAACACGAGAGAGAGTGAAGAGTGTCTATCACCGAGTCGATTAGAGTGTCGAGTGTCGATTACAGAGTCGATTACAATGTTGAATTTTGTATAGCTCTGTCTTTAATTCTTGTAAATAAACCTTGAATAGTTATTTATTCACGTAAATCGTCTCCACTTTTGTCGGTTGTTGAACTATGTCGATGTTGGATCGGAGGTGGATACCGTTGGATTTTATCCAATCGTCAAGGTCACCTCACACTTTTGCCGCTGCATTGGATTCAACAGATATCACTTCCGGTCCAGGACTGGTTTAGTCATATTACTTTCGTCGGATTCGAAATTTACGCAAAAAAACCGCCCCGAGCGAGGGGATCATCGGGAATTCCAATATTTGCTTGGGTTTTAGCGTACCACGAGTCCTGGGGTACTTTGGACACGTAGAAATCTCTATGGATTTACGCATCCAAGTACAGTGGGGTTCTGGGAAGAAGGCGCATGGTGACTTTACGCGAGGGTTTTTGTAGAATATATAAGATGTAACGTATAATATATAATGTATAATATTTAGTCGAAGGTAAAATTAATTCGACAGATTACTTGAATGGCTATCATCCAATTTTTAAGTCGAGTTTATTTGCGCGGTTTATTTCACCGTTTATTTGCAAAGTCCAAAGATAAAATATCAATAATAAAACTCCTAAGAAATACATATGTCAATAACGATTCTCAATTTTATTACAATCTTATGAATATAAAAAATAGGACAATAAAGAAGTTTTTATTTCGCTTGACATTATTAAGTCTCGAAGTGAAGTCGAGTATTTATAAGGTGAAACGAGAAGATTTCAATATTAAATCTTCTAATAAATATGTCAATATCAAATTTCAATTTTCTAACAAAGTTCTGAATTTCACAAAATATGTCAATAAAACCATCTTCATTTACCTTGGTAAATGAAACCAAGAAATCAAACTTCAAACAAATTGAAACCAATGAAATAAAGTCTGGAAGTTAAGTCGAGGATTTGCAAAGTTCAAAGACATTTCAATAAGAAATCTCGTAATAAATATGTCAATAAAAAATCTAAATTGTATAATAAAATTTTGAATATAAAAAGTATGTTAATAAAAACGATTTTATTTAGCTCGGTATTATTAAGTTTGTATTATTATTATTAAGTCGAGTATTTACGGAGTGACATCAGTCCTTTACCTGTTGGACGCTTCGATCGGAGCTGAAACCGCAAGCTCCTAACGCTCCCGTAAGCACTGCACTCTGTTTCCCACGGAATTCCAGATATTCCAGATATTCGAGAGATTCGTAGCCCGGCCGACACTCGCAATTCCATAACTATCCTAATATTGGTTACCGTCGGGAGATATCCCATTATAATTATAATCACCCGTCTCTTTCTTTCATTACCGATCCAAGTCCACATCATAATCTTCCATTGAAAATAAACGATTTCATTGTGGAATAAACATTACATACATTTACTGTAAACGTAAGGAGTATTCAAGTAGATGGAAATCAGTGCGATGTGCTAATAATTTGCTGCAAATATTATTTATTTTATTTCGTGAATTTGTCGTTTGGGAATATCTAGTTACGAGTGATTGGTTCGATTATTGTTTGATATATGTGAGAATATTACAATATTAATATTGATCGTATTAGAGGTACCCATAAGTAATGTCGTCTTTGATATACAAAATTGTATTTTATTTAACATTTAGCAGAGATTAATTAACAATGTGACCGACAGTTGAGTCCTCTTTTTCTCTCGTCTTTAATATTATGACTAACAAAAGGAAGATATCAATCGGTAGCAGAAAATTATATTTACTTCGGTTTTCATAAAAACGGTGCTTATAACACTTTCAAAAATAACGGCTCACATATACCCTTCCACACCTCACATACGTGATTATCCCCCTCCCTTAATAAACAATCGAGTCTCTTTTTATGCATATCTTTTTAACCCGATTTTGAATTTACGCGGTGAAGCAAAAAAGCAAGAAAAAAAATCGGTAATCCAAGAAATCGGAAACTTTAACAGCGTAACACGCTTATCCATTTATTTCCGTTTTTTGTATATTTCTCTGACGGGACTTAAGAGATAAGTTAATAATTGCTTTTCTCGTTCGAATTTAAATTCTTTTTATGTATAAACAAAACAACAGAATTTGTTTGTTATCTCATCTCCGCTGCTGATATACCAACAAATTATCCCCAATTTCACCAAGTAAGTAACATCCTTTTTGGTGACCCTTTTTTAATGCGAAATTCTGTGAAACGTATCTACCGCATACAAAAGAGACCCGACTGTAATTCGAAACAATGTATACCTAGACATAGTGCTGATCCGGTATTCCCGGTACTCGGCCCTTCTCCCTCGTAAAGCACCACCCCCACCCCCCCTCCTCCCAACTCTCCCCGAAGGGGTTAAGAATCTTTTCTTCGTCGGAGTAGATTCGACAGTTGGCAGGTATGCTAAAATGGGTCGAACGTTTCTTAGAATTGATAAAGAGACACGTGCGAAAAGAAAGAAAAGAAGGAGCCCCGGGAATACACGGGGTGGCCAGTAGGAAGTGGGGAGATCGAGAAGGGTGGCGGAGGATGGAAGAGGGTTGCAGAGGGTGGTGGAGGGGTAGCTTTTACACTCCAACCCCTCAGTAACGCGCCGGCCACCATCCGGGTGCCATCTCGATGCTCGGTTTTATTCCTATCGTTTTCGATGTAAATAATCCGACCGACTATCAACGGATTCGTGCTGTGTGCATTCCGTCGACGTATATGTTCGTCGCTCGGAGACTGGATGTCGGAGAGGCGCATTAATGGGTGGATTAATTCTGAATTGCATGAAGAAGACCAGAAAAAGGTAGAACGAATACGGTGCGGCGACTTCCTCGCACGACGCGATCAACAGGTTAATTCTTCCTTGGTAAACTGAGATCCCTTGGCGGTGAGTTATTGTTTATTGTGGACATTGTCAGGTTAGGTTGTTCAGGGATTTAGTGTGATGTGATAGATTCGGTGTTATAATTGTAAACGGAAATTGAGGTGTGCGCTGGAAGTGTAACGAACCGCGATTTGGCACGAATTCATTTATCACAATCTTCCTAAAGTTTTTTTGTTTTTACTCAAATTGAAATTTAATTTATCAGACATCCACTTGGTATAAATATAATTAGAAAATACATTTTTAATAACTGCTGCAGTATAACTGCTGAAAATATGTATCTAATAAATATTATAGCGAAGTGCAATCCTCCTCAAATTAAATTATCAGTCTTTCAATTGAAATAAATGGAATTAGAAAATACATATTTAATAACGGTTATCGTATCACTGTGGACAATATATATCTAATAAATATTACAGTAAAATGTGACTTTGTTCGAAATAATTTATCTCAATTTTCCAGTTGGAATAAAGATAACTAGGAAATATGTATTTAATAAATATTATGGTGAGCTGTGTTCTTCTTTAAATTAATTTCTCGGTCTCTGACTTAAAGTAAATATAATAATAATATATATATTTAATAACCGTCACAGTATCAATCAAATATCATAGCACAACAAAACATCAAACATATACATAAATATTTTCATAACCTATTTAATAGAAATTACTGGGCAAATATTATATCGCGACAAAGTAGGCTGACACGGATTTGTATTTATATTCATTCATTTATATTTATATCACGGATACGTAGCTTTTAATTAAAGAATTCTTTTAGATATAGTGAAAAATAATTATTCAGAGAAAGGGATTATTCTGAAACAGTTTTTAATTGATGAAGCGTGATATCACAAACATCTTCGTTGAGTGATTTCTGTTACGTTACGATATAAAAATGTCGTATAAAATGTCCACGTGTCTATCATTAGCAGAATCTATTAGAGCGTATTAATTAAGTAGAATTAAAATTGAATCTTTCCTGTCAGCCGTAAAATATCATTCTAACGTGGGCAGATATTGAGTCCAGCTTCAAAATCCAGGAAAGCGAGTTGCCGATTAATAAATGTAATGGGACATTTTTATATCGTAATAAATGCAGATATATATTATTAATAGTCTTCGCACAACATACAGTGAGTGTAAAAAATATTCATACACCGAATTTCAACAGAAATCTCCTAAAATGCGGTTTCCGCATGAAACAAATTCCGAATGTTTCCATAAATAATAAGAATAAATAATATTGCTTTTATATGAAATTCATTGCGAAGATCTCGAAGAATATGTACGTACTACGTGTTTTTTAATGATATTTTAAATAAACAATGTTCTACGAGGTTTTTGTTAAAACTCGCTGCTGTACGAATACTTTTTATAATCACTGTATTTATATCACAGAAATCGATGTAGAAATGAAATATTTTTAATCATTATATCTTGCAAAAGGTTTAACCGCAGATAAGATATCCACCGATAAGATAACAATGCAAATAATCGAGTTCCACTAAAATCCCCTCGATTCGTTGATAATTTCAATTTAATTGAGAAGTCCATTTTACGTTACATTTTCGTAGGAAGCGATTGCAATCCGAATTAAATCGAATCTGTGATTCACACAGATTAGAATAGATTTCTGGATTTTGTAAGATAATTGTTAATGACTTAATGCGTTAACGCTGACTTTGCAATTCATATTTCGCTGTATCGGATGGTTCTATTAATTGTATTTTTCCCTTTCCGCCGGCACTGTGTTAAAAATTGGAAAATCACATTTAATATGATAAAAATCGATATGAATAACTGAATGGTGGTTTCAAAATGATTTCACTTTTTATTCATTTTGGGACTGGAATTTCAAGACTTTTACTACCAGCAAGAACGTTATTGTATATTGAGATGAACTATCTAATTATCTCCGTTTGAACCACCGGTGGTGCACGCCGCCTGATGATACAACCTCGTTTGTACCATCGACTGTACACGACGGTGTGAACCTGTTAAATAGAACTCGTACTGTCATAGAAACGAATTCCTTATTTTGATTATATGTGCTCTTTGACCTATCGCCATCCGGCAATCACGATTCACCGATAATTATAGTGTTTCTGTTTATCTTCTTGAATCGGGTGTCTGTTTTCACCTCATCAAAGGAAATCTCACCGGTTTAGATCGATCTAATGTAAACATGTTACTCGTTGACAAATGGATACTAAACATCGCTCTTATTTTAGTCATATAAATAATAATTTGTGTATTAATTTATTTCTACTTCCGCGGGATTTATTCAATTTGCCAATTATTGAATTTGTCTTCTCTCATATGAAATACAGGTTTTTTAGAGACATACAAATATAAATATTGTTACGCATTCAGATATAAATGTTGCACAGCTGGTGTGGTGGTCGTAACAATATTATATATACTATTATGATATATAATATAATATTATATACACTATTATGATATATAATATAATATTATATATACAGGATATAATATGAAACATAGGAACACAATTATATAACGATATTTGTTTCTGTTTGAAAAATATTGGTGATCTGAAAAATTCTGTAACAAAACGGCGATGCAACATTTTTTTTTATTATTAATATTTTATGTATTAACGCGATTGAAGGAGATAGCTGGGTGGATTATTTTATCCGGGACACCCTGTATATATCTGAAACTTTATTATATTGTTAAGCAAGTAATATTGTATTATAGTCTGATCTATAAATTAAATATTACAAACTGCTCTATTATAGATTATAATATGATATTTATCATAAGAAATAAGTTATAGATCGGAGTATGATACAAGTTATATTATTATATATCTACGATCTTTGATTGATACACGGTTTAAAATATATAAAATAATTACATAATATCGTATACGAAATTAACTTACGATTAGATATCTCGAGATTACATATCTGTTATCGAAGACTTCCAGCATCCACTTTAACGAGTTGAATCCCGCGAACTCGAAATTCCGTCGGAGGGTGAATATCCATTTATCAGGCATCATTTAATACCCAATTATTCCGTTCGGCATACTAAACCACTTCGCGTTCACGGTGAGATAAATTTCAATTAAAAAAAGGACGTGATTAGCATAGAATAGCGTAGCGCGTTAAAAATCTTCGTGGGTTTAGGGGGTCCGAGGGTGCGGGGGTGGAGTCGAAAGAGATTGAAATGAAAATCCAATCTGTCCTTAGCCGTTTATGCATGGTTCGAAGAAGGCAAGAAACGGATGACAGTCAGACGTCTCATCGTCGATTGGGACGGGAGTATAATGAAGCTTGAAGATCGTGGTTCGTCCCATTAGAGATAGAAGGAAGGGACGGGGGAGTGGATAGAGAGAGTGAGAGAGAAACGAGGGTGAATAAGAGTAAGCGAATACGAAGAGGAGGCTTCTTCAACGTGGAGGAGGGAAGAAGAAGGTCGACAAGAAAAGAGTATCCATCAAGAATCAGACAGAATGGCTACCAGCAGTCCCGGACAATCGATCCATCTCAAGTCCCCGAGGAGTCCCCGTCAGTTACCGCAGCTCCCGCAAATCCCGATCTCCGGTCAACGAAGCCCTACGCAACTATCGGTGACGAAGTCACCCGGCACACCCCTGGTCTTCGAATTCCCACCAGAGTATTACCCGGAAACGCCGAACACGAACTTCGACTTCGACGATTTCGCGCGCGCCAATGACTGCGAGCAACGTGGAGTTCGAAGTCCTAATTATTATCCGCTCTCGGGAGCAAGGAGTCCAAAAAGTCCGAAAGACCTCTTACACACTTCCGGAAGGAAGTCGCCGATATTTCAATTCTGCGGTCCACGTAAGAATCTTGGGAAGACTATGAGTTATCCACCGAAGAGTCCTATTGGTAGTGCGCCGATGATGCCCGTTAGATCACCGAGTTCTACCAGCTTTGGATCCAAGAGTCCCAAACCTTTTGACCACCGTAGAAACTCTTGTTTCGGCCCACCGGGTACGAAGAGTCCCATGTCACCGACTATAGTTACACCTTCGTCTCATGTTGTGCCCAGCCCGAAGATCGGGGACTTGGACCAATCACAGATCCAACAGAAAAGTCCGTGTAGGGAGAGTAATGTGATTTATAAGAGTAATGGCTCGACGAAGATGTCGAGCATAGATGGATCCTTCAAAAGTCAGGAGATATGCGTGGATCGGGATCACACGGGTGACAAGGCGAAGGGGATGAAGAAGGGCGGACATTTTAATCGGAGCCAAGGATGCCTGAACGAAGCTGGCAGACATCAAAGCAAAGGGAGTGAGGATGGATCCGGATACGGGAAAAGTGGGAAAAATATATCAAGAAGATCGACCAGTGATCTTACGGAGATCGGTGACGCAGACACCGAGGTGACATTACTTTCAAGTCCACGGAGAAGAGGTTCCATGAAAGGTGGCCTTGGTAAGCTTCATTTCCTTGCAATCTATTATTTCTTATTGGATTCTAATCACCGTGTACTTTCTATTATAATAATTGAGTAGTTTTTGTGCAACTTGTTTTACGCGGTTACCGGGATGGTTATCGTGAAACTGAAATATCGTGTATATTATGAAATGACATCGAGGTCAGTCGGCCAATAAAAATCTGACTGTAATGTACGATGGTAGATGAGGAGATAAATCGTGGAAATGTGGCTGTATTCAATGCATATACACGTGAAATCGGATTGACGACCATCATTTTTCCCCAGGAAGCTTGATTGGATTCCCGACGATTTAGAGCTCGAGAATCGAAAACGATCCGAGCTATCTGTCTTTCCTACAATATTTTCAATCTTGTCTTCTACCACGCCATTTATATCCCTTCCTGTACACGCATATATATACTCCCTTTCCTTTGTCGGTGAAACTGGGCCAAAAATCAGAGGCTTGTCATACTGTTAAGTACTTAATTCCTTCGTTCCATTCAACGCATCATTTAATAGTCTCATAATGGTAAACGAAAAATGATATACCGATAAAAAATACTATATTAATCAACTACCTCGATGCATTGCATTATATATATCAAATGTGTAAATAATTAAACACTCGCCGAACTTGTACCAACGAAAAATGTTTCCGCCGCGATGCGGTTTTGCATATTCACGTGTGCTTTGCAAAGGTTCGAGCCGATGTCACGTGATTATTAAAGGCAGAGAGAGAACCGACACACATTGGTTGTCGGCCAATGTGCGGTTTATCTGTGCAACAACAATCCCTTTGAACGTTACGCGCCACAAATTCTCCCCTGGAATTTGATTAAATTCCCTTGGTGGACCTATGCTTCCAGCCTACCTGGCATCGCGCCGTGGCTCCCGTGACAGTCAATGCTCCAATTTATCGAATGTCAGCAACGAAGACGTGGGTCCGCTAAATTTCAGCGCGCATCCGCGTGGCAGGCAACGCAGGACATCCAACTTCCTCGAGTTACCAGGTAAATGAATCTTTCGTCATAAAACAAATCTTTGTTTTTGTCACTATAGGGTTTATAACAATGAAAGGTACACTATGTTTGGATTGAATTATTATAATAATGCTAATAATTGTATCATATAATATTAGAATTGATAGTTTGAATTTGAATAGCATTAAGTAATTCTTGTATTATTTTATATAAGACTATAATTATTTGATAGAATTTTAGTAATATTAAATCATTTGGATATTGTATTGCGTGAGACTAAAATTCAGGGAAGCTTTTAATTGAGATTAGATATTATATAATCTTTATGATTTATGTAAATATTAATTGGGAAATGTAGTACTGTGTCTATTTTATATGTTCTTGGATTAATTAAGGACATGATGAAGTATTAATATTAGTATAATCTGATATGATATGAATTGCAACAATTTTGTGTTTTATCTTTGATTAACTATTTGAGGAGATCTAAAATAGGAATAATAAGACTGTTCGTGAAATATTTATATAATTACATAGGAATTATGTAATAATCTACTACAATTAAAAAACCAGATCATCAAAGTAAAATCAAAGGAATGAATGATCTACTTAATCTTCTATTATATTTAACATTTAAGTATAGAATCTTGAAGTTGAAACTTATCAAATTATATATAATCTTATTGTATTGCGTACCACAATACAATTAATTATAATAATTATTACACAAAACTCGTACATAAAATCGACTGGATACTTAAGTTGACTTTTAAAAAATATCGAAGAAATGAATTTATTTCGAATTATCATACAAGGCTCGAATTATCTCGACAATGCGCATCCGATTTCCGGTGCTTTTTGTACTGCATTTAATCGCGGTGCAATCACGGTGCAATTTTGTATCGAATCCTATCGGACTTGTTGATGCGGGGGTGGAACGTGGCCTGGTTTCAAGTTCGAAAGCACCATTCCAGTGCAAGGTCGCAGATAGCGAAACAGATTCACCGCCATTTAATGTCGGGAAACTGTGCTTCAACATTCGTCCAATGAAGTCACCGAGTGACATTAAAAAGTTTCAGCAGAATGTGAATTGTGTTTCGCAGACTACGCCACTCGTTCCATAAAACCCAACTTTCTCGATACTTTAATATTTTCCCCGCGATTCAGACGATATAATACAATTAAAAATTCAATTTCATTCGCGAGCATTTTAAACCAAATTTTCTTTCCCGTATATATGATATTTGAATTTATTAGAAAGATCTTATTATGCTATGATTAATATATTCATATTTTCTTCACGTTTCGCTACGAATACGATATTTCTATATATTCAGAATTTTTGATTGTGCTATTATTAATATATTCACATTTTCTGCACGAATTAAAATAGAAGACATAATTAAGAATTAAACATCGCTTATGCACTGTTTTAATCGAACTGTTGTGCCACAATCAAACGAGAAAATGCAATTTATAATTAAATCTTAATTATGGAAAAAAGGAAGCTAATCTTATATATCATTTATGGGAGCGTCACTAAATATTATATAACATGTAATATTAATAATTAAATATTGGTAATACATAATATTATACATATAACCTATATAACTAACAAGATATAAAAATACCACATAATACATCACGAGTGTCTACTTTCCCGAACCCAAAAGAAGGAATATTTCATCGAGTCGTATTAAAGTTTTTAAATGAAAAATTCTCGTTACGGAGCAATTCAAAATTGTACTGAATTAATTTGTCTCGTCCTTCGGGAAATCTCGTGAATCCTTTAAAAGCGTACACCGAGGTCTCCACTTAAATTGAAGAAAGTAGACGTACTTGAATTTGCGTCAGACATTTTACTCATCGCTTGGGGAAATATTACATTTATTAATCGTGGGATAGTTATTCAAATTACCAAATGTCTTGTCGTTTAATTATTAAACTATTAAACTATTGAATACTATTTCAAAGCTACATTACATCAATAATTGTATTTGTTACTGCAATTTATTATAATATAATAGATGACACTATCCCGAAATATGAAAGTAAATTTTGATGTGCAATCAGTATTAATAACTTTTTCGAAAAAATGTTATCAAGAAAGCATAAATATGTTCTATTATTACTTGATTGTGTTTAAATAATTTAGAAGTTGTGTTTTGTATAATCTTTTTTAAGTGATTAACTTAATCAGAGATATCCATAATTATCCTTATTCCATTCAGAGTGACCTCTAACTTTTATCTTAATATTATTCCTAGAAACAATCAAATTACCCTGATAAAGAGCAGTGTCACGAAAAAAACAAGAGGGCTTATCTATAGATTAGAATGTCATTAGTGGAGTAATTGAAAAAGTTGGAATTTGTGAGATGAGTTCGGAGAATCCTGATAATTCGGAGGATTCTAAAACCTTTGACAATTCTGGGTTCTCAAAATTTCGAGATTTCCTAAAATTCCTAAAGGTTCGGAAAATATTGACAGTTCTGAAATATCTGAGGGTTCGGAAAAGTTTTAGAATTCCGACATTCTGAGAATTTCGAAAATTCAGAGAGTTATAAAAATTGAGAGAGTTATAAAAACTCTGAGAGTTCTGACAAATCTAAGAGTACTGAGAATTCTACAAATTTTGAGAGTCCCGAAATGTTGAGAGTTCGGAAAATTCAGAGAGTTATAAAAACTCTGAGAGTTCTGACAAATCTAAGAGTACTGAGAATTCTACAAATTTTGAGAGTCCCAAAATTTTGTGAGTTCGGAAAATTCTGAGAGTTATAAAAGCTCTGAGATTCCTGAAAATTCCGGGGGTTCCGAAAATTTGGAGAATTATAAAAACTCGCAGAGACCAAAAGTTCTGAGAGTTCCAGAGTTCCGAAAATTCGCAGAGTTCAGAAATTTCGAAAGTTTCAAAGATCTTTACAATTCCACAAATTCTGAAAATTGCGTAATTCTAAGAGTTCCAAAATTCTAAGTGTTTAAAAAATATTAAAAATTTATAGAACTCTCAAATTTCTGTAACGCGGGTTCGAGTTGACATTTCTAGGAGATAAAGGGTGTAGTTAGATTTCTGAGGTAGTGGACTTACCGCGTCAGCAATTCGTTTTGGTGTGTAACCCTGTCGGAGCAGATTTTCCTTTCGCCTGTGGAATACTAACTTGCCAAGCATATCAGAGCTGACGGATTATCTTTGTGCTCCGGGACGACCTACACGCTCCAAATTAATTACGCGTCCATGCTACGTTGGGTAAATACTTTTCGCAAACAGAACCGCACGCTTCTGACCTCTCAAATCGCGGAACAAGATCGACCGGCTGAAAACAGTGATATTAGTGTCAGGGCTGACGCACTCGGTCTGCTTAGGTTTGCCAAATCCACCCTTTATTGCTCCTGACACGCTAATAACGCACGGCTGATCAAAGATTGTACCTTGTTATTATTTTACATGATTTCTGCTTCGATAATGAAGTATGCGCTGATTGAAATTGGAACTATTGATAATTTGCAAAACGAGAACTAAGGAACTATTATGCAACTGTTAATTATTATTAATTGTAAAATAAGAGAGTGCAGTTTTGGAGTTACTGTAATACTGAACATTTTCTTGTAATAAATATTCTGAATAAATTTTGAAAAATCTGAAATTCTGAGAAGTCTAACATGTTTGAAAGTCTGGAATTTTGAAAGAACTGAAATTCTGAAACATCCGGAATTGTTGAAGTTCTAGTATTTTGAAAAACCTGAAATTCTGGAAATTCTCAATTTTGTGATTTTACAGAATCGTGTAAATTCTGAATTTCTGAAAGAACTGAAATTCTGAAACATCCGGAATTCTTAAAGTTCTGAAATGTCTGAAATTCTAAAATTTTAATAAACCTGAAATTCTGAACAATCTCGAATTTTGGAATTTCTGGAATGGTGAAAATTCTGAGAGTGCTGAAGTTCGATGAATCCTGGGAATTCTGAGAATACTCCAAATTTGATTTACGAATATAAATTATCCAAAAGTATTATATCAACATATAATAAAATTTCATGGTGTAATGAGGCCGATATTAGACTGCCAAAGTAAAATCTAATTCCATAAGAACTCCACGTTTAATTTCAAGTTAATTCGAATATTTATTCGATTCCATTATCGCAGTCCTCCTCAGGTTTACTTTTACCGTGAAATCGTATCAAATTGTATCCATCGAGTTGGATAAGCATACAAAGTAGGAGCTTCTCGGAGAAGTGGATGCAGGGATAAATAGAAGTGGACGCATCGCAGAAGAAGTTTTTCACGGGAAAAAGAGTTCGACACAATCGTTGCAGTTTCTCGGAGGAAACGATCGAGGGGTTGCATAATAGCCGAGTAAGAATCGGAAACATTTTTCGCTCTTATTCTTTGATACGTACGACCTTCTGGGATCCGTGCGACTTTGCTTTCCGAGCATGCATCTACTTAAGTAGAAAGAAGTCTGAATATCACGACCCACTCGCAAACGTTATTTTGTTCACGTGGATTTATATAAAAACGCGAACTTCATTTTTCGTTGTTTGCGGTATTAATTAGTATTTGAGTTAAATAATAAGAGAACGTCTGCACTTATATATATATATATATATATTAAATATAAATATAATATAGAGAAATGTACGTAAATATAATATATCATGATTAAATCAAGCTGTTATTACAAAATTAAAATATTGGGTTTCTTGAAATCAGAAAATTAGAAATATTAGAATATTCAAAACCAAATATCAGCAGCATTTGGGTACTAAAATTCGAAGGCTTAAAAATATCTTCAAAGTGCAATTTAATTTTGTTAACAATCAAACCCACATTGTGTTAACCTATTTTTTATAACGAGGATACAAGGTGGCTTATAAAAACTTTAATTGGATACGATTTCCTGGGCGAAGCACTTAAGAAAGATCCCTTCGAGAGAAAGAAAGTGAAACGGAAAAAGGAAGCGGGTAGAGGGTGGTGGAAGCGCATTAAGGGTAGTGAATAATCGAATGAGCTTAAGGGTGAAAGGTGGGGATTAAAAACAGAGTACATAAAGAATCCTGAAAAGATTCCCTGAGACAATGGGACCGGAAACGAGTCTTTGTCTTACCGAGAACGGCTGAATCTACTTTGTTAGATCGCTCCGAGCATACTGATTATCATTGCATTAAACCGATGATATTGGGGCTCTTTAAAAAGTCAATCAATTACTGATCAGTGTCTGAATGTAACTTTTATTATAATATTTAAATTTTTGATGTATTTAATTAATTGATATAATTAAAATAAGCGAAGTAGATAATGGAATGGCTTAAAAATTAGAAAGAATGGGCTCTCATTTTTAGTAAATTACTAATACATATTCTGGTATTGGAAACGAAAATATTAGAAATATTGGAATATTCGAAACCTGATTATTCTAAATATTTGAATATTCAAAAGCAGAATATTAGAAATATTGGAATATTCGAAACCAGAATACTAGCAATATTGAAATACTCGAAAGCAGAATATTAGAAATATTGGAATATTCGAAACCTGAATATTCTAAATATTTGAATATTCAAAAGCAGAATGTTAGAAATATTGGAATATTCGAAACCAGAATATTGGAAATATTGAAATATTCGAAACCAAAATATTGCAAATATTCGAATATTCAAAACCAGAATACACGAAATATTGGAATACTCAAAAGCAGAATATTAGAAATATTATAATACTCAAAACCAGAATATCAGAAATATTAAGATATTGGAAAAAATAAAATTTTCGAAATCCGAGTATTACAAAGATCGCAATATAAAATTTGAAAAAAGAAATACAATATAGAAATACATCATTATACAATAATAAAGAAAAATATCATTACACTATCACTATCATATAATACATATAACTCACTAACAACGAAAAGCGCCTAACATCACTTCAAAAATAAGGGTCACTAACGCCCCACCACTTACGATTCTGAAATCTTTCACGGTACGAAAATCATATCAAAGTCGAGGAGAATCGTTCCACCCCCGAATTTCGAGGGTTGCAAAGTTCGAGGAACGTCCTTGGTGTAATTAAATAGTTACCTGAGAGCGGAAGTTCTTGAGTGGCTCGCGTAGTGTAACCGCATTAAATATCAGAGTCCGCTTTGTCGGCAGTTGCACCGCCATGCTAAATTTTCCTAGGAAAGTTCCATCTTAATCGAGAACCACTTGACTATCTAAATTACTCGACGAGGTCGTCGTATATCGAAGATAAATATTTGCAACGAAACGCTTCGATCTTCGTCCGTATTAATTAAACGGCAAAGTAATGCGAAGCGAGATTCGTGTGGAGTTCGAAACGATGATATTAATATCGGTAGCGTTTGACTAATTTGATGCCGCTGCCTACGTAAATATCGGGTAAATTGTTTAATAAATATGACAGCATTGCGCGAATTCCCGCGAGTAACTGGATTGTGTTGAATAAAAATTAACGAAGATATATTACATTTATCACTAGAACCACCAAACCCGTCAAAATTACTGCATCGCGATTTTTTACACAATTATTCGAAATTACAATGGTGCATTGTTTGAGAATTTATGTCTCTATTTTATGTACATAACGTATATAATGAAATCCAGTAATTAAATTACATACTTCGGCCATAATTTCTATTGAAATCAATTTGTAAGAATAACCGAGTATAAACTCGGTAATTCTTGTATTAATATTATAATTAATGGAAAGTTTATTGTCACTTGTTGAAACGGAGTAAAATAAAAATAGCAGCGGAAGGAAAGGAAAACGTACGCGACGATAAGAATCCATGAAACCAACTGAACGATAATAAAATGATAATACTAATTTAATAAGTTCAATATTAAATAATAATAATTTAATATGCCCAATTCCTGTGACAACTGAATTAAATATAATTTGCCGCTGTAGGTGATATCTTCTTTTTATTAGTGACATTATTGAAATAAAAAGAAAAATGGAGTTATAGTAGTTTCAAAACTACGGTTCTAATAAATATAATAAACAGTAGATTATTACTTTAAATAAGACATGCAACAATGAGAACCAAATGGGAGGTACATTATTTGAAGAAAATATAATAAGATATTTAATAATAACTATAATAATACAGGAAAATTTGAAGCTATTGTTTTATGTATTTTTTTAATATTAATTTTATTTGAGATGTCGATTAAATATTTCGGAGATTATGGGAAAAATTAAATTGCAAGATGTCGATAAAATTATCTAATCTCGTCCCACGTAAATATCGGTGAAATTGTTAATAAATAATTACTGAATTTTATAAGTTTATACCGACATCGTATGTGTTTCCGTAAATATGCCTCATGAATAATGTATTACTTTAAGTTTGACTGATGAAAGCCTGGTAAAGCTCATAATAGAGTATTCATGAGTTAATTACTGTCTGTATATACCTATGTATCTGTTAATATATGTATATATATACTTCCAGTTATTTATATGGATTCCCTTCCTGGATGATGTATTAATCTCGGGTACAATGATTAGGTATTTCATCACATTGCGTGCGTTCAAAAATAAATTATTATAATTGCAATATATAATGCATTTGATTTACGCGAACACCGAAACCCGCGAGATTAAATGAATATAATTACCACGTAATTAACTAAATAATAATGTTCATAAATATGTTATATAATACAGGGGACGTGAAATGTTGGTCTTCGCGAAACCGCAATCAACAATTGTTAATGAAATTATTTTAAATGATGTAAAACTAACGTGCCAATATGACACATTTAAATAGTCTATAGATGATAGTATAATTAATTAATTGATGTTGATAAGATTAAATAGAGTGCTTAAATAAAAGAATAATTTTTCATAGTAATGTAACATGAATACGATTTAATCAAAACTTAATTGAACCTCGGATATATTGATATAATATAAGTATGTAATGTAATATGATATTATTTCCAAGTAAAAGACATATCACTGTTCTTGCTACTACAATTAGGGACTAATTAAGCCACAAAGAAATAATGAGCCTGGGTTCTCCAGATTCGACTTAATCAGCCCAAAAACGATGCAATTACGAAGGAAATTCTGTTGAACCTCATCTAAACGCTTACATAAAGATCCGTTTCTATGGATCGACGATCGTTCACCAGAAATCAGATAAGCCGATTGACCCTTAATTCCCGTGATTAGCTCGAGAATCAGAGAAGTGAAATTCATCTGGCCGTGTGAATATCGTGTTTGACGAGGCGCGGTCCTCTTTGAGTGTTCGTAATGTCGCTCATCCGGAAATACGAGGTAGACGAGGCGAAAGAGAGAAGGGTAGAATGAGAGAAAGAGAGAAGGGTAGAAAGAGAGAAAGAGAGAAGGGTAGAAAGAGAGAAGGATAGAATGAAAGAAAGAGGGAAATATAGAACGAGAGAAAGAGGGAAGCGTAGAATGAGATAAAGAGAGAAGGGTAGAATGAGAGAAAGAGAGAAATATAGAATGAAAGAAAGAGGGAAATATAGAACGAGAGAAAGAGGGAAGCGTAGAATGAGAGAAAGAGAGGAGGGTAAAATGAGACAAAGAAGGGTAGAACGAGAACCACAGAGATTGAAAGAAAAATAGAATAAAGGAGAAGAAAATTATGGAAGAGCGAAAGAGAGAGGGATGGTGAAAGATAAATAAAATGCTGTAAGAGAGAAAAACGGAGGAAGATAAATAAAGGGGTGGAGGAGAATAAGATGGAGAAGAATAAAGAAAGGGTTGGAAAAACGAAACGCAGAGAAAACACAGGGGAGGCTGTCGACGAAGGAAAGCGGCAAAAGACCGAAACAGGGAAAAAGGGAGGAGGATAAAGTAAAAGGTGGAAGAAAAAGTAGTAGGAAGATGTAAAATGCGGTGGAAGACAGAAGGCGAGAGAAAGTTGCAGAAAGCGGTGATGGAAGAGGCCAAGTGGAAGGAAGTCAAGAGAAATTCCGGAAATGAGTTTCCGAGCTCGTTTTCGGCAGTAATGACGACGGTTTAATTAGAGCCGGTGGTGCCGCAGTCGTCGCTTGACGAATCGATTTTTCTCCTCGGCCGCTCTCCCTCCATCCATCTCGCTTTCCCGAATCGTACCTTTTCTACCGTGTTTTCCTTTAAATCGGAAAGTTAGCCTAACCTCCCTTCTCACCCTCCGTTATCACTCTCCAAGCATTCTCTCTCTCTCTCTCTCTCTCTCGAGTACCGGTTCACTGAAAATGTTCAAAGCAGTTTCCATGGCACAGCCAATATCATCACTTTCCCGCGGTTCCCTCTGATAATCGATGCAGATACGCGGCAAGTAAACTTCGAAATTTGCGGATTGGATGTTTCATTAGCAATGATTGGTGGAATTGATAATGTACTTTGATACACTTCGATCAATATTGCCGAAGGTTTATGAAATAAATATTAGAATATTATTAGAATCAATTAAGCAGTTTACATAAAGTGATCAGTAATGAATTCAGTACTCAAAGAATCCAGGAGGTAATTAAACATCAAAGTTTACTGAAATTAATATCGAAAGAAATACCATAATTATTCAGAAACAGCTCCAAACTACTTCATATTTCGAGGTAGACGGAAACTAATTATTTTCCAGCATCACGATGGACGTCGAATATTAAAATCTTCCAGACGAATATTAATATAAAGCGAACCACCGTCCTCGCTAAGAGAAGTAATTATCGCGCGATGCAAATGAAACGATGAAAATGATAGTTATCCAATACGATCGCGAACGACTGTTAATGTGTCGGGCGACATTCGACGTGACTCAAGATAGGTTGTTTAATTAACTATCGATTGATTTGTTACAGTGCCGGACCACATCAGGCCTCGGGTGCACAGTTTGCCGGAAAAAGCGTACAATCCACGCGCGGGGGATGATTTATACAGACTCCGGGCTTTCAGTATCACCCACAAAGGGGTCGTTAATCGTGGAGATTCGATCATTTCGAGACGCAGCAGAAGCAACACTTCCGTAAACAGTAGCAGGTAGGGCGGCCATTTCTCTTCTCTTTAACACTGAAACTACCAAACAAGTCAAAATGACTTGTTACCAATTTGTATAGAATTATTCGATAATGTAACGGCGGATTATTTATGATTTCATATATATTTATTTTTTGTACAAAACACGCATAATTAATCTGTTGACTGCTTTTGGATACTATATCGAACATTCATTTTCAGCTACTCATAAATAATCAAACTTTCGATATATTACTTATTTAGCGCTTTTGACAATGATATTTGCGTTTATTTTGAAAGTGGCCTAAGTCCATTTTTTAAGATAAACGGTTGATTTATGCTTTTTGACAAAGAAATTTGTTTGAAGTGCAGAAGTACAATTGTAATCAGCGGATTAAATCCATTAATTTAATTACATCCTGCAGCCATAGTTTATATACAATAAAAAATATTACCTGATATTACTGATACAACGATATTTCTTTTCGTGTAAAAATATGGGTGATCTGAAAAGTTCTGCAAAAGAAACGAAGTAAAAAACTCACTGAAAATGGTAAACAAGAGAAAACAAAGCAAAACACCATAGAAAGTGAAGCAGTAAACAGATTCCAGATTCATAAATCAGTCAATCAATTCCACATTTCGATTCAGAACATTCGTTACCGGAACCTTTGTCGCGCGTTTCACGGTGAATTTTTCACGAGGGAGTTTCCTGGTCCTGGAACGAGGTTCGAAATGTTTCAGGGAAATCCAGGACTACCAATTTTCCAGTGTAAGTGTTACCGAGAGTAGAGACGTGTCAAATATTGATGCGAAGGTTCGAGTAGTTCGGAAGTCAATATTGATTCCGGAAGTTCGACGAAGCGAGCGGTTTGTCATGAACATATCTTGTATCCAGGATTCTAAAGTGATGCCAAAGGATCCACCCTTTTTTGCCGTTCGCTTGGACTCCGATAAAAGATCGCCATTTATAAGATAGTGTTCCTTATCAATATTCGGCAAACGTGCTTCCTTAGATCTTACTCCTGTTTTTTCTTTTTTCTTTAGAACCTATTCTTTGTTCTTGTTCTTTTGATGTCAGTTAGATTGCAGTGCGCAAAGAGTATTATAGTATGAATTATTAAATCTGTGCTGGGATTCATGTTTACTTATCAGTTGTACCAAAACGTTTTTTAAAACTTACGATTATTATATTTTATAAATATAATAGAATTTGTTGTAACGGTAAAAAGTCGGGCGGCAAATAAGTAACGAGAAGAAGACTATAGATGGATGACATTGATTATTAATTAAACACTGGATATTAATAATATTGATAATATTGAACATTAATGAAACGTCATGACATATTCGAGCATTGTGCAGGGTAACAAAATAATAACAAGTTCAAAACTCAACAGAGTTATTATATAATATAATAAAATATCGTAGTATAGATACAGATACAGATATCAGATCATTTATCTTTGAATTCTTTCATTTGAATTCCTCCTCTTTTCTGAATTCTCTCAAATATGGACTCTTTGTCTTCATCTCGGAACTTATTCAATTCCTAATTCTCGAGCCACTGACACCAGCATCCCATTTCCTGCTACGAGTTTGATATCCTGCATTATTTACGGCCAATTCAATGGATTATTTATAGTGATTGTTTACCCTGAAAGCTACACTTTGAAATGGATACTGAACCATCAAACCTATCAAGAATTTTTGTTGTATGGCGTGCGCGACGAGCGTCCCATGAAAATGAAGGCTGAGGGTGACGCCCGAAATATGAACTGAAATCGCCCCCGCGAGGGTAAGAAAACTTCATCCACCGAATCGCCATATCTCCCATAAAAATATTTTATTCCTGGCATCCATCTTACCGGATTTCATGGCATTAAAATAGAATAAATATAATCCACGGATTCACGTATTCTCGGATTCTCGGATTCTTTTTTTCTCTTGATTTTGTTTCGTACTCAAATGCGTGGAGAACCTTAGCTAAGTAACTCGAAGTGGTATCAGGTTTGCGTAAAAAGAAGCTGTAATCAAGATAACAGGAAGTTGTCTTGACTAGTAGGGGTCGAATTTCAAGAGTGAACATTCGGATATCGTTACGTGTCGATTTTTGCGGATATGTTTATTATAGGAATATAAGAATATAGAATTCATAAATATATCGAATAGGAGGTATCCGACATGGATATCGATGTATAAATCAATATATCAATGTGGATATCGTGACTATTAAATATATATATTGAATTAATAACAGATAATAGATTTTACTAGATTCTAATATTAATATTAGAAATACTCATTTTTATCTGTAAATTCTGGGCTTGGACAGCTCAAAAAATAAGAAATATGAGGAGAAATAAATTAGTATAATTATTATCCTCGAAAATGGTATTATTATAACTTTCTTAGTAAATATATTCTCGCTTCTTCATGGAATATCCTGGATTCATCACGATGAAAATTCGTGAGAATAATGAAACTAAAAAAATCAAAAATATGAGGAGCGAGATATTAATAAAAATATGAAAATCCTTGAAAATAGTATTATTATATCTTTCTTGGCGAATATATCCTGACTTCTTCATGGAAACTGACCATCACGATGAAAATTCATGACAAGCAGGAGTAGGGACATTCGAGAATTTAATCCTGCCGCGATTCCACGATAAGGGAAAAGGAGATCCTCGATCGTAGGATGTTGAATTGGCGTAGGTTTATTTCGGTGTTACATTTGGTTCAGCCGATAAGGGATTAAGCCTCGAGTTCCTCGCGATAAAAGTCCTTCGATAAATTATCCTTATTCGAATAAGGTCAGTGGGTTACGCAAGTCCACGTGCTTCGGATAATTAACAAAAATATTCTTCGACTACGTGACTCTCGATCGTAAAGGAGAGCCTCTTTCGAGGTGACTTAGTCAAAAATCTCTTCATAATATTATATCCATCGATTTCATCCTCGACGAAACAGTGCAAAGTGATCCAATATTTATATCCAGCTCGAATAAATAAAATAATACCAAAATTATTCTAAAAGATCGCCGAGGAAACGAATACAAATGAATGTTTCCTATCCTCCTCGAAGATATTCCCTTCGATTTGATCCTGAATTTTTCAGATTTCCAAGAGTTCTTTCGGAAGATCCTTGGAAAGAGAACCCAATTCTGATAATCGACTTTGCAAGAAGCCGTTTCTGATTTCGTGGAAAATTCACGGTGTATCACGTAAAATCCGCTATTTCATATGAAAACATCTAATTCTATAAAAAAAGTAAGCACGAGGTGTAACGGAAGATCTAAAAGTGCGTAACCCAATCAGGATACAGAGATTCGATCGGCAGCATTTATCGAAGCATTTCTTTTATTGTCCAGAAATGGCGGGGCCAAAGTAAGCCCGAAGTAGGCCGCGGTTATTATGATACACCCCGTATAACAAGGGATGATAGTGGCCGTAGGAGAGAGCCGATTTAAGGGAAAAGGGAAAATTGGCGGAGATGGGGAGTAAGTGTAAGGGAATAGGGAAGAGAGAAGGGTGTCACCCTCCGAGATTAAATAGCGCTTCTAAGCTCCCATGGGACACGCAATAAGCGTTGCTGAAAGTTTTAGAGCCCGCTAACTTCTCGGGGGTTCCTTTCGTTTACCTGTGTCTACGAATTTCTCAAGTTCGAGGCAAAAGACAGGACAAGGGGGTGTAAGAGGAAAAATGGCATCGTCCAAAGCATCGATATCTTCTAGTTTCGCAAATAGAGCGTATACACTTGTGAATATATTTGTGAATATACTTGCGAATATACTGCAAGAATATCAACTTCCCCGGAGATGCGAACCGCAAACTTTAAATACGGAGAGACTCGCCGTGGAACTTCCGTCCTCGGTAAACCTGCTTCTATTTACACTCGCGAAAGCTATCTGGAAACTTTATGAAAAGTTTGGTTAGAAATATAGAATTTCTAAGTGTATTCAATAGGAGACGTCTGATATGGATTTCAGAAAATAGTTGGTTTTCGATCGTAAGATAATTGCATATTTTATATATGTATACAGTAATATTTCGAATATTAATTTGATGGAGAATAAGAGGCGACGTTAAGATTCACTTGAGTAGTCGATGATATAAAATTCACTAGCCAAAAGTAAGTGGAGTAAATCTTAATGACGCTTCTCAGTCGCCGCTAGAGTACAAAGGGTTAACCTTTTGCACTCGAATAATATTTCGGTTGTAAACGAGGACTTATTCCAAGACGTTCTGTGATATCAATTAACGAATTACTTTTAAACGGTGTTTTTTATGACAATTCACGAATGAATCTTATATATTGATTTGTTAATTCAGTTTGTGTGACAAATAGAAGACGAATTTGGAATGAATTAATATTGAAAGCATATTATTTGGTAGTTCTAGCGTTAATATTAATATTAGAAATATTAATTTATATCTTTCAATTCCCTGCTCGGATGGATTCTTATCGAAATTCCGTTAAATCAAACTAGACATACCATCTTCAACAAATGATCGGAGCATAAAAATAGACAAAAGTTAAATCGAATTAGGATTTATAATACAGTTACACCAACACATTTTATCATCCCCCAGCGGTTCAATCAATCAATCTTTATTACGTTCCATAAATATTATAATACACTCTGCATATAAAAACGTGAAAGTACGGTTCTCAGACTAAATGGTGGCCACACGTGTTACTTCGATTTAAAGTCAGCAAAGCTGTAAGGGCCGAGAAAAAAAAAGAGGGTAAAGAGGGAAAAAAGGCCAGGCAATATTGTTGCCACGATCTTTCCCTGTTTTCCTTTCTTCTTCTACATCCGGTATTACCAACGTCTTTCCTCTAAGGGAGATCTCACCCCCTCCCCACAACCTCCTTCACCAATTCATCCGTTTTTCTCCGCTCTTCCTTCCGTTATACCGAGCAATTTCTATATACACGTGTTAAGATGAATATTCTTTTCTTTGAAACATTAGATTAACGTCGACCAGCTAAATGGAAAAGGAAGCTTTCCTCCGACTTTCTTTTCTCGGATATATACGGGGTGTTTACAAAATGCCCCGAAATATTTCTGGGATTCAATCTCGACGACAATAAAAGAAAGATATATCGCATGAAAGTGAAGAATATTAACCCTTTCGTTATGGCAGTCCGATCCGCCGAAGTGACGCCACTGAACGGGGGCTTCGTGCCGAAAAGTGTGCAAATTGCGTCGATAGTCTTCGGTGTTCGCCGGATATTTCCGGCATCCGTAGACACAGGTCGTCGCATGGATGCCGGATACGTATGGCACCCGTAACCAAAGGGTTAATTAAAATACGGGGCCTCCTCCGAGCGGTGGGTGATACACGCGAACAATGTTGAATGAAAGTCGCCGAATAAGTGTCCATAACTAAGGAGTCCGTGAATATATTTTAATGCAACAAAGTGCATTCGAAAGAGCGGATTTTTCTCTACAAAATAGCTCGCGGACAAAAATATCCCACGATTCGTTCTTCCGCAATTAATTAAAATACGGGGCCTCCTCCGAGCGGTGGGTGATACACGCGAACAATGTTGAATGAAAGTCGCCGAATAAGTGTCCATAACTAAGGAGTCCGTGAATATATTTTAATGCAACAAAGTGCATTCGAAAGAGCGGGCTTTTCTCTACAAAATAACTCGCGGACAAAAATATCCCACGATTACTTCATCCACAATTAATTAAAATACGGGGCCTCCTCCCCGTATTTTAAATGCTTTTATTTGATATACATAACGCGAATAATTGAATCCATTAATTAACTTAAATCATCATTTATATTTAAATCAATGTGTAAGCATAAGTGAGTATATGTTCGGTAGTTCTAGTGTTAAAATGACCAAATAACGAATTAATAATGTAAACATATATATTGCAGGGTTCTAATTAGTGTATTATGTGAGATACTCAAAGGTCAAAGCAATTACTTCCACTTTTTGCAATTTTTCCAATTTTAACGTTCAACCATGCGATTGGTGTTGAACTTCCGAGAATCATCTTCATTATGTAAAATAAACTGTCTAGTGTTATTACAAATTAATTCCATAAAACAAGGAATTCAAGGAAACAGAACATTCATTATTCACTTTGGCCTTTGATCAGTGACATAATAGCTCCTGGATTAAATCAATGAATATTATTCACTAATTAGTATTTTACATAATCAAGCTTACATTTTGCGGTAACCGGGAGCCGAGTAGTCTTAATGAACATATAAGTTCCACGGTGGCAAGTGATGTAACGCTACATGCGTGTAATCTAAATTCACTGGGCGAGATACGGTTACGTAATATGCGAAACACCGCGTGTATAAAAGGATATTCTAAAGGACCTCGAATGCAACTACGTTGGATAGCCTGGTTCTCTTCTCTCTTTGAAAGGACTCTCGTGTAATAACGAGATACCATTTTATCGATCGTAAAGAAAGAATAGCGGAGTCCCATTTGTGTCAAATAATACCTCTATTCGTACGATTCCTTATTACTTCAACTTATCGGGCTCACCCTCGCGAGATCAACCGGTTGAGGTTGCAACACACCCTCGGATCTAAAAAGGCTCAACGTGCATGGCTTTTTTAAGGCTTCTATTCAATGTCGATTAATTGGATCTTGGAAAGTGATACCGAATCTACTCCGAGAGATATTTCAATCAATGCCGGTGTCACCTGGTAATCACATGGCTTTTACTACCCTCTAACTATTACTTGAAATGATTAATCATTTTATATCTTATAATTATTGGAAAAAAAACTATATAAATATAAACATATGGAAAAAGTTAATATTTCACTGCCTCCAATGAATACGAAGTGCAAAGTATTAGGAAAAGCTAATGGATCTAATTTTACTAAAAATGTAAAAATGTAATTAAATGTGAAAAACTTTAAGAAGGGGTTAGTTAAAATTGAACTAAATAATTAAGCGTAATAAAGAAAAATATCTGTGATAATAGTTAATGGAATATGATATTCATAGCGGAAGTATTATTGTACATAAAAATATTAATCTTTATCCGGCAGTTCTCCGCTCGGATAGCTGAGGAAAATAATAGAATTTAACTGTCGATAGCTAAATAAAAAAATTAAAATTAAAAATTATTAAATCTAGGTTTAGAAAGAGCTTCCAAAATATACCCAAAAGTGTGATTGAAGTGAAATTTTAAGATAACTAGCTAATGAAAATTCATCTGAATGATTAAAAAATACCACAGTGTATATCTACGAGTGAAACAATTAAATCAAGCAGAGTTTCAAGTTATCTTTGAACTCAACACGTGGTCCAGATTCTTCGGAACCGAGGGAGCTGAAATAAAGAAAACAAGCATTAAGGAATACTAAGAGAAGAAACGGGGGGAAACGATCTCGAATAAATTTTATTATACAAACATAAATAAATGGTCCAGAAGTAGTCCGGGGATTGAGACGTGACAATGACGAAGAGTGGTTTGTGTATTCAAAAGGAGGATCGCGAAAGAGAGACTCGAGAAATCCTGGAAACAAAAGGAAAGATGGAAGGAAGGGGAGCGTAGCTATTTGGCGGCGAACCACACCGATTGGAGGAGAGCCAGACCTCGTGGCCGAAGGCTTCCAAACGTTCCTTCGATTACTCGTTTCATTCTTATTTCATCTTCTTCATCCTTGTCGTCGTCCGTCTACTTCTTCTTCTTCTTCGTCTTCGTCTTCTTTCCACGAAGATGCACCGCCTTTAAACGCAATAGTTATTTCGGTGATTCACCCTGGTAACTGGACGCCTTGACCTCTCGATAGGTCATTCGACTCGACTCTTCGAACGTCTGCTTCTCTTATAATTTATAATAAATAATTATCCTTTATAATTATCCATAGTCGATTATCTTCCCTCCGTGCGTCTTCCAACTTTCGCAATGGGATTATAAACAATTATGTAAAATCAATGTATTAGTTACATCGATATTCGACGTGGTTACTTGTTGAATGTAGATGGAAAGCTGAAGATTCCTTTCCAGTGAATTATTCATTTTCTGCACGCTTATCAAGATGGAGGGGTGGCCGTGAGAAAATGAAGACTTTTAAAGGGTGGTCGGATCTTTCATCCCTTCGAGTGAATCTACGTGTCGAGTCAAACAATATGGCTGGTCTCCCCTTGCGTGGTAATTTTCTTTAAGGGATCTGCGCGATTCTTCGACTATTCGGTGTATTCCACGGACTCTTCATACTCCATTGATTGATGAGACTTCTTCGAGGAGGAAGTCACTGATTTGACTGATGTCGATGACTCTATCACGGACTTCGTTTGAACGCTTTCCACTGACTTCGACGTCGAGACAGACTTCATGGCTGATGTCACATTCATCGATTGCTCCACGAGACTTCCGGCCGATTCGTTTACTGCAACAGAAAATGTCTTCTCGATTAGAAGAACATATATGAAATTACTAATTATTAATTATTAATTGAGGAACATACTTGGAATTATTATTCGTCATTATATTTCGTGGGTTTTATTAGATTTCTTAGATCTTAGAATTAATTCAGACTCGGTACTATTTTAATAGATGTTTAAGAATTATTAATCGGTAGTGATTAATTCGTTTAGAATTCAATCAGATTCAGAATTATTATATAAATGTTTAAGTAATAATCGCTACGAAATTATTATTACGGATATTAATAGATAATGGAGTAATTGATGCGGATGATTATTATAAATTATTAAAATATTTTCTGAAGATTTAAGGTGTTCAAAATATATTTAATTACCGTAACGAGTATTCGAGCAGTATTTAATTATTATACAGAAGAACTAATCCAAAATGGGACCAATCAGTTTCTAGAAACATTCCTGATATTCTTGACTACATTAAAAAAATATTCTTTATTCCACTTTATTCTACATTCTACATAAAAAATAATAGAAATCTCAATAACAATACTTTTCACATGGCGTTTACATCCCTTCAACGTTTCTAATCATTTCACATCTTATCCCCCATATGTTCATCAAAGTGATAATTATTACGAAAAATTAATATTCCTCTTCCTCCAATTAATCTCCAGTACTAAATAAAAGTTAATCTAATTTTCAAGAAGATCTAACTTTAACAAAATTTCCAAAAAATACGAATCAATCGAAAACCATCTCGTAACTCTAACAATCGAATCTGAATAATCAACATAAAATGTCCTCCTTAATTAAAACCTCCATAATTCAATGTACTAAGAACAATACATTACCATTGCATTATTATATAATTATAACAATATCAACTTAATACAAAATTTCTCCACACACCTTTGGCGACTTCCATGTTAAAATCAAAGGTTTCCTGGATGCTGTTTGAAGAAGCTTCTTCCGTCGGTGGAAGGAAGTAAAGAGAACGAAGGAATACTCGCACGGTAGACAACGCGAGATGAAACTGACGAATGGGGAGGACTTCGGAGCTTCAAGTTATTCTAAACCGGTATCCACGGGTGAAGGGAGAGGGAAAGTGTCAGATCACGTGGGAGAAAGACGGTGTCCGAATTGGAGGAAGGGGACGAAAAAGCTGCGACGTGTTTGGCGGCTTTTACGACGGCCGAGCGACGAGTATTCGTGGAATCTCGAATGGCTCGCGACGTATGCTCACCGATGTTCATCCGATAACTCATTTTCCAGCTTCCGATGCACCGTGCGTCGCGACGCCCACCGCGTCGGATTCCTTTTTAAATGCTTGGATCATTGACGCTTACTCATTCGCCGATGATCGATATTAATAATCACGTGCCGTGTGGATCATTATCTCGAATGGACACGTCATTTTGTTATTCGTGGAATTTTCGTAATGGCATTCGGTGTCCACGTTTTTGACCTCGATTTACTTTGATTTCGCAGTGGTTTCGATCTTTGACGGATTTTGACGATTGGAATATTTATGTTGCAAGCTTGGAATTCCTGGTTGTCCGTATATCGACAGAATATGCATAATGTGTATAATAATATTAAGAATATATGAATTTCATTCCATTCAAAATATTGTAGAAGGAAGAAGAAGTGTAAATGAAGATAATTTTGATGTCATGATGAGATATTATTACAAAATATTAGATTTAATATAAAAATATTATGTTACTCTACTGTCTTCGGTTAGTAATAATTTCATAATTGTTTATAGAGCAGAACATTTTTTGATTACTTTTAACGAATTATATGTCACGTAACAAGGAAATTAATTGCTGTATTTTTGTTGTATCTTGTATTATTTCGTAATATTGATCGTCCCGAAACTACTTTTTCCCTCGGATTTATGAGACTACTTTCCCGGCTTTTAGTTTTTTTGTGTCTGAGGATTTCTTATTTTTGCTCGTCGGAAGATGTTACGATAAGTATCGATATTACAGGATGTTATGTGTCAACAGGAAACAATGATAGTAAGGAAGCCAAGTCTGATATCAGCGAAAAGACTGTCCCAAGGGAAAAGCAACGACAGAAAATCATTCTCGGAATACATTGTTGCTTCCTTTTAGAGAGTTGTTTCCGATTAACGTAGAAATCGGGATATAGTTAACTTTAACAGATAAGAGCAAATATATCATTGTAATGCTCAGTAACTATTATATTTTATAATTAATAACATCTTGAAATTCAGTGGTAAGAGCGGAGGAATTTTAGTTAAACATGTTTTCAGATGATTTTGGGTCGAAAGAAGTCGGTTAAAAATTTGTTCCGGTCAAAAAAGGGGTCGACCCAAAACCGCAAAAATGTGAAGGGGTATACCTTCAAAAATTGTCAAAAAATGAAAGTCGCCCATTTCGCTCCTAGATGGTCCAAATCGATGGTATATGATGTATAAACATATTCTAGGACGATTTCTGGTCGAAAGAAGCGGTTAAAAAATTTTTATTGGTCAAAAATGGGTCGAAACCAAGTCGAAAAAATGTGAAGGGGTATACCTTCAAAAATTGTCAAAAAATCAAAGTCGCCAATTTCGCTCCTAGATGGTCCAAGTCGATGGTGTATGATGTATAAACATATTCTAGGACAATTTTGGGTCAAAAGAAGTGGATTAAAAATTTTTCCGGGCGAAAAATGGGTCGACCCAAAATCGCAAAAATGGGAAAAACTTCGACTTTCTCAATTTCGATTCTAAGCAGTCAAATTACTTGCTACTAAGGATGCCTATTTGATCCCGTGATGCCATGCAATTATTACTTTCAATTTAATCACCTGATACACAATTATATAATCTATAAATAATTAAATTGGAATACAATAGCCCTGAGACATAATCTGACGCTTTATCGATATCATCGTGCAGACAGTAAATTTCATACAAAAATTTCTCTTCCAGAATTTCTGGAGATAGGTGTGTGTATTAGAGTGCAAAATGAAGTCGGCAGTCAGATGTGATTATTGTGACGCGAATTTCACAGGAATTAAGCCGCACGGCGGAGTTTGCGGATTCAATTTTCGTGATTGTCGACGACCGGGCGGAAAGTTCTATTCACCCACTGCGATACGGTTTAAAGTAACACAGAATGCAATTTAATGTAATGCACCACTATCCAAATATAATTCACTCCAAGATGAGTTTCCCAGTAAAATCCCAAAGATATTTCTCGGTAATCATTCTTGCTGAACCTCTGACACAAAATATTCCAATATTAAACTCCATAATTAATTCCTTCAAAAACAATACCCATCTACTCTGCGCTGCAATAATTTTCTGGAAGTTTTTATGGTAACTGAAATCTCATTAGATATAAAAAAATTATCAAATTATCAAGTTGTATAAAAATATGATTTGACATTTACTCTAATATTACTTCGACTTATAGTTTATTCCATTTCTCCTCGATTCAAATTTTATTAATAAATATAAATATAGATATAAGTTAAAATATATGCTGTAAGAATAATTATTTTTACCACGGATTATATTTAATACAAGAATATTTTCATATAAAATATTTCTGTATCAAATATAATTCACGATGAAAATAATCTATTCCTTATAAATTCTAATATCTGATCGGGTTATATTAATTTCTATGATGAAGAATATTATAATATTATATTCGATAAGTGACTGAAATTATTCCTGATTACTTAATCTCACATTCACACCCATTGAAAAATAATATCATTCACATCTGGCTGAATAAATAAACATTTAACTGCATGAGGTCATCGTTCACTTAAGTGAAACTGACGATGTTTCCGCGTGGAAACTGATTCATCCAGGAACAATAATATTCAACGTAAAATCTCGGCGTCTCGTGGAGTCATCGATGACTCACGAATTCCGTGTGATTTCACTGGTGCAAGAAATTTAAATCAAATTATTATGGATTCCGTCCAAGATTCCGCATTGCTCATAAATATTCCACTTGCGAATCCTCGGCCAAAGACGAACGTATTCTAATTATTTGGGAGACCACTTCGATGCGTGTCCTTAATTAAAATCTTACTTGTTCTAACACTTGATACGTTCTACGTATTTGAAAAGAAAGATTGCCAAATGGATCCGTCGGGAGAACAGTACTTTTATTTATGTTTGTTATAAGAAAATGACTAAGGTTACTCTATTTTTGCCCACTCAATAATATCCCGGCCAAACATTATTCTCGCAATTTCTATTTCCCGTGACACTTTGCACTTTGTCTGCCAATTAGAACCTGTTGATTGTTCGTTCGAGAACCACGGGTTTTGTATAAAATATTATTTGGGAAGATTAATGGCACTAATATTATTTATGTTACTAATAAATTTGAATTTTGGGACGGTGGTTCGATTGCCTTTTTTTAATTACATGGTAATTACATAGTAATTTAATTATTTTTAACTCGATTTTATTAATTAACTTCAAGTCTAAAATACCAGTCGTTATATAATAAGAAATATACGAATTATTGGCGAATTATATTATTGAAGTCGAAATATTTTATTATCAT
This sequence comes from Nysson spinosus, assembly GCA_910591585.2. Taxonomy (NCBI): domain Eukaryota; kingdom Metazoa; phylum Arthropoda; class Insecta; order Hymenoptera; family Crabronidae; genus Nysson; species Nysson spinosus. Next base: position 12,017,980 of record OU342832.1, read on the forward strand.
AGAAAATACAAGAAATATGTATCACAAAAATCTATTTTTCGAAAATTTCATCTATTTCGACCAATTATGAAATTCTATTAATCATGCAATAGCAAAAATAATAATTCTTCATTACAAAAACATCAGAAATATTTCTAAACTTTATTTTTTTCTTAAAATCAAGAAAGTCCTGGGTTTAAAAAATGTCACATACCATCAAATGTATGACAGTATATTTGATTCCAAGTAATATGATAAAATACCTAAATCGTTTTATAAATAATACTTTCCTACCATTTCATATTCAGAACCCAGAAACCTCATCAGAATTCCGATTCTTGATAAAATTCGGCACACCCAATATTATTAAATTGGAATTCGTATCTGATTACGAGGAGAACGACGGCTTTCATAAAAGAATATTCCTCCGGCATTCCTATTATTATTATAAACAATCCATCACTGTCGCATCAATGTCGCGTTAACGTCCTCCGAGAGACTCTCGATCTCTTTCTCCCTGAGTGATCTCGAGTTTCTCGAAATATATTTTTTTTCCGCCGTGTTTGTCCGTTCGGTTCTCCCCTTCGAGAAATCCGTAGTGGAATCGGTCTCTTAAAATAGTTACGACTTTTCTCGACGCTTCTTCTAAAACTCGTGTTTATTAGAGGCGCGTGTTTCGCGCGAAGACTGGGTCAGAGAGAGGAGGAGAGGAGAGGAGAGACTCTCCATCGAACCCAAAAGGTGTTCCGTTTCTTAGCCCACGCCAGAAGTGGTTTTCGGTATTCTTAACTTTTATGTCTTCCCTTCAAAACATTCTATCGATCCTCCCTTTTATACTCCAGATATTCCACTGGATTCCATCTTGCTTTATTTTATTCTATTTTATTTTATAAACAAAAAATTGTCTGCGCCATACATCCCACGATTTCAATGAATTGATAATTTCAATAAAATTGTTTAATATAAATATGGATTTTATCTTTTATATTCAAGTTTATTTTATTGAGAAAAGTTGACTCTGTTATTCGTCCTACGATTTGAATTTATTTACAAGAAAAGGCACGACAGAGAACTCTCAATAATTGCAATTAGATTTTATAACATAAATATGGATTCGAAGGAATAAATTATCAACTTCCTTAAGAATTTTTTAATACACTTCTACTATGATTTTAAATTACTATAGGTAATAATTTAAATATTCCTATAATTAAATTCGTTCAGCATCCTTTCAGAATATTATTCTTTTAGGTAATTCTATATTTGGTAAGCAAATTTGAATCGCAGAACAATGGAATAAATGATCATTTTCTACGAGAACCTTATACGTATTTCATCTCTAAAACAATTTAAAAAATTCTGAATGATAATTCTGGCTAATAGAAAGCATTATAATTTATAATTACTTAAGTTCCATCCAAAGATACAACTCGATATATTTCCGAATACTGTTTTAGGAAATGAAAAATTACGGTGGTTTCAGGGGTGATAGACGAAAATTGTTGCTCCCTTGACAAAAGGGAACGTGATTATTATTAGGGTGAATTACGACGTACCCCTAGGTGAAATTCTACTTCGGCCAATTCGTATTCTCCGGGCTCTGCAAATAGACGAAGTAAATATTTGCACTCGATTTTTCTTTTTCTTCTTAGGTACCCCGTTTATATATAACTTGTCCGTGTATCCGGAGCACCGTCCGTGTTGTCTGCGTTTATACACATGCCAGGTAGAAGGAATGCACGAAACAATTGTTCTTGGCCGAAACACGTGTTTACGTTGCACCCAGAAGCTTCTTCGCTTCATCGTTCGCACTTTCGCATCGTCCGAATGCACGGGGTGTCTATTTTCAAAATTCTTTTCCTTCGAAATATTCATCCTCTTTCGAAATTTGAAATTAGAATGAAATATTTCTTTTCTGACAATTACCCTCAATATTTCATTTCACACGTATCATTATTACATCAGCATTTACACAGAAAATTCGATCTCTATATTAGTGAATTACATTATATTATATTCGAAGGATAAAGTTGGTTATTTAAGTAAATAATAATAATATAATGTATATAATATATATCATCTTTGTAATTAAATTAATTGAGAAGTTAAATCTGAATTAGCAGTCTATCAAGATAAGGAATCTATTCGTATAAATATGAATCTCTAATTATATATTTTATTATGTATTAGTTTTTAATTACGGTGTCGTTATAAAATAACATAATTTCAAGTTTAAGATATTTTTTTAAAACGTAGGAGGACAAATAATTTAATATATTTTGCAGTACAATGATCTGAGAATGACTCACAAAATGCACTAAAAATTCAACGTAATAATGTATAATGGAATGGCGTCGAAAGAATGAAGGAAGAGAAATGGATGGAAGAAACATTCTGAAAATCACCGGCTAAATGGGAATGATGGAAGATCGTTAATTACAACAATAATTGATTGCTTCGTAACGCGCAATCGTTATTAGGGATGGGAGAACTACCCTCTTTATTAGGGTGTAATCTCTTGCGAACGAACACTCATGTTTCCTATGTTACACACATCACATTTACAGGATTGCAAACAATTAGTTTTTGGCGTTAATTACGTATATTTATTATCCTAATAAATCCTATATATTACTACTATTACAGATAATCTAATAATGCACAGTTTAATATTCATTTAATATTTCATTTAATTATGATAAAAATATTATTATCTTAATACAATGGACCGATTTTACTGATATTTGTATGATCACTGTAATAATATTATTATTACATTTTTTCATCAAGTTAAACAACCAAATTATTATTGACTACGTTTTTACCTTTTTTGGCTTACATCGTATATATTATTAGATTGATAACGTCGCGTTTAATTTTGTTTATTACAAGTTATTCTATCAAACGTATGTGTGATAATTACTCCATGTATATTAATTATATAATATACGTTATGTATGCTAATTATTCTATTTATATTAATTCTTAATTAACAACTATTCCATTATAATCACTGGGTACTGCATTGATTAGCATTCTCGTAATTCCCTAACAACCAAAATTTGCAACTTCATTATCTAACAACCAACAACACGCTCGTTACCAACCCTCCCCCGCTTATTTATTCAATTAAAAATCCCATTACTTTCTCGGGGATATAATAAAGTACTTTTTACCAATTACCCCGAGCAGTCGTTTTAAGTCAAATAATAAGCTTCCGAGATAAATTGCGGGAGGGTGGATCCAGTGAATTTCACGGTGCATAATTCACCGCAAGTGTACTCGTGTTTTAAGGATTCTTGAATTTCTTCATCATTGCAGGGAATAATTTATCGGCATTCCTCGATCGAGAAAGTCGGACGAGTTAAGAAGTAAATCATAATAGGGGAAGGTTGAAGTGGTGGAACAAAATTCCGAAAATGATTTCAAAGGGAGTATATTAAATATGATATCGTCAAATAAATACTTACGTGACAATTCGTCGAAGATCGGAGTCTCGTAAATATCAAGGGGGTCCGAGTTTTACAATAGAATTCAACCCCCCGCAGTAACAAAGGCCGAATTTTGTCCCTCCCTTCTCGTGATTAGTTTCCACTCTACCGTCGCAAAACCATCCACGAACCACCACTTTCTCCACCTTTTCTACGCGCTCTTTCAACCCCACCCCCACCCCCACCCCCTCCGCCACCGCCTCCGCCGGCGAGTATTACGAAAGAAAATTTGATTAAATCGGAAGGCAGCGGATTCGATCGATCCAAGTGTGTATTAACCCCTTTTCACTGAAACTTTCACCCTCCCGACGAGGCCGGATATTTTTTCTACGCGATCTTTGCCGCGGCCTGTTATTAAATATCAATCAAGCTAATTGAATTAACGCCGGCTTTCTGCGTTTAATAGTTGTCGAACTTGATTATTCGAGCACGTGATATTAAACGATTAAAAGACTCGCGACAAGTTTCGTGACGGAGATGGAAAAGTTCGGTTTTGAAATTTAATATCCGGAGGATTTAATTTAGTGGATGTTGATCTGTAAATTAATCGTGCCACTTTATCGGTAATTTCTTAATTCATTTTAATATTGATAAAGGCGATTATATTTCTGGGAATTAAAATCAATTCATGTCTATTATTAGAATAATATTATCTTGACACTGAAGTTTCACATTAATATCATATTATTATAAAATGAAGAATTCAGGATCGGAATTAAACGATTATTTATGTCATACAAACTGTCCACTATCAGCAAATATTAAATATTATAAATGTCAAGTATTGAAATATTAAACGGTGGACATAAAAATCTACATTAAAGTAAAATTAGGAGGCATTCGTTTTCTCACTTTTTCCGGTGTGTTGGACCGAGATACGCCGGCAGTGCGGTAAATTTTGGCAGAGAAAAAAAGAAATATCTAAAGCAGCGAATCGCTAAAATACCGATCTGCGTCGTCGAATTCTTTGAGGGAGAAGAAAAACGTGAAAGGAATTTCGTTCCTTAGATTTGATCCCGGCGTTTCTGAAGCTGAGTTGAAAAAAGGAATCGCGCGTGGTTCCTTCGGTTCCTCCGGAGGTAATGGAGCAGAACCGTTCAAATCGAATCTGTGCCGCGATCGAGGTTCACCGCCGGTCCAAGGGACAACCGATCTCCTGTTCCCCCCATTGGTGGAATCAATTTTTTTCCCTCTGATTGAATTTTAAACGCGGCATCTCGCGATACCGAGATCCATCGAATATTACACGGCACATCACCCAAATCCAAATTATTTCCGAAGATTTACCCACCGATTTCACTGGAATTCCAGGGAAGTATTGGGTTGTTCCATAAGTTCGTGCGGTTTTGTCGAATCTGAAAAACCCTGTTTTTTTTCAAACATTAAATACAAATTATTTTCGAATTTTGTTCGTGTCTAAAAGAAAACTGTATAACGTAAATCCAGTTAAAAACGAAATTTTGTTCGGTACAACGTATTTGCTTTTTTAGTGAATTAATACAATATGAAACATACAGTCACGTCTCACATAACCAATGTTCTCACATAACTGAATTTCAATAACACCACGATTTTTCTTATTTTCACTGACACACTTTAGTGTCACTCGAATATCTCATCTTAAGATATTAATATTTTTTTGAACACGCCGCAGTCAAAGGGTTAAAGGACGACAATATCTATTCACCCTGAATCTGTTCCATCAGAATATACAGGATGTCAATTATATATATGTCATTAGCAACAATCTATCAATTTACAATGCTCATATTCGCGTATAGTTCATCGACCGAGCGAGTAGCATTGAAATTGACTTCACAGATTGATAATGTTTCTATGTGTCCGGTTGAAACCCGATAATTATTACGTGATGATGAAGCGTTGATAGCCCGTCCGAACTAGTGGTATTTGAACACTGACCATTGTACATAATCTATCTCCGAGGACCACTGCATTACAACTCGTGAAATTGGCAGTACGTTTCCACTGAAAATTCCGCGGTTCATATTCGTCATATATTTTACTGTAACATTGACAGTTTTTGATTCGAAGGATTTCTCAGGCATTTTGTATACTATTTTCAGAAATAGCAACGTGTCAGGTGAAAGGTCACCCTTCGAAGGATCTTGCTGTAGTGGACAAGGCGGAGCAGCGGACAGTACGGAGAGCGAAGCGGAGGAGATTCCGAAATACAGGGTTGTACTACTCGGTGATTCTGGTGTAGGAAAAACGGCACTGGTTTCCCAGTTCATGACGAGCGAGTATATGAACACGTACGATGCAAGTTTAGGTAAATATTTATGTATATTTATGAAATTACTAATAATGATAAACGAATAACTACTGATAATAATCGAAGTAATAAACACCGAACCATACCGAACCATATAACTTGAAATGGACAAAAAAGAAGTAGACAAAGATCATTCCAAAACCGGCTTTTAAAATTCCAGATTTATTAATAACTCCTATTAATTACGATGCAATTTAACTTGTTGATTAAACCGAGAAATTCCGCGGGTCACGAGGTCGATAAAACGACACGGTTAATTACGCTAATATATTTATGTCGAGCAAATCAACAAGCATTTACGGCATCCTTAATTAAACGTGCTTTTCTAGAAGGACACTATCGTCTACAAATCGCGTCGGGCATAAAGGGAATAAAGTTAATAATGAACTGAAGGTGAAAAGCGGTTGCTTTACTCCTTTTGCGTTTCCTGGTTGGCTTTGAGACGAATACTTGTTTTTCCCCCTATTTTTGCTTTTTTTTTGTTGCTGAAAAACCCTTTCATGTACTGTTAGGGCACGCAATAACGAGAAACGCGGTACCTACGAGTCACGTAAATTGCATTCATCCACGCTTTCCTTTGTACGATTTTAATTCGGGCGCACGACTCTCCATCGTATGTGGGTGTTTATAAGGTGTATTTTCGGTTCGATGATTTTTATTCCCGTTTTTCCTCTCCCCCCCGATACTCCCCTCGCCGCCAATCTTCTTATCCCGTCATTCCATTCTTTTTACTCATTTTGTGCACTTTATTTGGAAAGTGGAGAAAATTATGAACCATTCGAAACTCGTTTTCGCGTTTTTAAACCGCACGCGAAAATCGGACGACAAACGTTGAATTACTTTGGTAATTCGAGAATGAAGTAAATATTAGTACGATCATTTATGTGATTTAACCTTCCATCTGAAGAATGCGGAATTGATTTAATTTGAATCGAGTTAGTTGATTTATATTAAGATACGTAATAAATTGAGTCAAGGTGAATTAAGTCGTGGATGGAGTATTTTTGTTGTTGAAATTGCTTTTTATTGATTAAGGGAAAATAGAATACCGGAGATGAGGGGAAAATGAAATGGTTTAAAATGATTGGAAAATATTTGATTTTACAGTGAGATGTTAATGATTTATAGTTTGACCTCTACGTGATACTTCGACGGTGCTTTGATTTACTTACATCTAATATATGCTTTACTAATTGAGGTGTTGTTTAACGTTCGTTATACAATGTGGACTAATTAAATTACGTGGCGAATTAATTATGTAATAACACTCGGCAGCATAGAAATAATAATTATTATCACGTAATTATTTCTAAAGCACAAACGAAACCAGCCGTAACCAGAATCCATAAAAGTCATAAGAAGAGAATAAATAATCGATGAAATCAGTTAGATAACTCTTTCGGGTTAAAAATAATTATGTCTGGAATGAAACTTATTTCTAAAACAAAACTAAATTTCATCGAAGCTAGGAACAATAAAAGTCATAAGAAGATAATAAATAATCGATGAACTCAGATAAATAACTCTCTTATGTTCAAAATAACAATTTTTATAATTATAATTCTTTCTAAAATCAAAATTAAATTCATCGAAACCAGGAACCATAAAAGACATAGGAAGATAATTAGTAACCGATTAAATGAGAACTGCAGTGATCCACGCGCATATCAAGATTGCATTAATATTGATTTCGTAACCAGTTTCGACAGCAGTGTAATGTAATCTCTTCCCCGCGAAATTACGATTATTGAGAACTGTCGATATCCCTCGAATATCACTGATTCGAACGGAACTGAATTTCATACGAAACTTATTTCGATTCGTAAAAGAGACCTTTCGAACATCCCTGCTAGATTCGAGGGTGTAAAGAATCTTCGAGCCATTTCACTGATGCAATTTCGAGGAGTGAAATCAAAAGTGGGGTTGCGATTTTGAGTGCGTATCTGGTGAAACGTGAGTGGAATAACGTTATGCAATGATCACGCATCAGAAGAGGAGGGAAAGCAGAGTAGAATTTAAGCCCAGGTATCAAAATGGCGAAGATGAATCGTGAATCGTGTGAAATTCAAATTATTAATATGTTGCTGATAACTAATATATTATAATATTATTACGAGCGAGTAGAAGAGGAAGAAAAAGGTGAAACGGAGCCTCGAAAACAAAATGGCGAGGATGAAGACATAAATTACGATACGAAAATTATGATTACTGGATACATTAAATTGTCCCTGACGGAGATAAAAAAGCAGACAAAAGTAACTGTTAATATTATTCTATCGTATTAATATCATATTCTCATTAGTTACAATTTCGAAAAAGGTCCAATAAGCTCGAAGCAAAGGAGATGTTTTTCGATTAAACAAACATTACATCGTAGAAAATACAGGGCTCTCACTTTCACCCTCGAAATTCGTCATTCCATGTAAAACGACATAACAGTGATTTGACCGCTGCGCAGCTCGTGAAATTCGCAGGACAAATTTTTCGCTGGCGGACCAAAGAACAGTAAATCTATCATCGACTGACACTTTTTTCTTCCGTGTGACAATGAATGGCACCCATTCGTGTCGGTGTATCGAGAGCATTTCAACGGATAATGGGAAATAAATGAACTCCGTGCTCCGCTACGTGTTCGGAGAAACGATCCGTGCTCTTTTTATTCCACCTCAAACGGCTTTTATAACAATTTTCAAATGAATTCGTCTAAGGATTTTATTTATTGTAATTAATTAAATTGTTTTTGGTAGAAACAATTCTTTTAGATCGCTTCAATTTGATATTGGCTATTGAATCGATTTTATTTATTGTAATTAATTAAATTGTTCTTGGTAGAAACAATTCTTTAAATCGCTTCAATTCGATATTGGATCTTGAATCGATTTTATTTATTGTAATTAATTCAATTGTTTTTGGTAAAAACAATTTTGTTTTAGATCGCTTGATTTTGATATTGAATTTTGAATCGATTTTATGTATTGTAATTAATTAAATTGTTTTTGGTAGAAACAATTCTCTAAATTGCTTCAATTCGATATTGGATCTTGAATCGATTTTATTTATTGTAATTAATTCAATTCTTTTTGGTAAAAACAATTTTGTTTTAGATCGCTTGATTTTGATATTGAATTTTGAATCGATTTTATTTATTGTAATTAATTAAATTGTTTTTGGTAGAAACAATTCTCTAAATTGCTTCAATTCGATATTGGATCTTGAATCGATTTTATTTATTGTAATTAATTCAATTGTTTTTGGTAAAAACAATTTTGTTTTAGATCGCTTGATTTTGATATTGAATTTTGAATCGATTTTATTTATTGTAATTAATTAAATTGTTTTTGGTAGAAACAATTCTCTAAATTGCTTCAATTCGATATTGGATCTCGAATCGATTTTATTTATTGTAATTAATTAAATTGTTTTTGGTAGAAACAATTCTTTAAATCGCTTCAATTCGATATTGGATCTTGAATCGATTTTATTTATTATAATTAATTCAATTGTTTTTGGTAAAAACAATTTTTTTTAAATCCTTTGAATTCGATATTGGATCTTGAATTGATTATCTCGAAGTGGAATGATTTGAATTACTAATTCAATCGGTATATAAATAATTAAGAATTAATTAGTTGAATATTAAATTTGGTTTGTTGCGACTTATGTTGAATCTCTCGATTTATTTTCCAATAGAATCGTTACTCCATGTTTTCGGCACTCGTGAAACTGGTAATAAATTCTTGACAAATTTCTTGGCAAATTTTGCTGCGGAATAATTTATGTTGGGGTTTTTTCGATGCTGAAACTTTGCAGGGAATTATTTAACAGATTTAAAGTGCAGGGCGACGTCTGATGGAGTTTGACGCTTGTCGGTGCAAGATAGTATTTTTTGTTACATAAATTCTTTAGACGGAAAGTATTGACAGCTATTGTTCATTATTGTATAAGCTTGAATATTTAATAGAGTGAGTTGCATCTTGTAGACGATGAGTGATCGATATTTGATTAGCATATTTGACAAGTGATAGTAATATATGACACGAAACTTTTTCTAAAAAAAGTAGAATTTATTTATTTTATAATTGATTTTAATGAATGTAAATTATCGAAAAGTATACAATTTCAATAAAAATATTTATAACCTACGTAGCTAAAATTTAATTAGGGAGTATATTTCAAAAACACTGAAATTTAAAGTAAAATCAATTTATTGTGTAAAATCAATTAAATTGTAGATTTAATTACGTAATACGTTGTTTAACCAGAAACTACATACATGATATAATTCCCTAATTAGTGTAATTCTCTCACAAAACCTAACTGAATTAAAGTGACAGTTAAAAGACTTTAATTATTCGCCCCAATTCAATTTCCATTGACATTCTTCGCGAACCAGAAAATAGTCAAGCCATCCTTGCAGCATACAAATTCATAATAAAACATTAAAATACGAATTCAAATTAAAATACGCTCCAGGAGACGTACGAATACATGTCATATATTATATTATATATTCATTTTATGTATCATTTTACTTGTATAAGTTCGTTAAAAGGGGTCTCCCGGTGGCGAAAAAAACTGAAACGAGGAGCGACTTGTTAATTCGTAACCTTTGCCAGGATTTCACGCGTAATTTTATAATTAACATTACTCGGTTGGCCTCAAAATTTACAGCAATTCTCGAGGGTCAAACTTCCTTCGATGGGACTTGACCTGGAATTCTATGGAAAATCATGTCACGTTGACATAAATTTTGAGCTACGAAAGTTTCTTACGAAGCCATGTTATGACATAAATATTTCGGGCTGCTTTTTATATGGAATATTATTAATTGCAAGGTATATCATAATTAATATCTTGTCGAGACTCGTGTTAAATAATTGTGTACTTCTTATCCATCATTATAAAAAATGTCAATAGATAACAGCATTAATATTATGATTAATATACATTTTATATTCCTGTCAGAAAGATATCATTTTAATATACAAAATTCCGGTATGTAATATTATTATTAATACGGATCATTATAGTACAATAATTCGTTGTGTAAATCACTCTCAGTGTACATAATTACATAATTAAAAAATATCGACATAGATATCTTCATAATGATAATAATCGAAACCTGTTATTAGTGATAATACCTTCGGTGAACATAAAATCGTGTACTCGTCACGAAACCGTGAAAGCGGAGAAGGGAAGCTTTTTTAAGGGACAGGATAATAGCGATCGATTAATAACAAAAATCGTTAGATGTATTCCTCCACTGATATCACAGGATATTAATATCTCATATTCACGTTCTCGACACATTTTTCATAATAAATTCACTAAAAGATAATTAATTATTGCTTCCACGACTTATCTTTAATCCAATTAAATCTGCACTCCTGACAAGTTATAGCCACTCGGGCGAAACTCTATAAATCAATCGTGGAATTATTTATAATTCATTAATCTCGCAAATTAACGATGTTCGAATTCACATTCTCGACACTTTTGCGACAATAAATTTTCTCAAAAATAATTAATATTACGTCCACGGATTATCTTTGATCCAATTAAATATGTATTCCTGGCAAGTTATGGCCACTCAGATTAAATTTTGTAAATCAATCGTGGAACTGTTTAAATCGTTTAATATTACACGTTAATTACACTCTACCATATATACACTCTGGGCACGTTTCCCAGAATAAATATTCTCAAAAATAATTAATATTATTTCTACGGATTATTCTTAATCCATTTGTCAGTAATTTGTCGAACAATATTTCATTGAAATTTCAATACTCTCGAAACATATTCTTTAACCAAATCGGTATTCATGGCAGGTTACGAGTTGATGTTTTCTAAATTAATCTCTTTATTCATTATTCCATATCAGTAGTCCTCGATACGATTAATTCTCGTGTTTTCCAGTTGAGAGGCCTGCCTTGGTTTTCATTCAACGAACAAGTTACGCACCGCATGAGATAATGGGAATTTCATGTAACCGTATCAATATACCTTGTTAATATGGATTTCCTAACAGTTGTTCTATGGTAAAAGCGACCTCCGAGATTACGCTTTTTTGACATAATTCTAACGCAAAGAAAGGGCTGGATTTAAAGAAAATTCTTATTCGATGGAACTCTTCGTAAAATTTCAATTAGAAATACAGCCGATCCTCGTAGAACGCGGTACTTATGCAACGCGGTATGGATATAACGCGGTACTTATGCAACGCGATCTCGATATAACACGTTACTCTTACAACGCGATCTCGATATAACACGTTATTCTTACAACGCGATCTCGATATAATACGTTATTCTTACAACGCGATCTCGATATAATACGTTATTCTTACAACGCGATCTCGATATAACACGTTACTCGTACAACGCGATCTCGATATAACACGTTACTCGTACAACGCGATCTCGATATAACACGTTACTCGTACAACGCGATCTCGATATAACACGTTACTCGTACAACGCGATCTCGATATAACACGTTACTCGTACAACGCGATCTCGATATAACACGTTACTCGTACAACGCGATCTCGATATAATACGTTATTCTTACAACGCGAACTCGATATAACACGTTATTCTTACAACGCGATCTCGATATAACACGTTATTCTTACAACGCGATCTCGATATAATACGTTATTCTTACAACGCGATCTCGATATAACACGTTACTCGTACAACGCGATCTCGATATAACACGTTACTCGTACAACGCGATCTCGATATAATACGTTATTCTTACAACGCGATCTCGATATAACACGTTATTCTTACAACGCGATCTCGATATAACACGTTATTCTTACAACGCGATCCCGATATAACACGTTATTCTTACAACGCAATTTTTGTATATCATGTTAGTCGTACAACACGAATTCGATATAACACGTTACTCTTACAACGCGACCTCGATATAACACGTTACTCGTACAACGCAATCTCGATATAACAAAGTACTCCTAAAACGCGATTTTTTATAACGCGGTTCACAAATCGTGGCGATCCACGTATAACGCATTACAATGCGACTTCGATATAACGCGATCTTTCTGTGGAACTTAACTACCGTGCTGTGCGAAGGTTACCTGTATATATTAAACAAATAAACACACTCATTTCACTATTCAAATATTCAAGTTATTAAATCAAGTACACTGTCAACATATTACTGTTAATTGAATTAAGGACAATCCAGGGAATATTAATTATTTTTAAGTTAATTTATTGTTACCATCTTTTCGAGAATGTAAATATGGGGGATTATTAACCACTGCGATATTAATGGATAAACAATTCCACGATTAAATAATTAAAAACATTATATTGCATGACTAAAAGTAAGACGCGAAATTAACGCATTGCACGCGGAATTAATCTCGCGTATCATTCTTCGTTTTAACGTAATGGGCCTTTATCGTGTCGGACGGCATTATTTTCTGGCAAGAAGCGCGCGTTGGAGTTGGACAGTGAAAAAACTTCGCGAGGAACTTCGGTCGGATCAATCACTGACACGATGCTTATGCCGTGTATCACTCATAATCCCAGCCATGTTCTCCACGAGAAGGCTACGTGGGCATTCTTACACAACGGATTATCCGTTGTAAAAATAAATAGCACGTACAACGAGAAATAAGTACAGCCGTCGTGCTGATAAACATCTTAATGCAACCGCGCATACCGCGAAGCTGAAAAACTCTAGCGTCACCGGCTCGAGTTTTCGAGCCGCGTAGTTCCACTGAAAAATGTACGCGAACTGAGAGAATAATTGCCGGGGGTGGTGTATTAAGAAAGTGTCTCGAAAGTTGGCGGAACGTCAAGAAAGTTTCTAGCCTTGAATTCAAAGTTCGTGAATTTCTGAGGGGCCGCAAGTGTATTAAGCGAAACTCGGATAAAAGGTACATGTAATTGTACCGAGGAGTATTGTGTTCCGCGCGACTCTCGTTTCTTAGTCTGACTGCGTGTATTTATAATGAATACTTGTGTGACGAGTGACGCAAATATTTCATTACTGTTAGAAGCCGACTCTTGGTTTACGCAGGGAAGGATATTTTGGACAATTTAACATGGTGCACGCTGTGCCGAAATACGTGCTATACGATACCCCGCGATACGCATCCGTAACATATATATATATGAAATAAATAAAAGTGTCCACTCAATTTTGTCCACCCGATTTTGTCAGTACTTACATTGTAATTAATCTTACTTAAAATAAAGCACATTATTCTATAAATTTGCTTACAAAATCTATTCACAAATACATAACCTACGATAAAATGTGAAAAAAATTAAAAATTAATTAGAAAAAATCACTGAAATGCGACGTTTTCACATATGATAGGCGGGTGTCCACTCAATTGTGACCCCGACTGTATATAACGTCTAAAAATAAAACTAAGGCTAGACTACCAAAGCAGTCAGAATGGCGGGTCCATGGTATTTAATAAAAATGTGCCAATTAATAGGGTTTCACTTAATTATAAAAAGATTGTAATATTATTATTATTTTTTAATTGGAATTACGAAGACGCAAATCAATTCGTTAAGAAGTAATAATATTGTTACGTGCCATTAATATTATATATAATTGTATTGAATATTATTTATATATTATACGCTATTTCAAATTCTACGGGTTTTATTCTTCCAAAGTAACAAACTTGCGGTATAAATATCGAGAAAAATACAGAGGCGATGGTCAGAATTTAAACTAGGGTTACCTTCATGAAACTTGTATACCCTGTCCATTGAGCCAATAGGGTTTCCATGATTTAATAATACCCGATATATAATTCATTTTTCCGCCAAAATTCCGGCAATTTGTCGAATCATATTGTTTGCTTTTCAGACGATGAATTCGGGGAGAAGACCGTCTCGATACTTCTGGATGGGGAGGAATCGGAAATGGTCTTCATCGATCATCCCCACATAGAGATGAGCGTGAGTAGAATTTAGTGAAAATATATTTATTTTGGGGTGACAATTCCTGGACACTGCTCAATTAAATGTAATTAGACCCGGAATCTATTTTACAATCAATTATTTTCACATTCAAACTGTGTAAATGTGAAAAAAGCGTATTAAAAAAAACTTGTAATTGTGAATACGTGTTAAAAAAATGATTATTACTATATTTAGCAAAGAATTACATTTGATTTTCTAAATTTGAGTAACACTTATCTTGGCGGGAAAAATATTTAATATATCATTTCTTTTATTAAATATTCAATACGATCATTGTGAAGTTAAGGCGACTTGAATCGATATTATTTGTGAAATAATACTTAAAATAATTAAAATATCCTAAAGATTTGGAGTAGAAGACTCGGGGGATTTCATGTGTTCGTGTTTTTGACAGATTTCAGTAATCTTTTAAGTAATTTGCACTAATTCGTTCTTATATTTATATTTCCTCTACAATTGATACCGAGTAAACATATACTGGAAGCAATTACGGGGACTCGAATTGGTCTCGCACACGCAATAGTGGAAAAAATAATTAAGGGATCCTGTGTCGGACAAAACGTGGAAACCGGCTCTCGGAGACCTTGGGGACGATATAGCTTTGATTCGTTTCTTCGTAAAGAAGCAGTAATTGGGGGGGTAAAAGTATTGCTTAACCGGAGTTAAGAAGTCGCAATTCAGTTCGTTTTATTGCGACGCTAACTTTTTCGAAAAATCATCAATTAGAAGAAAATGAAAACAAGAGAAAGGTTAGGGAAGTATAAATTAGTGTGGGAATATTCCTAGTAAAGATCATCATTGAGTTACTACAGAAAGAAGTGGAATAACAATTTGTTCCGGTCAAAAAGAGAGTCGAATCCAAGTCGAAAAAATGTGAAGGGGTATACCTTAAAAAATTCTCAAAAAATGAAAGTCACCATAATCGCTCCTAAATACCCTAAATCGATGGTATATTATGTATAAACATATTCTAGGACGATTTCTGGTCGAAAGAAGCGGTAAAAAAATTTGTGTTGGTCAAAAATGGGTCGAAACCAAGTCGAAAAAATGTGAAGGGGTATACCTTCAAAAATTCTCAAAAAATGAAAGTCGCCAATTTTGCTCCTAAATGACCCAAATCGATGGTAAATGATGTATAAACATATTCTAGGACGATTTCTGGTCGAAAGAAGCGGTTAAAAAATTTGTATTGGTCAAAAATGGGTCGAATCCAAGTCGAAAAAATGTAAAGGGGTATACCTTCAAAAATTCTCAAAAAATGAAAGTCGCCAATTTTGCTCCTAAATGACCCAAATCGATGGTAAATGATGTATAAACGTATTCTAGGACGATTTCTGGTCGAAAGAAGCGGTTAAAAAATTTTTATTGGTCAAAAATGGGTCAATCCAAAATCGCAAAAATGTGAAGGGGTATACCTTAAAAAATTCTCAAAAAATGAAAGTCACCATAATCGCTCCTAAATACCCTAAATCGATGGTATATTATGTATAAACATATTCTAGGACGATTTCTGGTCGAAAGAAGCGGTAAAAAAATTTGTGTTGGTCAAAAATGGGTCGAAACCAAGTCGAAAAAATGTGAAGGGGTATACCTTCAAAAATTCTCAAAAAATGAAAGTCGCCAATTTTGCTCCTAAATGACCCAAATCGATGGTAAATGATGTATAAACATATTCTAGGACGATTTCTGGTCGAAAGAAGCGGTTAAAAAATTTGTATTGGTCAAAAATGGGTCGAATCCAAGTCGAAAAAATGTAAAGGGGTATACCTTCAAAAATTCTCAAAAATTGAAAGTCGCCAAAATCACTTCTAAACGACCCAAATCGATGGTAAATGATGTATAAACATATTCTAGGACGATTTCTGGTCGAAAGAAGCGGTTTAAAAATTTGTTTCGGTCAAAAAAGGGGTCAATCCAAAATCGCAAAAATGTGAAGGGGTATACCTTCAAAAATTCTCAAAAAATGAAAGTCGCCAATTTTGCTCCTAAATGACCCAAATCGATGGTAAATGATGTATAAACATATTCTAGGACGATTTTGGGTCGAAAGAAGTGGTTTAAAAATTTTTATTGGTCAAAAATGGGTCGAACCGAAGTCGAAAAAATGTAAAGGGGTACACCTTCAAAAATTCTCAAAAATTGAAAGTCGCCAAAATCAATTCTAAACGACCCAAATCGATGGTGGGTGATGTATAAACATATTCTAGGACGATTTCTGGTCGAAAGAAGCGGTTAAAAAATTTTTATTGGTCAAAAATGGGTCGAAACCAAGTCGAAAAAATGTAAAGGGGTATACCTTCAAAAATTCTCAAAAATTGAAAGTCGCCAAAATCAATTCTAAACGACCCAAATCGATGGTGGGTGATGTATAAACATATTCTAGGACGATTTTGGGTCGAAAGAAGTGGTTACAAAATTTGTATTGGTCAAAAATGGGTCGAATCCAAGTCGAAAAAATGTGAAGGGGTATACCTTCAAAAATTCTCAAAAAATGAAAGTCGCCAATTTTGCTCCTAAATGACCCAAATCGATGGTAAATGATGTATAAACGTATTCTAGGACGATTTCTGGTCGAAAGAAGCGGTTAAAAAATTTTTATTGGTCAAAAATGGGTCGAATCCAACTCGAAAAAATGTGAAGGGGTATACCTTCAAAAATTGTCAAAAAATGAAAGTCACCATAATCGCTCCTAAATGGCCTAAATCGATGGTATATGATGTACAAACATATTCTAGGACGATTTCTGGTCGAAAGAAGCGGTTAAAAAATTTGTATTGGTCAAAAATGGGTCGAATCCAACTCGAAAAAATGTAAAGGGGTATACCTTCAAAAATTGTCAAAAATTAAAAGTCTCCAAAATCAATTCTAAATGCCCCAAATCGATGGTGGATGATGTATAAACATATTCTAGGACGATTTTGGGTCGGAGGAAGCGGTTAAAAAATTTGTATTGGTCAAAAATGGGTCGAATCCAAGTCGAAAAAATGTAAAGGGGTATACCTTCAAAAATTCTCAAAAAATGAAAGTCGCCAATTTTGCTCCTAAATGACCCAAATCGATGGTAAATGATGTATAAACGTATTCTAGGACGATTTCTGGTCGAAAGAAGCGGTTAAAAAATTTTTATTGGTCAAAAATGGGTCGAATCCAACTCGAAAAAATGTGAAGGGGTATACCTTCAAAAATTGTCAAAAAATGAAAGTCACCATAATCGCTCCTAAATGGCCTAAATCGATGGTATATGATGTACAAACATATTCTAGGACGATTTCTGGTCGAAAGAAGCGGTTAAAAAATTTGTATTGGTCAAAAATGGGTCGAATCCAAGTCGAAAAAATGTGAAGGGGTATACCTTCAAAAATTCTCAAAAAATGAAAGTCGCCAATTTTGCTCCTACATGACCCACATCGATGGTAAATGATGTATAAACATATTCTAGGACGATTTCTGGTCGAAAGAAGCGGTTAAAAAATTTTTATTGGTCAAAAATGGGTCGAACTCAAGTCGAAAAAATGTGAAGGGGTATACCTTCAAAAATTCTCAAAAATTGAAAGTCGCCAAAATCAATTCTAAACAACCCAAATCGATGGTAAATGATGTATAAACATATTCTAGGACGATTTCTGGTCGAAAGAAGCGGTTAAAAAATTTTTATTGGTCAAAAATGGGTCGAACCCAAGTTGAAAAAATGTGAAGGGGTATACCTTCAAAAATTGTCAAAAAATCACAGTCGCCAATTTTGCTCCTAGATGGTCCAAATCGATGATATATGACGTATAAACATATTCTACAACGATTTTGGGTCGAAAGAAGCGGTTTAAAATTTTTTTCGGGCGAAAAACGGGTCGACCCAAAATCACAAAAATGTGAAGGGGTATACCTTCAAAAATTGTCAAAAAATCAGTCACCAATTTCGCTCCTAAATGGCTCAAATCGATGATAGACTGATAGTATACTGCATATTAATATACCTGTGTTACAATATATTACACATTAAATATTGCAATTTCCCTGAATGCAGGTAGAAAATTCTCTGTCAACTTACGAGCCACACGCGTGCATCGTCGTTTATTCGATCGTATCCAGAACGAGCTTCCAAGTAGCCGAGGAGATACTGAACTACTTATGGAGAGAGCACTACACCCAGGAACGATCAGTCATCGTCGTTGGTAATAAGTCTGACCTCGCAAGAAGTCGTACGATCTCATCGAACGGTAAGAACACGACGCGACTGTCCTTAGAATTTTTCATTTTACGAAATTTCTTATTTTACTTCACGAAACTCGTCCATAGAAAATAATTCATGATCATTTACTTAACGCGAACTATGTATTTACTATCTCTCCATGCTCATTAAGAATCATAGAGAATTATACGAATTATAATTACAATAAAAATTATAAGAATACTATTATCTTAGAAATCATGCATCAATCAAGTATACCATGAATTAGTTGAAAATATTTAATTATTTCATACCGAAAGCTTCCATAAATCATATTTTTTATTCATGAGACATTCTATAATGATATACTAATTGCGCAAAGGAACCAATATTTATGAACAAAATTAAATAGTTATCTTATAGCGATTTGAAAAATTTCATTAATTCAAGTACAGGCAATGAGCTCGCTCGCTTGTCGAAATATCGAGGTCGCATGGAAAAATGTATTCTCACTTCGCAGTAGTTTCCGAAATTGAATTCCACTTACTTGAAAGTCTTCGAAGCAATAGCGGGTATTTCTTTTCCGTCAACTCACGAAAGATTATTCCGTGTATGTCGTTAAAGAGGGGAAGCAGTTGGCCACCTCTCGCGAATGCAAATTCATCGAGACTTCGAGCGGGATTCAACACAATGTGGACGAGTTGCTGGTCGGTGTTTTAAAGCAGATCCGACTCAGAGAAACCCGGGACAAGAAGTTACGGCGACAGGGTAGCAAAGGAAAAATGTTGTCCAAGTTGCACGGAAGCAAGACGGCTTTGAGTCTGAATCTAGCAAGAGAGATTCTGAATAAGATGTGCTTAAACGACAGCAAAAGTAAGAGCTGTGAGAACCTGCACGTGCTCTAAAACCTCTGAAAGCATGCCGACACGCAAACTCGCCTTCCACGATTCCTTTTTTTCATTATGAGTCCAACAAGATCATCGTATCTCGAATTAAATCGATCAAGTATCTCCACGCACATTCACCGTGCTGTATTTTGTTAGCCATCATTTCCAGGAAAATCTGCGAGCTTCGTCTCCGATAATCGAAACACGAGTATCGAGTCTTCCACGGAGTTCCGTCGTTTTTTGGCACCGTTGTTTCCTGTAATTCTCTCTTCTCCAATTTTGATCGCGGAATATTTATGAATATGTATTTCGCCCGATAGATTTTGCAAAATATTGTTATCGATCTCGGATTTTGATCCGTTTCCACGTTTCAGGGTCGAGTAATAAAAACTTTTTATACTACCGCTTTTTCCAATAATGAGACAACCCAAGAATAAGATTGAAATGAAATAGAAGATGGTCTTATTTTTAGTTTTTAATTGGATTTTAAATTAGGGTTTTTGTAAATTTTTCTTTTAAGTTTTCATAATTGTCTATTGTTCGAAAAATAAGACCAGGTATTATTTTCGAAAATATGTGTTTTAACGAAAACCGCATTTGTTCCGATAATAAGATCGGATTTTTCCTCTAATCGGATTATTATCGAAAATAACAAGCAGTAATAAACAGGTCGAAAGTCTAACGCGAAAGAGCGACGGAAGTTCGTGGAAGACCTAAAAATAACCGAATTACGAATTACGATGCATCGTGAAATGTCATCCACGTTCGGGAGACATTTCCTCGTAGTTCCGGTGAGAAAATACAGTTCGCCGGGTGTCGGTGACATTTCCATTCTTCAATTAATGCCGGAACACCGTTCAGGTGATTCAATGTCCCTTCACTGAGATCGTAATGATTTTACGAGCCGGCTCTCTGATTACGCGTTGGTGGAGGAACAGCAAAAAAAGTATTCTTTCCAGGACAAAAGTGTGCCTGGCATGGAGACGAGCACGGTTTAATGATGCTTTACATCCGAATCGTAAACCCTAAAATATTACCTCGGCCACCGTGTCATAAACCATAACTTATCACTGTATTCATGGATGCCAAGATGACGTCTCGACGAAATCCACGCTTAAAGCGGACTTATTTTTTTACTACTTTCAACCGGCACAATAAGCACGAGGGTTAACAACTCTGTACTTACACGGTGAGGATAACCTTCTTCGAAACAAGAAAGCTTTTTCTATCTATCTAAACTAACCCCTCGGAACAACATTTGCTTTCCTCTTCTGCCGCTTGTACGCCGTGCGAAAATACCCTTTCGAATCCAAGAAAACAGGAGACCTGATCGATTATGAATACTTATCCAAGAGTATTATGTGTGTGTATTTTTACGTGTACTTGGGATAAGATGTTGTTTTTTGTTCGATGTGGATTAATCGTGGGCTTGGTTGTGCGTACTTAGAGTTGTGTATATTAGTTGTTACTGGATGTTTTATTGTATTAAATATTGATTTGATTTTCGGCAGACGTATATTTCTACGTCTTCATTTGAAATATAGTGACTCGTGGTAGATAAAATAAAACAGAATTTCTTGAGAAATATGGAATACTTTGGGAAATCTTTTGATAGATGGATATTGTTACAATTCATATAATTATAATCGTGGGAGGTTTAAGATATTAAATAATTGAGTAATATAAAACTAAGAATTTGGAAATTCTAAAATACCCTTTTCTACGATTTCAATTTACAGCTTATATTCACAGGATTCTCAACAAGTTATCGAGCAACTAAATAATGTGATAAAATAAAGTTCAATGTTTAATCAAATAAAATTCAGTGTTTAAAAAGTCTAAAATTCTATTTTTTACGATTTCCATTTACAGTTTTACATTCGCAAGATTCTTAATTAATTATACATACAGTTTTATTCTGCGATATGATTAAACTCTGCGTGATCATGATTATTATACAATAAAATTCCAATAGCAAATAAGGTGTGCAGTTCTAAGAACGAACAGACAGTAGCGCGATTATGGTTGATTTCAGGATAACGAGGTAAATTATGGCACGCCTATGCGCGTTTCTGTATGCATGAGAGAATGGCTGCGCCGATGCAAGTCCAAAAGCGCAACGGAGCTCGGAATTAGAATATAAGACAAAGAAGATATAAGAGAAAGAGCGATGGATAGCGCGAGATAAATCAGTCCAATTTGATTATTAATGCTCTCTAATGATTATCACGCGTTCCCCGTCTCTCGAAATCTAATGTCTCCTACGTAGCAATACGCGGCACTAACTTTTCTAATCCGCCCAATTTTAGGAACCTTGATTTTATATTCATATTTTGTTCCCGCTGAATCTTAATATTTGTATGTAACTGTAAGTTTCATAGCAACACGCGGAAGTAACTTTCAAAATCCACCAAAATTCAGAAACATGGATTTTATGATTTTATTCCTGTTAAAAGTTAATGTTTTTATCGAAGTCTTCTAGCAACCCTGAAACTTGATATTTTTTACCTAATTCACCAAGTAAAACTTTATCAAATTCGGCCAATTTCAAAACCTTGATTTCCTATTATTTTATTCCCACCGAAACTTAATATTTTTTATCTAATTCACCAAGTAAAACTTTATCAAATCCGGCCAATTTCAAAACCTTGATTTCCTACTATTTTATTCCCACCGGAATTGAATATTTTTTTATCTAATTCACCAAGTGAGGAAGTCAAACTTTTTCAAATCCGGCCAATTTCAAAAACCTTGATTTCCTACTATTTTATTTCATCCAAACGTAATATATTTTATCCCAATATTTTATTTCGGATTAAATTGATCGACAAAAAAGCAATACCGAATAAAATCCATGTAAACTGAAGATATTATTACGGCGCGTTGTGTGTCCTTTTTATTTATACGAGTTTAAATAAACAAAAAGTTGTGCACACACGTTTACTGTATAGAATTGACCGTTTTTCTTCGTATCGTGTGACGATGAAAAAAAACCATCGTTTTTCCTGCGTTGCATACATCACGGAGCAATCGCAATCAGAGTTTCCCGATAATTACGGATATAGCATGTACAGGTTTTAATTAAAGGTCTCCCATTCGTTAACACTTCGCTAATAGGCTCGGCTACGCGCAACTTATCTTTCAATGCAATTTCCTGTTAATTTGCGATTAAATTGTCAAAGATCATGAACTTTATTATTTCATTCGGAACTTGAGAATAATTTCTACACTTTGGAAAACTTTCGAAGATTTAAGCCTTAAAGTTAGGAAGTAAATATAAGAATATCAAAAAGTATAATAATCGATGACTTAACTGATGACGTTAGACTCGGTTTCATTAATAAAGTATGTTAATATAGCTAGTAACAATTGTTATATGAATTATTTATCATCAAGAAATAATTGCTACCATTTTGTTCAATTATCATGTTAAAGATATATTTGATCTAATTCTCATCTCAGAGGTATTATTTTGTTTTAAAGGCGATTAACAAGGTTTATGTAGCAAAGTGTTAAAAAGAGCATGCATCGTTAATTAATATTCATATTTCAATAGGAGTTATGTATTTATTTATAATCCAATTTGCGGAAAAATCGTTTACTTCCAATTTGCCAAAACGTGACACTGGCGAATTCGATCGTTCCGCCTGATCTTGAAAATTATTCTTCGAATGTCGATGTAATATTTGTTAGAAGAACACTAAATCTGAAAGATTCAAGTGGCTAAGAATATGGATCGGATATGTAATACGATAAATCCATAAATCCATAAATCGTAAATAAAATAGTTTCGATGAACGATCGTGTATCGAACTGCCAGGACTGAAGTCACGATATCGCGAGTAATATACTTTTTCCATTTCTTTGGGCGCTGGTTTCGTCCAATTGCGACGCAGGACGTCCTTTCAATTTATATTACACAGAATTGTCCTAAAAAATCTGGTTAAACCCGAAATATATTCTACTCAGTTTAAGGATCAAGTATGTCACACAAATTTGCATTCATAAATAAATCCTGGCATTCTTTCGGATCCTTCAACATACGCCATTTTTCAAACTCGTGGAATGTGGCAAATTGCAAAATTAATTTTTTGGTTGCTGAAGCTTAGAATGAAAGAATATATTTAATATTAATTTTATCAATTAGAATATACATTGTATAGTTTCTATTCTAATATTATATTCGATCAAGTTTCTCAGGAAACAACAAGCAAATTATTCGGTTTCTTATTAATTTTATTTTATTGCTTGTTCTTCCATATTTTTAAATTAATTTCTTACATTATTTGATTAATGTTTTTGTATGAAATATGTCTCTGCGGTTTATCGAGGTTTTTTAGGAATATGCTGTATGATATACAAATATTCATAGTACAGCATAATAATATAATAATTATAATAAAGATTGTTAGCAGCGGTGACAAGTTTGGGGATAAAAAAGCATTCTTAAAATAATATCAAATTTGATAAGGAAGTTGAAGTTCGTAGAAAACAAAATTTATCCGGTTTCTCCTTCATATCATCAACTTATTTCTTCCACCACATATTTAAATTTCTTTTTCCAATAATATACATATAAGTATAATTTCATATTCAAGCAATTGTTAATCCTCAAATGTAATCATATCTTTCTTAATAACTTTTCCGAACCACTCGTTAATTCCATCAAAAATCCAACTCAACTTTTTATCGCCAAACTTGTACACAAATATGCGAAACTTTAGTAAATAAGAAGATCAGCACTGATCGAGAAACTTTCCCAGTAACTTCATTTAACTCCGCGTTCCTATTGTATGATAAAGATCTGCAAAAAATTCTCGGCCAATTTCGTGCACGAAATAATAATAATAACGAGGAACTTTCATGGCGAATATAAGAATAATACAAATATACATGTAAAGAATTATTTGAAGATTACAGAAAGGTTGATCCACGATCCAGAGATTGCACGAGTTTCCAGCATCGTCGATAATATTTATCGCGCTCGATCAGCGCCAGTTCATTTTCTCTCGATAAAAAAGCAAATATTACCTCGGCCATAACTCGTATTCTCTTCGAGGGGAATATCGACGCGAGCGTCGAAAAGAAAAATTGAGTAGAGGACGGCCTAAAAACGTATAAGACGAGAATGACTCTTCGTCGATATTATATGTATGTAGGATCTACGATTAATATTATTTATAATCGATGGAAATTATTAATGATGGCTACTGAAGCGATTACTGCTGGTACAGTAAGGGAGACAATTAATTTCCGGTTCGAGAAGTAATGCCGATACATATCGATCCACTAGAAGCTTAATAGGAGAACTAATGATTTGTTAATTACGAATTAAGAATTAGCTAATTGTACCTCGCGAATCATTGGATCGCCTAAGAAGTTCCGCCAAGGGTTTCTTCGTATTATCGATATTATATTATTGTACAATTATTATTATAGTAATATTGTAATTATTCATCTCCCCGAAATAATATAATTAATCATGTTATTATAATATAATATATTTAATTTTATTATTTTTATTTCCTCGATTTGGTGGATAATTATAACTATATTATATTACCATAATAATAATAACAATAATAATATTACCATAATAATAATAATAACAATAATAATATTACCATAATAATAATAACAATAATATTATTATTATGGTAATATAATATAGTTATAATTATCCACCAAATCGAGGAAATAAAAATAATAAAATTAAATATATTATATTATAATAACATGATATAACATGATAATAACAATAATATTATTATTATTATTATTACGACTTCACATGAATATTGAAAAAGTTCAGAGAACCCAATTCGCGGATGTGGTTTCTACTCAATTTTTGAATGCAGCAAAAATTATTCTTTCCATATCGTTGGAAATTCATTGAAATGAAATTTGATTTTCACTTCCATCGCGATTCGTGGAAAAAGACTTGTTTTCATAAAAATACCATGAACGATCACCTCGATAAACATTCGCTGAAGAACATGGTAGAACTTCTTACGTAATCCAATAAAGTGGAATAAACTTCGGATTTTATTTGTTTACTTGATTGTAGAGTCCGATATTATGGGATAGAAATATCTTGGTCGAAGGAAGCGGTTTGATTTGTCGAATCGTGCCATTAAAAGTTATAAAGGGTTATCGGATATCGTAGCGGTCCTTGATAAAGGAACATTGAGGAATTCATATCGTTAACCCGTTTCACTGGAATCACGGATAGAGGTGTACCTCGGAGTTACGTGACCCCCCCCCCTCCCCCCTCCCCCCAAAAGGCTGCTCTATTTTTATAAAACATAAGCTCGTTCAACTTTTATTACAATCTATCATCCATAATCGACATTTTTCTACTATCTAAGAATAATTCTTATCGTGCGCGCGAGGACACTGTGCAGGGAAACAACCTTCTTCGACGTAGCTTCGTCCGTGGAAAGGGTATCAAAGATGTCGCAACTTGCGTTTGTAACTTAAATAGATTTTGAGGTTATGTTAATGTGAAATGATTATGATAGAAATGTTCCATTTATGATTGCGATATTCTTGAAAATTGTCTTTAATTCTTTCGCGACGAATCCCTGCACGTCCATACGACAATCAACTTATTTTGTTATCTTTCGTGTTGTACTAAATATCTGTAACCTAGGATCTAGTCTTTTAGATGTTTATGTCGAAATAAAATTACTAAATGCGAACAAAATTAGTTTACGACTTTTTTTGTATTCCTCCGAAAATCCTTCACGGTACAAAAAATAATAAAAAGGTGAGTAAGGAATATTATTTTTTTGCTATTCTATTTATATTAATAAGAAATTAATTAATATTGATTAAAATTAATAAATGTTGTATTAATATTTTCTATACTTATATGATTCATATTATTTCAAAGGTGAAATCATAATCGTAAAACTAGTATGTGGAACTATATTTAAATAGAGCATTTAATAGAAAATACCACAGAGATACCATTTCGGGTCACGCTTTTTTTAATTGACGCTTGGATAATAAAAACACACTGCGATTGGTGCTTGGAGAATATAAACACTCTTGGATTGGCGCTCGGAGAATATAAACACTCTTGGATTGGCGGTCGGAAAATAAAAAACATTCTTGGATTGGCGCTCGGAAAATAAAAAACATTCTTGGATTGGCGCTCGGAAAATATCAACACTCTTGAATTGGCGCTCGGAGAATAAAAAAACGCTCTCGTATTGGCGGTTGGAAAATAATCAGAACGTCATATCCACACCGAGTGCTAAGCATTAC
This sequence comes from Nysson spinosus, assembly GCA_910591585.2. Classification (NCBI taxonomy): domain Eukaryota; kingdom Metazoa; phylum Arthropoda; class Insecta; order Hymenoptera; family Crabronidae; genus Nysson; species Nysson spinosus. Next base: position 12,045,060 of record OU342832.1, read on the forward strand.
TTTCCGGACACCCGGTATATACTACAAAATACCGTGGCCTGATGCCATCTGGCGTATTCGACTACGCCTGCTCACTCAAGGTACCACTACGTCGATAGAATAGCTCGGAGATGGCCGCAATATGGCCGAGAGGCTAAAAAGTTCGCGTTCGAGAGCAAGTTCTCTCAGAAATTAATCCTTATGCGCTTGAATTAATAGTTAGCGATAAATTCAGAGGATTCGGTGCATTCCTCAGGAACAATGTCGTCGGCTAGCAAACGAAATTTATCCCGGGAAGACATGAAAACGGCTGGCGACGATGAAAAGGTGAATACTGAATCATACTGACGGTAGACGTATCGAATTGATAAAAAATGATAACAGAGATGTCACTTAAAGCGGGAATTTTGACGTCTGCTTGGTTTCTTTGTTGCAGGAGTCGTTACTGGAACATGACAGTGAACCGGACGAGGATATGTTGTTCAAGTAAGTTATTGTTGTTAATGTAGATTTGTAATAATAGAAAAATACGAAGTCTTAAATCTGTTATAAAATGTCCTTTTCAATTCCAGCCGATCGGAATCGTCGAGTACGGACAGCAGACCGGACACGAAAATCGACAGGTGGGTTGTTAATTTGTTATTAAAAATATAGAAGATCTTGACATATTTTCTTTTGCTTTTGTACTTTCGATGTCTGTGATATACATTATTGTATAATTCATGTTTTGTGAACATTGGTTAAGTATTTGCAAAGTATTTAAGAGATTTGTTTAATAATAATCTCGGTGGCTGTATCCGTAGATGCTTTACACTATAATTACCACGAATTTTTTTGTAAGTTTTCAATTTTTCCATTTGTCTGTCCGAAATATATGGATATCACATGTAAACTAGTCGTCATATATTGTTGGCCGTATTGAATAACAACATTTAATAATATTAATTTATTTATGGTCACCCGATTGAAGCGTTCGCGTCCAGATTCAAGAAGTGACCGACGTGATGCGAGAGAACGTACAGAAAGTGATGGAGCGCGGTGAAAGGCTCGAGGATCTACAAGATGCGAGTGATCGATTATCGATCGCCGGAAACGAGTTCAGAGAGGCGGCAAAAAGAGCACAGCGAAAAGCGTGGCTGAAGAATTTTAGGTCGAGAATCATCATTGTTGGCGTCACTCTGACCGTCGTCCTTTTCATTATCGGTATGAGATAACAACAAATGCAACATTTATTATTTACACGCATGACGTTGCACGTTTTAACACCGTTAACTTCTCTCTTCACGCATACTCGTTTGAAAAACTGTTCATTAACCCTTAATGACAAATTCTTTAAGGTCTTAAATTGACTCGCATTCCAACTTTTCCTTCCAGTTTACGTATGTTCCAAATAAATTCTGAATTCTGAAACTCAACCACGCCGATTTTCACCAGAAATATACTCGGCACTGTGAAACGCAATTAAACGAAATTGGCGAATAACGAAGTAATCCATGAAAAGTAATTAAGACCGTAAAGGGTTAAACACGAATCTGTCTACATGGCGAGGAATTATCGCGTGACAGGTTAAAACGTTCTTCGCGAGCGCTTCTCACGGTAGACTTTAATTAATTATTCGATTAACACGACAAGGGGGAGGGTAACCCTCTATAACGCCATGTGACTTTCAAGTCACATACCCATCCATCTGTATTTTTTATCTCGTTTCATTTTCTATTATAATAATAATTACACAAGTAGTAATCACAATTGTCTTCTTTTTATTGCGGTAATAATAACTTTGCAATATCAAAATAATTATTTCCACCGAAGACTACCGTAGAAAAATTCCTATTTTCACATTTTACATTAATGCAGCTTCGTTAGATTGGCGTAGTGCTAGTTTCACGTTGTACGACCTTTTTCTTTAGAAATACACTAAAAATTGGCTTATAGAGGGTTAATAGCTTTTAGGAAAGAAACCTGCTGGCATTCACGTGTAGTTAGTTGGCCGCGTGTCGTTTTCAGTTTTGGACATCACGGTGCTTTATCTGGTACTCAGATAGCGAAACACCATGTAAACGAGCTACGATACTTTTGGATTCAGGTACACCAACTTTACGTTCAACTCTCATTCTCACCTTCCTCTTATCACGCGCTGATTCAAATGTGACTACTTTTGCGGCTCTGTTTTCATTAACGTTCCACGTATCACGCTTATCCGCACGTGTTTATTAATTTACGGGAAATCACCCTTTTAACGAAGCGAGCGATGCCACGACAACAATGGCATATTATTTGGTATTTCTTGTTTTTTCAGTTTCCATCATCGTGAAACATTCGTGACTGCGGCACTTCTTTTCTAAGACACTTATTATATAATCTTAATGATATTATATTATATATATATTTGTACCTGTTGCTCATGGAATATGATGCGCGAGTTGTATAATTATAAGTCTGTTCAAATACACATCCAGTTATATTTATTTCGGATTTACCCGATCTGCATTTTTTTACTAACCCTAACCAACCCTCTTCCTTGTGTTCCGTTTCTTTGTATTGAAAAAATTGACATAAATTCCCGAACAGCACGATTTCCTATAACACGAATTCAAATAGCGCGTAATGTATTAACCGCGTTATACGGGAGTCTACTGTAATATGGTAATCTTTGGATTTACTGGTTCCATAAAATGATTTATTTTAATATTACTTTTTAAGTTATACAGAATAAAGATTTTGTATCATTTATGCAAAAATTTAATAAATTCCAGTCAGCTCTGTGAGATATTACGGTAGGTCGAGAACAATGGGAACTTCTAACGATAAGTGCATATTGCATCAACGTATCCTTTATTGTTCCAGGAACCCATTGTTCAATGTACTTGGTGGCTTTTAGCTCATTAATCGGTTAAAAAACTGAACATAATGACATTACGAAGTACACGCGCGGAATATAATGCAATTAAATCCGGGGCGGCTCTCTTTGACGTGATATTTCTCTCCATCGAAGAACTTGTGGAATAATTAATATCGTTCGACTGAATCGATATATCGTTTTAAATCGGAAACTTTATTCTCCGATTGTATCCTCGTTTATTAGGAATTATTTAATTACATTCTACTTTCGTAAAACTCCGTGTAATTTTCAAAGGACTTGGGTTAATGAGGCCAAGTACGACAACTAATTAATTTACTGTCTGAATTCACGTATAATCACGATATTTGATCATTATTTAATACGATAAAAACAGCTAATTGCAATATCTAAATAATTATTTTCATTGAAACTTTCCGAAGAAAGATTTAATTAATAAATGTACGCAATTTGCTATTCACTTGCAAATATGAGGATTATTGCACCTAATCATACATACAATAATAATAATAATAATTATTATTATTATTTAATTCTAAATCTAATTAAAAGCAGAGATTAAAAGTACCTTAACTCCAGACTAATTAAGCATTAAATAATAAACACTAAACCATAAATACGAAACATTAAAGATTTCGACAGAACACTAGACGACAGTTATTTAACACAACAAAAAACATTTAATTGCAATATAAAGCTAATCGCTGTGGAAAAAATCTTCGAGTGAAAAAAACTTACAAAAACTGCAATTCACTCAACAAATCCCCTATAATTCCACCCAATCCAATATCTATATTATTACCTATTCTACATGATATAACGTTTTACACACTAACCCTAACTCTCATTAACATCGAAACAATTCAAACCAGAAAAAAGCGCATTAATTCTCGATTAATGAAATATTTCGAGAAAGGGGCCACCAAAAAGTGCTCCGTCACGTATCGCATTATCGTTCGGTAAAAGCTGCGTTAGTTATTCGCGAGTTATCCCGGTGCGTTTGATATCGTAAGCGGCTAGGTGACTGACTCACTTTGATGATCACTCGTATATTCCGCAGGAGTATATATATATATATACATATGTGCATCATATATATACCCGTGCGATGCGAGTGCAGGGTTTAGTGGAACGGGTTATGTATTAGCTGTATAGTAGCTATATAAAAGTGAGACATATATGTATGCATCGTGAATACATACGTCGTCAGATAGCCATACGATATACGTTGGGTGGCCATCGTTTCCAGTCGTTTCTCAGTCGTGGCTCGGCGTGCACAGAGAATTCCATGAAACCTCGCACCGCCCTCTGCACACGTTCCCTGCCCACGCCGCAAGTATTCGTGGCCGCGAATTTCACTCCGCGAATCGTTTTTTACTAAAAACCGATCCGCGAAAGCGCCGCTCTCGCATCGGTGCCGATCTCGTGCCGATCTCGTGCCGATCTCGTGCCACTTGGAAGCACGACTTCCACTCGCAAGTCAGACGATACTCGGTCGCGTGATATTCAGAATTCTCCGGCGAAAGTGACGATTTGAGACTACCACGAAAATTATGGAAATATATCAAGTTTTGTGCGCGATAGTCGTGGTGTTCCTCGGCACATACCTGTTGACTAACAAACGTTGGCGCTTTTTATATGTTCTTTATAAAACACTGTCCAGGGACGTGCTGTGAGTATTTTTAATGTATATTTCTTTGTTTATGCGTGCGTAATTAATTGTTTTTTTTACGGCTGCGTGCGACATCGTGGATGATCGGCGAGAATAGAGGACTTTAGCTTGGATAAGCACTGTCGTTGGGCATTCGTTTAATTCGTCGTTACACGCTTGAATTACGCTTTTATTCAGCAACGGCGATGGACGAGCACAGGAATCCTGCGTCGCCTTTGTTGGACGTAAATGCGCGTTGTTTTGTACTTAGAGATTACGCGCGGTTTTCCATGACACTTTGAGTCGCGATTGCAAATATCAGCCCGGCGCGCGGTTGAAAAAAAAACTTGACTTTTGAGAGAAACCGTCAATAAAGTCGTTAATCTCCCGCGTATCGAGAAAACATGATGGACGCGAATTATGCGGCCTCGTACATTTATTTATTCCTGGGATTATCGCTAAAGTTGAATTATTGACGAAAATTGTTGCAGAGGAACTGTCGGTTACCAAAAAATAATGTGATAATTAATCATCATTTTTGCGATAATTGCTCAATAATAATTAATCGTCATTTTTGCGAAAAAATAATTCGATAATTAATAATCACTTCTTGATAAATTTGGCAATAATTCCTCGTCAATAATTCTCTCTGATAATTATTATTATAAATTATTCCAAAAATTATTTCATACAATTTTCCTTTATTTGGGGAAGAATGAAATTGAAATTTTTCAGAGGTCGAAGATACCACTGTTCAATGATTGAGATAACATTGAATGTAAATAATGAATGCAGTAGGAATATTTAACTAATTATAGAAATCTCGGCTGGCTATAGAAATCGTTATATTGTTGTTTTGTATCTCATTAAAAAATGCGCAACCTCCGCGCAATCGCATTAGTTTAGAAAAAAATCAGTATAATAAGATACTTCGAATACTGCTTTTTCACGGTATTATAAGTAATGTTTCACATTTAACTTATTCCGATGGATTGCTAAGAAACAGTGTTGTATCGTTGCAAAATAATACTTGTAACATTTCTGCATTAGAAAATTCATGGATTTATTTATAATTCGTGACCAAGAAAATGTTACGAACTCCTGAATTTCATAACTCTAAAACACTGTGGTTTGATTTGCATTCATTTAAATATCTTAGCATACGCGACACGTTGTCAACACTTTCGTTCGAACCTATCCGAACGAAGTTAAAGATTAACGGTGCATCGTTAAATCATCCGATTAGAGCCTGATAACGCAGATCCACTTCTGGCAGATAACAGGATTAAAGACACTAGAATAATATTGATGGAAACAATATCTGTTATTACTTTTAAAACTTGTTGACAAGAATAGAATTTGTTGAAATTATGTTTTCAAACATTGATATCGGAACAAATTATATTTTATGTATATTAATATATCAATTGAAATCCTTTCTATTAATATCAGAATAATATTAATATAATGAATTATTCATATAAATTCTGTTTACAAAAATCATTTAGATAAATTGAGATAAATTATACTCGCATTGTAATTTATCAATTATAATCTTTCTCGACATTAATTTGTATTATCATGTTCTCGTAATTTAGACTCAAATACACTTCAGTAAGAAGTTCTTTTTTACAAGCGAATTTTATGTGAAATGACTGCATTGGCAATCATCGAGCGTAAACTGTGTCAATGTCTCGCGCACAATGGCAGACACATTCTTAGATTTTCCATTGCATCATTTCATTTTGATTCTCTGTGAAAATTTCACTTCGGAACTTTCACTCTCGCGACCGGTAGATCTGCTTTCCGTAAGTTCGGTAACCTATTAACTTTCCTACCGTAGAACCAGTAATTGAATTTTTCTCAGAAAATGCAATTAAACTTTCACTCACCAAACCGCGAAGTTTGTGATCGGGGATTGTAGTGGCTTATTAAATTTCTTACGTTCTAAAGCTCGGCTTACGGCGACAGCTTTTAAGTAAAATGCTCGATTTTCCTGGGAAAAATTCTGTTAACAATAAGAAGTATATTAATGATCCGTTGGATCTGTAGATTCATTGTTTTTAACGAACTTCTCGAGAAAAAACCTAAGGAAACTTGATTATATGTCGCTAATAATTGGAAGATGTAACTGACATTGGAAATTCTTCAGTGTTTATTTTAGGTTTTTTCCACGATAAAAACTCGATTCTTTTTAAATAGTAAAATATAAGTATGTTAATGATTCTTATAAATATAATATAATACGAATTACCCGACAAAAAACCTAAGAAAACTTGCTTATACGCTGCTAATAATTGGGAGATGGGATGTAATTGACGTTGGAATTTCTTCCCGTGTTTGTTTTGATTTTTTCACCATAAAAACATGATTTTCCTCAGAAAAGATGTACCAAGAAGTGCGTGAATAATGCAATGAATAAATACGTCCATTATTGTCGATAAATCTTACCGGGAAAACATAAGAAAACTGGATTCTATGTCCACTAGTAATTACAACATAGGTTGTAATTAACCTTGGCATTTGTTCCGATGTTTGTTTTGGGTCATTGTTCCACTGGAATTGGCAATAAAAACGTACTCTTGGAATCTGCGATTTCTTATTGGCAAAGTGTCATCTTATTACGCAATCTTCAATCGCATATAATTCTCGAATTACATCGAGCTCAGATTTCACGAGGCGCGGTAGTGAAATTCATGCGCGTGAAGCCCAACTCTCGAACAACTTGGTTTCGCTATAACACGTGACTCGTACAACGCGATTTCGATATAACATATTACTCGTACAATTTCTAGATAACGCGAATTTAATAATAATCAGACGAGACCCTGTTTTATTCGCCGTCAGTATCGAGGGTTACCCGTATTATTGGCGGAAACCTGGTGACCCTCCTTAAATACGAATTGGCGGAAATATGGCGGAAACATAAGTTCCCGCGAAACTGGATAAAAGGTTACTAGTGTTCCCACGGTACGTGTACCTGCACATTCATGCACGTTGCATAATAAAGTCAAGTCAAACCAAATGCAACTGATTGACACACAACGACGTTCACGTTTCTGTGTTTGCACTACGACGTACACTTCGTACGTGTGGAACGATGAAACGTGCCCCAGTGATGCACTTACGGATGCCTCTATGCATCTTTACTATGCATAAACTCCCATTGTAGGCCCACAATAACGCGCATGGAATTTAAACTGGTTCCTTAATAATATTGTTTTCGTCCCTGATTCATGCCACGATGGAATCTGCGCAAACAACGCAGAAACAAATGATGTTTCAACGTGAAACCCGAAGTGGATGAGGAACCAGTTGTTTCTCGGCTTTAAATATCCTCATACAAATAAGATTACGAGGGGGAATGTTAATCGGAACCTGTTTCTCGGATTTCCTGTACTTTCTTAATAAATTAAATAAATATCATGTAATTGCACAGGGAAGTTCAGTTCATATAATTATTCTTCGGTAAATAATATTATATATAATCTAATACGTTAACTTAATATATTAATAATTAATTAACATGTTAGATGATTAGAAATAACTGATATTAAGTAGAATTTTAAAATGATAATATTATATAGGATTATGTTTAACACTGGAATTAAGGAAACCGTGAAAATTACGGGTCCGCGTAATTGAATAAAAACGTTCAATTAAATCGATTAATTCATTTTTTATAATTACTGGAAATTCAGTACCGAAGTTGATAGTAATTTTTCGATACACCGCGATGTTTAAATTCTGAGATATTTTTCGATGTACGCCGTTGTTATTTCACGACTTGAACATTACCAACGGAAACATTAATTATTTAACGTATATTCAACCCCCTTGGAATCGCATTTGTATTCAGCGAATAATGCGATGGAAATGAACTGCATATGTAAACATGACATACAGAATTAATTTTTTTACGCTTCTGAGGTATTATGCAACATGAACTATTCCACAATATGTATACCATGTGTATATAAAATATGTTTAATGGTTTAAAAAATCACGGAAAAAGTGTCCTCTAAAGTGAACCCTGGCTATATTTATATCTCGTAATAATATGGTCTACTTAACACCTAGTTTGTTTTGCAGACTTATTATATTTGACACTAAAACTATCGGCGATATATTCAGCTGTATATGTATATTTATGTGTACGTACTTAAAAAAAGGATGGATGGAAGAAATAAATTAATCAATTTATTTATCTCCATTGTGCAACGCGAATCACGAAAAATCTCGGAAAATGAAACTCATGAATTTGAATATTTTTATTAAATTACTAGGACTCATCATCTTGACTGCTTTGATAGTTCCAGTGTTAAAGGCATATTATTATTCAATTGACTTTATTCGTCATATAATTAAGGCACGCGGAATATTAGATAAATTAACTAATTTTGAGAATAATATGTCGTTATATATTAATATAATGGGTCTGCAATATGAACTAGGAACTAAGTTGTGGATTATAATATTCTGAGACATAATATAGCAAGTATATAATATATAGCTGTAACTAAGCATTTAATTATAACAATTAACGTTTATGATATATGATAATCATAACAAATATTTGTTTATTTCTATAATTTTATAACAGAAACCACGTTTAACTTAATCCAAGTCCACCAGTTTTTACTCAAAACCGCTAGTTTTACGCAAGGAAATCGACAAGTTGCCTCAAAAATGGCAAAAAGTTATTAATAATGACGAGTGACTATATTAGATGAAAGCCCACTGTAGATAATTTTGTTGACGAATAAACTTTACTTTCAAAAATGGAACTTATTTATTACTCAACTTAATACGTAAATCGCGATTCAAACGCTTACTCGGCACTCAGTTATTCAGAAACAGGTATTCGTAATAAGTGGAACATTTTCGCCAATAATCAGACCGAAACGTCATCGTCGAGCGTACATTCAAGTATTTAAATCGGCTCTTTTGTTTACTCGTAATCTGTGGGTATTTGAGCGTGAGCTACTTACTTAGCTCATTAAATGGCACAATGACTACATATTCATTGATTACGAGATAATCGTGTTATTTACACGGACCGAATGTAACTTCCCGTATTCATTATTTGCGAAGCCATTATACATTGCTTTCAACGAATGCCTCGTTGACATCATTGAGTGACTACACATGTTAAGTGAAAGAAAGTAGTCCGCAATTAACATTAATTCAGGCGATGTTTCCATTACTTTCAAAAATGTCTACAAGAGAGAAAAATGTGTAAACAAATCCGTTCTCAAAATATTGACCTAAATTGATATAAAATTCGGGTCCAGAAAAATTGCATTTCTAAATATATTCATACATTAATGTATTACACGATATAATAAGATTTGACAAGAAAAATGGCAAGATAAATATTACGATCACAGGACAAAATTATACCATACATTTATTGTAAAAATACGATATCATTAATTTATTAGGTTTTCATGGGCTATTTAATAGTCTTCTGCTGAATTTTTGTAAGTGCATTTAAAATGTATTCTATTATTGTTAGCATGAATACAATACATGGCGAGTGTTTAATAGAATTGTATGCACCAAAATAGGGATACAAGTTTGAATTATTTATGCTTTAGCGATTACGATGAAATGAATAATAACGAATTTATTTTCCTCTCATAATGATTTTCATTATTGTCTTTTTTATTACTATTACATCAAACTAATAAATAAATAACGAGGTACTTAGTACACATTGAAAATTTATAGTAAAGAAGAAAGGGGAATAAGGTGTTGCAAAGTCCGTTATCAAGGGCAGAATGGTTTAATCCAACCGGAGGATTATCAATGGTTTAATAGAGGATGCCAGGCAATCTTCGAAGGCGTTAACGAGTTCGAAGTAGGAGGGGATAACGAATGGTGCACCGTTATCGTGTGTTATCATTCCACCTGTCACGTGAATTCGAGTCAAGATTGAACTATTACAATATCATAATAGTCAGGGTTAAAAATGTGGTTTATTACAAGTTTTATTTAATATATTTCATGAAATAAAAATTGATTTGAATACCACATCTGGAATTCCGCCCAATCTTTCTAATCAGTAGCATCGATATATCTAAGAATTAAGTTCTGCATACCAATAATATTTATTTTATATGTTACCTGTTACCATCATATGTTATTACTTTATACAATATTTTGGGCGAATAATAATCTATTATTTAGCACTATAAATATTTTAAATATAATGTAGTAATTGTATAATATTATTATGACCATATTATACTTAATTTGTAGTATATTTGTATTCAGTACTATATTACAATATTTAGTACCATAAATAATGATACAGTATTGTAAGTATTGATACAAGGTATACAAACCATAAAGATTCTTTGAAATACCACACACGTTCCGAGTATAAAAATCATAGAAGATGATCGCCACTCGCCTAGATATTCTTTAAGCTCTCGCGGGACAATGAATCGAGTATATAATAAAAGGTTGACTTTAATCCTTCTAACACAACAGGTGTTAATGGAGTTACAACAAAAGAAGCAGCGACCGTATTCGCGTGACGCATGACACGCGCGTGTCGTGCCACTATATTAACCAATTGATAACAAAGAGGAATGAACATAACGTTGGGAGAACTTCGACAATTTAGGGGGATATATTACCGAACTAGAAAACATGAGACGATTTTTATTGCACCAATTATTCATCCCATACCAAGTTCGAATGATCGTTATTCGATTATCCTCTTCCACACGATCGAAGATTATCGAAATATACTAGGGGTACCGGAAAGTAATAAATTCGGGGATGAAGAATGTTTTCGCATCGAAATTTGGGAATTTGGATTTTGTCAAAAAGGGAATTATGACTTTGGAGAATCGTCGGTCAAGGATCATAGATAACGATGGGGATTATCTAACAGAATAATGTTTAATATGAAAAAATAAATGGAATTTCGTAAAGTAAAAAATAGAAAAGTGATTTATTAGTTTCCGGTATTCCTAATATATATAAATATATATCGCCATACGTTTAATTTTCCTGATTGATTTTTCGTCATCCTTATCACTGTGACACGTTAATTTTAATTCACCTTCGACTCCTCACCCTTTTATGATTCTTTAATATTATATAATAATATTGATTATGAAAGTAAAGATTATAATTTTATAACAGAAAATCAAAAAACAGAAAAATGTAGCTGAGTATTACTTTTTAACATTATTAATACATTATTACTGAAGTTATTAATACACATGTTTAACATTATTATTTTTAACAGTATTAAATATGATATAATCTGATAATTTATGGTCTTAGTGCGGCGTAAACAAAAAGGTAAACAGAACGGGCGCGGCGTTTAACGTATTAATATTATTAAAAAATGTCGATGATAAAAGAAATATCTACAAAGATAAAATGGATTCAAGTCGAATAAGAAACTGCGATCTCACATTCCGATTAGCCTGCATTATTCCATTCTCACACTGTCTTAACACTGTCTTCATATCACATTTCCTGTTCCATCTCATTGGAATGTTATTAATTCTCATCTAATATTCCTGTCAGGTATCGCAATGAAATTGGCAACGTAAGATGGCAATCAAAATAATATCATTTCGATCGAATAACTTAAAACCGTTTGTTAATGAACAGCTTGACTATATAATATATTGAATTATATTATTATATAAAATAATAATACAATGCTTAACAGAATAGAATTTCTAATAGAATAGAATTACAATTTCGTATATAATAGTATAATTAATTAATTCGATTCTATTCTATCTAGATATTATTAATTACATATCTGGATAGAATTAATTATACTATCAAAATATTATTTGGAATGTTTTAAAATACTAGAGGCATTACTTTGTCTCAATTTATATTGTACTGAATTGACTTTCTTTTCTATTATAGATTGTTTTCGCTTTTATATTTTATACGTAATGAGACGTTGAATTAAATGACATATTTTTTTATCGCAGAGGTGCCTACAGATTTATACAAGTAAATGCCCTACTCTGGTGGTGGGAAAATCGAGGTTACACGGTAACAACGATCTTCACGAATTATGTCAAAGCAAATCCTAATAAAGTTGCGCTTATCTTCGAGGACAAGGAGTGGACTTATAAAGAGGTAAGACGTGATGATTCTTCGATAAAGGATTATTGTTTTCTGACATAATTAAAGCATAATTTTCTTCCGATAATATAATTGAAGGACAATTTTTTCTGATAATTGAAGAACAACCCTTTTTCTAATGATCAAAGGGCAATCTGTTTTTTGATAATCAAAGATCATTTTTTCTGGAAATTAAACGATAATTTTTTCTCAATACATTAAAGAATAATTTTGTTTCGATAATTAAAGATAGCATAATTCTGAAACTATTTACGAAATAATAATTCAGTTATAATAAGTTATTTTTTATGTATAATAATTTGACGTTTCGACGAATCCAGTTGGACGAGTACAGTAATCGGGTGGCCCGATTTTTTCGGGGGACAAAATTGCGACGCGGGGACAGTGTTGCTCTTTTAATGGAAACTCGACTTGAATACGTTGGGATTTGGTTGGGCCTTAATAAAGTGGGCCTAATAGCGGCCTTAATAAACACGAATCTACGACAAGATAGTTTGATTCACAGTCTCAAGTCGGCCTATTGTAGAACTATCATTTATAGCTCTGGATATAGAGAAGGTAAAATGAATCCTGTATCGTCATTGCATTATCATTATTATATATTGTCATTATAAATTTTTATCTGATTTATCAGTATTTTTATGTATATGGGGAGCATTTTAGAAACACAGTGGCGTGCAAAAGTTTCCAGTCAGATACTAGTTTACTTATCCTTTAAATAAACACATATGAAGAATAAATAGCGCTCATTTATTTTTGTAATATTCTTTCGCGTAATATGATCTTACATATGATATTAATAATAAGGCTTAATCCTAAGGCTTTTCTTTTGGAAGAAAAATTGCAAAAATCATCTGGCCGGAAACTTTTGCACGCCACTGTATATGCACTTTCAGTTTTTAATTCCTTCTAATAGGAATTAAAATAATATAGAATATGTAGAATATTAGAAAATATTACTGATCGTGTCGCATTTCGTCAAACAATTTTCTCTTAACTCAGATAATTATTTCACATAAAACCAATTTTGCAACAAGGTTATTCTAGATTAAATATTACTCATTGTTCTTTATGCAAATGCGCCTAAACATTTTACGGAATTTTAGTAATCAATTAACATTCACATACTTTATGAGACTCCATTTATTTTTTATATTAAATAATTATTCTATTACATAATCTCCATCGTTATCTATGATCCTTGACCGACGATTCACCAATGCCATAATTCTCTTTTTGAAAAAATCCAATTCTCAACTATCGCTGCGAAAAAATTCTCCACTCCCCAATTGATTACTTTCCGGTATTCCATAATAATTGGAGTTATTTTATATTCAGCCGTCACCGATATAAAGAAAGACAAGCTATTATCTTTATACGAATGGTCCGAGCATCCGGATAGCTCGATCCTCGAAAGCGCGGTAGATGTAAGGGCGGAAATCGATAAGGCCGATTCGGGCCCAATACCCGACGTTGACATTGGGATTCCTCGTGAAAGACTGATTTACGTTTATACTTCTGGTACCACTGGGATGCCGAAGGCTGCGGTTATTAATAATTTAAGGTAACTATTATACATAAGGTAATACCTTTTCTACTTATTTAATTCATTTTTTAACATTTTCCACTGTTTAATCGCTTAACGCACATTTTCTTTTTCTACAAATTTTGGAAAAATATCTTCCAGTTAGTCCAAGAGTTCCTCGTAGTTTTGGCAACATTAAAATTGACTTCAGTTGTCAGTAATTTAATGTCCAATAACAGAATATAACCGGAGACAATCTTAATGTATTTTGATATTTTAGGTTTATGTTAATGGCTGCCGGAGTGCATCACATGCTGAATATAAAGCCCACCGATCGGATTTATAATGCTTTGCCACTTTATCACACCGCGGGTGGTATAATCGGTGTGGGACAGGCACTTGTCAAAGGTGTCACGGTTGTGCTTCGAAGGAGATTCAGCGCCTCGAAATTTTGGTCGGATTGCGTCTATTACGAATGCACTGTAAGCTCTTTTTTGCAACCTTGCAAATTTATGATCATATATTTCAATAGAATATAATCGTCCATTGATATTATAATATTCAACTAATACTTATTATTACATTAGTACCACTGCAGTAATAATTAACGATATTAGAAATACAGTTATTAGTAGCATTCTATATATTATTTTAATGAAATACGTAATACAATTCATTGCATATCTTATATATACTTTATAGCACAATTAAATATTATTGCAATTAGATAATGTAACGTTGAATTGGACGTACTATATTCAATGAATATTTTTACCTTTACTAATTATTGATACTAATTTTGAAACATTTATCGAAGTGCAGTATATAAATGAATTCCACTGAATTATGTTCACTTTTAATAATTTTTGTTTTTCGCAACGAAGTATTTTTGCGATGTTGAGGTTTTATGTTTACACCGCGTATAAAAATGTCTTAGTTTCTGTTCCGATAAAATGTCAAGAATCTCGGAACTGTTCTGAACTTTTTTCAGTGGCTAGTTTTTCAAGGTTAATTGAATAAATCTATAGTGACATTCTGTTGCAGGTAGCTCAGTACATCGGCGAAACATGTCGTTATCTTTTGACGGTGCCGCCGAGCCCTTGCGATACGACCCATAAAGTTCGATTAATGTTTGGAAACGGTTTAAGGCCCCAAATTTGGACGCCATTTGTGGAGAGATTTCGGGTGAAGCAAATTGGCGAATTTTATGGTGCCACCGAAGGAAACTCGAATCTTGGTAATTTATTAGTAATAACATTAAACCGATAATATTCATAGACATGAAATACAATCTGAATATTTCAATGGATTTTTAGTAATATTAATTACAATAAGACATTTTATACGAAATATATATATTTTATGGTGTCATTGAAGGAAACAAGAGTCTTGGTAGTTTATTAATAATTTGATTGAATTCATTCATTTAATTCAATGTATTACATATTTATATTTTTGTAGATTCTTTGGATTTTATTATTGAATTTTGTTATACTTTCTAGTGAACATCGATAATAAAGTTGGCGCAGTTGGTTTCGTGCCAAGATATATCGGTTCCATATACCCGGTCGGCCTCTTAAAAATTGATGAAGAAACTGGAGAACCGGTGAGAGGATCAAATGGATTATGCGTACCTTGCAAACCAGGTAGATTCGAATAAATATTTTAGACAACTTAACGTATCGAACTTTAAAAACAACTAAAACCGTAACACTCCAAGTATCAACACTAACGAATACAAAGTTAACATGTTAATAATGTCACCGTGAAATCATACGTTCTTGATATAATATTTTGTTATTTAATTCATTTCGTAGGCGAAGCTGGTATCTTTGTTGGAAAAATAAACCCGAAGAAGGTTGTGAACGATTTCAGTGGCTACGCGGACCAAAAGGAGTCCGAGAGGAAGATACTTCGGAACGTCTTCAAACATGGCGACCGCGTCTTCAATTCCGGTTGGTTAATTTTAATAATACATATTAATTAGCATTTATTAAACAACAATTATTAAACCCGTGCACTCGAGAGGCAGCATTAAGATTTACTTATTATTTTTATCATTGGACATTTTTTGTTATTGAATTTTAAACAACTGCGAATCGGAGTCTTAATGTGCTCCCTGATTCGCGATAAACCGAGTGGCGATCCCGAGTCGACTCTCGAATGTAAAGGGTTAAATTTAATACGATCTTCGAAAACGAAACGAATTATTTTCTGTCGTTAAAAAAGGATTTTTTTAATCTGTTTTTTTTCACAGGTGACATTCTGCTTATGGACGAATACGGGTACTTCTACTTCAAAGACAGGACAGGTGACACGTTCAGGTAATTGAACTCGTTTTGAATGCGTAATAATCAATGTTTATAAACTATTCACATTCTGACACCGCAAGAAAGGAAACCACTGCTTTGACGGTGAATGTATAAAACGAAGATAATATAATCACCGAATAAATAAGATCGGCGAAATTGTTAATTCGTGATATTAGAATTGAATGAAGAATTTACGCCAAAGGTCAACGAATAAATTAAAAATAAATAGTTGAGTCCTACAATTTTCATAGCAGTCCTACGTCGATAAAAGCAAACTTGAATTTGATGGAATATGTTAATCAATCGTTAATTTCTCAGGAATAATTCACTCTAAAAAGCTAATTAATAATTTCAAATCGAAATAAAGAATAGAAACAAAATGTTAATCGCAGGTGGCGCGGACAGAACGTGGCTACCACGGAGGTGGAGTCTGTAATTAGCAATATTATAGGATTAAGAGACGCAGCTGTTTACGGAGTCGAAGTAAGTAATGTTATTAATTTCTGCCGATTAAATTGTTCTCATTCCAAAATTTTGTGCCAATTTACATCTTAAACTTCTGGTGTTAAAAATTGTAAATAATTTCATTTCTACATTTCGTTCAACCTTCTTATATTCTTGGTATCGGAGGACGCGATTTGACTTTACTATAATTATTTATAAATAATTGCTAATATTTGTTGCGGAATATAATGTTGGTGTCGAAGGAACCAACATTAATCTATTTTATTGTATATATTTGTTTTAAACCAAAGTATTTGAATTTCGACATTTTGTTTAATTTTACTTTTTAGATTCCTGGAGTCGAAGGAAGGGCTGGAATGGCAGCGATTTACGATCCAGACAACACCTTAAACTTGAAAGAAATGGAGGAAAGTGTAAAGAAATGTCTACCGTCCTACGCGACGCCTTTATTCGTTCGTGTTTTATCGAAGCTTCCAATGACAGGTCAGTGTTTACGATTTCTAATATCTTTAATTCATTTTAATATATTCACACGTCACAATTTCATTCTACGGGCAATTTTTAATCCGATCATCTTCAGGTACCTTTAAACTGAAGAAGAAAGATTTGCAGAAAGATGGCTTCGAGATTAAGAAAGTAAATATTATTGTTTCTTTTATTTCCTGAATTGGCACGTTTTAATGATTGGTTTTGCATTATTTTTTTTTTCTTGCGATATTTGTAGATTCAGGACCCGGTGTATTTCCTTGATCAGAAAAGTGGTTACATTCAACTTACGGAGGAACTTTACAATGACATAATCGAAGGCAAACTTCGATTGTAAATTATTACAAATGATTGAGTTTTGTAACTCCTTGTTAGTCCGCTGTGAAAAGATCAAATATTTTACGAAAAGTTTCGGAAATCAGCGAAGCTGAACGGCAAAAAGATTTTCATTATTTCGTAATGAATGCAATAAGTAATTTTAATAATTTTATAATAAACACAAAAACTAGTTTTAATCATTTCTTACTTTTTACAAGAAAAGTGGGAAATACTGCTCAGATTTCATTGAACGAACAATTGGTGGAGAATGTTTTTGCAAAAGTACACTATATTTTGTAGATTTCGAGACACGGAAATATATGATTATAGCAAATTAATAGATTTGCGGGATACGAAATATAGTGTAGTTTTTCAATGAAAGTAATTAAGTCACGTTTTGCAATTATAAAGTGAAACACATATACATTATATATATATTTATACGTTTTGTTTATCTACGATTAGATCTGACTTATAAATAAAATAAAATCAATATATTAATGTTACTTATTTTCTTCTCCACTTTTCACAACACTGCAGCTTTTGCATATTAATTTTCAACCGATATTGCATTTGTATATTATCCGACAGTAAATTCAACTACAGACATTGAAATTATTACATTATATTATCTGATAATCAATTTTACTAATTCTCTTCCACAGCTTTAATTACACCGCATATTAATTTTAATCCGACACTCAATCTGTATCATATCTGATAATAAACTATACTATAGGTATTAAAATCACTATATTATCCGATACTTAATTAAACCTCAATCAATTAAGCATTATAAAAAATCCATTGAAAATCCTATCGCACGTAATAGCCACTTATTAACCTATTAATTTTTAATAATTTAATATCTTCATTAATCATTCTTAATACGTATCCATTTCTGTATTCATTTCGTGCGATGCCACGTGGAAGGCGTAACAATACTACAGATTATGTAAATACACGTATTAATTCCCTTAAGATATTTCGACTTTCTTGAAAATTATTATTTCACGCGATGATGTTTTACGCGAGCTCTCGAGTCTGATAACGCCGCGCGCATTCTCAATTGCAATTCACCGATCCTCATTCGCTTCGCGTTCCCCTCCGCGAAAATAATCGCGCGACTGGCGGCGTTACATTCTGCGATCATTACATAACGTGTACCGTCGAGTAAGGTAAGCGGAAAAAACACTAGTTACGATCTACGTAAACTTTTTCGAGCTTACCATTGGTTCTGCGCATTAGTGAGAAATCAATCGAATTACGGTTCGGTTATTAATTCGTTACTTCAACCTACTACTTTCTACTTTGTATCGCTATGTGACGCTATGTAATATTGTACTGTTAAAGATCCGTGCTTGATAAACACTTTCAGATCTTTTATCAATTACAGGCACGAGGAACTTTCATACGGGTAATATGGAAAATCGGTAATTCATGATAATAAGTTTTGTCAAATTTCAGTGCAACGAAGGAAATTATTATATTATTGAATTATTATTATATTATCGAATCATTTCTAATATTATTTGATTCTGGCTTCGACATCATCAGAGTTTAATTAACTCCGATTTAATCACCGTAGCCATGAAAATTAGTCGCGGAAATGATAGTTACAGTAATTAATAATGAACGTACGAAACCGCGAAGTTACTATAATTTAATATTAAAATTCGAAAGTAGGATTCGAATTATTGAGTAATATAGAGAATAACGCGAATGTAGATAGCCAAATTAGAACGAATCCGATAAAAGTATTAAATCCATACTCGAAACAAAAGATATTTACGATTTCATGTAATGATACCCCCCCAACAAGAGAAGTGTAAATAGACTGATTACCTGGAGGTCTGGAGAGAAGGCACGCGTGAAAACAATCTTATCGGCGCTGATAGTCTTTTACGTCTCATCGCGTCGAAGTGTCGTAACGTGAAATCTTATCAAGCACTTATCGTGCCTCTAAAATAGACTTCTCCGAGACGTTATTTTCAGTCGGGATACTCTTTTCACTTGCATCAATCCAATCGAAGCATCTCGACACCGTCGTTGAACGTTTAACTCGAATCGAACATTTTCTTAGTTCAAAATGGATTACGACAAATTTGAATTCGCGATTGACCGCGGTGGCACTTTCACCGACGTCTACGCCAAGTGTCCAGGCGGTAAAATTCGGGTTATGAAATTATTATCCGTGGATCCCGCTAATTACGAGGACGCGCCGCGAGAAGGAATTCGAAGGATCCTCGAACAGGTATTGTGAATTATTTATTTATTTCAAATGAAAAATTCCATTTTTAAGACACGAGTAACTTGCATTATTATTACAATTGAAAAGAAGAATTTTTTCAGCGGTGTAATATAAACTGGATGGCAATTTTAATAATGTTTTATAAGATTTGTAGATGATAGTAAGATTAGGTGAAATCGGATTGTCGAAATGTGAAATTAGATTCGATATTTATTGAATGATTTTAGGAGACAGGGACTAAAATTAATGGCGAGATCGATACTTCGCGAATATCGTGGATTCGAATGGGTACCACGGTGGCAACGAATGCACTTCTCGAAAGGAAAGGTGCGAAAATGGCACTACTGATAAACGAGGGTTTCAAGGATTTACTTTACATTGGAAACCAAGCACGGCCGAATATATTTGATTTGGTGCGTATTATGATTTTCTTATAGCAATTATATTAAAATATAAGTTTAATAAGGAAACCCAGGTAGGTGACTGCCTCCGATTTTTTTTCCTTTTCTCATATGTTGTACTATTCAAAAAACTAAGCGACACGTACTTTTTTATATTTATGGAATTTCGGTTTAAACAAATCTTTTATGTGAAAAAGAGATAATCAACATAGGGGAAATTCTTTCTTAACAGCAAGTCATTACACCGGAAGTTTTATACAAAGAAGTCGTAGAAGTTAAATGCAGAGTGGTGCCAGCTTTGCCAGGGAGATGTCAATTAGACAAAGAAGACTGGCGCAAAGTCAAAGGAGCCACTGGAGAAGATTTGTATGTTCTTCAAGAATTGGACGAAGAAAAGTTGAAAAGAGACTTGGAGCAACTACGAAAATCTGGGATCGAAAGCTTGGCAGTGGTTCTGGCTCACAGTTACACGTTAGTATGACTAATCAGGAATATCATTAAAAATGATTAATAATAAATCGTTAATATTAGTCGTAGTATAAATGTAATTATATAAGGAATATTTATTTTGTTATTTAGATACGCAGAAGATGAAATTAGAATCGGCGAAATCGCGAAGGGTTTCGGGTTCGCTCAAGTTTCCCTTTCGCATCAAGTTATGCCGATGGCGAGGATCGTCCCGCGTGGCTTCACGGCTTGCGCCGACGCTTATTTAACGCCGCATATTAAAAGCTATTTGCAAGTACGAATGTCTAAACTTCTGCGACAAATATGTTTTAATGTTAAAAAATTGCATTTCACAATCTTTTTAATTTTCAATTTTGTTCAGTTTTATTATATGAATATAAGATAATTAACAAATGATGCGTTCGGTTTTGCGATGTCCATATAACTCACCGCTCAGTCGGCCAAAGTCTTAAATAACTGCTTTTCAAATTAGAAGTCACATTAGAAGTCAAATTATATGCGTGCGATTATTGGATGCAAATCTAATATTCTACAAATTTTCAGGGTTTCTCTTCAGGGTTCAAGGATCAGTTGAAAGGAGTGAACGTACTTTTTATGCAAAGTGACGGTGGATTGACACCAATGAATTCGTGAGTGTCATTTATGTTTGTAACTATAAGTCTTTGAGAAGGTAACGACAAGCTAATAAACTGTAGATAATAATTATAGTTAATAAGATATAACTAATCAACCACAGCTGATAAACTAGAGCTAATAAACTATATCTTTTCTGATACTTTCTGATTGATTAACTAATAATCAAATAATATGGGTGTTAAAAGGTTCAATGGATCCCGAGCTATCCTATCAGGACCTGCAGGAGGGGTGGTTGGTTACGCAATGACCACCTACGCCAAGGAAACCGATTTACCCGTAATTGGTTTCGACATGGGTGGAACTTCAACGGATGTCAGTCGATACGGCGGAAGTTACGAACACGTTTACGAAAGCACAACAGCTGGCGTCACGATCCAAGCACCGCAGGTATGACAATGTTACAATTCGTAACGAATGAATATTATTATATTTTCGAAGAATTAGAGTCGACGACGAACACCGTATATCGGAGATTTTCAATCACCGAAGATTCTTTGAAATCACACGAAATTGGGTTTAAAGTTGGACGTGAACACAGTAGCGGCAGGGGGTGGATCGATGCTTTTCTTCAGGTCAGGGCTATTCGAGGTTGGGCCTGAAAGTGCAGGAGCACATCCCGGACCCGCTTGTTACAAGAAAAATGGACCACTCGCGGTTACGGATGCTAATTTGGCTCTAGGAAGATTATTGCCG
Source organism: Nysson spinosus (assembly GCA_910591585.2). Classification (NCBI taxonomy): domain Eukaryota; kingdom Metazoa; phylum Arthropoda; class Insecta; order Hymenoptera; family Crabronidae; genus Nysson; species Nysson spinosus. The sequence goes on from OU342832.1 coordinate 12,067,241, forward strand.
GAATATTTCCCGATGATCTTTGGACCGAACGAAAATGAGCCACTTGATAAGTCGCGAACCTTGGAAGCTTTCGAAAGCCTTATTCGTGAAGTAATTATTATTGTTCGTTTAATTACGGATTTTATATTGTTGATAATTATATTATTTATAATTCTATATTATTCTGAATTTTTGTTATCGAATTTAATTTCTATTATCGGATCCAATTTTTATTATCGAATCCAATTTCTTTTAACGAATCCACTTTCCGTTATAGAAATCAATTTTTATTATTCGAATTCAATTTCTGTTATAGAAATCAATTTTTATTATTCGAATTTAATTTCTGTCGCAGAAATCAATTTTTATTATTCGAATTTAATTTCTGTCGCAGAAATTAATTTTTATTATTCGAATTTAATTTCTGTCATAGAAATCAATTTTTATTATGCGAATTCAATTTTTGTGATCGAATTCAATTTCTATTACCGAACTCAATTTATGTGAAAATTCAATCTTACTGAAAAAGGGACAAATATCAAAGGGCGGAAAGATGACTGTCGAAGAAGTAGCCATGGGGTTTGTCAAGGTTGCCAACGAGGCTATGTGTCGCCCGATTCGAGCGTTGACACAGGTAAATATACAAATAATAATTTTTAAAAATTCCTCTAGAGTCTTAAATCAGAGTTATGACATGCGATTATGACTCTTTTAAATAAAATAGGCGAAAGGATACGATACGTCTCGCCATGTCCTGGCATGTTTCGGAGGTGCCGGAGGACAGCATGCTTGCGCAATCGCGCGATCGCTTGGAATGAGTACTGTTTTTATTCACAAATATGCTGGTATCTTATCAGCTTATGGAATGGCTTTGGCCGACGTTGTCGAAGAGGCGCAAGAACCAAGCGCGGAAGTTTATGAGAAAGGTATTTTAAATAATCATTATTTTCATGTAAAAAGCATGATTCTTAAATGGATGATAAGTAAAATGAATTATTTTCGAAATTAAAAGTTAGTTAGAAATTCGCCATGTTCCGTATTCTATGTAAGAATTATTTTCGAGTTCAAAGCATGATAATTAAATGATCTATTACAACAAAAAATTGAAATTAATATGGAAACTTGGTATGTTGATAATCAAATGAGTTATTTCCACAATTAAAGATTAATCGAAAATCTGCTATTTTCAGATTCATTCGCACACCTGGACGAACGTCTCCACGCACTGGAATCTAAGGTTAAATCGAAATTATCCAAGCAAGGATTTAAAGAATCGCAAATAATCACCGAGGCATTTTTGCACCTCCGTTATCAGGGCACTGATTGCGCTTTAATGTGCACTCCGAAGATATCCACAAAAAATGAAAGCGAACATACGAAGCACGGTGACTTCCTCACCACGTTCTTAGAAAGGTAACATCCTCATATAAACTCACCACAGTAAATATCCCAAAAGAGATATAAAAATTCAACAAATAAAAAATCATAATACGAATAAAAATTGAAATGATAACAAAGGTATCAGACTGAATTTGGTTTTACCATGCCGAATCGGAAGATCCTGGTGAACGACATCCGAGTGCGTGGAACCGGAAGGACCGACATCCTGGAGGACCCAATACTTCCTTCGTCCTCGGAGCCACCGAAACTGGAGAAGGTCTTTCGAGCATCTGAAACAAACAAACCTATAAACGTTAGAAAAATATTAATTGCCGATTTTCTTGCAGACTACAATGGTATATTTCGAAAATGGTTATCAGGAGACGAAAGTGTATCGATTACAATCACTGTCACCTGGACATGTGTTACATGGACCGTCCATTATCATGGATAGTCTAAGTACCATTTTGGTCGAACCAGATTGCAATGCTACTATCACTTCTCGAGGAGATATCAAGATAACGATTGGCCAAGGTCAGAGGACTAAAGTCACCACTGATTTGGACACGATTCAACTCAGTATTTTTTCTCACCGTTTTATGAGTATCGCGGAACAAATGGGCAGGTAAAGTATCAAATATCAATAAATAATGTCACGTGATATAAAGGGTGTCCCGTGTAATATAGGCCATCTAAGAATATGATAATATTATTTTCATATAAAATATATGGATGATCTAGAAAATCATGTAAAAAAGCCACAACGAAAAATGATTCTCTTTTTGCATATTGGCGATTTGAAGTTTTTAGTATAACGTATTTAATAATTTCTGTATTATCGCAATTCAAAGAAATAATCACTGTCGGCATCCCAAAAGAAGGCATTTATGGTGTAAGTGTCAGGTAGAATTTCGATCTCTCATTGGTTATTTATTATATGTTACGTAATATTGATTAAGTTATATATAGTGTGCTTTCTTTCCAAAAACCCAACGGTGAATGATTTACATTACATCGGCCACCTTGAATATTATTGCTTAAAATAATTGTTTCCATTAATTACTTATTGAAATTATAATGAAATGAAATTATTATCTAAAATTCTGATTTAGTATTATCTTTTAAATATTTATAGGATTCTTCAAAGAACGTCGATCTCGACGAACATAAAGGAGCGTTTAGATTTTTCCTGCGCCGTTTTTGGGCCCGATGGAGGACTGGTTTCCAATGCGCCTCATATTCCAGTGCATTTAGGAGCGATGCAGGAAACCGTGCAGTATCAAATGAAAGCTTGTAAGGGTGAATTTACACCGGGGGATGTGATCCTCGCGAATCACCCCTCGGCGGGTGGATCGCATCTTCCTGATTTGACTGTGATAACACCTGTATTTTATAAGTACGTCTTTTTATAAGTACTTTCAACCGATAATTATAGTTAATAACCCTTTGCACTCGAATAGGATTCTCAGTTGCCATTCAGTTTATCGTGGCAACTCGAGTGGCGACTGAGAGGCGACATTAAGTTATTGGACGTTAAATCACCGACAACTTGAGTCAATTTTAATGTCGCCTCTCGGTCGCTTCTCGTATTGCCGCAATAATTTAAGTGGCTAAAGAGAGTCACCTCTCGACTGAAAAGGGTTAACATTATTTTGTACTTGCGATAATTAACATTATTTTGATATTGCCGATAATTAACATTATTTTGATATTGCGGATAATTAAAATTATTTTTATCCTGCGTGATTGATGTCTTCAGATTTTATGTAAGATTAATTGAAGTATACGAAGGAATTGTGTGACTGAACTTCTACTAGTCAAAGTTTCACGTTACATTTAATATTACTGAATATTTTTATCGAATAAGATTTGGCAAAATCTACTTTCAAAATGTCCTGATTTCTGTGTTTTTTAGGGACGTAGAGAAACCAGTATTTTTCGTGGCTAGCAGAGGACATCACGCTGACATTGGTGGAATAACACCAGGCTCGATGCCACCGCATTCAACCAGTTTGCTTCAGGTATAAAAATTAATATTTTAGAGCAGTACATATTTATGTTTTCTACAAATTAATTTCCGGTATCTGCTTTAATCTATATTTTATTTTCTTCATAGGAGGGGGCAGCGTTCAAAAGCTTCCTATTGGTTCACAAAGGCGTATTTCGGGAGAAACAATTAACCGAGGCACTTATGGCTCCGGGAAAAATCCCAGGGAGTTCCGGGACCAGAAACCTCTCCGATAATTTGAGCGATCTTAAAGCGCAGATAGCGGCCAATCATAAAGTAATTACACAATATTTCAACAATAATTAACACGGCATTGAAATATATATATATTGAATATCATATTGTAATATTATTATAGCATAAATATGATAATATTATAATATATTAAAATACTAGGTATGTGCATAAGTTCTCGCCGTTTTATGAAACCAAACGAACTTGATCTTCTTTTCAGAAAAATAGTTTTTAATGAAAACAAATATTATCCATTACTTTCTATGATCTTATTCAAAGGTACGTAAACTGCGTCATTTAAAAACGGCGAGAACTTATGCACATACCAAATATGTGGAAGAAAAAAGCATCGATAAATAAAGTACAAATAATGAAATTTGAATCGCAGGGCTCGCAATTAGTGAACGAGTTAATTGACTTTTATGCCCTCGATGTCGTCCAAGCATATATGGGTCACATTCAGCAGAATGCTGAAACCGCGGTACGCGAGATGTTGAAATCCGTCGGCGAGAAATTGTTGCAACAAACTGGCAAAACGACTGCATTCGCCGAGGATTATCTCGATGATGGAAGTCCTATTAGATTAACATTAAGTATTGATATCGAAAGAGGCGAAGCAATCTGTGATTTTAAGTAAGTTGCACAAGTAACATGTCACTTATGTATAATATAAATACAAATAATTTTTTGTACATCAAACTTCAACAAATATTAATAATTACAGTGGCACTGGACACGAAGTTTGGGGTAATTGCAATGCACCGCGTGCAATTACTTTCTCTGCACTAATTTATTGTTTAAGATGTATCGTCGGTCGAGATGTTCCTCTGAATCAGGTAATATTCGAATATTTTCATTCATATTTTACACTACAATTACCGAATAATGATTTAGTTCTGCTTAAACATTTATTTATAAAGATTCTGGCTGGATCTAATTATGCGTGTTATGTAATATGATTATTACATAAAAATAAAATAAAAACGCAATTATATCAATATTTTATACAATGTCACAGTTTCAAATTTCTCAATTTTATTTACAACGCACATGCATCATTTTATATTATATTTAAATAGTTTTAACTAGAAATTGCAGTGCAACTAATATTGCCATTCCGACTGCTTTTGTAGTTCTAATGTTAATCAATAATTCCAACCATTCAATCTAATTAATTATTTATTATTTACGATATAATATTTATAGGGTTGCTTAAAACCAGTCAAGGTATTAATTCCGAAAGGATCCCTTTTGGATCCATCCGAGGAGGCTGCAGTTGTCGGCGGCAATGTTCTCACATCACAACGTGTCGTTGACGTTGTTTTGCAAGCATTTGGAGTTTGTGCTTCTTCTCAAGGTTGTATGAACAATGTCACCCTTGGCACTGAAGAATGGGGTTACTATGAAACAGTTGCCGGTGGGAGTGGAGCCGTAAGATATTTCTTTCAGTTTACCCATTTTTGTATTTTTATGATATTGATAGTAAAGTAATTTGTAACACGTGGATAGAAGGAACTTTAATACTTTCCGGTTGCCCTAATATTATACGATATTGTATGATTTAATAATTAATATTAATACTGCTAATATTGTACATAATTAAACTATTTGTTAATAAAGGGACCAACGTGGGATGGCAGAGGTGGAGTACACACGCACATGACAAACACAAGAATCACCGATCCGGAGATTTTAGAACTTCGTTATCCCGTAATATTAAATAAGTTTTTACTTCGATTTGGTTCCGGCGGACTTGGCGCGCATCGTGGTGGCGACGGTGTTCATCGCGAAATGACGTTCAGGTAATTTTTAACTGTGCATTTTAACACCAGAATTACCGAGGGGGTTAAAATGACTTGTCTGCCATTTTTAGTTAAATTATTCGAATATACCACGGCAAATTATTTGAGATTTGATATACATAACGCGAATAATTGAATCCATTAATTAACGTAAATCTTCCAGCTATGATTTATATATAAATAAATGTGTAAAATTAACTGAATATATCTTCGGTAGTTCTAGTGCAAAGATCCTCGAAAACGGTGTTGTATCATTTTATTAATTTCGAAATCATTTTATTAATTTCGAAATCATTTTATTAATTTCGAAATCATTTTTAACAGGGCACCAATGATGTTATCGGTTCTGACGGAACGAAGAGTAAATCGTCCTCCAGGATTCGCGGGTGGATTGCATGGCGCACGTGGAAGAAATACTTTGAGAAGATCGGGTGGCAGGCATATTAATTTGGGCCCAAAAACAGCGGTCCCAGTGTATCCAGGGGTAAGACAATTTCAATTTCATTGAATCATTCATTAAATATATTATTACTCTTAAACAACAGTGGAATAACTTTCCACCTGTCTTACTTCACTCAATTATTTATAAAATCTTCAAAACCGCACTTCCATTATCAATCCGCATTTTTAATATTTATCTTAGCGGCAAGGTAGAAAGTAGAACGTGGAACAAGAAACTGGAAGGGTTGGAGATAAAAGGGCGTTTGTATAAAACAACCCTTGGCACGCGTATTAAGATCTCTTTTTCTTGGAGTTAATGGGATCTCTCATAAGAGAACAAATATTACCCTCTTTTCCATCTCTTTCTTTTTTATAGAAAAGAATTTTATGAAGATTAAGAATTAGTATTGAATTTGAGAATAATTTGATTCTCGCGACGTAACTTGTTTTTATTTGTATAATATGGTTCTTGATATTTTATGTGATATGGTTCGTTATATTTTTATAATGTTCTGTTCCATTGATAATAATATTTTTCATATTCCACAGGATGCTTTCATCCTGGAAACTCCTGGCGGTGGTGGCTACGGGCCACCGCAATCGAAACCCGAATTCGCGCAACGAACTCACCAACCGGAAGTCATACAACGTGGAAGTCTCTACGAGTACCGAAAAGCACAAGAATCTGCCTGATGTCAATTAAGAACCAAACATAGAAGACAATAATTGAATCACAAAGATACACAACGGAAGACATGTCACGATAACTGCTCAACTCGATATACATATATTGGCTATTATTATAATTTATTTTGCAGTAAGATATTATTGTAAATAATAAAAATGTATAATTTTATATTGTGTATTATGTATGTACTTTTTCGAAATAAATCAACACTGTATTCTAACGACTTGAGTTTGGAATGAATTGTTACAAAATATCCTTTCACTAGTCTTCGTCAACGTGATATTTATCGCAGGGCCAATTAAATTCCATATCTGCCATCAAATTAAATCATACCGGAATTGAATCCGGTGCGGTTGACTTTCATCGATTTGCCAGTTCGCTTCATTTGGCAGAGATACAAGATGGTTTCTGTTCTATTTCCGTTTCGAGTAATTACTGTCCGAAATATTCCAACACCGAGCGATGTACGTGTGAAATAACTGACTTACGATTGCACTCTGATTTACTTGGCCGCTTTCAAAATCCTAATCGATTTGCGACTAGCGATAGAAGACTGTCATATTAAGACGATTTATGAAATTATTAATAAAATACTTCCAAGAATTCTCGAATAAAATATTCATTTATATAGTGTTGAAACGAAATGAAATAAAAATGTTAACGGGGGAAAAATAAGCGTATATGACGATAAGGATTTATGAAACAAAAAATGGAATGTGAGCAGCATTCAATTATTCAACCAACATTCATAAACATTTGTAAATGATGTCAATATTATATTCAAATTATAATCTTATGAAATAATGAAATTTTAACACGAATTAAAACTGTAAAAGTGAATAAACCGCGTTAACAGAAACCGTGTAACTGTGAATCGTGTAAAAAGAGACCCCGGTGTATATTTCCACGTGTTCGGATGGGAGCCATTGTATTTCATTCTTTTCACGAGTTTTTTCACGAGCTCCCATAGAGAGATCCGAATCCCCCGGGGGCTCTGGCTATTAGAATGCAGTAAGTCACTCGGCGCGTTAAGGCGCGTTCACAATTAGTCCGTCTGAATGACCATCTAATCTTAGCGGTTCTACGTGATGTGCCGCGAAGAATCAACTCCCGGCATTGCTCCCCAAAGAGGCCAGCCAAAAATTTCCGTCACCTTCTCCCTCGTGAAAGCCTTTCATCGCGCACAAAAGGATACTGATTGAAAGTTTGTATCAATGTAGCGATTGAAAAATTCTTAGCTGTAGAAACGAATTCTTTCCGACTTTTTGGTGCGATCAAAGTTTTATTGAAAAATAATGAAAACAAGTCAAACACCGAAATAATATCTATTTTTGTTAAACAGCAGGAATATATTTCGATTTGAATGAATTTGAAAGAATTCGTTTCTATACCTGATATGTAGCTTTTTATGAAGATTTAATTTGATGAAACTTTACTTTTATTTCTAAAAAATATTATATCTGTTATTATACTATTGATTATAATAATATTGAATCAAGTATGTCGCCTTTATTATCAGTGAAATGTAAACGAGAATTATAACTTTTTACGAATCTGGAGGAGTCATATTTTAATGATAATAAGGTAGGAATAATTATTTGGAGATTAATTAATAGCATTTCCTCGGTCGAAGATTGAGGTGGCAATTATTGTAGTTTTTAATATAAGATATTTGAAACACGGTTGTTGGCACAAATTATGAAGGCTTTCTTGAATGTTTTAATGAAAATAAGGCAGGAATAATGATTTTAAATTTAATTAATACGATCTCAATGTATGGAGCTCGACATGGAAATTAAGATGTTTTGGATATAAAACGTTTACATCAAGGTTTTCATCATAAATTGCAAAGGATATAAAACAAATGTTTACTGAGCGTTAAAGAAAAGACCTAAAACGACATTAATTACAGGATGATCTAAAAATAAAATAATCTAAGACTTGATCGATGAATGTACATGAGACTATGCAGAAAAATAAATATTATAGGTAAGTCTAATAAAAAAATTGGGAGTGTCAGATCATGGTATTTATGTGAAGAACAAATCAATTTAACGGAACGATAAATTTTCCCCTCTAAATTTTACGAACGCCGCAACCTTCTGAAAAGCGCTGGCACGAAAGTTCCAGGAAAAACGGCGATAGTTTCGAGAAGTTTGGAACCCGTGAACTTATGTACCTCTCAACGAAGTATAGTATATATCGCCGGATAACAAAACGAATTCTTCATTTCGTTAAAAAATGTTGCGTGATCTGGGTTTCAATTTACATTGCGATGACGATGCTTCTATAATCAACGTAACACTCGAATCTCGACCAATGAGAATACAGAACAATGTACATCCAATTAATTCACGTATTTACACTCAATTAATCTTCTCTTTCGTGAAAAGAATGAAATACAATGGTTCCCGTCTGAACACGGTCTCTTTTTACACGATATTTTTATACACGATTCATAATTACATGGTTTCTTTTAATACGTTTCATTCACAGTTACACGGTTTTCTTAACATGTTTTATTCACATTTGCATGATTCTCTTAACATGTTTTATTCACAGTTGCACAATTGTTTTAACATGTTTTATTCACAGTTGCACGATTTTCTTAACACGTTTTATTCATTGTTACCCGAATTTGTTGAAACGTTTTAATTTTGTCGAAATGTGATGTAATTTATCGAGAAATAAATTGATAGAATTGAAAAGAAGATTTTATTGCGAAACTTGTCTGTAAGATGGAATCGAGGGAAAAGCTCAAGGAAAGCTCGGGGATGTTTGTATCAAGGAGGAATTGTAGGAAACGGAATTGAGTGTCAGAGAAGGGAATTGGCCAGTTATTACGTAGGTTGCCACTCATCCGGTAAAGTCTTTCAACTAAAGATGAGAAAAACACCGTGAAAACGATCTTCCTGACTGATGTGAAAAAACGTGTCATGTCGTTTCCTTTGTTTCTGAACAATTTTAATATAAACCTCCACGTGGAATATTACTTCTGTTAAATATAAGAATATAAAACCTTTGTCCATTTTATAATTTTACCATTAATATTCAACTATTTTCTTACCATGCAGACACATATTGTATTGGCACCTGGGTGTAAGAAGATTTTGTTACCTTTAAAATCGGTCCGTTTATTGATAAGATATTTAATAATTTGCTTAACGATATTAAGTGATCCCAAACTTATGACCGGTGGTGTATGTATGCAATTTTAATTATTTTATCATATAGAACGATATTTATATTAAATAATATGTGCAAGCATTATTTTAATTATTTTTCTTGATATATCTTATGTAATCACAGTAATGTTGTACTGAATGTTTCATATAAATTTCCTCGTTGGATAATACTTATTAAATAATAAATATGTGCATTATTTTAATAACAATGAGTGTCATTTTTTTTATATATCATACAATTATAGCAGCATTCTGTGAAACGCTTAAATGATTATCGCATTGACGCTATTAATAAGTAATAATTATATTATAAATGACAGATGTTAATTATGCAATTATAGTAATATTATATCGAATGTGCTCACGTTAGTATCAGCGATAGCCAATAATTTGGATGATCAAACCGTGTAATGATTATGTGCTATTATCAGGTGGGCGCATATACATGTATTAAGTCAGCAAGTACAAATTGATATCCATTATGCGCGAATTATCATCTAATTACTGATACGCGTGTACATTTAAATAATCCCTCGCCGACCGCTGTAATTCCTGCCACATCGATGAAATAAATAGCGTGTCATTTTATAACATCAATCTGCGTTTCGATGTGCGGTACACTATTTCCTGGCACAAAGAACACGCAATTGCGATTGCAAATGTGATTGCAGCCATTGTTTATGCGCACCCTTCGAAATTGTAGTTGCACTTGCATTTATGCTTTTATGCGAATCTCGAGAATTTGCAAATCTCGAAACAGCGTATTATACGACCTCAAAACAGAATACGATGCAAAATGTACGGTTTGATTAAAAGGTTTGTGGTTTGGTTCAAAAATATGTGGTCTGATCCCAACATTTTTGGTTTGCACCCAAAAGTTGTGGTTGTGAATTGATACGTCGATATCAATTTAACATATTACAACATATTATTGCAATTAATATTAGAACTGTATTTTAGGACATTTTCCATTTTATTGCGATTAAAGGAGATATTTACCAGTTTATATTAGATATTTATTATATTTAGATATTTACGTTTAAAGTAAACGTTAGAATGAAGACGAAACAAGTGCTCCCAAACTTTTGACCCGTAGTGTATGTATCCACAATCTACATATATACATGTACGCTGTATATCATACGGAACATTGTATTTCTTGTATATGATATTAATTAATTCGTTAAAAAAATGGAATTGTAAATGACTTTGGAGATCGTTCAGAGCCAGCAGAGAAATTCGCAAGAATCTCATCGAGAATGTCAAGTGGTAGGAAACGAATGAGTTTTCTCTGGTTTGAAGCGAACGTGACAGTCGTATACGACATTCTGAACATCCGGTAAATTGCATGCGTGTTCCTTCTGACATATATGAATTACATCGAGAAGGTAAGCTCAAATGGAAGCGGATGTAAAGAGAGGAAGAAAAAAAAAACGTTCCACTCAAGAATAATGTATCCGGATCTCGAACGAAGCAAAGAAATTTGACTTGGAAATTCCGCGCACTGCGTTGCTTCTGTCGAGCATAATTATTGTAATCACTTCAAGCTAAAATGTACATCACGATGGTACATTGAAATCCAACGTTTACCTCTGAACAAAGTTTCTACACAAAAACTGGTAATCGACGAATTTTTCAGTTGAATTATTATTATATATTAATTGATGAGATTATTTACGCTCGAGAAGCTAAGGAGTCTTAAGAAACGTCACGATAAGAACTTAATTAAAGACAGACTTACGATCAAATTCTAGCATCAAATGAATCTTTTAAATGCTATCGGATGAACTTCTCGAAAGAGGATATTCTTCTCTAATAATTATATCATAATTAGATCTCGATAAGAGATAGACTTACGATGAGTGTCTTCGATCGTAGAGAATTCCCGGTGTTACTTCCACGTAAAGAAACCATCCATTTTTAATCTTATTATGTTCTTTTCCAACTCTTTACATGAAAATGTATAAAGAAATTATAATTTATTCATCTCCAACTCTATTCTAATGTAATTTCATAGTGGAAATCACCGCCGGACATAAATCGCAGTGCTATTTACATTATTTTTTGCGCGCAGTACGCGTCGAACATTACCGTACAAAGATACAGCGCCGCGGAAAGTCCCGCCGTAGCTAAGGGGTTAATTAACGTTGATCCGTAATTTTGACTGATTTCCTAGTTTCAGCGTGAAACGTAAAAAGCAGTCGGAATAGTCACTCGGAAAATCGAGGGGATATAATCTTATCCCATCTCGTACACTTTCTTGGTTCGTTTCATTCTAATTCTTTTTCCTAGCGTGGAGTAACGTTCTTACGAAGGGTCGGTGTTTACTGAGTATTAGAAAGGTCGTAGTATAACGACGAGACGAAGAAAGGAGGATGCGGAGAGCGAAGAAAGTAAGTAAGAAAGAAAGAAAGAGGAGGAGAGGGGGGCGGCAAAAAAATAGGAAGCGAAAACGTGTTTGCTGTACCGGCAAAGCATTCTCCCGTAATGGTATGCGAAACTCTTTAAAACTTCTTTTGAATTTGGGTCGCCCGGTGAAACACGGTTCTACCAAGATTTTTTCCGCGCCGACCAGTTCTCCAGTTACACGAATTCTCCGATGCGATATCTTGGTGATATTAACCCTACTCTCTCGAAAGGCGCCTATCAGTCGCCACTTAATTTCTTGATGTAATTCGACTGGCGACAGAGAGACGACATTAAAATTTACTTCAGTTATTCGTGATTTAACGTCCAATAATAAAATATAACTCGAGAAAATCTTAATTTCGCTTCTCAGTCGCTGCAATAAACTGAGTGGCGAATGAGAATCGCCTCCGAGTGCAAAGGGTTAAATCGTCCGACGACTGACCACGTTCTGAAACGAGCACAGGACCGATCGGAAACTTCCGGTCCCTTGTAAAATTTCGATATGAATAATCGATCTATTTCTTATCGAGATAATAAGGTCGATGATTTTTATCAATCTTCTCGGAGAATCGATGTCGAGGGAAAGGTTACGTTTTCAGGGAAATGCGGTTTAATTGAAATGTCCTCGATACTTCGGATACCTCGTGCTTTGATCAAACGACTTAATGTTCCGAAAAGGAACTTGGCACAGGAACACGATTGTTCCAAGGAACAACCGAATTTTATGTATAAATTGGCAAAGACGGCGTTCAATTGGTCTGGATATAATAAATATGGCCTTTACACCGACGACGTGATTAATTTTGAAGATCCTGTTGTTAAGGAAGCGTTGCGAAGGCAGCCGAAGGACGTTTTGGATGCACGAAATTTTCGGTATGTTAATAAATAATGCATTACACTATTTATCAGATAATCAAAAAATATGTCTATCTTACTTGGAAGATGTATTTTACTTGCTTCGTTATTGTAAAATTGTAATTAATTTGAGACTTAATTGCGACTTAATAACGGATGCAAGGAATTCTCGGTATGCCAGTAAAAAATACATAATAATAACGAAAGGGGTACAAAACGATTTGTTAAATAATTATGTGCAAGTCTTCATAACTAGACTACCTTACTTGAAATGAAATGTAATAATTATTTATTCGGCCATTTTACTAGATATTCGTAACTGAAGACTTAAATGTGATCTAATAATGAATGCTATGAAAATATCAGTTTATTATTGATATAATGTATTCTTCCACTGCTCAGAATAATTAGAGCAACTCAAGTGGACCTTTTAAGAATTTATCTTCCCAAAGAAAAGTGGATCACGTATGAACAAGATTTAGCGTATCGATATTTAACACCGTGCATGGAGGACATTATAGCCGAGCGAAGGGAGATTTCCGAATTTGGTTGCGTTAACTACAGCGATCATGATTGGCCCGCGAACGAAGTGAAATGAACTTAGAGAATGCTTTATTTGTACAGGATACCTATTTTATAAAAGATTTTCAGTACAGCATATTAAGGAAATTAATGATGATCTGATTATTACTTGAAAAATCCGATTTCCCTAATTTTCGTTCTAACGGGTTCAATTTAATAGTAGATGATGTCTGAACATGTGCTAGGACTATTTTCGGTGGAAAGGAATAGATTAAAAAATTTTTCCGATCGAGAAAGGGGTTAACCCAAAATTGTCCAAAAATCAAAGTCGCTAATTTCGCTTCTAAATGGCCCAAATCGTTGGTATATGATGTCTAATGATGTTCTAGGACAATTTAGGGTCGAAAGAAGTGGATAAAAAATGTTGGATGTTTCAACAAGTATATAAAGAAGTATCGTGAAAATTGCTTCCAAGATTTTTTATACCCTTTGACCATCTTTAATCTGACTTTTTTCCTTAAGTGACTCAACTGGTCCCGTCTAAGCCTAAGTGTTTTTTTTTATGAAACACAAGTTGCATCGAGACCCTTCTAACAAGACTTCGTACAGCATCTTCTCGGTGGCTCTTAAAAGGCACACACGCCCGAAGGAAGCCGAGTCAAATACGGGCGTTAAGGCACGGTCGCAATTTGAGCTTTTGATGACTTCGTTATCTCGTACCCTTAATTATGAGTCATGAATTCGAGTGGTTCGCTGCAGTAAGGATGTCACTCGAGAGTTGAAAGTAACTTCTTCAAACTGAAACGGTGTTGTGGGCGTGGCCTCGACGATCACTTGAAAATTCTACCCCTGACCCAACGATGCCAACCGACAGACAGATAGAAAGGCAGGATTCCCACCCCATTTCAACCAGGTGGTTCGCTAATTTTCAAACGGTGCTACTCGCAATTGCACGTTTGTCTCCGCGCACCACCTGCTACTCCTTTCTTTTTAGCTCTACTTCTTTAACGATACATTCAACCCACTTCCCTCGCGAGAATTCGTCTAATTAACGACTAATTATCGGGGATTCAAGGTACACAACCACTTTTTCTTTGTTTCGCGATTTGCGCGTTGCTTGTATCGCCTGATTCCCGACGCATTTCATAAGAATATGATAATCGAATTTCTATTCCACGAAATCCATAGAAAACTGATAACTTGGAATCATAAACTTTATCAAACGAAGTGGCGGACTATATTTAGTTGGATTATATTTCATATAATGAACTACCATCATCATTTCATTTAGTAAAATTAGGGATTTAAAGTTAGAGTATGTAACAGAATTTCTAATCGATTAAATCGATGGAAATCATTGAATAATTAGGAATTCAAAATCATATTTTATCATCTGAAAATATCATTTTCTTTGGCGAAATCAGGATTTTAATTGGTAGAAACTGCACAATTAAAAGGAATATTTAGATGTTTCGATTTCTAGAATACAACTTGTACGGAATTTAAACTATTCTCTATCGAGTATTAAAATCTCCAAGTTCTTTTAAAATTAACTGAAGATTATTTATATAAATTATCGTGTCATTGGATCGGGATGCGTGATCCAAAGTTTTCAAGAGTTGCAATCAAATTAACTTCAGAATTTTTTCGGGAAAAAATATCCCGCGAAGTGACTCGTATTTTAAACGAAAATTTAACCCCAACATCGAGGAACATCGTAGATTTTCCGAAAGTCAAGCGCTAATGGTTGCGGCACAGTTTCGTTTTACGAGATAAAAGGTCCCGTTAAAAGTTGCAAACAAGGTTTGCCATTTTATCGGGTATGGTTTGATAACCTTGTAACATTCCCGTGAAATATTTCAGCCTTCGACAAATATCACGTGGAAAAAGATTTAAACGAACGTCGCGCGGCCATTTTCTATTGGATATTAGCCGGGGTATCATATGACAATAATTTCCATAAATCCATAATCTTACCAAGGAGGAATTAAATGGATTGTTAAATGGAATTATCGATATACCGATGAATTTGAGACATTATTAAATGATAAGCTATATTGTGACGAAATGACAGTGCTTTGCAATATTGTTGATCGTTGGTGGCTTTAATAACTAAAAACGGCCAGCGACACGATTATATTCGCAGAGTATTATGGAACACCCATAAATGCAGCTGCTTGTTCGCGCAGAAAATACGGAACGGTGTTAATTCTGATTCTCCGGAACACTTAACACGAGCCGCCCTCGACGAGCTGAACTTTACTAAAGTGCTCTTAATATTGGAACTGGGAAGGATTCATCTGATAAGTTGATAGTTTTAATGACATCCGGGATAATCATTATGGACATTGTTTCAATATCACTTAGTTCGGTATCACCTAGTTCGCGTAATTTCAGAAATACTTGTGGAAGTGCTTCGTAGAAGATTAATTAAGAGACGTTTCATCTAAAAAATGTTCTGACCCAAAATCGTGTGTACCTTCAAAAATGGTCATAAAATAAAAGTTGCTAATTTCGCTTCTAAGTGACTCAAATCGATGGTAGGTGATGCATAAACAGGTTCTAGGACCATTTTGGGTCGAAAGAAGTGGATTAAAGATTTGTTTCAGTCAAAAAATGGGTCGACCCAAAATCGCAAAACTGTGAAGGGGTATACCTTCAAAAATTGTCAAAAATTAAAACTCGCCAAAATCGCTCCTAGACCGTCCAAATCGATGGTAAATGATGTATAAACATATTCTAGGATGATTTTGGGTCGGAAGAAGTGGTTAAAAAATTTTTTTGAGCCAAAAATGGGTCGACCCAAAATCGCAAAAATGTGAAGGGGTATACCTTCAAAAATTCTTAAAAATTAAAAGTCGCCAAAATTGCTCCTAGACCATCCAAATCGATGGTAAATGATGTATAAACATATTCTAGGATGATTTTGGGTCGGAAGAAGCGGTTAAAAAAATTTTTTGAGCCAAAAATGGGTCGACCCTGAATCGCAAAAATGTGAAGGGGTATACCTTCAAAAATTCTCAAAAATTAAAAGTCGCCAAAATCGCTCCTAGACCGTCCAAATCGATGGTAAATGATGTATAAACATATTCTAGGATGATTTTGGGTCGGAAGAAGCGGTTAAAAAAATTTTTTGAGCCAAAAATGGGTCGACCCTGAATCGCAAAAATGTGAAGGGGTATACCTTCAAAAATTCTCAAAAATTAAAAGTCGCCAAAATCGCTCCTAGACCGTCCAAATCGATGGTAAATGATGTATAAACATATTCTAGGATGATTTTGGGTCGGAAGAAGCGGTTAAAAAAATTTTTTGAGCCAAAAATGGGTCGACCCTGAATCGCAAAAATGTGAAGGGGTATACCTTCAAAAATTCTAAAAAATTAAAAGTCGCCAAAATCGCTCCTAGACCGTCCAAATCGATGGTAAATGATGTATAAACATATTCTAGGATGATTTTGGGTCGGAAGAAGTGGTTAAAAAATTTTTTTGAGCCAAAAATGGGTCGACCCAAAATCGCAAAAATGTGAAGGGGTATACCTTCAAAAATTCTCAAAAAATCAAAGTCGCCAAAATCGCTCCTAGACCGTCCAAATCGATGGTAAATGATGTATAAACATATTCTAGGATGATTTTGGGTCGGAAGAAGCGGTAAAAAAATTTTTTTGAGTCAAAAATGGGTCGACCAAGAATCGCAAAAATGTGAAGGGGTATACCTTCAAAAATTCTAAAAAATTAAAAGTCGCCAAAATCGCTCCTAGACCGTCCAAATCGATGGTAAATGATGTATAAACATATTCTAGGATGATTTTGGGTCGGAAGAAGTGGTTAAAAAATTTTTTTGAGCCAAAAATGGGTCGACCCAAAATCGCAAAAATGTGAAGGGGTATACCTTCAAAAATTCTTAAAAATTAAAAGTCGCCAAAATTGCTCCTAGACCGTCCAAATCGATGGTAAATGATGTATAAACATATTCTAGGATGATTTTGGGTCGGAAGAAGCGGTTAAAAAAATTTTTTGAGCCAAAAATGGGTCGACCCTGAATCGCAAAAATGTGAAGGGGTATACCTTCAAAAATTCTCAAAAAATCAAAGTCGCCAAAATCGCTCCTAGACCGTCCAAATCGATGGTAAATGATGTATAAACATATTCTAGGATGATTTTGGGTCGGAAGAAGCTGTAAAAAAATTTTTTTGAGTCAAAAATGGGTCGACCAAGAATCGCAAAAATGTGAAGGGGTATACCTTCAAAAATTCTCAAAAAATCAAAGTCGCCAAAATCGCTCCTAGACCGTCCAAATCGATGGTAAATGATGTATAAACATATTCTAGGATGATTTTGGGTCGGAAGAAGCTGTAAAAAAATTTTTTTGAGTCAAAAATGGGTCGACCAAGAATCGCAAAAATGTGAAGGGGTATACCTTCAAAAATTCTAAAAAATTAAAAGTCGCCAAAATCGCTCCTAGACCGTCCAAAGCGATGGTAAATGATGTATAAACATATTCTAGGATGATTTTGGGTCGGAAGAAGTGGTTAAAAAATTTTTTTGAGCCAAAAATGGGTCGACCCAAAATCGCAAAAATGTGAAGGGGTATACCTTCAAAAATTCTTAAAAATTAAAAGTCGCCAAAATTGCTCCTAGACCGTCCAAATCGATGGTAAATGATGTATAAACATATTCTAGGATGATTTTGGGTCGGAAGAAGCGGTTAAAAAAATTTTTTGAGCCTAAAATGGGTCGACCCTGAATCGCAAAAATGTGAAGGGGTATACCTTCAAAAATTCTTAAAAATTAAAAGTCGCCAAAATTGCTCCTAGACCATCCAAATCGATGGTAAATGATGTATAAACATATTCTAGGATGATTTTGGGTCGGAAGAAGCGGTAAAAAAATTTTTTTGAGTCAAAAATGGGTCGACCAAGAATCGCAAAAATGTGAAGGGGTATACCTTCAAAAATTCTCAAAAATTAAAAGTCGCCAAAATCGCTCCTAGACCGTCCAAATCATTAGTAAATGATGTATAAACATATTCTAGGATGATTTTGGGTCGGAAGAAGTGGTTAAAAAATTTTTTTGAGCCAAAAATGGGTCGACCCAAAATCGCAAAAATGTGAAGGGGTATACCTTCAAAAATTCTTAAAAATTAAAAGTCGCCAAAATCGCTCCTAGACCGTCCAAATCGATGGTAAATGATGTATAAACATATTCTAGGATGATTTTGGGTCGGAAGAAGCGGTTAAAAAAATTTTTTGAGCCAAAAATGGGTCGACCCTGAATCGCAAAAATGTGAAGGGGTATACCTTCAAAAATTCTCAAAAAATCAAAGTCGCCAAAATCGCTCCTAGACCGTCCAAATCGATGGTAAATGATGTATAAACATATTCTAGGATGATTTTGGGTCGGAAGAAGCGGTAAAAAAATTTTTTGAGTCAAAAATGGGTCGACCAAGAATCGCAAAAATGTGAAGGGGTATACCGTCAAAAATTCTCAAAAAATCAAAGTCGCCAATTTCGCTCCTAGATGGTCCAAATCGATGGTATATGATGCCTAATGATGTTCTAGAACCGTTTTGGGTCCAAAGAAGTGAATTAAAAAATTTTCCGGTCAAAAATGGGTCGAGCCAAAGTCGCAAAAAAGGAGAAGGGCCTTAAAAAAGTATCAAAAATTAAAAGTCGCCAATTTCGGTCCCAAATGTTTTAAATCCATAGTAATTGGGCCCTAAACATGTTCTAGTAGATGAAAACATTTTTCTGGTATAAATTGAAATTACCGAGATTCGCGAATTTCCGAGTAGAAATTAAGATACAATTCTGAGCTCAAGTTGCTCGAAATAACTCCTCACTGTTTAATAACTTCAATATGTATTAAACATCTTACAATACATTATTATTATTTATCTTTCCCGTTTCCTCGTGAATTACAGTTAACAGTTAATTTCACTTAGCTTCTGAAGCTTGTTTCACAACGGAACATGATAGCCGTATATTGCATTAGAAGAGGAATTTCGGACAAAGCAAGATTATGTCATGGGGCGTGTTTCCGGAAGGCAAGTTGGACTTTGACTAGAGAGCACGATAACAGTTTAACGTTTTAGGCTGGTTTACAAAGCGACGGCCGGTATCATCAAACTTCCACCAAGAAACTACCCTAGTCTTCCTTGAGAAACACTTGCCAAACTATGAGGTATTCGGAAGATTACGCGATCGATTAACGCGGAATGAACCAGTCCCGAAAATTAATGTCAGCAACGTCCGTTGCACTTTCTCGATATCCAACCGGGAAGGTTAATTGCTGATACACTTTGCCATCCACTGATTTGCTGCGCCGTTTCGGCTCCATTGTTGCGATTAATTCTCTCATAAATGCTACTCATAAATAATTAACTTTCTGTAAACTGATTATTCAGTGTTTTTGACAAAGATATTTGAGCCGTTTATTTTGAAAGTGGCCTAAATCCATTTTTCAAGATAAACCGCTCATTTATGCTTTTTAACAAACAAATTCATTTGAAATGCACAAGTACAATTGCAGTCAACGGGTTAATGCACTCGCGATGTATGCCGTACATATATATGATGTTGGTCTACTTGTTGCAACATTTCTTTCATGATATTCTCCTTGAAAAGGAAATTTAAGGGGTGTGCACTGAATTGACGGTATAACTTATAGAAAAATATGATAACGAGAATATTCTGCTTGCGATGGAATATGTCAAAGCATTTAAGATGCAGACATTTCATTTTCTTCGCGCGCTTCTATTTCAATAAAAACTCTATTTATTACCTAGCAAATATTCTTGATAATGAACATATAGTACTTTTGTCAAAGAAACAATGCACCTTACGAGATATCAACATTTGATTGCCAATCGAATACTAATTAAGAATTAAGATATCGATTCGTATATTTCTTATACACATTTGTATTTATTGGATATTTAATTAAGACGTATCAAATTAAATTAAATTAATATGGATTATCCGACAATAAACTACCGAATTAATTTTTGACTTATGAAGCACCATATCAATCAACAACGTGAAATCATATACTTGCAGCTATTAATTAAATCGCAACAAAGGAATTATTCCCAGGAATTCCCCAAACACATTCCCGCCATTAATTTACAACCCACTCAAAAGCGAGACAATAAACCCAAACAATCCTTTCTTCTAAGTGGAATAGCCACGCGAATAGCCACGAAGAAGTAACAATCTAACTGATAGAGACTTAATAAATGGTGTCTTATCCACAGTATCTTTTCAAGCTTTATTGTGCTTGTCTCGCGGTGCTTCGTCTCCTCGCAGGATACACGAGTCCTCCTTTGTTCCGCGTTTAGTATCCTGCGGGAGTGGAAGCGCTCGGAAATTTAAACAAATAAAAAATCTGGTTGTATCTTACTTACGGGGGGGGGGGGGGGAATAAATTTTTCTCGGGAGGCGAAACCGAGGGTGGATCTGATTAGAGGCTTGTCTCGAGTACGCGAGCCAAGAGAAAGAGAAAAAGAGAGAGGCAGAAGAAGGAAAAAGGGAAAGGAAGAAAGAGAAGGATGGTGGCAAAGGTGGTGTATTTTTTTATCCGGTGAAGATAACGGCGTGGAAAACTCCGAGGCGAGGAGACGACCGAAGTAGCATCTTAATTTTTTCCAAGTTAAAGAGAAGAACCTGAAAGTTATTCTCACCAGCCTATCCTCTCCTCGACGCAAATAAATGCGTACTCCTCGCGTGAATATTCTTTATGTATTCTTCCCCCTTGGACGAACTTTCGCCGATGAAAGAACGGCGAATCATTATACGGCAGATGGTTCATTTAAGGCTCGCAACTTTGTTCGTCCCACCCCCTACATTAATACGTCTGTTTACATTATGATATTGATGCTTCTTTTGTACGGATGTCGTCTCTTGTTTTTATGCTAATTAATTAGAAGTTCGCGCTGATTGTAACACTTAATGCTGATTAATCGACTACTTCGTGATATTGAATTTAGAGTTAATGAAACTTTATTCCGTGGGTATAATACAATCCGTTAATTTGTACCGTTGTATGATTCGCCAATATTCTATAATATTGTAATAAAATCAAAAGGATTTATTCAAAAATATTTAGAGTCTTTCAATACATTAATTAGTTTTATTATATTGAGATGCAGAATTATTAAGACTTGGAATAATATTAAGGTATAATATTAAGGTTGCGTTCGATGACAATTCATTCGATGTAATTCAATTATTCGCAGCATCAAATTTATTCCATTAAGATACGTGGAATTATAGTAAAATATAAGTTACGTTTGACAAAAATTCATTCGATATAATTCAATTATTCGGCGCATCCTATTCATTCGAATGGAGGACGAAAAAAATAGCGGGGCAAATCGCGAATCGTTTAAAAAGTTGCGATATCTGAGATTCTATATCGAAGGTGCATCGCGCCGCATAGTTGTCGGGGATTCCCGTGCAAGATAAAAGAGAGAAAAAAGGATTTCCCGAGTTTCAACGACACAGTAGCTTTAAGAATCTCCTTTTTAACCGACAATTCTTTGAGATCGGAGAAACTTTAATATTTCGTCCACGTGCCAGGGATTTGTGTATTTCGAACCATACCTGATCCGGGGTACCTCCTTCAAAAATCATCCCTTGTATTCTTTACAGGGCAACCTTCCTCCCTCCTCACCTTGGAATTTTCATCGCGGCATTAACCAACTTCCATAACCCTTTATCTCAGATTTCCAACGCGCGGCTTTCCCGTAATTACAACGCCACGAATAATTTTACAAAAGTTCAAAGGGAACCCCCTGCCCTCTCGACCCCCTGTTTCTCTCGCGTCGTGACCTTTCGAGTTTCTCATAAAAAAGAAGAAGGAGGAGGAAAAAAATTCTAACGCTGCATAAATTCATTTCCCCCGCATTTCACGCGAAATATTAGTGAAAGAAAAACAAGCCAAGAAAACAACACGCGAATGTCTTCCGCTCGAAATGAAAGACAAACATCGAAGGATCTTCCTTCGTCCATATCCTGCTTCCCTTGCAAATATTTATGATACTTTATCGTATGCTTTTTAATATATTCAGGATTCGATACATGGATGTAAACTCCGATCACCGAGGACGATATGAGACAAGCTTTTATCCAATTCTCGTATGTTGCATCCCACGCGAAAGGGATTCTCAGTGTGCGCCGATGAAATTCATTGGCAGCACCATGAGAGAATCTTCTCTAAGGTTGGCAAACTTTCAGCCAACCGGGAGTTGCCGCTTAATTTGAATAAATAGCTAACGAAGAATGAAACCTCAGACAACTATGCCGTACCTGAATATACCGGAAGGATCAAAACTATTTTCGAACAATACGAATAGAATTAATGCCGAATGATACGGTATTACTTTCGGGGTTCGGGAACTTCCGCGTGGAAATTGAGAAACAATTCGGGGCTTAATTGGCTTGGCTTTACTACTCGCTGCTTAATTACTTATATATGTGTTATGTAACTGAATATGAATAATGTAAATAACAGATATTGTATGATTTTATGGTACTAATATTAGCGTGCTTTTAAACATATTTTATTTATTTAACTCACAACGAAATCACTCATTTTAATTAGGTATTATCACCCATTTCTATGAACTAACTTGTAATATTTTACTTTAGAAAAGTGATGTTTTAAAGAATGTATTTAAAATAATATAGTTTGATTATTTTGAGTCCGTTTAGATGATCAAATTCGAACAATTTCATCGTTTATACTAATATTTTTATTAAGTTAGGATATCACTATGGAAACGATGATAAAATTATATTATTTTAAGATCGTCTATTGATGCTTTAATATCACTTATTAGCTAAATTTATGTATTAAGAGTACTGTCAGTTTCAAGGAATCTAGAATATTTATATTAATATTCTAAAATAATGATTACATTAACAATGCCCTCAGGAGTTCTAATTTTGAATACCCATTTCTATACTCATTACGCCTCATTAATCTGTTTCACATTCCTAAGCCAATTTCATCCAATTTTTACAATTTGCACTATTCAATGTCGAAGGAGAAATAAGTCATAATTCCGGCAAGTTTTTCAAATTAGTTCGCATCGGAGACTAAGGAAGTATAACGAGATGCACGCCGAGATTACAATTACGCTAAAATTGTAATTTTTTGAATTCTCTTAAGTCTCCTCTCGTTAGGATCCTATTAAGGATCTTCTTAAATTATTGAGAAACTTCGTGAAGTTCGTCTGGGCACTTATGGCCGCGCCCACGCCGTTGTACACGTTCTGACTTATTAGTTCATTAATTCAATTATTCGTAGTGAGGAGGCATTAGTAGGTAATATGCTACATAGGGGTGTGTTCCTCGGATATAATTTAATAGAAACCCGCCTTTCTAATGTCTACTGGGACTTTATTGCGGAAACAGTTGTAATTACTATTTAGTAACCTTGTACTATATATCCGACATTAATTGAATGGAAATCGCGATGCGAATAATGGACGTGTTATTATTATGGATTATGCATCACCGTTTGCATAATTTTCAGATAATTGTCTCTGAATAAGCTGATTAATATGTTGTGCAGTAATATTCTATAAAAGTCCTGATTATGATATGTTACAATTAATTATGTGTCTAATATTATTAGATGAATATTATTCAAATATTAATGTTCTATAAAAGCCCTGAGTATAATATATTAATTAATATATTAATTAATTATGTGTTTAATATGATTAGTGAAATATTATTAGATGAATATTATTCAAATCTTAATATTCGGCAGTTAAAATTCCTGTTGATAGAATTTCACGATTTAATTATATAAATGGTCATAACCATTTATTTCTTTATTAAAAGATGTAAATCGATCTCATATCAGTTTTAACGATGGAATTATAAATAGCAATAGAGTACCGTTTCCTTAATTAATAATTACATAAATACTAGTAAAAGACGCGAATAAAGTTTCGTCCTGCAAGAAGAGGCGGAGTCCGCGGATGAAGCTGGAAGTAAATAGCTGCTATCCACTCTTTAAATCCTGAATTTCATGAATTATTTCGGTGAAAATGAACCGAGTTGAAACTAGTGAAACGGAAGATAAGATAACGTGGAAAACGTTGTATCCTATATGTGGGGAACTAGGAACATTTTAGGGTGTCTATCCTGCGGTAAAGTTTACCTATCCCCTGGATTGGCTACCAAGTCGATAATTGGGAACTCGATGATCCTCTCGTATGAACTAACTTTCGACAGGATACAGGAAATCGAGACTCCTCTACAACTGTCAAGAATGGTTCGGCTATTTCCTTCAAACACTCAAATTTGAACGATTCCATTTCTGAAGCTAATATTTGCATTACTTTGGAATATTGCTATAAATATTCGGGATTTCTTGAGACGGGACTTTTAATATATAAATTTATCCGATAAATGCTATAAATTTGATAAAGACGATTTTAATATGAGGCATTCGATCGAAAAACATGGTAACTATCAAAAAGCAAACTTTCGGGAAATCGATAGGAAATTTTTGAGTTAATAATACTCAATCTATTGATCCCAATAACTCAATTTCGCAAACAATGTCAGATAACATTTCTTACGACCAATGATTACAATATTAGTTTAAATGACGGAGCCGTTCAAATTTATATTATTGATGTACTTATATAATTTTATCATTATTTTAAGACGGTCGAATGTATCAAATTTTAACGACTCCAGGTTCTATATTAATACTTTAATTAAATATTTTTCCTTGAAACGGGAACTTAAGATTCCTAGAAAAAGTACTTTTCATATACAAGTTTATCTGATTAGCGACGGATAGGAATTAATTAAACGATCTTAAAATAATATAATCCTATCATTATTTTTAACCTAAATATTAGCATTTTATTTAAAATTACGATTCAGAATTTTAAATTCACTAATTTCAGTACATTATTTTCAGTACTTTTTCAGAACTTTATTCGTCGCACTAAAAAATTTAATTTTTAATGTAATCGAAACTTAAAAATTTTAGTTCTTAATGTAATCAGAATTCAACAATTTTTAAACATTAATGACATTTCATGACTCAGTGTTTAGGAATTATTCGAATGGGAAAACCACACGAAATAAAGAAGGGGAACAATGTAAAAGTGAGCATTTTGTTCGGTCCTTTCATAAAAGGGAAGTCCTTCCTCAAACACGTGACCCATGAGATACGACTGAAATACGATGTAAATATTCGAAATGAAACGTTTTCCACAAAGTACATCAAACGCAGAGGGAGGGAATTTTATTAAAATGCCCAGAGACTGCAAGCTTGTGGGAGAAATTGCACTTTTGCAAATTCACGGGCGAAACAGGAGAGTTTTAATTAAACGATTCTAATAACATGCCGGCGAATTATCCGATACCGGCCACGCTATAATTGCATTTACTTCTTTCAATTATATCATCTATTCTCTTATTAATCCTAATTTAATAATCGTCATTATCCGCTTGCGAATAAAGAATTTGAATTATCATTTAATTATTCGGAATTTTTTATCTCCCTCTAGTTTCATATTCTCCGAAAATTGTTCAAATTGGAACTCATAAACTGCAAACTAATTTTAATATAATTAATTCCTAATAGAAACGAATAATTAATGACAAATAAATATAGGTATATTTTAAGAAAGGTTCGAAGAGTTGGAAAGATATTTTTGTCTCCAAGTAATCCTTTCTTTTTCGGTGTAGCTGATAAGGCTATCATTACGGTCTTCCAAACGTAATCAATGCAAAGTACACCAATCACATTGATTGGTAACCGTGGAGTTAATGCATCGTCGTTTCACGATCAAGTTGATGGAATCAGAAATTCCATGGCGGCCTGTTACGGGTCCTTGATTTATAGGGCAATTTGTGCGAGCCTATCGAAGATTTCCCTGCGTTTCCAAGGATAACTTGTAAGCCACTGTGACACGTACTTAAGCACCTGTCGATCTAACATCGACGCCCACGCGAAGGGTGTAAGGGAGCCATCTTTAAGGGCACTCATATGCTTCTCTATTTTACTCTACATTTATATAATGACAGATTGCAACCAACAATCCACATTTTGTTAAACTATTTATTAAAGAGAATGATATTCTACTGAGATTTTTGTTAACCCTTTGTACACGAAGAATATTTCGGTGATAAACGAGGTCTTATTCGAAAACGTTCTGTGGTACCGATTAACGAATTATAAACGGTCTTTTCGTATGGCAATTCACGAATGAATCTTATAACATAAATCTTATATGATTATTTAGTTAATTCAGCTTGTGTGATAAACAGAAGAATTGGATTTTGAATGAATTGCTGCGAAAGAATTGCTTTCGCACCTACGGGCTGCAAAGGGTTAAAATTCGTTGCTGTATATTGTATATGCGTATGCATAAAGCTATTCGGCAAACGGTCGCGTTTCGATAACTGGCTGGAAGAGTGGTGCGCCATAACATCAAATATGGGTGGGCGTATTTTTGTCCTCCGGTTTGTTTTGGGAAACCAATATATGCATATATATCCGGTGGATAACTTTTTCAAAAGCTTCCAGGTGTGTCGTTTGTTCAGTTATTCGCTGCCATTTGTTTAAAAAAATACTCCTGGACCACCGGGCAATTAATCAAAATATCGAAAGAACCCAGATACGTTTTGTCGCTGACGATTTCATCAGCAAACTTTTTGCTGTTTATTCATTTTTAAAGATATTTTGAGGTCAAGGATTGTTATTACTTTTAGTGTCAAGGATGTTATATTATTTTTAATCATCTTGGAATGCAATAATTATTTGAAAAAAAACTTATCATGGATCATCAAAATATCGAAATATCGGTCAGATAGGATTTGTCACCGTTGATTTTATCATGAAATATGTACTGTATATTTATTAAATAATATTAAACGATCAGGGATTAATGCCATATTTATTTAAACCGTGTTCGATACGGTAATTATTTAAAAAAAGAATTCCTCGTGTACCCCAGGTATTTAATTAAAATATCAAAATATTGGCTAGATGGATTTTCTCACCGTGGATTTCAGCATGAGATATTTATTTTTTATTTATTTTCAAACACATTTGAATGTCGGGTGTGAGTGTTATATGTAATTATGTTTGAATGCGATGAGAATTGAATGAGTTTCTTAACCTCCTTTCATTAAAACCACCGATTCAGAGTGCATCCAGGTTTTTCATTAAGAATCTAATTTCCATCTTGCCGAGGATTTGCATTTACATGGAATCCAGTGCGAGCATCGAGTTTTTAAATCGAAAAATCAGGACAGAGTCATACATATTACAATTTGGCAACTAGATTTCTATCCTGCGCGGCATGATTAGAAAAATAAAAGTGGAGAATAATGACTTAAAAAATTCGATCCTCCATTTTTGTCCCTTTTTTGTGACGAGCCACGTAATCTGCTAATAAAAGTAGGACAAAATCTCTTCCTTCCAGTTTCTTACTAAATTTATCAGAAAATCAGCCGGATTATCATTAAAATCACTAAATCAGCCTCCGATATTTTTTAATAGCATCATCGAGGTCAATTACAAGTTCCAATATAAATTTCATAAATAAAGGATCAAAGTATACACATCATGCACCCTCATAAAGAAACTTTTTATTTCCCGTAAAACATTAAGCCGAAGGAGATGTAACTGGATACTTCGCGCGATCTTCTTCATCCCAGTTTGATAAGATACAAAGAGCAGGTAAACAACGCGAGAAGAGGATTGGACGTGGGAAGTGGAGGAAGGATAAGGGACGATATAAATGAATATGATATCAGAATTCGATAATAAAGGAATATGGCTGGAATAATGAGTGAGTGCGAGGCTCTTAAAGATTCATCGCTCGTAATTTCCCGCGCCACGATACGGCGACCCGTTTTACGAAGAAGGAATTAATAGCTTATCTATGTTATTTCCCGTATACTCATATGGTACGCTTCGTTTATCTATGTATTTTAGTATTTCGCCTTCGATATCGTAGGTGAAATATTAATGTCACGCGTATAAAGTGGACTCGTCGTTGTAAGGGATAAATCTACGTGATTAAACAACATGGTTTATGCGTTATTCTAGTAGAATTATAATAAAGACTCGCGCGGAATATGTGATTATGAATATTCATGTGGAGACTATGTAGGAATGTATGTAATTATTACACAATATCTACATATTACATATTATGTATGAATTATATATTGAAGCAGTCCATAAAATGGATATCGTTGATGTTGGATTTTGTATGTAACTGTTAATGGAATATTTGTATATTTTATGTCATTGTATTATTACAAATATTATATTATATTAAACGAATATTTAGATGGACGTTGTTGTATTAAATTTATTCAATATGTATAAGATTGATTTAATTCTATGACTTATTTAATAATCGAGACCGTTCGATGTATTAAAAATGAGAATTAAAAGAACCGAGCTTTTGTACACTGTTTTTAATTAAACTGTATAGCGAAGCTTAAATAAGAATTAATATAAGACGACTTTATGTAACGAATAATTTTAATGCTCGACAAGTATTAATATTACGTGGAATCGTATTATAGTCATAAAAAATCATACCTTTTTATTCCGACGATTAAAATCTTTATGATAGAGAATAATTATTATCAATTTCGCCTGAAAAGAAATTAGAACAATGTGAAATTCCATGAGGCATAAAAAGTATGGTAAGATAATAACCCTAGGACCTATTAAATCTACGTTCGGCCAAAAAAAGGAAGGATCGGTAAGTACTCCCGTGGCTACTCAACCCTTAGTTTAACCTTGATTCCCTTTTTTATTTGCCTACCCTTGTGTTCCGCCCTAATCTTCGGCCGGTCCATAATAGAAGAGGAAAGGTCCCGGGTGCCATAAAAATGGAAGTCACCTGAACGTTCCTTTTGGATATTTCATTTTACGTTGACCTTTATCCCTCCCTTTTTTTTCGTTTCTCTCATTTTTGTTGTAATACATGGTGAGAGAAGGCGAGAGAGAGAAAGGGTGAAAATGAGAGAGAGCAAGAGGGAAAGGGCGAAAATGAAAGAGAGCAAGAGAGAAAGGGTGAAACAGAAGGAGATGAAGAGAGAAGGGGTGGTTTTTCAACGATCGAAACTCGTAACTCGTGCGTACAAGGGGTTCTTCGTTTTCGACGGTCGAAGATGGTCCATCACCATCAATAAGTGTCAAACCTGAATTCACTTTCCTCGACCTTTTTATCGTTTTTACTTGAAATTCCATTTCCCTTGGAACGAGTCAATTTCTGAGTAAAAGGGGATCGATTAACGGCTTCGAACTGACAACCCGCGCGTCATCGGACATTCCCTTCGAGCCTTATCCCAAGGATTCGGGGGTGTTTTTTTCAATCAATGTCAGTATCTTCTTGACAACTTCGCATTACTGAACACTTGGACGACTTTATATTTTTCTGACTTAAATCTTTATGTCGAAAGATCTCGTTTCTAATTCTGTGTTGATTAAGGTCGTACTTTTCGAACGATCTAATTATCGAATTATTAATAAAGTTATTGCTACTAATATTAATCAGATAAAGTGAGGATAATTTCAATCGTTGACAATTATTGACTTGAGTTATTAAAGTGATTAATTCTAGCATCAAATGTTGACGAAGTGAGGATGGAAAATCTCGGATAATCGAAAGAACAACATTTAATTCATTTCATCGCTTTCCAATAATTTCCAAATTGCATGGTTTCCTAAAAAAATCAATCCATAAAACTCAATAAATTGTCGTGCAACGATTCCACCGTTTTACACTCGTTATGCCAGAACGCGGCATTGAAATATTCCCACAAAATCGGTATTCCAAAGTTCTCTTTTCCGCAGACGCCATTTGCATCGATGATAAAAATGATAACGGAACAGTTTCCAAAAGTGGCGGATAGGTAAAATCCTTGGTTCCGTAGTAAAAGAGCGAAAGTAAACGACGGGGGGGTTTAAAATCATCGGAGGATAGCTTTCGCTTCGGCAACGGTATTATCATACATATTGCACCGCTGTCAGCCAGGAAGCTTTCTTTCGCGGAGAAAGTACGTAGTTCCTGTTTTCTGGCTGCCCAAACCTCTCTTTTTCAACACGTTTTTCACAACGGTGATTTGACCATGCGGCAGACGCGTCCGCAGTGACCGTTGGATTTTTCAGAAAATTGAATTAAACGTTGCCAGGGGTAGATCAAAGGATGACCGGAAGTGTTAGCTTCATCCCGTAACACCCTTCGTTCCCTTCATCCCTTAACCTTCCTATTTTAACGCACTGCACGAGTTAAACGTGGTATCGCGAGCTCATGTAAAAGCCCACCTACGGGTTGCTATTATATTTTAATAAATCCTCGCGAAGTCTTCGTGTTGTAAAGGGGATGACTGGTTAGAATATGAAATGTGTTCATTGAATAACCTCGGAATATGAACTCGCTGTTAATGCGCTTAATTCGTGCCAAGAATAATGTAACGCTTTTGCATGGATGAATTTAATGCTTCTAATCGGTGTATGTTCATCCGTTCTTTATTTAAGTCGGATTTTGATTATTATATGGATGTAGGAATTATCTGAGATTTTCTAGAGTGAAAAGAGTACTAATTACCTTAGATTTTTCCCAGGGTGAAAAGGGTACTAATTATCTAAGATTTTCCAAGGTGCAAAGATTAATAATTATTTGAAATTTCCCAGGGTTTCGAAAGTATACGAATTATATGACATTTTCCAAGGTTTTCACACTGTACAAATTATTCGAAATTTTTCAGGGTTTCCAAAGTAGCCAAATTATTCGACATTTTCTTTTACAGGCTTTCTAAAGTACGCGAATTATTCGAAATTTTACAGGGTTTCCAAAGTACGCCAAGTATTCTAAATTTTACAGGGTTCACAAAGTTCACGAATTATTTCAAATTGCCTAGAATTTCCAAAACGCACGGGGCGCGTGGCCGATGAGTATTAAATGATAACAGCGGAAAATGGAAAAGGAAATAATCTCGAGTGGAAAAATCTGTACCTTTGAAATAGATAATTACGGGGACCCGGTATCGCGGGGTACCGCAAATGCGAACTAACGTAAATCCCAGTTACCAGCTGTGTCTTCGTGGTTACTTCGATAATTTATCACGGTATATTATGCGAAATTATACAGCCCGCATTATCGTCGTGAAATACGAATTTTCACCGTGGTTATGATAAATGTAATATTTATTCACTTCAGTAATTTATTCACTAAGAAATAACTTAATTACTCCGCTATTTCTATTAATTTTGTTCAATTCGACATATCGTCATATCGATATCTTATCTATAATCCACGATTAGACACCCATACTTTTATGAACAGGAATTAAAAATTGAAATCTAACAATTCAAATATCTAGAAATCCCTCTTTCAAAATACACAGAAATAATAAAATGTCAACCATCTTATTAAAAATTGCAACCTAATTTCCATAAGACTCTAAGCAATAAATATATAAATATTGCCAATATTGATTAATTATGAAATTATAATTACTTCTTCAGATTACAATTTTAGATAAAAGTACTCTCCACGCAAACGCGTCTTTGAAATATTCACGTTTATTTACGAAACTCTTAATCAACCTTGTAATAGAAATGAGTATATATTTATTTAGCAGAATTCCATGAATCACAAACAAAAATATGAGCGCACCATTCAAAAGCGAAAGATGAATCAATTTTGAGAACTTAAAAGTACCAGCTTCTATTTAGCAAGTAAACTACTGCTGCACACTGTTTATTTAACCATCCGCTCGTTCACTAACGTAAGAGATCTTTGAAAAGGGGGTTTCAAAAAAATGTATCCCCCTCGGCGGCTATAAAAAATCGTACAAAGTATTTGCGAACTTCCGACCAAAGCCATCTTTCATTAATTGTGCGGCTTAAAATTGCAAATTAGTAGGAACGCGAGGCAACTACTTGCTCGCTCGAGAAACTTTTATCGGCGGTACAGTACCGGAGTAACTTTACGACTTTCAACAATACACCTCGATTGCGTATAATTCCACAATTAAATTGTTTCTCAATAAACAATTCGATCCCTTAACAATAATCCTATATACAAGGATACTCGAATCGTTTCAAATTTAATTACATTATCGAACTCCATTCCACTTCACTGTGAAATAGTTACACAATTAAAACGGTGAAATAGAATAAATTAAGTGCATTCATTAAATCGGGTCGAGTTGTTGATCCGCTTATAATGTAGTAATTAAATGAAATAATAAGTATCCAAGAATATTGGTTTTTAAAGATAATGTAATATAACTCGAATATTATATTTAGTATATTTATATTTATATCTTTCCTTTCTATATTTTTCTGTAACTATATTTTTCTATGCTATATCTTTTTATACTATTATATATTTTTCTATATCTATATCTTTCGAATTTGTCATTCCATGGAAACTCAAAAATCGACGGCCCCCGAAAATAACCGGTTTTCTACAATAGCTCTAATTTTCAGAATAATGCCAGGGTGATTTCACGAATCGTCCTTGTTCCACTGACAACAGGGCTGAACTATGTTTCCAGGTTTTCCAGGAGGTTCAGATACCAACTACGAATTGAAATCCTGGAGCGAGTACATACGTGAAATACAACGCGATCTGTTCACTGCCGATACGAATCCAACTTCACTTACAACCTACAGGATATACCATGTAAAATAGGCTGCCTAATTATACAACAATATTTGTTTCCGTGTAAAAAAATATGAGTGGTCTCGAAAATTCTGTAAAAAAACTACAATGGAACAATTCAATTTCTCTATCAGGATATTGGTTGCTTGAACCCAAGAGTATAACGCCTAAAATATTTTCCGTATTATCACTATTAAAGGAGATAATTAGGTAGCTTATTTCATACGGGACACCATGTATATTATGAATACTGTTCCAACGAATCAGGCATATTTATAGAAATATTCTGAAATAATTAAAACATTAATTTGAAGAATGGAACTGTTCGGATTCGATAAAGTAGTTTATCTAAAACGATTATATAATTATCTTCTTAAATTTTAATTTGATTTGATTTGATTTTATTTAAAGCAGATAATTATAGGAAATAATTAAGTAGTTTATTGCATACGGATCACCCTGTATATTACAAACATTGTTCCAAGGAACCCAGGATATTCATAATAATCTTCTAAAATAATGAAAACCTTAGTTAGAATCTGATAAATCAGACGATCTTAAAATAACGATAAAGGAGATAACCACCATGACTTCTTAAATACGGGACACCCTGTATAAATGTCCCTAACGTATCCACAGCATGGAAGTTTATTTCATTAAATTTATAGCTTCATTTTTTTCGGATTATACGTTATACGTTATACGTTATGTGCTCTATGTTTATTACGGTGGTATCATGAATTTGTAAAAAATGGCGGATTCGTGGTTGACAATAAAATAAGGCTTCACTGTCCTCCAAAGGTATGTCTTGTTCCAAGCTCACCCTCGAAAGCTCCCTATAAACCAGGACTCCACCTTTTTTACCCAAGATTCACTGGATGTCCTGGATTTTTCTTTTACGTTTCTCCATGCCGTATTTGTAGAGCAAGTACCTAAGGCACTGCCGAGCTTTATTTTGTCCCTTTTATCTTATTTGATACATGAAACTGCCGACTCTGATATCGTGATGCACTTTAAACATTCGAAGATAGGATATGTTTGAATATCCATGGAGCTTTGTCATCAAACATTCAAATTTCCGATTGAAATTTATGTAAATGGCTAGGAAATAATTTATTATGTTGATATTGCATATAAAATATTACTTAACGAATTTCCTAGATGAATATTATATCGAAATTGGAGTAAAATGTTTGACACTAATTGATAACGAGACGTCTAATTAGGAAGGTATACTAATGTATTCTCCCAGTTCAATCGAAATTTGATGGAATCCGTGAAATTATATTAGTTATATTAATAGAAATTTAGATATAAATAGGAATATAAATGGATACTATTGTCATCATATTATTTAATTTTCTGTCAACAATAATAATATAATAATATATATTCTAAGAGGAATACAAATTTAACGAATTCTGCAAAAGTGTATCAATTACATCGATAGCAATTTATGTAATCGAAATTTAGGAAATTTAGGAATAGAAACTTAGGTGAGAATAGACAAATCGGAACTGCAAAATCCACTCTCGAAATAAACGGCACAATTATGTTAATATTCTTATCGCATTTCATAAATTTCCGGCAAGAGCAATAATAATCAGAAATCGTATATCTTCATTGCGCATTCGACGTCAGGGCAGATAAGTGTACCTAAGAGAATTCTAGTTTGCGGTTTTCAAAGTACAGGTTCGGTCCCTTTAGGTTTTCATGTGACAATTTGCATAAGAGACGTACCTACGTTTGCATCGTAAAACCAGGTTTAATATTTCATAACGAAAGACATGTTTTCCTCCTTTCCTTTTCCTTTCCTTCCCTTATTTAACTTCCTCACTTTCCTAACTCGTCCTTTACCGCGTCCCTTCACGCAGATACGAGGTCAGGACGAATTTCCGAGAAATCTGGTCCTTTCCTTTAAAATTGCCTCGCGAAACCGATTTCTTCGAATCTAACACGAAGGAGAATGGAATACTTCTATACTTTGATGTCGAGCTCTACTCTCTTCTTTTATTATACTCCCTTTAAATTGGTTTCTTTATGAGATTCGGTTTTTGCGCGGAAACACAAAACGAATAACGCGACAAACAAATAGAAGAGATATTTGAAAGAATTTTGTCGAACGGTTTTTAATTGAATATCTTTACGAACGGGGTGAATGCTGGAATAAAAACACTGCACTTTTAAACCTGGCTCAAAGGAACAATGTTTACGAAATATATAAAAATAATGAGTAATATTCTCACGTAAATATGTCGGAAATTATATTTCATTTAACCGCTGAAATAATTACACAAATAAAATAATACGAATAACTAATTTCTTTGAAGAAGACTTGAAATAGATTTGAAGAAAAAGAATGTCAATGAGAATTCAGATGTATTCACTGCTGTTTATTTTTAATTAAAAATATACTTTTATCCAACTATCGGCGTAATAACGTGCTCTGTCAATGACATTATCTGATACGTTTTCCACTATTTTTAAGAGCGACTTAAATAGCGGTCTTTAAAAATATTTATCATACGAGGTTGCTATTTCATCGTACTTTCTGATAAAGACTAGAAGGAGAGTCCAGCGTGACCCGGTAACGATCGAAAAAAGAAGGATTCACCGAAAAACGGGGTGAAGCTTTATCAAGAGCGTGGTGTGTCGCCGTGGAATACCGTGAGAGACCCATCTTTTTGCGATCCCGCGATAACGTATTTTTCTTCACCGAGGCGAAGACCTTCCGGATGGAGAGATATGAAAAGCTTTTTACGATTCGAGAATACTAGGCACACTTTTGTACTTCGCCCTATACATTTCGACCCATCTGTCCTATCGTAAAAATACTCCATTCTGACATCATCCATATGTCCTCCCCGACTCAAGATTCGCCACTAATGAATTATATTACTTTTCCACTCCAGAAATACTTCGAATTAATCATCCACTTAGAATGTTCTCCGATGAATTTAACGAATTAATTCTAACAAAGAATTGCATTTCACTCCACTATGTTTTGCTGAGTAAGATTAATTACTTTGAGACTTCCGAATAATTCTGCTTAAATTCAGCAGATTTACGGTAGAATTTCAAGATAATCGTCATAAATATTGTATGAAACTTTATTGTTTACGGTACAATTTAGAAACATGTCATCGAAATAAGTATTATGAGAAGCTTTATATTGAAATTGAAATCAAAAACTGAAGCTCCCAGGTGGTAGGTTAATT
Organism: Nysson spinosus; assembly: GCA_910591585.2. Lineage (NCBI taxonomy): Eukaryota > Metazoa > Arthropoda > Insecta > Hymenoptera > Crabronidae > Nysson > Nysson spinosus. Next base: position 12,103,639 of record OU342832.1, read on the forward strand.
AATATTACAATATTATGTTGTTAAAATAAACATCAGAAAATCCCACGCGGAATTTCATTGCAAGTTACCTCATTAATTAAACGGTGTCACAAAGTAAATCATCTACAGTTAATTTCTACAATAGAAGTTCTTTATGGAAGGGTCGAGATTGGTTGGTTTCCAAGTTTATTACACGGCCATTCAATTTTATATCGCGTCCAGTATTTACGATCGAATGTCGGAATACTACATCGTGCTACCTCAACGAATTACTTCGCTAATTCAAGAGTCTCAATAAGCCACGGAATTAAATCTACAATGAAAATGTTTTCCTGGAAAGCGAATTCTACCGACAGCTTTGTATTTCTATCGTGTTCCATTTTATTTTCTACGTGGTGTTTTCATTTGGAAGAGATACCTTCTATAAAATATGATCTCATCTAGGCGGTCGGGAACAAGATTCTTTGTAGCCAGTTTCAGATTTTCTCGAATAAAGTAATAAATCTTTACTGTCACGAGCTAACGGGAAATCTCCTTCTTCGTGTAATCGCCTCGTTCATCCGAGATTCTTAATTTTACTTCGAAACACGACTCAGCGGAGTCAATTATACTTCGTAGTTCGATACTTTCATTGGATATTGATAAAGATACTCGAATTTGTATTAGTATTATTATTATTCTCAACTAATATCCGAGACGACAGCACCTAGGGCAAACTATTGTAATATACCACATCCTAGGACTTCTTGGAACAGTTCAATCGACTGAAGAGGATAAGAACTACCTTATCGAAACGTTTCGTCGAACAATTGGAATAAAGAAGTTTTCTTTTAAATTCTTGGCCTTATAAATAGCCGCCTAAAAACTATATAGTACACATTAATATTATTATTAATATATATATATATATATAGAAAAACTAATTTGAGTATCTTTATTTCTACTGTTATCGCTCCCCATATTTTTCAAAAATCTTTAATGCTGAATAATAATACTAATAATACCAATGTATATATATATATATGTAACTTTTTGTTATCCATCTATTGGGAAAGCCGTGATTTTTACATGAAAATGTTAGTCAATGAATTTTACCTCCATAACAAGGATACGTGCTACGATAATTATAATGTTTAACCGATTAATTATTTGAAGCAAATAATAGGAATTAAACTAATGCAGAAAGAAAATATCCGCCTTTAATTAATATTAATTCCACCATCATCGTTAATGATTGAAGTAGAATCGAGGGTTTTGAAATTATTTAAAAATCTGCTGGTCGAGGAGGATTATCTAAAGTCACGTTTCACGAGTGGAGGATAAGAATCACGGTGATTCGTGGAGTTCAAAGTGGGGCCCGGCATTTAGCACGTTTAAAGCATTTCTTTGTTCTCTTTTGGGGTAAGGCGGATCTTCTGAAACAAAGCTGAGCCGGATAAAAGGGACAGTTTAAAAAGTTCTTTATTCCATCCTGTCGAGTTTATCTTTATGAGATATTCAAAGGTGAATTGGGGGGGATGAGGGGGGTACGGCGTGGTGGAGAAGGGTTGGGGGGGGAGATGGAGCACAGTGATTAAGTCGAAAGAAATTGGGAGCCGTGAGAAAGATGGTGGCCGAAGGGGTGAACCTTTTGCAACGGACCAACGATGATTAATATGCGTACCTTTATCTGCAAGTTGTGCAAACTCGTTGCAAATTAATTAAGCTAGCCGAGTGCCAGAAGAAGATTTATTGCATTTCGGTTATTACGTAACGCGAGAGGTAATAATGAACAAACCGGAAAGTCGCGTTTCGTTGGAATTCATTCCCGTCAGCTGTTCTAACGTTGCGTCACCTTGAAGTCATTTTTCGGAGAAAGACGATTATTTAACGCTTGTAGATTTCCGATAATAATCGAATTTCCGCGGTGCTACGATGAAATTAATTGCGAAAACAAAAAAATAACGAAAAAGAGTTATTGAAAAAATGTTGTTAATGAATTTTGTCTTTATAACAACGACATATTTTGTTTCTGTATTAGATTAGATAACTGCTTCAAATCAATTATTCATTGAACATTGTAATTATTTAGGCTCATATTATTTTGTTTTGATTTGGCTTCGAAGACCAAGTTATATGATAATTAAAAAGGTGTTTGGCATTAAATTATGTGCAGTGTAAAATACGAATATTAAATACACATAAATATCGTACATTAAGGGTATTAAATAACGTATGAATTTCTACTCCCTGGAATATTAAAGCATTCCGAACTTGATCCATATGAATGAAAGGAACGTCTGGTATTGATATTCAAATATTGAAGTCTTCTTATATGAATCCTTGTAATATTTACTGGGAATAAACTTTAGGAATTCAATAAAGAAGATAAATATTACTTGTGCTACATGCAAGTAATAACTTGGTTATGAATATGTCCTACATTTTTATGGAATCGGACGACTATCTCCTCTTAGAATAAAATATCTGTTTTAAACAAAAAATTGTTCCTCGAAATTAACAGATCAGAAATATATGGTTCTCAAGTAAATAATTACTTCTAATATTAAGGTGTCATAAAGATTGTTCGTCACTTTATGTTTCGGAATTGAAGTCAAATTCCGATATCACAAATAATTCCGTTTCAATAATGCTTTCAATATTAAAACCTAGAAATTAATTTAACTTTAATGTTGAAAGAACTGTTGAAACGGAATTATAATTAAGATATATATAATTTCGCTCAAATTCCAATATCCTTAGTTTACTTACTCAAATAAATAAGCTATAAACGCACCAAAGGATATTACAACACTACAAAAAATACATACATCCAGGTCGCTGAAAAAAATCAAATCCTCCCGGGACTTTCATTAACCAACGCGATTGGAAAAGTTTTCCATCGGGTTATATCGGGGCGTCAAATTTTCGACAAGTTATTAAACAACTTATATAATCTCGAATGGGTAAAAAGATTCGAGCTGATCGAGCCTCGTGGAAGGTTTGCCGGAGGGAGTCTAAGGTATTAAAGCTTCCAGGCGAGCATAAGAATGTCTGATCGATTTCTTGGAAGCATGCAATAAGACGATATCGTGAACGATCAAGATGCAGCGAGTGCATCGTTCACCGGAGCTCTCTCAATTGTGTCTCGTATCATGGAATTCCGTTTGGTATAATGCCGAGTGCATCCCGCCACGTACGAGTCTTATGTACCGAGTACCTTACGTATCGCGGAGGAGTCCGTTACACACCAAGATTAGGGACGATTGGTTCTTTTGGAATCGTGAGGGGATACTTTAACGCGAGAAATCCTTTAGGACCCCTTCGACTCCGATGCTCAGACATCGTCTATTAATCCCGCGGGATATGTCTGCTCTTCGACTTACTTCCGCCTTTACCTCTTAACTGTTAACGCGTTCAATGTACTCCAGACTTTAAACACTTTTAAATTGCCTGTTTTGCTAATAATATTTATTCTGAATTTAATATGGTTTTATCCGAATGTTGATGTGGGAGAACTGTGCATATTTTACTTACCGAATATTTATAACTATATTTATGCAACATCATTTTCCTGATATTTCATGTATTTATTTAAGGAAAAAGAAGGACAAAAATTAACATAAAAGAATGGTTGCTTAACTGAAACATTATGTACTAACTGAATTAACTGGATTTCGTTGTTCAATTTTCATTAGACGCAGTGCTACTTGTTTACGAAATTCACAAAATGTAATTTTTTGTTGGTCACTTTGTTTCGTTGACTGTGTTGCATTTCTGCGAATGTATGCATTTCAGTGTTTGAATTAATAGCATAATGCTGCTTAAATAAATTGATGACTAAGTAAATTAAATTGATATTGGCCGTCTTCAATTCTGATAAATTCTATGTCGAACGTAAATTGCTTTTATAGAAGTTTTAATACGTGAAGGTACTCCTTATCTTACTAGAGAATGTTTATTTTTAGCTATCACAGGCTGCTAGGATAATTCCGTGAATCTAATGTTTACATCGCTGGTAGGTCAGAATAATTAAAGAATGAAAAAATCGCGCTGTGAGTCGACGACTCACGAACGTCGCCGAAAGGAATGTACGCAACAGGTCAATCTGGACTATTTATAGTACGAGTAATTCGTGGAAGCAATGAAGCACAGTTTCGATGGAAAACCACACAAACACGAAATATATCCATGTACCACACATATACACACTTAATACTATTAAGAAAAGACATCGCAAATCATGCTGTAAAGTTGAAATAATTAATTAACAACGCAACAAATATCATATTTCGACAGCGTCCTTTTGGATCTACAGAACGCTCGCTCGAAATATGCGACGCAAAATACGCTTACGACGAGACGCAGGAACTTATATTTTAACAGGAACATTATTGTCATAGACACATATATGTTAAACAATGAACATATTCTTAATAAATGAGAAAATATTATTTATACAGTGAGAATTCACTCACCAAAGTTGCGATAGCGTGGCCTACTAGTTGATCGCCGGCAGACAGGTTAGGTGTGCTCTTTCTGCCACGATTTTTACTGATTTCAGGCCCCAAAGAGTCCCAGATGGTTGCCCACGGTTGGCAGTCCCATGCTTGCTTGGCTCTTGATGATAATTGTCCACACTAATTACTTTTGACGATACAAAAACACGATTAAAGACAGACTCATCTTCGAAGCGTCCGATGCTCCGTGTCGCGCCGCCGGGAGAGGGCTTGGTGGGATTCAAAAACTAACATGGCGGGCAACGTATGGAGCACTAATCGGAAATTAAATTTAGCATGCCAATACATCGAACTTGGTAATTATTCGTTACAATAATCGTTTTTAATCATTGTAAATAGCCTAAGAACTTAAATGATATGTAAAAAAAGGTATGTTTTCGACATTTATGCAATGCTAGGATTCATTATAATTATTGATGTTCGATATATGAGGTATAAGGGAATAAATTTATACAACAATTATTGGATAATTGTAATGACAATATGAATATACTTACGTTTAGAACAGTGCCCGTTGTTGTTAATGACCCTCTGACCACTGTCCTTCTCCAACCACCAGATTTATCACGTTATTACATATAAATACAGTAAATCTAACAATTTTAAACACGACGTCACATCACTCTGTCTTCTACACCGGGCGGAGCAGGACTGACAATCCAAATACATGGCGTACCCTTTGAATGTCGATTCGCAATGCCGCGGAATAATCGGATTACCAGAAGTTTAATATTAACTTATCTCTTGCAATATAATTGTAAATTAATGTAATTTCCAATAAAATTATATATTCACGGAAAGATTGTTATAATAATTACCATTACCACTGAATTAAATTAATTAAATTCTACATTTTTTATTGAAGTCAACTACACTTTTTACATGGATATTTGTTATTTTTGATATATTTATATGAACTTTATAAATTAATTCTGCTTCTAAAGGAAATAAATGAATTTCAATAAATATTTTTTTCGTATGTGTACGGGGGATCCCACGTAAGATAGGCCACTTGATTATAACATAATATTTGTTTCTGCCTACAATTATTCAGTTTTAATCGAAATCGAAAACTTCACCGGCAGAACGCGACATAGAATCCCGAGTTTCATCCTTTCCGATAGTTTCCTCGACAAACTCAATATGCCGGTTTCCATTTGACTGAATTGTTTCGCGTGGTTATCAGTTAGTGAGTCGACAAGAAACCAAGATACTTCAGGAACTGTTCTAGTAACTAGGAGCTGCAGCCAAGCCGGAAGTTTGCAATCGGAGACGACTTCGTCAAAGAAAATCGGAACCGGCTCTCTTGATTTTGACTCCTCGACCGTGAAACACCAACTTACTCCTAACGAATTCTTCCGTTTCTTTCGTTTTATTTTTCCACGGTTTCCTAGCTTTTAGACTCGCGCAACAATCACGCGAGAGGCACTTGTTGAATGACGAGCAGGAAATCAATTTTCGCGCAACTCGACGGAAAACTTCAACAACAAGAGGCAAACAATGTCTTTCGAAAAGTTCCACCGCGATTCCTCCACTATGAATTATATTTCTCAGACTTTTTTAACGAAATATTATTTGCTTAAATCTCCTGTTTCATATGGGATTTTCTGCATCCAGATAAATTGGTTATTTCATTCTTTACAATCTCTATGAGATAATTATATCGAAGCCCAAAATTAAAAAAGATGTTCCGAATGTTATGTTTTGTTAGAAATCTTCTTCATTCCATTAGTATCTGTCTTTTTCAAGAAACGAAGAATATATGTCTGGAATTTTGTATTCCACTTTTTCAATGCAATTAGACAGCATAGAAGTTTGCAGTAATTTAAATGCACCCGAATTAATATTAAAGCGCTTACCTTAATTGAATGTGAATGATATGATTGAGTGGTGAAGGCAACACTGCTTTGAAAACGAAAAGAAAATTGGAGTATCAGACATAATTAGCTTCTTCAAGGGTGAAAGTGGAAAGACTTTCCCTGGAATCATATGGCGAACAAAGCACCCTGGAAGTAGTTTGTGTTAGAAAGATCAGACAGAAAAGAAAGAACCAGATTCTAGGGGAAGTCAGACTCCGAAGAAGCCAGCCGTCGAATTAATTACGGTTGGTCGAGGAACGATGCGATAAGGTTACTTCGGGGATTGAACGAGGCGACAGACGAGGTGTCAAGAAAATGCCTCGGGCAAATTCTTGAAATCGATCTTCGAGTTTTAATCGTCCTCTTCTTTATCACGGCACTTTCAACTTTAACATCTTGACAGACTAATTTTGTTCGCTTTTCTACAACGATTTTAAGTTGGAAAATTGTATTCGCTGAAACTCATCACGAGTTTATAATTTAAAATGATGTATTATGTAATTATCATTACAATTACATTTCTGTCACTGTACATTGTTGTTACAACAATTTTCCGGCTCTTGATGAATAAAATGATGAATCAAAATTACTTCGTAACTGGGTACTTTGGGATTTTACCATTACCGAATATTGCGTACAATTTGCGGAAGTGTACTGGAAAATCGGCTGTCATAAATTTCGTGGAAAGTTGGTGCGTTTTGTACGAGATAAATTGAATGAAAATTTAAATGGGGTCTATGTTCTGTTCTCATTTATTTCCAAAGGCGATTCTTTAATTAACTGGAGTAAAAATCCCGCGATCCGTTTGTCGGTGGACATTGTAAATTTATACGGGGCAAAATAATTAAAAATTTAAAGAAGTACCGGATCTTGTTTTCATTAGTTCCGTCAGTGAATGTTTTAATTAAACATTGTAAAGAGCTGTCGAGTAATTGTCCACCAATGCTCTTGGTTTGCATCGTATAAATAAAAGCTTGATCAAATATTGTGCAGAATTTTAATTCGCTAACCAAAATAATTAAATAATTTATTAATTAACGTAATGTCACGTTCAGCGTATCATATAAATGCAATTAATATAAGTACTTTAATATTAATTACAGTGAATTTAGATTACTGTGAGTTGCTATAATCTTGAGTTGCGTATAATAGTTGCAATAAAAAATATCATATATTTTATTATTTTCCAAATTTTGTAGTAATCGATTATGTAATCAAAATGTATAATGGAAAAACATTTTCCGCTCTCATAAATAATTCACAATATTTACTGTAAGTGCGAATATTATTTATCAGAATTTCTTAGAAACGACAATTAATTAATCAAAGAATAAAAGTATACTGCAAACAATTACATGGCTGTGAGCTCATAATTAACCAATAAATATTTAACAAGCTGCTAAACATTAAAGCTCGTTCGATCGAATTCCAATTTTCAAAGTGCATGGGGAGAACATAGATTGGAAATTATGTAACGTAATATAAGCTTACCGCGACTGATATTAAAGTAAGTATTCCTGGAATCTTAAGTTCCTTCGTAAATTGATTAGTACCGAGATACACCTATGAAATACTTCCTTTAATACTACCTCGTTAAGAACCTGCTGGAGATATTGAATGGAGCTTTGCTACCAACAAACTTCTGGCTCGTCTCGGTGGTTGGTCCAGGATATTGCACTGACCTATATTGCCTACGGTTTATAATAACATGAAACTTGAGTAATATAAATTATATGATTCCTGAACCATTCATATCTGCACTATAAATAATATTTTAATATGCATTCTATGTTACACGCAATTCTTCTAATTTGGTTTGAATTCTTCCCATCATTAAGGACGATGAAAGAATTTTAATATAATTTGTCCAATATAAATATAGTCCGTTAAGAAAGCTGTATTTTATAATTTCTTATATTTTCCAGTAGTCGATTATTTAATAGAAATAAATATTTGAAGAATATTTCGTGTCTGTTCTAAATAATTTTATTTGAAAAATTTCCTTTCCTTTCGATATCCTGAATGATATATTTTGTTAGAAACCGATAGTTATATATGTTTATTGCATGCGTGCATATTATTTATTAAAAAATATTACTAGAAGAGATGTATACGAAATGTTTTGAAGATTTGTTTAAATGCTATACACGTCAGTATATTTATTGTTCGGCTTATAAAAAACATGTTCTTATTCGCAAACTGAAATAGATTCGGAAACACGAGGTCGTTTTTGCTTTGACCCCGCACCATCGAAATTAAAGTTTCACAGTGGGACCTCGAAAGAATTTAATATTTCCATCATTTTCCAACGCATTTCTATATGCGCTACATTTTTCTCCGAATTCCCCTGAGATTTATTCATATAATTTCTTTGTTGTTTTGCGATAAACATATCTTTATTCGGCAAATGTTCGAACCGAATGTTCAAACAGAGAATCTCTCCTGAAACTTTTCCCGGGATGTGTGCTTTTCAGGTACCATTGTAATATCGGAATTTCACGTATTCACTTGCCGCTCGTTTTCCCGGGCCATATTTTCTTACGCGCGGGTATCTTTATTCGTGAAGTTCGAATGGAAATTCCCAGCGTGTACTCGGCACACGTAAATAAAGTTTATGTATACGAAATATCTCGCGAAACTCCCGTATTTCGCGATAGACCCGCGCGAATTACCGCGAAACGGGAGTGAATCGTAAGAAAGAATAAAGAAGGAAGAGTTCCGCATCGATTCGTCATTCGGGATGGAAACTCACCCTGAAAATACGAGAACAGAAGTTTACATTCTGGAGGGTGTATTAACGATGCTTCGAAAAGAATCCACGGAAACGTAAATGCATCATCGAACTGTTCTTCTCGAAGTTTTTATGAGATCGTATCTCTTCCTAATTTCGAAAAAAGTTTATTTACCACCGAGACATCCCTCATAATTCCCTTCGAGTATCGGCGACTGGAAGACTCGCTTCTTTTCGAAACTTTCTTCAAATTGTTAACCCTCTACAACGCCATGTAACTTTGAAACAACAGTCCGTATCTTTTCTTTCTTTTCATATTTTTCGTTATAATAATAATGATAAAAGTACGCGTAACAATCGTCACCATTTTCAATGCGTTTAGGCAATAATTTTTTTTACCATTTTCACGTAGTATCGAAATATTTTCCATATTTCGCAGTAGTCTATTATTCTATAGAAATAAATATTGGAGAAATATTTGTCGCTTTTCCAAATGATTTATTTAGAGAACCAGAGAATTTTATATTTTGTCAGAAAATATATGTTATTCATATACACGTTTTTTGTATGCTGAATGCTCATATTGTCTACTAGAAAAGATTAGTATAATAGAAACATATAGTTTTCTCTTCTCAATGGATACTTACTTGTTCCGCGGAGTAAATGAAACTCGTTTAAAAAGTTCATCTCGGAAAATTTGATTTCGATTTCTAAAGGTAAGCGGAATACTCGTGGGATACTAAATGAAGATTGATACTGACGGATATGTAAATATAAAGAAGTTAGCCGGATATCTTTCCTATCTAAAGATCGAAGGTATGGAAAATGAATTAAGGATAAATGTAATGCTCGTACATGCCGGCCTATATTGCAACGAATAAATCATCGTTATTATTCTTGAAAGATGGCCGAGGTAATAAATCCTCTCTGGATGCGTGTCACTCTCCGCGAAACTTATTACAGAATCCACCAGGAATTCAACAAATGAATAGAAATATACATTTCTTTTGACATCTCCACGAATTATGTTTATCAATTTTGAAGACTTATAACATGTTTTCATTGTAACCGTTGGACAGATTGCCCTTCAGATCCTTCTAAGGTCGAGATCTCTTGGATTTTGAATTATCTATATTAATTACGAAATATCTATCATCGCAGTAATGAATTTTTATTCTCGTATACCAAAGTGATGATATTAATTATTATAAATATAGAACAACGCGAAATAAACTATTTTCATGTCTGATAGATAGATTTTCTACGGTCGAAATCTTTCGCATTTTTAATTGATTAAATATATTAATTGCGGAATATTTATCATCATACTTTTCACATTTCTTACGTCGGTGTACAATAGGTATAATATTATTTATTATTAACATAAAACCACAGGAAATAAATCACTTTTCATGTTCATCCCTTATCCACTAGAAGGGAGTGTTTTAGTAACCTATCCCCGAGAGAAATCGTGCAAGTGAGTCTTCTTAAAAGAAATATCCCTATGTCACTTGGATCTCCTCCCGATTCATCCCCAGGTTAGGATCATCCCATCCCCCAGAGCACGTCCCAGCAAGGACTCTCTATAAAAATATCCTGACGTCGTCGGGGCCGGTCAATTCGCGCCTTGGAAATCGTTTCTGTCCCCACCGATTGTTCTTCGTTTTATCAGGCTTCAAAGCCCAGTCTCGTCGAGTAAGGAGGGTTCCTCGGCTAAGGAAAATAGAGGTTGTCCGTGGCGACGAGGTAAGAGGCGAATAAAAAGGGGATACAGAACGAAAGAGGAGGAAAAAAAAGGGGGAGGAAGAAAACTCGATCGTCGAGGTCGAACAGGTGAGAGAGAAATGTTTCTGTTTGACGGCCGATTGTCGGCCGGTGCAAGAGAGAAAGAATAAGGGAATAGGAAAAAGAGGGAGTGAAGAGGAGACGATAATCTTCGTACCCGAGGGTGCGCTCGATTCAGCGTCTGGATTTTACCAATCTCTGAGACTATTCCTTCTCCCAGCCACCACGAGGGAGAATGATGAAGATAGGACGGATTTCGTGTGAGTTCTTGTAAATATATGGTTACACGTATGTGTGGATGTGTGCGGGTCGAATGTGTGACGTTAGCACATCACCTTGCCAGGGTTTGCCAGGGTGGTTCTCCTGTGGGATAAGATAGGTGCCACAAGATATGCCTCCGGATGGTTAGACCCTGGGGACAACTACCAATGAGGATGGATGATACGAATAAGGTAAATTCATCTTCCGACAACGCGCTTTTGAAGAAACATTTGCTGAAGGGGAGGTCCTGATTAAATTGGGTTAATTAAAGTGGTGATTAAGAGTCAATACTATACTTTTAATAAAGGGTTGCATTAACACTGAGATTACCTATCATATACTTGGTTGCATTTACATATTTATTTAATATAAATGATTGCTGCCAGATGTAAGTTAATTAATTGCTCCAATGATATGCAGTGAGTACGTAAAATGAAGGTATATAAAATATTAAACAATGGACTGCATACATTCGAATAATTTTATTAAAAATTTTCGAGTTCTAGGGATAAGATCGAGGGATAATAATAGAAGGTTATGATTCACGACACCCTTTGTGTAATAATCTCATTAATGATTCGAGAAAAAAAAGATTCATATATCTGAAGGAATGAATTTTCCTCGATGGACCAACCGATTGGATAGAACCGATTTTTTCTTTGTTTTGTAGAAACGCCATGGGCAGGAATATGGATCGGGAGGAGGATGGAGGAAAGGGTGAATTATGACGGTGAGATGACTAATTCATACGATAATTACGGGAGCGGAAAATGCCAGTGGAAAATGGCGCGACGTAAAGATTCTTAATGGCCCCGGAACAGCATCCCGCGAAGGGAAAAAGGAGGAAGAATGTTGTATCGCCATGGCACTAAGCAATTATGATTAAACTTAATATTCCATAATCGATATCGATTGTGGTCCGCGGGTAAACCGTAAAATATTTCAACAATACTCTTGCGGTTATCAGTCGAGGTTTTTAAAATAATGAACCGTCGCCAAGTAATAATTATGTAAGAATTTTCTACATATATTGCAGTATAATTGTTATACAAAATTAAAAACTGATAATTATGGACGACGAAGATTAAATATAATTATAAAACCTCCATTTAGATACTATAATTTATTTATTTTAGGACATTATTCGTGATATGTAATAAAATAAAATTATTTAATCAGGCCGTTTGAAATTCAACATCATATAACAAATTAGTTTACTTAATTACATCGTTTCAACTTTAGCATCTCATAACGAATGAAATTCTTTAATTAAACCATTTCAATTTCAGCATCCTAAAAAACCTCACGTAAGTTATTTAACCTGATTTTTACCTACTTCAAAAACTATCTAAATTATTTAAGTCATTCCAATTATAATGTTATATCAACTAAAGGTGGTCTGGTTACCACCAGGTACTATGGTATCCATATCACATGGAATAAATCCAGAGGTGATGGTCCACGAATTTAAATACCCCCATAAAGGACCACCATAGTCCTTCGAAGATTAAGAAATTCAAATATCATTAATCTCGGATTAATCGTAGAAATAGAATATCTGTGATTTAACTCCTCGATGAAAGTACAGATTTAAGAGCCAATTATTCGATATTTTATCAGGGCTTTGTACACCGAGGTCGAAGAAATATGTGGGCTCTAAACGGAGGGAGCAGTTGAAGGAAGTGTGAATAAACACTGTGCACATTGCTAAGTGATTAATGGGAGAAATAATAGCTTCGAGTTTACCATCGTTAGTGGTAATCAGGGTATGACCTCGAGAAGAATTAACCTTGAGGGGTTTCCCTCTATTACCATCGTAAAAGTGTGATTAATTATTACTCGACCTAAACAAACAATGCGTTCCCATTGTCTGCCGTTTGTTCCTCGGAAATGAGCTGTGAGCTAATAATGATTATTTCCGTTTACCTCGATAAGATCAGTATTATTTTGATCCGTATTATCATTATTATGAATATATTATTCTGAATCTCTTCCTTATAGTTAAGAATACAATGTTGTAACAAATGAATAAGTAACATGAAAAAATATTAAGAAGAGAAAATGCTATACTTTTATTACAAAAAGAAATACGAAAGTAAAATCCGATTAATTTATTTGATTATTTTGATCTGTGTGGAACATATTATTATTATACGTTGAAATAAATATGTAATATGAAAAATACGAAATGGTCAAAATGGTAAACTTTTATTATAATGGAAAATATGAAAGCAAAGACCGAATAATTTATGATAAATCGTAATGAAGAATATGGAAGCACGAATCATTTATTTCACGACTCATTAAAATGTTTCTGCATACGTTTAATATGTATTTCCAAACAGAGTGAAATCGCGCTATTCATATTCTTCCAATATGAAATGATTTTAAGTATCCCGTATTTATTTCGCTACAAAATGGTACACTTTTAGAGCTGGAAAATAAACTTATAAAACGTTATTTAACCGATTCCGAGTACACAGATGATATATGAAACGAACCTAATTTGTGTCATTTGTATCGTCAACTCCATCCGAACGCCAGCAGCAATATTTCATGCCTCGTTAAAAATCCCTTTTATGAAAATCCGGAATCCGTGAATAACGAAATATATTATTACGTTGGACATAATATCGTTTTCTATGGAAACGATAAAGTTTACAATGAAAATTAACTTATGAATTCCAGTGCCAGTTATTTTGATGCGTAACAAAAATTCCATCAGAATTCTGTGTCGGGATAAAATGTTGTCGCTTGAATGTCGCCGTCAGTTGTTTTTTTCCGTAACGAGACTTTAGGTGCATCGATATTAAAATATTTTTTAATCATCGTACATGGAAGGTGTACCATAAAGTGAAAGCCAGCTGTTACAAGGGTGCCAAGGCTTTTCTCTCCGTATAATGAATGTCCAGAATGCCACTACGCTGGTAAACATACAGGACGTTTATTAAGGCCGAGCTGACCGGCTGAAATCACCGCAAAATTAATTACTCGTTCGTTTCGGTTGTTTGCTACTATTTTCAATTAAGATTTCCTTAGAATTTTGCCCGGAATTATTAATCCGTTTCGCGCCGTTTCGATTAAACTATGTTCATTGTATCGAGATGTTTCTGCGGAATTAATTGATTCGATTATTCCAACTCACTGTAATTAATAGATAATACTTCGAGCAATTTAACTCGATGCAATTCCAGTTTAAGCACTTAATGCTTAAAGTATGATTAATTAATTTTTGAAGCAATCTATTGAAATATTAATTTGTGTAGAAATTTAAATATTGAAATATTGATTTGCAGAGAAATATAAATCTAAAGATTTCAATATTAATTCGCGAACGAATCTAAATCTAAATATGTCAATACTTAGATTTCTTCGCAAATTAATTAATAAAAGTTTAACCAGCAGGTGCATACATTTGAATTCCATCGTATCAAGCAAGTTACAGCGTATAAATTACATTCAGTTGGATTAATTGGATCGATTAAAAGTCGACAAATTATTCCAGAGCGCGTCTTTGATTATTGTTTGTATAAATCAAGTTTATAACACGTTTGAAAATAATTACACTGCCGATTCAACGTGGAATTCTGAATTGTTAGCAACAGGGGTAATTGCAATTCGAACAATTCCAGGGATTCGGCCGGCGTACGATGTTACTTGGCACGTGGCATCGTTTGTTGTCCCGACTCCCGTTTTAGACGCTGCAATTGCATCGGGCATATAATAAGCGAACGTGAAACAAACTGCATCCCTTTGGGCGTTCGACGCAACGTTTACAAGCGCTTCTATCTCGAATGTTCGGCCGAACTGATAAGCATCGGCCAATGATAACCGACCGTCACTTTAATAATTCTATTGAGCTAGTAATTTCAATCGGATATAGATTCTGCCTCCCTGCTTCCTGAATATATAAAATTATGATCGGCATTAAGCTAATGCACAATATCACAATCATATAATGCTCATGAATTTACTCGATGTAATTCCAGGTTAAGCACTTAACGATCCAACTTTTATTAATTGACTTGAGAAGAATTCTAAATATTGCAATATTAATTTCTGAAGAAATCTAAACATTGAAATATTAATTTGTGAAGAAATCTGAGTATTGCAATATTACTTTGTGAAGAAATCCAAATATTGAAATATTAATTTCTAAAGAAATCTAAACTCTGATATATCAATTTGTGAAGAAGTATTGAAATATTAATTTGTAAAGGAATATAGATATTGAAATATTAATTTATAAGGTATTCGAAATATTACAATATTAATTAGAGAAGAAATTTCAACATTGAAATATTAATTTGTGAAGAAATCTGAATATTAATAAGTACACAACAAAAGTGCGAATGAACCTTGATGATCCATGAAGCAACAAATTACATTTTAGGTTTACAACCCTCTCGATTCATAAATTTGTTGAGACAAGAAATCTCCGAAATATCCACACGATTTTTTAGTAAAACGCTTCTCGAGCGGACGCATATAAAACAGAATTAATTAGCGCAATATAATTCCACGAATCTGAAGTAGTTAGTTTATAGTTCTCATGTAATTTATTACTTTTACGAAGCATTCAACGAATTATCTGGAGAGATAAAATTTAATAGCGACATTTCAATATTAAAAGATGCTTGACTCATTAAGTTTTCCGAATTCAGGGATTTGTGTGCGGGTTTAATGGACGAAGGCTACCGTTAAAATACGAGGCGTCTATCTCCATTTCCGGGCCGAGTAGCCGACTTCCTATGCAACTGCATTTCGTTCCATTGCAATCCAGTGCAACTGTATTATTACTGACACACTGGTGGTGCACGTATGTTCAATTAGATATCTCAAACGGCTGAGTTCCAGAATTATTTGATTATCCTTCTACGTACAGCTAGGTAACTGCTGCTGTGCCCAACTCGTACACTCGCGAAATGAGTGCGCGGTTTATTATTAGATTTTATTGCGAGCTACCCATTTATAACGTTACTTCCTACTGAAAAATCTCATTAAAAAATGTTACAAATGGCGGTACACGGACAATTAAATATCCAGTCGCCTAGAGTCCCAAAATTATTTCACCGTTCGTGGTTTTATAATAAAGCAGTCGTTAATGTTCACTTTACTTATATTAATTTGTATTATTATCCTGTAATTATTTGGGGAATATAATCTCTGTTGTCGTTCAATGTTTATCGAGACCACTCGGACTTTAGTCTCCAGAATTAATGGCGCTTCATGATGACTTTCAATATGGCTTCACTTTTTAATTGTTTACCAGTTAATGTACAGAATGTCACATGTAAAATGGGTCAATTAATTATACAACAATATTTGTTTCTGTAAAAAGTATGGATGTTCTACAAAATTCTGTAAAAATAGGACAAGAAAAATTTCAGAAAATAATTCTCTTTTGGCATGTTGGTTGTTCGAAGGCATTCATATAATGCGTAAAGTATGTTCCGTATTATCGCAATTAAAGAGATAATTATTAAGAATTTTCCTTCAAGGAACCCAGAATATTCATACTAATATTCCAAAATATAATTAGAATATTCATTTACAGAATGGAATCCTTCAAATTTCGTAATGCAGGCGATCACAAATAAATGACAAAATCATATTATTTTAATCAGAGAAGATTATTAGCGCAGATAATTAGATGGTTTAATTCACATGGGACATTTCGTGTAATTATCCACCGTGTTTAATATATATTTATATACACATTGCGAACTTCATCGCATTGTAAATTAATATCTCCCTGATTTATTGAGAGTAACTGGAGACTGTGATTTAATTGATGACGGTACAACCTCGTAGCGTGACTTAATGCTCTCGGAGGACAACACGGTGTATTGAGACTAATTGATGCCATTATGGAGACTAGCTCGAGATCAGATAGGTATTTTAGGTATAAAGTGCATCTATAATGCAACAGCAAAGATCCAAGGCCTCAGGCGCTCCGAGTATTATCTGTGCTTTCTGCAACAGAGAGACTGTATCGTGGAATTCATTCGGTAGCGAGTGATTCGATTATCTGGCTCGTCAAGAAGGAAACCTTTGAATTAATTACCCCGATACATCCTCCGTGCACTGCTTTCCGAGAAGATAGGCATCATATTATCCTGATGGTCCTCGCATCCTCGAAATCTTGACACTTTATTCGAGATCCTTTAACGCGGACGAATCACCGAATTCGAATCAACTCTTGGAATTAATTCAACGAACTACGTCTATTTAGATCTTTTCCAATAAGGAAGAAGAAGCACCTCGAATTTAGTGCTCTGAGATACCTGGGTAGCAAAGCACCAATGGTATCTCTGGATTCGGATTGAAACGGGTTTGGTTCTGTTAGAGGTCCATTGAAACTATTGGAACTTTTGGAATAAACTTCTTGCCTGGAAAATTATTGAATGCCGAGTGACTTTCCGTTAGTTGTTGGAATATTAAAGAAATTAATGGAGTGGACGTTTTAAGTAGAAAGAAGGGATATCAGTATTATATTTCATAGAATTTTGTTATATTATTGTAAATCTTCCTGAACTCTGCCGAGCTGATATTAATTTCAAGTTACTATTAATTTGAAATTTTTGAAATTTCTAGTTATCATAACTTCAAATTTCTAAAATTTCTGATTACTTTTAATCTGAAATTTCGAAAGTTTCTTGTAGCCATTAAATTCCCAATTTTCTCAAATTTCTGATTACAATTATTTTCGAATATCTGAAATGTCTAAACTTTCGAATTATGTTCGATTCGAAATTTCTAAAATTTCTAATCAACATTAATTTGAATGTTATATACAAAAATCCGAATTAATATCGTTCTTATGTTAAGACCGGAAAATAAATATTTATTCAATTAATTGGAGGCAATCAAGTTTTCTATACTCGATTCAATGAAATTTCGATGCTAATTCTAGCCAATTCAAGTTGCTTAGAGGCTTGGTCGCTTAAAATCCCATTTAATTGATGATTAATGCAGATTTGATATACATAGATAAACGTTGTTTCTATTACCAGGGTATATTTCGCAATGGAATTGCGGCGTATTTGTTTTCGTAGTTTGCCGGAACAATGATTGTATACCTGCAAAGGTATGGAAATAGTTTGTTACTCTAAACACATAATTCCGGACTAATTGCACGCAATAAATGGCACAAGGATTATTTGGCCGAACCGGACGCCGACAGTGATACCAATGGAACAAGATTAAATTTATCAAACGATACTCCATGCGATTTGTCAAATTAATTGGTGGAAATGTTTCGGTGGCCATTGATTTCTATCTGATCAAAGGGTGCAATTAAAGTAACTCGGATTGGCTGCATCGTTCGTTTTAATAACAAATCATTTCCGCGATGTACGTATGATTAATTAAATATAGTTTAATTTATAAAAGTGAAACAACGTCTTTCATCTTTTTATTCTTAAGAAATAATTTCAGATTAATAATTATTAATAATTAATATGCTCTTCTTTCAAGATCCTTTTCTAAGACGTTAAAAAATTGTTGAAGACAACCATCAGATATACAAATTTTGTGATTTTATACAAACTTCGCACTTGTATTTATGCTTCACGCAGCAAAAGCCACACAAAACGTTAATATTTCCGAGTAGATCCTCAAAGATCTACGTTCAGTATCAACTAAATATTATATAACGTAGATGAGGAAAAGTAGTAAATCCGATAATATTTTTAAAAATAATGTCAAAATACAGGTGGTTTTATAGAAATTTCTGGGACTGTATCTAAACTTTCTCTTAAAACAAAACTTCTTACTTTTAGCTGGACTTTTCAGCGGACGATCTTTGAACGGTGAATTCTGTTGGAGTAATCCGCAGGCAGGCAACTCGATGAGAGAAAGTGGCGACCGGGAGTTCGAAGGGCGGAAAGGCATTAAGCTCAACAGAACGAATTAGCGCGAACGTCCCCTTTATTTTCCGTTAAGTCGGGTTAATTAAATTTCCATTGATCTGACCTTTACGCTTACAAATCGTCACTCGAACGGATCCCTATAATTATCACCGGAATGTTTCCGCGACACGAATTTCGCGACCAATATTTTCGCTATGATCAAAAGAAAAATGATTTTGCTCAATTATTATATCCTGGACACAATATACTCTGTTTTACATATTATTATTTATAATAAGATTTTCTGGAAGATTAAATCCCTCAGAGAAAACTGGTATTTAGACTTTTCACGAGAAAATATTTTCACTATGGTGGAAGAAACAATTATCTCTAATCAATTAGTGTATCAGCAACGCTATGTACTATGTCCTATAAATTATTCATTGAAATAATTATTACAGATATTAGAAAGAAATTATACCACTTATCAATTTAAAGCGATTAATTTAAAAAAAATGAATTTCGCAACAAACATTTTTGCTATGATTAAATCATCAATTATCATATAATTGATATAATATACGACATTTTAGATGTTATTCATTACAATAATTTTGACGATTATTAAAATTATGTAATGCCACTAATCGACTTAAATCCACTAATTTTCCTTGGGAATATAACGGAAAATTGTACTTTTCCTAGAAACCTGGTATCATGGGGGTTAATGCGTAACCCGGTAACCGTGGAGGTGTATTTACATTTTATTAAAAGCGACAGCAGTTCCGGTTCGCGCATAAATCGCGATTCGCCGATATTACGCGGGCATTGCAGATGCGGAACGATGCAGATGCGAAACTGATCCACGGCTATAACTGTGCACTGCGAAATCCACCACGTAAACTTCGAACTTTATTCCTGCATTTTCCCATTTTTTTCAATCCACCCACTCACTTCTTACCTCCTCTCGTCCGTCGTTTCTTCGGATATTTTTGTGCACCAGACTCGCTGGTTCATGACTTCCGGTTCCTGGTTCCTGATTCCAGAGTGGTTCGAACCATGTTGTTTACAGACGGAGAATCTCGCGGCTAGACACGGATACCAACTATCCATCGTGTCGACGGCAGATCGCCCGGAAAATTGAGGTCTTCGAACTTTTTGCTCTCGAATCCATTTTTCGAGAGTCTCCCTGAGATTCGAATTGGATACGCGAGGATGGAGATCCGTACGTAAGATTCATGGAGAATCATACAAGTTTCGAGTGGGCATATTTTCTTAGGGTGTTTTCCATTTTCATCGAACTCGAGAAAGGATTTATGAAATTTTTGTTTAATATCCGGGCTGCATAAGCTTTGCGTGGAAACCGGAGACAATAAAGTATTTATGAAGAATGAACTTCAACCCTGAAATGATTAATATTGGAAAGTGTCTAATTCCCATTTATCAAATACAGTATTACTTTGAAAATTTTATAAATTTTATCAGTTTGAAAATAATAGTCTTTTAAATTTGGAATTAACTAACTAGAAATTATTGTAAATTTCTTAAATTTGAAATGTATAATAATTAGAAATTTCGGATTAATAGAAATTCGAGGTTTCAAATTAGTAGAATTTAGAAACTTTAAAAATTCCGCGATAATAGAAATTAGATATTTGAAATAAATAGTAATTGCAAATTTCATCAATTTTGTATTAATAGTAATTGGAAATGTTTTTAATTTGTATTTAGTAGTATATTTGAAATCGTGTTTGTTAAAACAATTCAAATTCATTTAATCCGGCGCATTAGAATCTAAGGATATCCAAAGATAGCGGAGGAAATATTGTGCTTCGGTTCCATTTCAAACTCGATTCTTGTAAGAACTGGTGGGCCATTCGTTTCACGGTGGTATCCAGAGAAACCCCTTCTTCTACATTAAGGGAAGGAACACGCAACGAAGAGAAACCAAGATACTACCGGTGGAAGTAGTTGCACGGAACATTAGGTTTAAATCCTTAATCGACAGTACCATTAACGCCCCGGAACTTAAAGGCACTGGGAACGAGTCAGGGAACACACCCCCGACATTCTACCGCTTGATCGTTAATTTATTTAATAGCGAACCTGTACAACCTTACACAAACTGTATTAAGTATCACGGTGATTTCTTTTTATTGAAACCTTCCTGTAACAGTGGCTAAGAGAAATTTTACAATTAGAGCACCTTCTAGTGATTGCTTTAAAAAGTACAAAATATTTGTTGTACGACGACGGGGATTTTTTGTTCCTAGGATGAAACGATTTATTATAATTTGTTAATAAATGATATGTTCCGATTTGATGTATTATGTAAAAGTTATTCACACAAATTATCTAATATATACAGTATATGTACGGAAATTCAGATTGTAAAAATTATTGTAAAATTACCCAATGAATACCAAAAATGTATGTACTATAATACTTATGTACATATATTTACCTTTCTTTTATATATTTTCATCTTATTATTATATAAATTTTAAGTCTGCTAACATTTCTGTATTTTTACAAGTACAAACATTTCTAATTAATATTAACTTAAAATTCGTAAAATATCTAAATATTCTTCGTTTCAAACTTATAAAATATTAATTGACGGCCATTAACTACCAATTTTTATAGTTTACAAAATATCTTTCATAAATGAAATCGTCTGAATTATATCTAATAAGGAATAATCAAATGATTATATTAATTTTCGTTCTTTCCTATGCCTTCCGTTTTCATTGGAGTTTGCACTGTTATTATTATTGTTTAAAAGCTCATTGTTGCAATGATATCTCGAAAGTGTTCAAAGGACACCGATGAAGTGTGTCGTTTAATTTACAGGGGACCAACGTCCGAAATAAGTAGGTCGATCTCGTCTCGAAGGAGAAAGCCATTAACGTGTATTTATACCCCTAGGAGAGACACCAGAAAATATACCTCTCGTCGGAGGATAATGGTCCACCGACCATCCACCTTGGATGCTGCAATTTTCCAATAGACAACCCCTGCAACTACCAACCGTACTACATTCTAAAAGTTCCTCCAGTGGCTTTATATCAATCCACCTGACGCCAGGACATCATGAAATCGTGATTCTCCAATGAGTGTAAATTTCTTTCTACAAGGACAATCTCCTTACACGTGGCACCACTGAAAACTCGTTTACGATGATGTTTTACGAGGACTCCTAACAGTTCTTCCCGGAGGAATAAATTTCCAATTACTTGGAATTGTTACATCACTGAATTATGGCGCGACAGATAATCTATTGACTTCTTCCGTGACTAATTAATCTTTTAAGCCGCTGGGCCAATTTTTTTTCTAGACTTCTTGGAGTAATGTGATCGGGAATAATATAAGAATGGTGATTTGAATATTAATGTGAATATTAACGAAGTTCAAATATTTATGAAACATATTCTGAAGATCGGAGATATTGAAAGTACAGTACTTAAATTAGTGTCATGAATTAATGTAATATAAGGAATACAGTATAGCAAATCTGTATATAATATATTAATTAATCACAATAATTTAATTCGATCAATTTATTTTATTTAACTCCGATCACCGGAATATATTTACTGTATTCGTTAGTTAAGTAAGTAATTAGTTAACTTTAAAATCAGATAATGGAACAATGTTATCATAATACACTATAATCTGATCAATTTTTCACATTATATTCAATTAATATATTATTATACTAAATATATATTAAATCACGTATCTCGACCGCTTTTACTGCACCATTAGATCAGAGAAAAATAAATACGAATAACATTTTCCATCTTTTCTTCCTAGTATATAAAATTCGCGGGAGGGTAATTCTGGTTTGTACGGTTTTCGATGTAACATCGACAAGAAAGAAAAGAAAATTTATTTTACGTCACGTTACCATAAAAACATGTATTCCACGTTGATATAGACGAAGAAGTGGAATTTCTACTTCGTTGCCGATATAAAAACCAATACTTTTCCAGCATGATCTATAAGCGTATATTTACCAGGATGTACTGTTCCTGGGAAGAACCTTGTCTCTATATATAAAATGGATTCTATGCTCTCCTTTCTGTATTCTTTACTCCTGGAAACATCCCGGACATTCCTCTTCTAATACCTTGCGAAAATACTTACCTTACGTTGTCAACTTCCTAAACTCGTGGTTCTTTTATGGCTGTAATATTCTTTATTATTACGACACTCCTTGGATTTAAATAGATTTACATAGAAGTATGATTTATATTGTTATTAGTGCCAGCGAACGTATTAAGTAGTCTGTAGTATTTAAACGTGCTCTAGTACCATTTTGGGTCGAAAAAAGTGGATTAAACATTTTTTTCGGTCGCGAAAGGGCTCGAATCAAAATCGGAAAAATGTGAAGGGGTATACCTTCAAAAATGGTCAAAAATGAAAAATCGCCAAAATCGGTTCTAAACCACCCAAATCGATGGTAACTGATGTATAAACATATTCTGGGAGGATTTCTGGTCGAAAGAAGCGGTTAAAAAATTTTTATTGGTCAAAAATGGGTCGAATCCAAGTCGAAAAAATGTAAAGGGGTATACCTTCAAAAATGGTCAAAAATGAAAAGTCGCCAAAATCGCTTCTAAATGACCCAAATCGATGGTAAATGAGGTATAAACATATTCTAGGACGATTTCAGGTCGAAAGAAGCGGTTAAAAAATTTGTATTGGTCAAAAATGGGTCGAACCCAAGTCGAAAAAATGTGAAGGGGTATACCTTCAAAAATTGTCAAAAATTAAAAGTCGCCAAAATTAATTCTAAATGACTCAAATCGATGGTAAATGATGTATAAACATATTCTAGGACGATTTCTGGTCGAAAGAAGCGGTTAAAAAATTTGTATTGGTCAAAAATGGGTCGAACCCAAGTCGAAAAAATGTGAAGGGGTATACCTTCAAAAATTGTCAAAAATTAAAAGTCGCCAAAATTAATTCTAAATGACTCAAATCGATGGTAAATGATGTATAAACATATTCTAGGACGATTTCTGGTCGAAAGAAGCGGTTAAAAAATTTGTATTGGTCAAAAATGGGTCGAACCCAAGTCGAAAAAATGTGAAGGGGTATACCTTCAAAAATTGTCAAAAATTAAAAGTCGCCAAAATTAATTCTAAATGACTCAAATCGATGGTAAATGATGTATAAACATATTCTAGGACGATTTCTAGTCGAAAGAAGCGGTTAAAAAATTTGTATTGGTCAAAAATGGGTCGAACCCAAGTCGAAAAAATGTGAAGGGGTATACCTTCAAAAATTGTCAAAAATTAAAAGTCGCCAAAATTAATTCTAAATGACTCAAATCGATGGTAAATGATGTATAAACATATTCTAGGACGATTTCTAGTCGAAAGAAGCGGTTAAAAAATTTGTATTGGTCAAAAATGGGTCGAACCCAAGTCGAAAAAATGTGAAGGGGTATACCTTCAAAAATTGTCAAAAATTAAAAGTCGCCAAAATTAATTCTAAATGACTCAAATCGATGGTAAATGATGTATAAACATATTCTAGGACGATTTCTAGTCGAAAGAAGCGGTTAAAAAATTTGTATTGGTCAAAAATGGGTCGAACCCAAGTCGAAAAAATGTGAAGGGGTATACCTTCAAAAATTGTCAAAAATTAAAAGTCGCCAAAATCAATTCTAAACGACCCAAATCGATGGTAAATGATGTATAAACATATTCTAGGACGATTTCTGGTCGAAAGAAGCGGTTAAACAATTTTTATTGGTCAAAAATGGGTCGAATCCAAGTCGAAAAAATGTAAAGGGGTACACCTTCAAAAATTGTCAAATAATCAAAGTCGCCAAAATCAATTCTAAATGACCCAAATCGATGGTATATGATGTATAAACATATTCTAGAACAATTTTGGGTCGAAAGAAGTGGTTTAAAAATTGTTTCCGGTCACAAAATGGGTCGATCCAAAATCGCAAAAATGTGAAGGGGTATACCTTCAAAAATTTGTCCAAAAATTAAAGTCGCCAATTTCGCTCCTAAATGGCCTAAATCGACGGTATATGATGCCTAATGAAGTTCTAGGACCGTTTTGGGTCGAAAGAAGCGGTTTAAAAATTTTTTCCGGCAAAAAGTAGGTCGTTTAGGAATGGTATACCTTCAAAACTGGTCAAAATTGAGATCTCCTCCGTTTAGATCCGGAAGGGTCAAATTAAATAGCAAGGGAGTAAATCGATGGGGTGTTCCATAGGATGAATATTTCAGTCGATTTCGGCTACTAGTCGAGGATGCGTTGATAATGCATCGGCCATGTACGAAAAGCTTTTATCGGAAACGAATGGCGGGGCTAAAATATTTTGGCAAGCGGTCAGCTGATAATAACCTCCGACAAGTATACGAGGACCTAACCGACTAGAAATATGAAGATAAAACATGTAAGTACACGGGGAGTACCTTTTTCACTTCGATATCAATTACCATCGTATTTTCGATAAGAATCCCGTAGGATTAATTCTGTCTGACCTGTGCATCGACTTCATCCACTTCCTTCGGATTTTCTTCCTTTACTTTTCCACGGGAAATCCTAGCAACAGAAGCCAGGAACGAAAAGATTAAATGATGAGGGCGAAGTTCAAGCAGCAAGAATTCCAGCAACAAGCTGCTCCTCGTAATAACTCTACCCTGATCCGATTACGAGATTTACGAAGACAGAACACGACGAATTGTGGATAAGTCGGGGAGACTTAGACTATGAATCCAATAACGCGAATCATAAATTCGGATGATTAATGTAATAATAAATCCCTTTAAGGATCCTTTATTTTTTATCAGAGCTTCAATACGTGTGCTAATTAATATGTTTATAATATTGTGCATTTAAGTTTAACATTATGACATAATTGTACTTCATTATATAATAATTATGAATTCAATAACGCAGATTCTAAATTCGGATGATTAATTTCATAATTAATTCCTCGATGTTCTTTTATTCTTTATCAAAGCTTCTCCTAGGAACTTCATTATAAAAGTTATCATAAATAATACTTTATCATAAAATTGAATAAGAACATATCATAACGAAGTAATAATAATCATGCATTGATTACAGTTATATATTATGCATTATTTATTATGTAAAGCATTCTCGATTAATAAAGATTTCCGTATTTACACTTTGATTCAATAACACATAATTATTATGTTAAATGTACGATACGTTCGTGGAGTTTGCAATGTTGCTCGCATATTTAAAATTCGTATCGTATCGGATGTTGGGAAGATAAATAATCGAAAAAAGCAGGGAGAATTAATTGACACCGAATCAACGTTTTTGCGTATTATTCCATGTTGGTTTAATTACCGAGTACCGCTCGTTGAATATTTATTAATAGAAATCAATTGCGATGTTGGTTCCTATTAATAATATATGAATACTATAAATCTTTTTATGACCACCCTTCTATATTGTTATCATTATCAATTCTCATTTTATGAGGCTCGTTTCGAGTGATGAAAGTCCGAGATCGTGTAATTTAATCCGAAGTTGTACTTCGGGTATATTTCTCGAATCTTCACCGGATATCCGTCATCTATATTTCAGCGACGAAATAATTTGTAATTTGTAATGTCATATGAAATCATTCGCGGAAGATTGACTTTTATATCGAAATGCTTTTACTTCTATCTCTCATCTCTCAAAATTGTAACACGTATTCTCCGACTATGAAATTCCAAGATTTTTCGAATAATTCCGCTGAATTAGCAAAATCTTCGTTTTCGTACGAGCTCCTTTCGCTGACCCTCAGATTTTTCGTGGGTCCGATGCTTCTTTCTCGCGTATGAATATTTAATGGAGGAACCCGTCAAGCGAAACGTTGATTATAACCCATTTTCAGTTAATTATTCTGTTCTGACTATTCGGGTTGTTGGTACTGATATTACTGATTCCAGTGCGGCCGAATCGTAACCGCAAACTGTTGATTTTCAGCAACCAAACATGCCACGAAATGAGCAAATCCGATGGCTTCGAACTCAACCGTAACTTACGAATGGAGTGCTAAAACTCATTCGATTGCGCAACGATTAAAGACAGAATTATATTCGATGTTTCTTGCTGTGCATTTCAGGCAGCTTTATTCTGATATTGTTATTGTGATTCTTATGAATAAATTCATGGATGTTTTCCGTAGCGAATTTCATATTCAATGTCGTGCCTTTAAAAGAAACCATCCGATCGCACGTGTCTCCGCTGGATACAGGAATGAAATAAAATTCTGCGGTACTTGCATAACATTGTAATAAGCTGTGCTGTATTTCCTTAAAACATATGGAATCCACGATGTCAAACTCAAATTGCGATAGTTGAAAGAAATGTAACTAATGGTATTAATAATTATAAGGTTCTCCTATTTATTAATTTTGTAATTATTCATCTTGTAATTGGAGGGCTTATTCAGGTCAAATATATAGAGAAAAACTATATTATTTCAGGATCCGGGGAATTCCAGAAGGAATATTAGACATTTCATTTAAAAAACTTCATATTTCCATAAAAAAGCAAAATAACAAAAAATCGATTGCAGCACTGCATGTCTCCCAGGAAATCATGCAACTCTTATTTAAAAAATTTTTGTATAGAACCTGACTGCATATTTATGAAATATGCCAATATCTATACCCTTATAATTAAATTTCCCAAAATGTTTCGAAGTAAATATAGAAATAGATATTCCGGATAACTCAATATTTAGATCATATAGTATACGACGAAAGTAATTTAGACATTTTTATGATAAACGTGTCCAAGGAAAAGGATTTCCATTTCATATGATACTCCATTGTAGAGCGCAGCGTGGTCCATGACATCGACGTAGTAAAAGGGGATATTGTGTACATGCATAAATTATAAATTATGCGGAGGAGATAAAGGTGTCCGAGCTTTTGTATCACGTGCAACCACGTACGTTTATGTACTACACGATACGCGACAGTTCGTGGAAGCTTTTTACCGCGATTTCGCTCATCTGTCTTCGTTAAAGGTGTCTGTTCAGTAACAGACTCGAACTACTGCCAGTTTCTAGCGACAGAGAAGCGTAACGCTAATGTTTCACTATTTTTATCGGCGATTAGTCAATCTTGATATAAATTGTGAACAGATGAATCTTAATACTGATTATAATTAATTAACTTTCGGGATACCACTTTAAAATTTAATATATATGTATACAAATATAATTACAGATAACATAATAATTAAAAACTGAATTATTAGTATCCAAAGTTCTATGATTCAAGTTTTAAGATTTAATTTACAAACAAATTATTTCCGTAATATTATATGCAGTTAATCTTACCAAATTTAATTCCGTGCATTCTATTAAAAGTTTTTCTATGATTCTTTCCAATTGAGAAATTATTATTCCATCGATTTCGTGATATTTTAAACGAATCTAAATATATAGTTCGAAGTGTTAAGCAGATCAGTGGTTCATAGTTTCAAATAAATAAATAAATGCGTGGAGCGTGGTTTAATAAAACGATGATGGTACGAAGTAAAAGTATTCGCAATTTTTACGGGAATTTCTGCGGAAGGAAAGCGAGGGCGAAGTTACGGCACGATTTTCATCAAAGTAATTAACAGTCGCGGAAA
The DNA here is from genome assembly GCA_910591585.2 of Nysson spinosus. Classification (NCBI taxonomy): domain Eukaryota; kingdom Metazoa; phylum Arthropoda; class Insecta; order Hymenoptera; family Crabronidae; genus Nysson; species Nysson spinosus. Next base: position 12,132,251 of record OU342832.1, read on the forward strand.
AAAATCTAGTTCTTGGAGAAATGAGTGCAGCCGGCATAAAGCTGAGCTATTAATTAACTGCACCCTACGAGTGTCACATACACCATAAACTGAATGAGACCATTTTCAATGCGGCTAACGCCATGACCTTCTGCCTATTTCAGCTAACACCCTTCAAATTTTTTGCATTTTACCGCATTTATGGTACTCGTCATATTAAAAGGATTATTTGAAGGTGCACATTGATAGTATTACCTATTAAATAAATTGTGCTACGAGATTTCCGATATCGCTTATCAATATATTTTGTGATTTACATACGTATAAAATATAATATATGTATAGACTACTCTTAGAACGAGTATTTATGTTAATATTTGTCCAGAAATATTTTAAGAATATTAATAATTGATGCAAACTTTTTACAGTATCATTTACTCTTGTAAATATTTACAGTCTATTTAAACTTAGAGAAGTGTGATTATCGAAGCGTAATTGAATCTAACGATAAGGTTTTTTATTCGTGGGATTTGATGAGTAATTTATTATATTATATCATATTATATTATGTTATGTAATATTATAAATGGCGTTAATTTGTCTTCAGATCGTAATTAGCTATTTTCCTCATAAAATCCCATAATATTATATTTGACCATTTCATCCGAATCAATTACAATTTTTATTTAATAATTTCGTAACTTTATCATAATTAATTCCAACACGCCAATCAAATATAGAATTACATATTGTATCAATATCATGAGACAGCTATATGCATAACTATACATTTCTTATAATATCTGTAATTAGACTTACCTTAATCGTCATTGTATTCCAGATTCATTAAATGCGGGATAAAGGATGACTTTACGTACACATCAGGTAATAAAAGAATGAGAGACCAACCTGCGAATTTATTTTAAAAGTACTATATTTATAATTCGTCTCGCGAATTACCTTTAGCAGACGCTTATACGTCAATTATATACAAATCGTGTATACTCTGTACATCCTCCCCTAGAATCGTGAAACGTAAACGCGTGAAACCTGTACAGAAGCATCGTTATCCCTCGTGTAACACTAAAATTCGCTATATCTCGTCCGGTTTACATCTGCTTACATCGTTTACAGTTAACACGCACGTAGGTCGCATTTTTTAATCGTTCGACGTGTAATTGACTAATTTAATTACGTTTCTCTGTGCGAGTAGCATGCTAGTCGGCGTACGCCAGTCACGGAATTCCAATTTCATTCCTACGCCCGACTATTTCATTCCCGACGATCAATGGTTCGTGTCATTCGGCGGGTGTGCGGGAAAAGGGGGAGGCGAGCGGAGGAGGCGGAGAAAAGTAATAAACAAATTACAACTGGAAAACGCTTTTTCACTGATAAACTCCGCGTACGCAATTAGAGATTCCTGTTAATACCTGAATTTATCCGATAATGCGCTGAACGTTTTCAACCCCTTAACGCCGATATCCTTGGCTTTGTTCTGACAAAGGTGATAATAATAATTCGATAATATCGATGATAATATTTCTATAAACATTGTCTGTTATGTGTCATTATTCAGAATTATTAAATTGAATATCGAGGTATTGAATTTAATAAATATTATTCTTGGTGGCATTTCATTTTAATATCGGACCTAAAATGAAAGGGGTGCTGGTGTAACTTCATTGTTTATATTCGGTGTTAAGGGTGTGAATACTAAAGAAAATATTGCAACATTATAACGTACATATAAGTGTGATAATTATTTTGTAACTTGTTATTTCTCGGGATATTTTGCGACGATTATTAATAACCATACCATATCTTTGATTACCGTGGAAGATACTTTGGTTTCTCGTAAGTAATGCCTTCGAGTAGGCTGTCATGTAAACGATTAATTTGCATGCAAATATCAATCGTAATATAAACAATTAATTTTAGTGATAATTATGAACATTTTTGGAATATCATCTTCCAACGATTTAGAACTATGAAACATTGATAATATTGAAACCATTATATCGCGGCATTACTTACGAGAAAACCCGAAGTTTGATGCACCTGTGCCTGTTATCTATAATAAATGCAATTGATTTGAATTCCCTTACCATGTGCGCGCGCACTCGCTTCTTCTTCCTGTACCAATGGAAATGCTGTGGAAAAATAGTTTGGCGGATATCATACACGTATCTCATTTCGTAGATTTCTACGTCGAACTCGTTAATCAACAATTTACATAACAAGGATTTATCTCGGTTCGAGTCTCGAGTGTTTTCCTTCTAGTGAACAGAGTTTACGCTGATGGCGGATCTCTACTTACAGGCAATATAATTAAAACCACTTCCAATAGTTTCCAGAACGCTCTCCGAAAAAAAGGAAACTCCTCATCATACAAACTCCCTTCTTTCATCTTCTAGTAACTTTTGAACTTCGGCGAAGTTGTTCGAACTTCCGGGATATTAATAAAATCCCCATTCCGTTTCGTGCACGAAATTACTTACAAAACGAACAGAGCTTGCTTCCCGATATGTTTCAGTTATCTTACTTTCTTCCGATTTTAAAGAAACCTTCCGCTATATTTCCATATTTCTCGCGAGGAACATATTCTTGTTAATCTGAATACTAAACAGAGTTGGGCGTGGTGTTTATTTTTTAATTACATAATTTAATGAATATGTAACACATGGAATTCTTGAATGAATATTAGTGTTTGAAAAAATTGATATTTCAAATTCATTATTTTAATCCAAGAATTTCGCTGAGTACTATAATACTTGATCATTCGAATTAGTTATAAGCAGTTATATTATAACGACCAAATATATAAGTAGCAACTTGAAGGGATTATTAGCTATTATTTGGGTGTTGCCCAACTCTGTTCTTGGGGGTACCAAATATTCCGATGACGATCGGTATTATTACTTTGTCGAAAGTGTAGCAAAGTGAGAGATTGTCGTTCTGCTGTATACTCGGAAATACCTCGGTTTCGTGAATGGAAGGATATCTACAGCGAACTTCGCTAATGCACTTCCGTCGCGACTCCGCGTTGCGTGTACTCTATGTTCCAACGAAAATATGCGATTCCAGTAATATTCCCGTTAAACCAGAAACGCTATTGGTAGCGCGAAATGCAAAAGTAACGTGCGAAATTAGTTTGAACTGGAAACATTGTAGCACGGCGAGCATTCGCCGAATAATATTCAGCCAGTTTACAACGAACAAGAAAAGTACAATGTTCGAAGAACGAATCTAGGCGAACGTGTTTCGTTACCAATTTGTATTGCTGCTCTTTTAATTATTGATATGACTAACATCGTTACCTCCGGTAGAAACATCTACTGGTCCATGAACGACTGGCATCGAGGTACAAAGAAATCCCGTGATTCGAAAGTAAACAGTAAAACAAGAAAGTATGGAGAGTCTTGTAACGATCCGACAGAGTAAAGAAATAGTTCGAGTGAAAAGTAAACACTAGAACGGTATGGAGGCCCCAATCTGTAAATCCAATGATCTCTCAGTCATGTCGATCGATCTGACAACACATCGAAGAGCTCCAACGGATGATCTTTTACCGTCCAATGAACTTTGAGTACCTACAGTTCTTCTCGAAGGTCGTATAAACCTTCTGGCAGCCCTGTTGGGCCAGGTTCGATAAAGAGGCTCTTGACCATAACGCTTCAAGGCACTCCAGGTGATCGATGATCTTCTACCTGGTAAATGAGAGTGCGACAGACAGTCGCAATGTTGCCAGACCAGAGACGGTGTTTTACATCGAAAAATAGGAGCCCTAAAACCCTCTGGTGGCCTAAGAATCGGAAGATCATTTCGCGACGAAGCCAATTCGGCTCTCGTTGACTTCATATTCAGAGAGTCATTTAACATCCCTTGTCCACTGTCTTGGTTTCTTAGAATTGGAACATGAACCAGCAACGTATCCTCCTTGGTGTCATTCGAGTTTGCGATAGACATGTTATCCAATTTAGTTCTATTGGCATCTATCAGTTTTCCACTTAAAGGGTTCTCGATATTATTGATCTCACCGAGTTCACTGGGCTTCAGGAGTAGGTCATCCTTCCGCTTCAGCATTCCATGGGACCTCGATGGGTCTGTGTTCTGGGTTGTATCCTCATAGGACTTCATCGAGGACCTATGATCATCCTGGCAGGATACGATCAATTGGCCAGGTCGATCAATCCTATCGAGACACGTGGATCAGGAAGACGAGTTTGCTTCCATGGTTGAACTCGTCGAGGCATCGTCGTCTAGGGAGCTCTGCGTAGCTACGGTGACTTTATTCAGACGGGGATGGCGTCTCTTGTACGGCTCCCAACCCCCAGAACCCCGGCGTCAGTGTGTCGCAATCACATCCGGAGCACTCTTTGTGCTCTCTATACTAAAAGGTCGTCTCTGATCAACTTCTATCACCGCTTCCGCTCTGTACCTTGGATCAGGCATGATTTGTTGTGGTTTCATCGCGCTAGAATGGTGCGAACTCGATGTTGTATTAGTGGAAGCATGTCCGGAGCCATACATCGAGCTACCGTATCGTTCACCAGAGCCAATCGTTGCTTGCCTCGTGAATTTCGGTGATTGACGATAGACGCTTGGATCCCTGCTGGGTTTTGGACTCTGGAATTTTTGATAGGAAGGATAATCAGGTGGTTCCGGAAACGGAGAACCTTGACGAATAGGCAGTGGATAGCTAGACCCATGAGTTGACCAACCAGGTGGTGCTGGAATAGGATTATGCTTCGGACAAACACCCATGCTACCATCGCGTCCTCTCGAAGCTGGACTGCAGCCTGAACATTGGGAGACTTGCTGATGGGAATTGGAATCGGTGGATTGTTGTGAATTCTGATGAGACATATGAGAGCTCTGATGCGAGTGTTGCGGACTCTGCTGATGGTGAAGATGATGATGATGACGATGGTGGAGATGATTGGTCCCATTCTGAGAACTTGGCCCACGGACACCGAACGTCGTGAAGCCAGGAGATATCAAAGCGTCGGGAAGCCTCGACTCGAACAGACTCTCGCGAGTTTGACACGAGTTGTCACGCATCTCTGGTTCCTCGCTCGTTTCTTGTAAACGTTCCTGCGTCGCGTTGCTCACATTGTTGCTCTGATGAATGTCATTCATGTCTCTGTTATTATAAGTCATTTCTAGGACGAGATCCTTCGTGCATTCCTGTGCTATCAAGGTAGTAGGTGGTAATAGTTCCTTGCTCGGTAGCACTTCCAAACTCGGTGATTCGCTGCTCCGATCCCCGATATCCGTCCTGGACGATGATAAGGGACAGGGTGTTGACTTCCGGCCAAGTTCGTCCAGCCGATTTTCCCTGGACTGTCTTATGTGTTCCTGGAATTGATAAATGAACACATATTTCATGACATTAATAATTATTTAAATTAAATCGCGCTAATGAAACACACAATTTTAAGAAGATTGAAACATCTGTATTACCACTTCACATAAAATTAACTAAACATAAGTTAAGTTACAACGAAAATCTGAGAGAAATCAAATGATCTTTGGAACAGTTTTATAAGCTTTGCTTCGTGGAACTGAACAATTCAATGCTAAAAAATTGCGATCAATTCACTGTTTAATAGACCGCAGCAACACGCTTCCGGCATTCTCAATGAACCATGGACATGGAAGTAGTATAGGTATTCATATATTTTCAGATCCTTTGAAAATGACATGCCATTTTGTTTGGCTTCAATGACCTCGCAGTAGAATGTACACAGCATCCACCTGCCGAGATTGGTATTGGGTTCTATCATTATGTGCCCTTCTCCTCTCTCAGATTTCTTTGCATCTGCTCTCATTTGTCAACCAAGGGGAAAACTCTTTTTATATTCCCTCGTGATAACACCTGTCTTACTAATTAATGAAGAAACTAGCACAATCAATGCACATTAAAATGAAATGTTCACTAATTAAACTCAGTATTATTTAATTGCAAATCCGATCAATTCGAGGCTGAACAATGCGCTGATCAAAGCGTGGAAATATTTACGTACATATATAAATAGTTAACCCAGATGCTTTGTATAATTAATAATCAAGAGTTCAATGTAAAAAGGAATAAATTTCGATGGTGAATTAAAATGGAAATTTGAGCTTGAAATGTTTTCCCGAATATTTTATCGAGCATATTCGATCGATTTCCTGTGATGTCGATATCGACAGGATGAAGATGATAACCAAAAAACTACGGTTCACGGGTTGCAATTTTCGTGACTGTTTTGGTGCTAACATTTTTACAAGCACATATGTAAATACTACGGATAATTCATAATTAACAATTCAAAATAAAAGCGAACAAATTTCGTTGGTGGATTAAAATGGAAATTCAAGCTTGAAATAATTTCCCAGATATTTTATCGAGCATATTCGATCGATTTTTGGAGCTACCGATATCCAAAGGGAGAAGATGAAAAATACAAAACTACGGTTCGCGCGTTGCAGTTTTCGCGACTGTTCTAGTGTTAACGTTTCTGAAAAGATGAAACGAAGCGTTCGATGTTCCGGCGGGGAGGGTGGCGGGGAGGTATTATCAGTTTTTCCCCTCTGGTAACTTGCGTAGATGTTAGGCACGTTTGACCGTACGTGACAGGTGTGAATCGTGAATCGAATCGAAATCTCGTACGTTCGATTGTGTAATTGAAATTCTAAAAGCACCAAGGTACACGCGAGTGGCTTCTAATACTCAAACAGACCAAGTTTTACGTGCCCCAGAGATTTCCAGTGTACACACTTTTTACTGGGATTTTTTGTTTCGAAAAGACAAAGTCAGACAGACGTACAAATTAACAGAAATTCTGTTACTCGCTTTCCGAGCTTTTCCATGAAAATATAAATTATCATTCACAGCAAGATATTACTTTACTTTCAAGCAAGATATTCAAAGATATTTAATATTTCCGTAATAATTAAAATAATGCAAATAATGCTAAACTATATGATATTAAATAATTGTATATATTCATATACGTGAAGTGACTACAGATCCATTAAAGTTGATATCAATTTCACCAAAGTATTTTGCCCGAATTATCTCGCAGCATCAAATTCATATAAAATAATCGTTTAAGAAGACACAACATTATTTTCTAAAGAGCATATAATTGACTTAAAAATAAATTCCAATTAATATTCGAATCACATAAATCACATTAATAAATCCAATATTTCACAGGTGCCAGAGTCCATGCTTTCTCATCAATTTCCACCCACATTATTATCATCTTACACAAAAATCATTTTCCAATCGAAATATTCCCCTATGTAGCCACTGATAAGCACAAAACTCACCCTGATAATTCGATGATCCCTGATGAGTTTCCGGATGCAGTTGAAGACGAAGGCGAAGGTCATTCCGAAGACGATCAACGAGAAGACGATAAGGATGATAACGATATGCTGGGAGTCGATCAGCCTGGACTTATTTTTCTGAAACGGAATGGAATGAAACATAATCCGGTTAGTCGGGGGATGTGAATCGATTGGCGTGTTCCTTGGCATAAGCTCAGCAGTAAGTATTTGTCAAACATGACGTGATATGAAAGGGAAGGATGGGTTCATGGAAAGCAGATAATAAGGAAACGTGTTCAGCGGTAGCGTGCTAATTATCGTTCGTCGCTAATTATCGTTCTCCTCGCGCCCTTTGTCTCACCACTGTGTCTTGCATTCACTTGTCGCGGAATTAAACCGTTAAATGCCATACCGAAATCTAGAGTCTCGTGGATACGCGACATTACTCTTCTCCCCCCCCCCCCCCCTCTCTCTCATCCCTATCTCACCACTTCATCTTGGTACACACATAGGTATGAATTTAAGCGCGAGAAGCTAAATGCGAAGCAAGCATCAAGAAGCGCAAGGAAAAATGTATACGATTCATCCTTTCTCCCGCCATTGTCTCCCGACGCCATTTACTCCGCCCTTTTTTCCTTTTTGTGATATATTTCAAGCGTATGTGTGAATATCTGAAATACCGAATGGGTGTTAATATTTTTATGGTGAGAAATACCGGGGATTCTTGCGGCTGGATTTTAAAATACGTTCTGGATGGGAGTATGAAAGGGTGGGTTTAAGTAGTATAAGTCGGATATGGTCAGGCATCGGTGATAACGGGATTTATTCACGCAGAAGTTGAATAAAATAATCGTCGATGTGATTTAGTGAAAGAATAGAATGCGAGGCGATCAAAATAGAGTGTGATATTATGGAATAAGTAAACAATGAATTTGTTTATTATCATGAACGGTGAATGATAAAATGTGCATTATTATCTACATTATTGGGCATCATTTAGTTGTTATTATTCACTTTATTATTTGGATAAGGCTATTATATTTTTGTCTCGCAATTTAGATCGTATAAAGCGGACTAAGTACAAGGATATTAAAGATTAAATACTAATATCTAATTAGTAATTTTTTATTATAAAGAGAAAGACAATGTAAACACAATCGGAGAACTCTTAACCCTAGAACTACCAAAGCCGTCGAAACGACGGATCCGCAGACTTTAACAAAAACGTTTAAACTTATAAGATTCCATATTCTCAGATTTTTGCGGCTCATGTTGCACGATGGACACAATTAAATCAATTGATTTATTTTTGCCATCCATCCTTACTTTTAAGAACGTATACCTAAATATAGAAATACAGCTGAATACATTAGTGGTAGTTCTAGTGTTTATCAGTGATTTTCTGCCTCTCAGAAAAGCAATAATAATTTCCTGCTTCCAATAAAAAAAATGTCCGTCACAAATCGGTGCATACTGACTATCAGACGGGGTACTAAACCTCGGATAGGTATAATAAAACCGTTTAAATGTTGGAGTCATAACTGTTATCAAGCTTCCGTACTCTCGAAATAATCGTCGAAAAGTGCTTTGGTACAACGAGATCATTCCAGGAATCATACACCGATAACGTTTCCTTAACAATAAATCGAGCAGTTTTGTCGTGGCATTGTTCGTTAGTATCGATAACATAGCTATTACGGTAACTGTTCCGAGTATTATCATATTTTTATTGTCCATAGAAAATCTTATCTAACAGTATCCCGAAGGATTGATACCCCAAATTCCAACAAGTGCGCGAAAGATATCTTGGAAAAAGAAAACTCAGGAGACAATGTACACATTTCGCGATGAGTGGCTGCAATTAACGATATACACGTCGAGTTCTTTATACACCCTTTCCTCGTCCGTTCCACGTGAAAGTGTTCTCGAGTTCGTTCCTGAATGGGATTTCCGTGCATTACGAGTACACAGACGCAGAGTTTTCAAGGGATGGGGAGAAAAGAGAGGGGAGGATTTAAAGCCGTAAATCGTTAATCCGTCTTGGGTACGGTGGAAGTAAAACGATGGACGAGGGAAAAAAACTCAACCGAAAAGGTGGGAGAAGAGAATGTTTCTTTCTGGTTCTACGAGCTGGCGTGGCTTTATTGTTATGCTTATACGGGCCGGTACACGCGAGCGGAGATCCTACGTGTTCGTGAATATCTCCATACAATACATGATACATTTTACATGCACAATAACTGTTTCACCGTGGATACAAAGAAACGGCCACTTTTAATATGTTCTACTGATATTGTCCATGGGCATTCCAATTGAAATGGAAACGTTATTCTGGATCGCGTGCCTGAATAATACATGCTCGTAGAATCTAAATTCTAAAAGATTACAGGGTCCTTGTCTGAACGTCATTAATCGATATTATTAATATTTCGCGCTTCAAATTACTGAAAAATAGTATTTGACTATATAGAATGTCAATCTCAAATTATTGGATAATTTAATTCAGATATTTTATATATGAAATTGCTGAAAATGCAGTTTACAGATTACAGAGGATTTATAGAATCATAAGGGATTACGTCATCCTTGTCTGGTCGTCGTTAACCGACATTATTAATATTTCATACTTCGAATTATTGAAAAATGATATTTGACTATACATGTAGAATGCTGAGAATGACAATCTCAAATTATTGGATACTTTAATTGAGATATTTTATATGTAAACTTGCAGATGTATGTTTGTTCCGATGACAGAACATTACTAATACTTATGACGGAAGTAATTAAATACCTAAATAGAATTATTGATTAGGTAATAATTATTTGTTTGAAACCCACGGGACGCTCTGCCGCGGCAGGAAAACTGTTCAATAAACTAAAAATATCAATTTCGAGTACCGTTATTTACCAATATAGGTTCATATTTATTCAGGTTATTTACGAAGATTCCTCTTATTTTATCTTCTACAGCTCACGTCCGACCATATACTGTTTATTCTACTTATTGGTTGTTCTACTTCCGATATAAGTCCGTCCAAATCCTTTCCTTTATTGCTTTATTATACCTCTGCTTATGTATCGAATAGTGCTCGAACGATAGCCGAATAAGTTATTCGTTTATGATAATAGAGATATTAGTAACATCGAGGTGGTAACACTGTTTTAGAGTTTGCAACTAAACGAGAGGATTAGTGGCGATTTCAACGTGCAATTTCTAAGCGCACGCTAAAGTGTGTATATGTACACACCATAATATACGTATATATCAAAAACTAAAATATAAATATATTTATTAATAACAAAAAAATTAAATTTATACAAATTTGGATTACAATTTCAATTTCTCAACTAATTCTCCCTGAAACATAAGCTTTTTTAATATAATATATTTAATTAAAAATAAAGTATGATTTTCATAATTAAATGCAATACAGCAGCGTTAAAATAAGTCATTAAAATATTATATTTTCATTCATATCATCATTCCGCGTATCGCAGCGATTATGTCGGCCAAGACTCGCCTTGAACCACTGCAGTGTTACTTAGCGATTTTAACATTAATCCTGTTTTAAAATAATTTCTAATCTCATGATTTTATGCCGAAATATTAAATGTTCAACAAACAGTAAAACTCATTTTTCAATGACCGAAATATTTCTTTTAATTTATAATGTTTTGATATCTCTTATCGTACATCGCCCATCAAGAGCATCCAACTAGATTGGATTCCGAAATGGAACAACCGGGAAGAAGTACTTTCCGTTATTTCCAATTACATCAATGTTTACTCGTTCCAGATTCGTATGATTATTGAATGAAGTACCGAGGAACACGATCGGCGAGAAATCATAAAAATTGTCGATTCGATTATAGAAATATTATGATTGATTTCGAGACCTTTATTCTGGTCGTATTGTCACGGTTCCACTTTAGATAACCATTCGATTCGTCGAAATATCCCCCTTTTTTCATTATTATTATTTTACATATTTTTGACATACCCCAACAAGTTTGTGTAATGTTTCTTGCTGCACAGTTCGCCAACCTTCTTGTAGTAAAGTAATTTGTTGTAGGGAAACTAAAAACCGACCGATAGCAATAAACGGAGGCGACCGATTTTAAATGTAACAAAATCTTATTACACCCAGGTGCCAATACAATATGTGTCTGCACGGCAAGAAAATAGTTTGATATTAATGTTAAAATTATAAAATGGACAAAGCTTTTATATTCTATTTAATTTTAGTTTAAAGTAAACGTTAGAACGAAGACAAAGCAAGTGATCCCAAACTATTGGCCGGTAGTATATATTAGATTGGAATTTATGTGTATCCCTAGAAGCACTGTCTTCGAAACGATATTACTTTGAGTTCCAAGACTGCGCTTGTCGCTCGGTACATTTAATTCTCTGACAGTGGAAGCGGAAGTCCATTTCGTCGATCGACATTTCCAAAAGCACTATGTTAAGAAAACATTGAAATGTCTAGTCGACATGAACGTCACTCGTCGAATATTTCCAGAAGTACGTCGGAGTTTTTGTCCTCCGTGTCTCATCGTTTACGTTTACTCACCGAACCTCGACAAGCTTCCCCTGGACGGCGTACAACGGATATCCGGAACGTCGACAATTTTTACTCACCGTCGTGTTCAATTTGCGACAACTGGCTGCCTTGACAATAATCCGCGGCATAATATCTCCGAAGCGATGTTACGGATTTTACAGGATGCCTCCGTATATGATAACTTGTATTTCATTATAATTTAACGAAAATGTTAATTTGTCAAAAATTAACTAAAACATTAATACGAAAGCAAGATTATTATTATGAAATATATTTTTCGATATAAATGAAATTGAATCGGGTTTTATATTCGGTTGTTATAATCTGTATAATTATTAAAGTTTTATAGGTATCCTTCTTCTATTTTTATAATATAATTTCCGTAAGTAATTACTTTGTAATTGTACTGGGAATCCTATGTTAATTTATCGATTCTTTAAACTTTAAACTATATTTTTAATTACAAAGATTTATATAATATATAATATGCAATATACAGGGTGTTTTACGTAAAGGAGATCAAATTTATAGAAAGCAGAACAATATTTGTTTCGCCGTAAAAAATATTGGTAGCTGAAAACTATTATTTTTATGTATTTTAAGTGTTACGTGAGACACCCTGCATAATATTGTTTATGATATATTAATTATCCGAATAGACTTAAGATCTACAGGATCAATAGGTAATGATCAAATTTATAATTCTAATTAAAAATATTTCATATATTAAGTCATCCCATAAATAATATCTTTTTGGACTCTAACTCTCAGTGGAGATTTTCTTCAAACGAAAAATATTCCTATAATAATATCAGCGAAATATGATACAAACATTTCCATATGGTACACAAGAAACGACATTACTTATGTGATTACCTAATATTTTATAGAATCAATAAATTAACATAAGATGCCGTTACAAATAATACTCATTCGATAAGATCTCTTTCCAGTTACATATCACAAAATAAATCAAAAAGATTATTTCGGGAGCATCCATCGTGTCATCCCGAATGAGCCACATAAAGTAGTGACCTCGCATTACAAACATAGCAGTAATCTACCAAAAGCTAGCGGTACATTTTTCCTTTTCCGCGTATGTAATCTCGCTGCAATTCCCATCTCTCTGTGATATGGAAAAATATAGAAACTCCGCAAAAAAAGGTTGAATATCCAAAGGGGGAAGCATCGATAAACCGAGTTAAAATATGCACATGAGAAATGTACGCCGAAGTAGTATCGCCGGTAGAACGAGCTACCGGCTGAAAATTTATTAGCCCACGATTTTTAATTCTTTCTTTCGTGATTTCGCAAAGTACATGCTTTCTGTTGCGGACGATTTATCGAGTCCTTCCTGAGAGTGACACGAGGCAAACCATTGTGGCAAAAGATGTTTTTTTTCACCGAGTAAAAGGGGACTACTTTCCAGGGTCTTGTAACTTGACAATGTTGGTTTTTCGTTTCTACTCTTTTGACAGAAATTTCCAAGGCTCTGTGAGCGAGATTGACGGAGTGAGAGAAAGTTCGCGCTAAAGCGAGAGAGAGAGAGTTCGAGATATAGCGAGAGATAGCGAGAGATAGAGAGAGAAAGTTCGAGATATAGCGAGAGAAAGAGAGAGCGAGTTCGAGATATAGCGAGAGAAAGAGAGAGAGAGTTCGAGATATAGCGAGAGATAGAGTTCGAGATATAGCGAGAGATAGAGAGAGAAAGTTCGAGATATAGCGAGAGAAAGAGAGAGAGAGAGTTCGACATATAGCGAGAGAAAGAGAGAGAGAGAGTTCGAGATATAGCGAGAGATAGAGTTCGAGATATAGCGGGAGATAGAGTTCGAGGAATAGCGAGAGATAGAGTTCGAAATATAGCGAAAGAGATAGAGAGAGAGTTCGACATATAGCGAGAGATAGAATGCGAGGTAGAGCAAGAGAGAGAGAGAGAGAGAAGCGAATGTTTCGTTTAGCATAGAACTCACTTGTACCGTCATTCGTATTACAGCACAACGTCGGGAAGAGAGACTTTCGCCGGGGAATAAAAGAGACGAAATTAATGGTACTTCGTGGAGGACTTCCCTCGTTTCCCCTCGAGGAAAGAAATAATTAGTTACGAGCTTGTGGCAAAAACTTTGAAGAACTTCTCATTAACGGGAAATGATGAATATATACGCGAACGTGTATCGACTTTCTTCTCGTATTCTTATTTGACTCTCCTGGACACTGAAATGGAAGTCGGCGAAACATCGAGGATTATTATGCCGTTGTAATTATTATGTAGATTCATTAAAGATGCGCCGTCACATTTCGCGAAGTTCCGCGAAAACAATTATCAGGCGACCGTGGAATATTATATTATGTCATTGGTGAAATACTTCTCTTCCTAGTTTATTTGTTTAATGCATGTTTATTGTGAGATTATTATATTACAACATTCATGAAACATTCTTCTTCCTGGTTTGTTTATTTAATGTATGCTTGGAATAAATATTTCGGAATAAATTATTTCACCGTAAATGTGTTTCGTGGAATAATAGGTGATTAAAATTAGAAGTGATTTATGGCGGGTTACACCGTGATTCCGTTAGCTTTCCAAGCGTTTTATTCGTACTTCCAATTCCGTGGTCGTGTCCCCATGCAAATGAAATCGTTATCGCGGTGTATAATCTCATTCCGGTTTATTACACCCAGAAAGCAGGTACATTTAAATGATCTCGGTGCAAGAAAAGCATTAAACAGCGATAAAACGAAGCTCTACGATGACTCGCAAAACAGTGGATCTTTTATTCTCCACTTATAAAAATGATGGCCTTAATTTACTTGAAGAAAACGTACCAATTCATTTTGATTAAATTCACTGGAAGTATTTTGAATCACTAAATAAATTCAACTTTCTGGAACTTTCAACAGTCGAAGAAATCAAAGTTTCGAACTCGCAAATTTTGAAGCTCATCAGAAATATATTCACTCATTAAGTACCTCAAAAATTCGTGAGAACCCATCAATTTTTTGAGTTTTACAAAAACACACAGAGTCACTGAGTGCATGTTAAATATTCAAAGGAGAAATTCTTGATCATCGTAGGATGTTTCATACATAATTCTCATGGCACTTCTGTAAAAGATTAAAGGAGTTTACGAATATGATGGAAGAGTTCCGATCATTTTTTACGTAGTTCTGTCACGCTCTCATTCTACGTCGGTTTTGAAAAACGAAAGAGGCAAAGTTCAAAGTGTGCTGGAGTCTGGCATCGATTATACATGACGGGAAAGATAAATTCGCTGTGAAGATAGTTCGGAAGGTCGATTAAGTTATCGGTGGGGTTACGTCGTTTCATCTTGTTAAATAATACTCGCGTTTTTATACTCAGAACACAGAATTTTGATTGAAACATCATCTATTTTCCTGGCAAACTTGTTCTTTAAATTTCAAAATTACTAAAATTTACAAAGTTTATTGCACTGCAAGTTATTACATTCACTGGCCATAGTATTTTAAAATTCGAACAACAACAAATAAAACTGATCCTGCAATTGACATTTGTTTATGGAAACGACTAATGATGTTAACATTTTATATTTTTTTATCAATTTTAAATTGCTGCTTTTATCTTCTCAATGCATTTTTTAATAGAATTATTAGCCCAGGTTTTGGACACTTTTGAAGTTACTAAAAATTCGTGAGAAATATTGGGAAATTAAAAAAAGTATATCCAGAAATTAAACAGGAAATAACTGTCTATCGAGATCTTACTTAGTTAGCTGTTTCAACTTCAAGATCCAATAAATTTACAATTATAAATCGTGATTTATATTATATTATAATACACGTAATATATATATTATAGTATTACGATTTTAATCCTCACATTAATTTACAATTTAATAATCAAAATAATAATTCGCGAAGAGTATTAGGGAATGAAGGGAGATTAAACGCGAATTCAGGATGATTATTTCATAAATAAATATGCAGAAATAATAGAAAGTCATTAGCGAGATATATAAAATACATTCGGATCACGAGGAAGATCAGCTGTATCTGGAGCAGGGTATTCAGGATGGTATTTCTGATACGCGAAGGGTGAAAAGGTGTTTATAATGCGGCTTTCCACAATCTTGAAGATTCCGTGAAATAAAATCGAATCCCAGCGGCGTCGTTTGTGGCCGACGTGAGGATAAAGCGAAGGGGGATGGGCGAAGAGAGCGAAGGGTAGCGCCTTTTGCCGGGGGTGTATTCGATAAATTGTATAAACATAGAGAACTCTTAGATATCCATTTAAAGAACGAAACGTTCCCTCGGCGGATCTCCTTGTTCCTAATAAGAAATTCAAGATGGCTCTTTCAGGATATTGCGGTGCGAGTGACCGCAAAATTATCCACGTCCCCTTTCATCCCGCGTCTCTTCTTTGTATAGTTATATCGAAATATACCTTTCTTCTCCTACTTCCAAGATAATGCACTGCATAGACTCGTTTCTTTTAATGTTAACTCTCATCGTTCCAGAACTGGGTAAGCTTTAATTCCAACCACTTTACCCCTGCTTATTTCCTTAGGTCTATCTTAATAAGCTGCTCCCAGGCTAAGGATATTCTTTTTGCACTTTTAAGAAACCGCGGAATATTAAAGGCGGAAGAAGTATTTCGTGGATCAAACGCTAATTATCCCGGTTATTCGAGGCTCTAGGTTCGAGTGTTTTATTAAACTGGGGTAGTCTCCTTCAAATTTTATATTTTTAAACTCCAATCAACATTCTTCGGTTCGGTTGCTTTCATAGTCAAGTTAGTGGAAATGCGTAAAGAGTAGTTAATTACTTCTTTAATAACATTTCTGAAGTAAAATTCCATATCATAAATGTTGAAATATTCATAAACTTGTAATATTCAAATATATCAAATATTTAAATTTTCGAAGAAGTACTGAACAAAAAATAATATGATATGTAATATCATTAACAAGTAATTACTCCTTCAGTAATATTTTGTGAATAATATGCCATATCACAAATATTCAAATATTTATATGATGCATTATCCAGAAATAATATTTTAATTATCAAGAAGTTATTACACGCAAAAATGGTATATACTCTCCTTAAAATTACTGTTTGAACAACATTTTTGATGTAAAATTACATATTACAAATTTTTAAATCTTTACATGCCATATTATCCGAATATAGTATATAACAACATCAAATACTTTAATTATCAAGAAATGATTAAATACAAAATAATTATGGCATATAATAACATTACAAGATATACATGTATCTGTATATTAATCTTATTTAAACATTATCTTGTTACACACCAACCAAACTCACTATTAAGTCACACATGCAGCATGTAATGCTTACGAGATATATTACAAGCCCAGAGGCGAGTATGGAATGTTTCCTGTGTATTTGCAAAATGGATCAACGAATAACAATTCGCCATATTACGAGTGCCGGAGGGTATCTTTTGAAAAATTTCCAAGCAAGCCCTGTGACTGGGTTACAAACCGGGTACAATGTTCCGCGTCGTCAGGTGTCAATTAAAGGACGAGAATGGATGACATAAATGGTGATTTAACCGGGGAACGATCAAAGCAGGATACATCGAGAACCGGCGAAATCGAGTGGCGCAATACTGTGGGCATTATTCGCCGTTAGATTAATATCCCGTCGGTGGCATCGTGCCGTCGGTTGGCTAGAGAACCTTGTTCTGGTAGTTTGCCAAAAGCGCATACTATTTTCCCTCTCCCGGAACCGGAAATATCCACCCGTACACCCATGCAGTGGTTTCAGAACCGAACATCGCTAAAACCACCACCACGAGTCTACCTCGGGATCAGGCTTATAAGAGAAACTTGGACCGCATGGCGACACGAAACTTCTTTCGAATGAATTAATTAAACACTGCTTGGGTAAAAGACATTCTGCCGGAAGTAAGGCTGACATAATCTCTCTTTCCAGAGACCCCGTGGAACACGGGAGTCGTCTTTTGTCATCGAGCGGTAAGAGACTTAAACGAGCCTAATTAAGAAACTATGGAATATTAATGGATTTCCATGAACCAGTTGTTTGGTTCGTCGACGAATGTTAAGCGAGCTAAGAAATATTCATTATTCCCTCGAAATGTGGAATATCGATTGCACAGTCCAAGTGGATTATGAGAGGGAATTACAATGGTAATTAATGCTACTTAAATGGGTCCCATAGAAAAGTATGAAGATAATGATAATTTCGAGTGATGTATCATTCGAGGCCAAAGAAAGTCCAACCCTTCGAGGAGTTAATTAAATTCTTCGCGAAAGGGCGAGAAGTCGTAATGCCGGGCATAAACGTGATTAAACGGTGGCAATAACATTCTGTAAGCTGAAACCGTGATTAACAACCAAGAAATCGTGAAGGGACCCAGATAAAAAATGATGGCTCCGATAATTCGGGAAGAGTGGTGCGAAAGAGTTTTAATGAGAAAATAATGCCAGCCACTATCGCCATATTATGCATGGGTTCCTGACATTTCCAGTAAATAAAGCAAGTCAGAGGCACTTCGACCCAGCAAAACTTCCCTTGAATAAATTAATTAGCTTCCAGGAACAGACGGAGCGGAGGGTGAGGGGGACGGGGAACGATTAAGTCTAGGCGACGTACCATTCTTGCGGTCCTGCATATCCTAGATCCTTGGTTTCGTACGAAGGAGTGGGAATCTCGAATAATACTCGAAGAAAATACTGAATCTTGTAATGAAATACACTAATCAAATATATCGTGGATTTTACTTCGTATATATTGTATTATAATTATTTGGTCAGAACTATTTCTTTTGTAATTATAAAATACAAGAGATATTATGTATTTGTCTCTTGTGCACTAAAGGGGTTTCCCGTTTATGTTAATAAATAAATAAATAAATAAATAAATATATACTATCTTCAATTTTGATAGACTTCATTGACATTGAATATTATATTATTATTTATGACCATACTTTTAGAATCGATTTCTAAATGATAATAATACGAAGATCCAAAAGGCTTATTATGGAAGCACGATCAATAAATCGATGTCCGCATGAAATCATCGGGTAATGATTCGATCAGTGATAAGGGTAAATCAAGGATAGGGCTATGCCGCGTGGATATGTCGGAAATGACCTAAATCCAGGACAATTGGGAAGCGTTTAGCGCGATCTTGGGACGACTGGTATTCAATTGAATTTCGATATAGCTTGTAGTTCACTCACATGGCACACCTGGTCGTCTTCGTCCCACCGGAAGCGGCAGTTCACAATTCCGTTGCACTGCAACCTCGCAGCGATGCAAGTCGCGTCCTCGCAGTCATACTCGCCGGCTTTGCACGCTGAAAAACGTGAAAATTAACAAATTAGTTTAAAGTTTTCGAATCGAATCCAATAAAATCGAGCATTATTCAGTGAAAAGTGTCATCATTTTTATTATCAATGTTAATTTTAAGGGGTAGAGAATGAAAGTAACGAAGAAGCTCGCGAAAGATGGACGGCATTGGTGCGCAGGATGTCGAACTTTTTTGAACGGATTTCGAGTTATTTCTTATCTAATCTCTCTTATCGCGGAGAGAGGTGCAAAATACCTTCTAAAACCTTATTGCACACCCCATGGTGGAATATAAGTGAATTTCTCAATTCTACGAGGAAGTCACTCGTAAGATATTAGTTTCGTGAGGATACCAGGTGCAGAAAGCCAAGAATTCTTCTCGTGCTTAGATAGAACCGCGAATTCCGTGCGCGTAACCACGATTCTCTGGAAAGAGGTTCATTTAACATTGAATCTACCACTATCAAGAAAATTCAAATCCCTTTGCGAAAGATTATTCCTCTCTGCAAATCTCGAAAGGTATATTTATCTTTCTGTTTTTTTGCCCTGTTTCCGGGATTTCATTCAACACCCAACAATATTTTATTTAATTTGTATTAATGTGATTGATTTCTATCGATCTCAGTAAATTTCGATTAGCGTCTATTAATTTCGATTAATTAAATCAAGTTCCATTGATTTCTAGTAATTTATTTAATTTTTATTAATCTCTCCGAATTTCCATGAACTTCCATTAATCTCTATTACTTTTTATCATTTTCTACTACTTTATGTAATTTCTGAGAATTTCTATTCATTTATTTAACTTCCAGTAATTTTTAATAATTTTCATAAACTACTATAATATTAATTTCTATCACTTTGTACTAATTTCCAATGACTTGATCAACTTCTATTCATTTCTATCGAGTTTGATGACTTTCTAGTTAATTCTAATAATTAATTGGATTTCTATTAATCATATAAGATTTGTATATAAACTTCAACTTATTCATAATTGTAGTAATATTATTATATCAATTGTCCCATTTTACTGAAATCATCATAGACATTCAATGGGATGAATACCACAAATGGTTCGAGTCATTCGTAATATTCAACCGCCCATTCAGCAAAAACCGATCGAAAAAAGGGAACATTCTGACTGGCGGGAATTTTTGTAATTGCTGAGCAATCATCTAATTGGCCTTGCAATTTTGTTATTACAACGAGGAACGCGGAAACGACGTTAATTTCGGGATATCCATTAGAGCCGACTTTCCCTAGTCGAGCAAAAAAATAGCCTGCGCGAGACTCACTGGTATTAAATTTGATGAAATTTAATATCGCACCTACTCGGGTATTATCAGTGTTTATGTCTACAAATTCCAAGATTACAAATCTTGGGAGCCATTTTCACATACCTCTTATACGCTTGCTTTAAACATCAGCAATTTGGCATAGAACTATTATTAGTAGAATTATTTTAATACTTAATATAAGTGGATACAACGAGTATACGATTTACTAAAACATTGAGATTATTTAGGGCACTTTGTTTATTTTAATGTGATTATTATCTTGAAATATGTCCAAGGGCTATTTAAAATCGGAAAGGATCATTTAGGAACAAAATCTGTGGATACGAAATTTTAACCAATTTTGTGATTTTGGGTTGACCCATTTTTTGAGTGAAAGAAATTTTTAATCCACTTCTCTCGACAAGAAATCGTCCTAGAATATGTTTATACATCACCCACCATCGATTTGGGTCGTTTAGAATTGATTTTGGTGACTTTTGATTTTTGCCGATTTTTGAAGGTATACCCCTTTACATTTTTTCGACTTGGATTCGACCCATTTTTGACCAATACAAATTTTTTAACCGCTTCTTTCGACCAGAAATCGTCCTAGAATATGTTTATACATCATTCACCGTCGATTTGGGTCGTTTAGAACCGATTTTGGCGACTTTTAATTTTTGACAATTTTTGAAGGTATACCCCTTCACATTTTTTCGACTTGGATTCGACCCATTTTTGACCAATAAAAATTTTTTAACCGCTTCTTTCGACCAGAAATCGTCCTAGAATATGTTTATACATCACCCACCATCGATTTGGGTCGTTTAGAATTGATTTTGGTGACTTTTGATTTTTGCCGATTTTTGAAGGTAACCCCTTTACATTTTTTCGACTTGGATTCGACCCATTTTTGACCAATAAAAATTTTTTAACCGCTTCTTTCGACCAGAAATCGTCCTAGAATATGTTTATACATCACCCACCATCGATTTGGGTCGTTTAGAATTGATTTTGGCGACTTTTAATTTTTGACAATTTTTGAAGGTATACCCCTTTACATTTTTTCGACTTGGATTCGACCCATTTTTGACCAATAAAAATTTTTTAACCGCTTCTTTCGACCAGAAATCGTCCTAGAATATGTTTATACATCACCCACCATCGATTTGGGTCGTTTAGAATTGATTTTGGCGACTTTTAATTTTTTACAATTTTTGAAGGTATACCCCTTTACATTTTTTCGACTTGGATTCGACCCATTTTTGACCAATAAAAATTTTTTAACCGCTTCTTTCGACCAGAAATCGTCCTAGAATATGTTTATACATCACCCACCATCGATTTGGGTCGTTTAGAATTGATTTTGGCGACTTTTAATTTTTGACAATTTTTGAAGGTATACCCCTTTACATTTTTTTGACTTGGATTCGACCCATTTTTGACCAATAAAAATTTTTTAACCGCTTCTTTCGACCAGAAATCGTCCTAGAATATGTTTATACATCTCCCACCATCGATTTGGGTCGTTTAGAATTGATTTTGGCGACTTTTGATTTTTCACTATTTTTGAAGGTGTACCTGAATTTTCATTGAATAAGGAATACTAAGATATTACAGTTGAGTCTAATTATTACAGATCAATAATCGGCCCCGTAGTGGTGTGTGATAATTAACAACCGAATGAACGTTACATAATTATTATATTTGAATGCACACACGAGTCGTCAAAATGGGACGATGTCTTGTAATCTGATACACACATCGCACGTAGAAATAACTACATCATTATTGATAACAGGACGTGGCTGGGTGCGTATTCATTTATTGAGAATTTACACGAGCGATCCCTGGAGTCACGTGAAATTATAATTGGTTGCATACTAATTACGATACAGGCAGGTAAAACAATTCCCTAATTCAGGCTTCATTGTTTGTCCAATCATTAGTGGATTTCAATAATTTTCATATCGGGACTCTTCAGCCATTCATTCCTGTTGATTAAATTACATGAAAATAGCACGGTGATATGAAAATTAATAATTGGTTTGAAACCTTCATTCATATTCTCCCTCGCGATTCTTTTATCATTTATAATTCTCACTATAAAATTCATAGATTATTCTCGCGTCGTCGTGCAATTAATTAAAAAATAATAATAATGCGTCATCAGTTGGTAAACTGAATTGATAATTTTTAATCAATTTTCTGGAGTCAAACTTTCACTGCTTTCGTTATCGATCTAAGAACTTTATTAATTCACTTTCCGGGATGGAATTAATTATTCATTGGACGCGGATTATTCTTCAATTAATTCAAAGCAACACACTCGTGAAAATTATAGTAAAAAATATAATTTTTGCTGTCCAATTTAAATTTTATACATTGCTTAATTTGAAGAGAATACTTGTTTTAATATTAATATATATTATTCATCATAAAATATCACGTTCGTACATTAAATTTTTAATGCTATTTGAAATTTATCTCAAAAATCTGCATCACCTTCAACTTCTTATTTGTAGTGTTTCACATATTAATTCCAAGAAAATTATTCCAAGGATTCATGACAGACGACATTGTGAGAATTTAATTAAAAACAGATAAACGCGACTCTTCCAGGTCCCTGACTCTCCTTGTTTACAAAAGTATAAAAATAAAAAACAGCTGAGAATATGGTAGTTATAGCATTAATATATTAATTACTTTCATTCACTATTGATTCATTTCTTTTTACATTCATCCTTACTTTCTGAGCATATAAGTATAAAAATATGCCGAGTATATCGTTGATAATTCATTATTCATACATAGTTACTTCTTATTATTCTTATTGATATTTGCCATCCACCCTCATGTTTAAGGACATACACATATACAAATATAAAAATATAGCCGAGTATATTGTTGATCGCTCCATTATTAATATCATACGAAGTTATGTTTTAATTTTCGGCAGACGACGAGTCTGACTTAATTTTTCCTCGAATTATATTATGAAATTTGGACGAAGTTAATGAAATATTTTGGTGTACTCACACTTTTCACCCGCGTCTTTGTCTCTGAGGGCTGTCATGATGGCTTCGAAGCTGCTGTTCAGGGCTTTCGGCTCTGCATAAAATCTGATAAAGGCGGTATTGGTCGCAATGATGACGGTGTCAGCGATGCTGCCGCAGAAATTTCTCTCCAATGAGAGCATGTCAGTACGTTCTTTGAATATGTCGACGAAGTTAGCGTCGCACTCATTCGGACGCTGCAGTTTGAAGTGTTCCGGAAATGTCAGTTGAATCTGAAAGTCACACGAGTTTCCGGATTTAATGACGCGGATCTTTCCTTTGCAAGATGGAGGACTTTATCTCCGATGATTGCTACCGGTTATGTAACATCGGATTTTGATGATGTGTTTAATACGAAGATGTAATGATTGAGTTGATAGTACTATAAATTAATGTTTAATGTAATATTAATTAATTCCGATATAAGTGAGTACAAGAACCTGTTACTTTTTCATAATTAATATTGTCGTTTCGTGAAGGGTCTAGTATTTAAATTATTAAGGTCTTTGGACTGAAAATATGACATTAGAGTTAAGGAATTGGAGAATTCTGGATCTGCTGGATTTTAGAACCGTCGAATTCTGGAACTGCAGGATTCTAGAACCGTAAAATTTTGGAACTGTAGGATTCTAGAACCGTAAAATTTTGGAACTGTAGGATTCTAGAACCGTAAAATTTTGGAACTGTAGGATTCTAGAACCGTAAAATTTTGGAACTGTAGGATTCTAGAACCTACGGAAAATTCCCAAACCGTAGAATTTTGGAACTCTGCGATTCTAGAACCGTGGAATTGTAGAACGTAGAATTCTAGAAGTTCTAGAATTCCTAGAACTATAAAACTCCCGAACCGTAGAATTCCGGAACCATAAAATTCGCAAACCGTAGAATTCCAGAACCATAGAATTCTAGAATAAAGAATTTCGAAATTTTTAGATTAAGATTCACACTTTCGCAAAAATCAAAAAAATCGGATATTAAAGAAACGGTACGGTGTATCACATAAACATTAAACACATCAAATATTTAATTACTCAATTAACAATTTGAAAAACACGTTCAAAAGTGAAAGGAATTCCAACTTATCATTTCATTTTCCTTACAATAGAAACCATAAAATTTCCACGTAACCATGAGATAAAGAGCCATATCCGACTTCCTACGGATTCCCCGTTAAAGAATGTTATTCCCGGCGTACATGAAACAAACATTCCCGATAAAACCTCGGTAAAAGTCAAACCATTACATATCGAACCGGGGAAAACAGCGCGATCGTTAGAATCTTTCGATGTTCAGTATTTTTCCATCGCGGATAGTCGTGAATAACAAACGAATACTCGGAAACGTCGACAAGGATCAAAGTCTCGCAGGAACAAAGGTATCGTGCGGCACAAAACAAGTTTCGATAAAGGTTTTTGAAATATAGGGGATGCTTTTGCGCGAGTTTTTAGTAATTATTGGTTTCCTCGGTTGCGGAAGGAACGAAACACCGAAAACGGACGATTCCATATTTTTAAGTTGGTTACGTTTCCCGATGCAATTAACAGGGTATCTTTTTTAGGGGACGTTTCGAGTATTAAACATATTAAAGGGTGTAATTAACGGGGTAATATTTTTAGTATTCCATGTAGACTTAGTTTAGATATAAATAATAAAAATAGTCGATGTGTCACGTAGAACAATCCGGTGTGCGCGAACTCCAAGAAAGTAGGGTAGTTTTTTAATACAAGGTGGAATATAATTTAAATTTTAGTTCTAGAATACAATTTACAACAAAGCTTCTCAACCCAAATATTGGGTCGCGTTCAATTTTTAATGGATCGTGAAATGATAGCTGTTACTTTTTACCAAATCGAGAAACGGGGGAAATGATTTCAAATGATTCAAAATTGATTTACAATACAAACATTTTGTTCGCGGTACCATTAATAAAAATATGTTGGCTCGCATGGCAAAAAGCTTGAAAAGCGCTGATTTAGAATACCTTGTATCGCTCAACGATCAACATTTACAAAAATCCCTACATAAATATTGTTTACTTTTGGTTTTTAATCTTTATAAAAACTGTACCCAGTTATTCATTAACGTAATCGTCTCCTTCTGGTTTCACAAAATGATAAACATTTACAAAAATCCCTACATTAATATTGTTTATTTTTGGTTTTTGATCTTTAAATAAACTATACCCAATTATTCATTAATGTAATCGTCTCCTTTTGGTTTCACTAAATGATAAACATTTACAAAAATCCCTACATAAATATGTTTTTTTGTGGTTACCTTCCATCCTTCTTTGACGGTGATATTCCACATGCAATCCAAAGGGATGCCTTCTTTTTCGGCCAACTTCTTTCTGTCCTCCACGTCGTTGCTGTGGATTATCGCTTCCATTCCCGTTACGTTTCTCACGCATGGCTCTGGCTCAGGTGGCACCCCCGCTGTGAATCAAACCTATTACAGTTTTACACTTTCCCTAGGCTCCCGTCTTTTATTCAATTTATTTCATCGTGTTTCAACCCTCTCGTAAATTTAATACGCACTCAAACTAGATTAGGATGAATGTATGGTTGTGTAGGACTAAACACAGTTTAGTTGTGTGGGACTTAAGCTTTGAATCATGTTCAGAATTATATCGCTGAATTTAGTATGAAAATAGTACAATTTTAATTACGGTGATGAAGATTATTATGGATATATATTAAATTGAGTTAAATAGCTGTATAAGGGGTTATAAGTTATATCATTGAATTTAGTATGAAAATAGTACAATTTTAATTACGGTGATGGAAATTAAGTATGAATATATTTCAGGCTTAGTGAAATTCCAGTGAAAGTCAAACATTAATTTTATACTGGGATGTGAAATTAAATGACCGAAGTTTGCATGTAGTTTCTATCATATAATTGATATCAGTAAAATCTTTTATTACTATAAAATTATGAAAATAATTTATTACTTCCCAGTACCCCTAACATTATCATTATTAAAAGTTCCCTTTCTTCAAATGTCTTATTTCTCTTTAAACCAAAATTCACTCCCATTTCTAGCTCTAACAAATTATCCCGAATTATACATAATTACCACGGCACTAATCCAATAACAAAACGAACTCGAACTCGCACCGATGCAGTAAAATCTAGCTTGCCGATCGAATAGAACAGGATCGGATACGCGATCCGGTTTAAATAACTGCAGAGGGAAACTAGGAAACACATTCAGTATAAAAAGAAGTAAAACATCGGATCGTTGTAGCACGGTGGAGATGTATTACCCGTTGATCAATCGGAGTTCGATGTTTATAAAGTTTGCGAGCTTCCAGTTCGCGTTCCGATGTAAAACGAGGGAAATTAATCAAACGCGTGTCGAGTTTATCCATTTGATTAATCCCCGTACCTTTTATCGGAGGTTGGAACTTAGGCGTCATTAACTTCGTAACGTCCTGTAACGAATACGATGAATAAGCTCCGATAAAAAAAGCCCCCTCTTGAAATCCAGCTTTTTTAACGGGAGCAATATATCGGAAGAAATATTCCGTGGAGGAATAATGAAGTGTATAAAGCTAGGATGAATTTCAACGTTGCATCCCATCTAACCGAGATGTATCGGGCTTTCCATAAATCCCGCGAAGAAAGAGACACACTGAGTGCGCAGTGGAACGACTTTACGTACAGGAAGTCGTAAACTTTTTTCTATTATATATCTTTATGTCGTAAATTTAGCTCCGACGACGATTGGAATCTCTACTTTTTTTCGAGTGTCGACTGTTTCGGATGAATCCAGTCGTGGAAATATTGGATCAAGTTTTGGGTGCGTGATTTATGTAGGTGACGGTTTTGAAAAGGTGTGGAATTTTAGTGAATTAGTGTCTGGAGATGAAACTAATTATTATTAATATCGTCACATATGAAAATGATAATGTTTGTTCTTGCGTTAAATCGATATTGAATAATTGCTTATTTTCCTTGATAAATAATTATTACTTATGTGAAATCGATAATGAACAACTCCTCATATTCTTCAAGAAAAAAATATTGCTTGCATTGAATCGATAGAGAATAATTTTACACGCTTCTTAATAAACAATGATTACTGAAATTCAATCAATAATCAATAACAATAAATAATTACATAACTCCGAGAATAATAATATAACTGTAAGACACAGTATTACTATTATATTCGATAAAGTTCGCTATCATTTGACAACAGAATCTAAATAAAAAGCTGAAATCAAAAATCCATATCTGGGAGGCTGTCAAGTTATGATTCTACACGACTGAAAGATATTTCACTCATTCCGACGTGTCATCGATTTCGACTGGAGTCAGACGTATCCTCCACATTCAGAGAATCGTTGATTGTAAAACGCAGACTTTTCCACGTCACTCGCAGCGCGGGGGGGTAAAAATTTTCCCACTCGATCTTCAGAATCTCCAGAGATTCTTTCGAAAGTTTTTCCGAGTTCCATGCCGTTTGCCGTTTGCCAAAACGATCGGCGAGTGAATCGGATTTTATGGAATCTGATTTCCGCCGTGATTCAATGAAAGCAGAAATTCAAAAGCGCGAAACGACCTTTCTATGCGACGCGAAATGACTGACTGTCGCTTAAAACATTATTTTCCTACCCGATATTTTTTTATCGACTCTCCTCGCTGCAAGAAAGAATTTATGTCGCGGTGCTTTTTTTCTCATCCGCGAAAGTGAACTTTAATGTACAGGCTTTTTTCTTGCATTGTTATTCTTCCATTTATCACGCATACGTTTCCTCGAATAAAAACCAATCGTATGGCTCGCTCGAAAGAGAGATCCCGCCGGATTGGAGGATTCCCAATATTGTTAATCCTTCCGGCTAATGTCCTCATGCGATTTCTAATCTGAATTCTATCACTTGATTTTTCTTCCTATTTCCCGGAATATTCACTTTTTAAATTGAATATCGGTGATCTCGCGAAGGCAATTTTTATACCGTTGATTTAATGTTTAATCGTTTTTCTATGAGCATGGAAATGCATTTATGTTTATCACCGTGGATATTGTATCGTAAAATAATATTTTATGTGTAATTTTACGAAGACGGTGTACAGTTTAATTAAAATAATGATCGCCACTTTTTGCCACCCTTCATTCCAATTTTCGATTAATTCATCGAGCGTAGTAATTTAAATGTACTTTGGTAGTCGTGCTTGTGCAGGACTTCTATGGTAATGTATTAATAAAAGTAAATAAATTTCATTATTCTATACGGTCAATAGCTGTAATACGATGAGGCGTGGAAATTTCAATTTTAATTAATAATTAGAAAGGGAATAAAATATTCCTGTTTAAAAGCAAAATATATCTCTTATCCAGTATGTTCCGGTAGAAAAACTAATAAAATTATGCAAATTAAATAATTACATTCTGATCACTCGAAAGGAGTCGTTTATGTTGTCATTTATTGTTTACGTCAAAGGTGCGCAAAGTAGAGAAGCTTTACTCATAATATTTAGTAATTAATATATAATACAATAAATAGTATACTTTGATTATACATGTACATAAACATTTTAATAAAAATAGCATTCTAATAAAATTAAATTTTGTTAACAAAAACAATCGAAAGGACTAAACGAACTAGAAAAAACCACTGATAAAATATACTCGCGATTTTAATTTCTAATTTTACCAAATTTCGTATTTGCTATTCATATAACTTCAACTTATAATTTTATTAAATTCTGTATTTGCTATTCATATAACTTTAACTTATAAATTTACTGAATTATATGTCTATTAATTATTTGATATTAAAGCATCATATTAATCAGTAAAATTACAGAGCTCATGATTTAAACGAAACAAAGGAAGAGGATGTAAATATTTGGGGAATGATGATGGTCTTAATATCGTATGCACCCACACATCGTATTCATAGGCTCCCCCCGCTCCCTCCCCCTGGTGGCTATGAATTAATTTTGCCCTCAAACCATGCTTGCAAGGACCATCTATTCCCAAAGTGTCTCGTAATTTCCGGGCCAAGAACGCCGCGAAGACCACCAACTATTCGGATCGGCAAAGGAGCCCCCTATATGAATTCTTAATAATTATTGCGCTCGTTATCCTCACTTCTACCCCTTTTACTTTCCCCTTTGGAGAAGATTCTCTTCTTATTTCGTTGGAAATAAAAGTTTTATTTCAATTTTTCTTTTTCTAACATAAACATATTTTAGATGGATCTGTTTGTGCAAGATGCAATAGATGTGACTTGCTGCAAGTTGAAGTTAGAAATTCTGTTAGAGTCTACTTCGGATATTTTGATTAATTACTCTAATTATTTATATTCGGCTGAATTTCTTTTCTTTTCTATATTGCTTTCTTCTTTTTGTTTCATTTTTATTATGGGTACGTGGCATTATATGAAGCTAATAAATAAAGAAATAATTCTTGTACCTAGATATTTAGGGTTGTTCTTTCGAATTTCATATAGTGATTAAATTATGGAATAGAATTATTAAACGTAGATTTAAGAATTCAGATACAGGTTAATATATTATTCACGAGGGGGTCGGAAAATCGTATGGTTTTATGTTGACACTACCGAGGCGACAGTGTTGAAGTAGATTTTAACCCTCTGCGATTGGACGAGCTACGGTCGCACGAGCAACAATTCATAATGAAATGAAATTACGATATTAATAACTTGAAGCAGGAATGTTGAAAATGTTCTCTGGATTACTTGAACTATTTTGATGCTATTAAACATTTTCACTGAAAGTTCAATTCTCCCTTGTGGTTTATAACTTCCACTAATAACAATATCATTATTCATTAATAATAACTTCTATTGAGTACTAAATCAAGAAAGGCGATTCTGGAAATATTATATCACTACTAAAATACGACTCAAATAGAATAATAATGAATTCCATAAACTTGATCGTTCTGTTCAATTCGAAAATATGTATCGTTTATAATTACATCTTATCCAAATAATCCAATAATAATTAATATAAGTACCGTACTAATTAATTCCGAAAACAAATAATACTGGTAATATATCTGTTAATATATCTGCTATCAGTATTCTTTATAATCACATTCTCATTCGAATAATCTTCGAAAGAATTATTCACACGCATTTCTATATACTGATAAGAATGAAAGGGATTGCGGTGAAAGTAATTCCGATCGCAAAGGGTGTAGATGGTAGAAAGGTGATAAGAGTGTAAACTTACGGTAAGTTGGCCTCGGTATCATCGTCCAAACGGCCTTGAATCCTTTTCCTTCGATGTTCTCGTCACTGTGGAAGCGCAGCCAGAGGTAGCGGGTTTTCGAGGTGATCTCAGGAGGGAAATTCGTGCCGCAGAAGTTACCTAGGAGATTCGAGTAGCCGTGCTGCCCGTCACGTACCTCCAGGAAATCGAAACGACAGTCTGTGCTGTCTTCGAGCTTGAACTCGTCCCGAAAGTCGAGCTTCAACAGCATACCTTTGTCAGCTGAAACCAGAGAACGGAAGAAGAACAGTTAGAATCTGGTGTGACGTTACACGCTGCGGTGAAAATGAAACGTGAATACGTGCCAATCGAATGCGCCGATTTTCAATAACGGAATACTTTGAACATTGCAATAAGAACTTATCGATATCCTGTTTTTCCCTCGTTTATCACTTCGTACTGTTAGCAAATATTCCTTGTTTATAAATATTCTTCCTTTACACATATTCCATATTCCGTATTAATAAGTATTACTTATTTACAAATAACATCGTTATTAGATATTTAATATATTCAGTTCTCGCGAATGATAATCGAATGATTACTAATAATTAAACAAAATTAGGTAAACCTAAGCAGTCGAAATCTACCGGTCCATAACCGGTTTATAATGGTATTATTTAAACAAATATTTATCGATTAAATAGTGGAGGCTGTATTCAATCTTCCTGGAGATCGGAGGTGGGACTTGGAATGTCATACAAATTCCAAGAGGATTTATGAATCCATTTAAGTCACGTTCAATATACGAGCTCTTATTTTTACTTCAACTTTATGCGAAACGGCAGGTGCACTTTATTCGAAGTCATTCCGGTAATATTAATGAGATCCTTTCTTTAGATTTAATAATAATAAGCGGCAAATATTTCGTTTGTTCCACTCCCGATTTTAATGCAAAAAGAAAAGCCTTCCAACAAGAAATGCATTGTTCGTGTTTTAATACGTAAACGTATCTGTGAATGATCCACATACACGACAAATATCCTATTCTTTTATACTTCATAATAATAAAAGGCAAATACTTCGATTATATTGTAATCCTTTGAATTTTATTTCCTGTGAACATTTTTAAGCGAATATGTCGGATACGTTTATTAATTCTTACAATTATTTATATTGTACTGAATCTATATTCTTTTCTGTATAACTTTTTGTATTATATGTATAGAATTTTAAAATGTAAATTTACTTAAGTAATTCACTATTTCGATTTATGCACTTCGGATTTCGATCCAAAAAGAAATGGCTTTCACGAACAAAACACATTGTTCGTGTTTTTATAAATAAAACTGGTTTAAATAATTAAATATTTCGATTTTTGCACTTCGGATTTCGATGCAAAAAGGCCTAGCATCCAGGAATGAAACGCATTGTTTTTCTTTTAATATACAAACTGATTTCAATAATTCAATACTTCGATTGCTCCACTTCGGATTTTGATACAGAAAGGAACGGCTTCCACGAATGAAACACATTGTTCCTGTTTTAATATACAAATGTATTTGTGAGTGGTCAACTTACACGACAAATATTCTAATGTCGTTAGCCCCGAAAGTCACTTTGGATTCGAGCCAAAGTTCCTCGTCGGAGTCACGTAATTTTTTCTCCTCGCTTTTCGTTCAGGCATACGATTTAACTTCCAGTCAGACAGTACTTTTCCGCGTGCTCTTATTTCTTACAAGCAGGAGTATTGAAATAAAAGCACTCGTTAAAATACACTAATCATGAGTATCAACCTCCTACGAAACGTTTCGGAATATTATCCACCGAATATATAATATGTGGTGTAAAATACACGGAGTAAAATATATTATCACCTTTCATTAGCCTAATTGCTACGCGTTAAAAAAAAAATATGTCGATATTGTCGATTAGTTTGTTTAGAATTATTGCAATATTTGGATGATTTAGAATTATTACTGTATTTATTACATATCCAAACATTTTCTTTGCAATAATTTAAAGGTGAAAATTAATTTTCAATAAGAAATGATTTAATGAGCTTCTTAGAATTTTGGCGACTATTTAAATAAATATTCATAAATTGGAGAAGCTGTATTCAATCTTCCCGGAGATCGGCGGTGGATCAATTACGAAACTAATAAATAATTAACATGAAAAATGACAACCCTTAATATTACAAAATAAATGTAAATTATAAGTTATTTTCTGCCTCTAAAAGGGTGATGCTAATTTCGGTGCCTTTTAATTCCCATTTCCAGATAGCATTAATGAGCACTATCGAGCAAATGAATACCGCCGATACAATTCCGGTACAAAATTGTCGATTATTCCATCGGAATCGGTATTTAATGTTTCGTTATCGGCAAATATTTTTTGTCTTCGTCCATGCGTGGTAACGTATCGCGAATTACAGGAAAATCGCGGAGCTGGAGGATGTCTTTGTCCTCCCGTGGTGCGCGTAAATTTCGCGGTGCGCGATCTAATCTATAATGAGGCCGTTGGGATGCAAAAGGGACTTCACTTTCCCTGCACGTACGAAGCTTATCCGAGAATTATTCACAGCGCAAGCCGATCGTTAGAATTCACTTTATCTTCCGGCACCGTATTCCCATACATGTGCCATCTTCCAAGATATCAGTTACTATGTAATATTTTTCCACCCTGTGATCCATAAATCCCAAAATTCACGTTTCCCGAAAAAGCATATTTTTCACGTATACCTTGCAATATAAACGCGTATTAATCAAGAAATCCTGAATACGAATGGAATTACCGTATTTTTCACGGTGCATTTATGTTTCCCTATTTAATCGCCGTCGCGTATCGAGAGTCCCATATTCGTTTATCACGAACCAATACACGCGCGCGCGCTGACATTTTACAACAAAGTCGCGAATATTTCGGTGAACCGACCACTTTGTACGTAATAATCAATATTTCAAAATAAAATTCGGCGAAATGAAATCCGGGCGAATTTGAATGTGGAGGTGGATGAATATGTATGAATATACGTATATAGATATGTTGTACATACAATATTGTATACGGGATAGTAAATCATCTACATATGATACTCGGTAAAACATGTCTTTTGGAAGATTAGTTTTACGTCAGAATTTGTGTATGAATATCTACTGGGGTGGGGGGTATTGGCGGGGAATGATATCGTTATTATCCGCGTACATATTTGCGCCCAAAGATAAATACACTTCGGAGTAACTCGAGAAATAGATTCTCTATTTTCGGCTCCCGTAAATCGCGCCAAGAACGACTAATTCGTTTTGAACGCGTCACTGCCTCTCGCGCTAATGACATCTGCAAGATTCGGAACAATTATACTCTGGTATTAATTTAAATGAGCCATCGTTACTCTGTTGTGTACGTTTTTTAAAAAATTCTTCCAAAAGAAAATATGAATGTTAACATTATTAATTACTATTAATATTCCTGATATTTTCTACCACTACAGTGTTCTATCTTCGTATAAAAGTATATTAATATTAATGTCAATTATTAATATTGATATTTTTTGTTGGAAGTCACACACGTATTTTTATACGAAGACTCAATACTGTGATGGTGGATTATTTAAATTAATAGCAGAGTATAATTCTTTTCAATACCAATTAATTAATATTAATAAGAAAGATATGTTATTGTATTCACAGATAATATTAAAAATACCAATATTTTCCTACAGGAAATGTATAAAGAATTTAAAAATGTATACGTTCGCACGAATTATATGTACACTGACTTATTGACATTATTGGTATATTAAATTTGATTGCGATTTAAAATTTGAAATTAATTAATTCCTTTTTTATGGAAGTCCTATGTATTGGGCTGTTCCATAGTTCGTTCAGTTTTGTCAAATGTACAAAATCCTGTATTCTTTTTCAAATATTTATTACGAACTAATCTACAGTGCATTCGCCACCATTATTTAATCATGTAAAAGAACAAAACAAAGCTATCGAATTACGTATAGTACACATTTGAAAGACAATTGTTCCGAGATATGTATATTCAATGTGAAATGAAAACCGCACTAACTTATGGAGCAATCTAATGCATCATTTATGCCTGGTCCAAGTACAGAGTCGCAAAAATAAGTTGGCAAGAATCGATAAAGAGTTACTAGTTTTATTCGGAACATCGGTAGTCTCCGTCTAAAAATGTTGGATCGGCGGCGGTACCATTATATCTGACATATTATTGTCCGCGGGTATTTATGCTCTTCCATGAATGAAGTTTTGGCTGAGTTCGAGGATCAGCCCACGCGGACCAATACTACTGTCTTGGCGCAAGGAGGAGCACGTAGTAAATTGGTCCCGCTCCTTCTCGAGACCGTCTGACAAATAAAATATACCTGGAAACTGAGATTACGTCACATTCCATTCTTCATCCTCACGTTTACGATAATAGTACTCCCGGGAAAGCAGAAGTATCGTGAAATATTTCAGTATTAACACTAAATTGAACCGTCTAAGTAACTTGCTCTTAAAAATTTCAGTTTCCAAAAATTTCATGATTTCAGTTCCCAGGAAATGTTTGGTTTCGGTTTCCTAACATTTTTTAGTTTCTTAATACTTTTCACGAATTTGTTGACGGCTTTGAGAGCGATCAAAACTGGGGTAATACTTTTGTTTCGAAATTAATTCAGAATAGAATTTAATAGAAATTAAATAGGAAGTACTGTATTAAAATCACAATTAGCCGTTTCTATAAGAATTGGATGTTTATCTTATAATTATCAGATATTTTTGCATCCCAGAATCCGGAAATGAAAAATCATATAAACGGAAAATAAAGAATTATATTCAATCTGTTAAAACAGAATAAAATGCAAGGTTTCATGGAATGCATTGAACCGAATACCAAAACGTGATCCGAGCAGCATTCTATTATTAAATAAATAACAAATCATGGCCATTGTAAACCAATATCAGAATCAACAAAACGGAACACAATCAACAATACAAAACATAGATACGTAATAAATATGTTTTAATATTATTAGGCTATCATAAGTTAACAGAATCATGTAATAAAGATGAACAAGAAATCATGCACAATTATATTATCAGGAAATAAAGAATCGTACAAAATCATTGAATGTTCTTCAAAGGGGACATTCAGGGTGGCATTCGCTGTATTCGAATAAAGACTCAAGGCATTTTTGAGTCCCCGTTTAGCAAAGGTTCGTTCCGCGGGGTGCGAGGGGTGCAAGACGCGAAGAGGAGGGGAAAGGGGTGGCGGAAAAAAGAAGGATATAAACGAGAGCATTTTCGCAGAAGTGGGTAAAATCTCGGGAACAAGGCACTCCCCTTTCTAGCTGGTGTCTGCTTTCGCATGGAAATGCTGGTCTTTTTACTCTGAAACGGTCGATCACATTTTTTTCAAAGAGCCCAACTTTTTATTTCACCTTCCCGTGCATATCATTACCATCCAATTATGCGAGTTTCTTTTTACGCGCTTTGTTCCCGTATGCTCGATAATGTGTTGCGAAATTGCGGTTAACGTACTGCGATTATTAATTTCTGAGAATTATTAAATCCAGATAACAATCAATCAGCACGATTATCATCGAAGAATATAGATTATCGTAAATGTAGAGGCTAGTAAGATTACTTTTAATATTAATATAAATATCAAATCAAAGATTTCACAGAGCGATAACAGTAATATTTGTTAATTTACTAAAATCATTACTGAAACACATATTAAAATAATAATGCAGTTATCGGTATAATTAATAATTGTAAATATTTTAACCCAGATCTTACATATCCTGCAATAAAAATAACATATCGAATAAAATATCCATTTAAAAAAATTACAAATAAGTTCGTATGTCTTAAGAAACAATAATTAATTTTAAATAATATAATAATTTATCCTTGATAATAAATAATTTGTAATTAGACCGATCTAACATAAGTCCCACATCCTTTCCTCATATTTTTATGTAGTTCATTCGATAAAGGTTTTCACATTCACAACTGATTCACCCTTTGAATTTAAAAAAATTCATTATATTATTTATTCATAACAACAGGTTCACACGGTGAATTTTCTAGTGTTCATTATATTATTCATTCATAACAACAGGTTTGCTTTCAAGTAGATAATGCCTGCTCCAAGTTCACTCGTCTGTCGGCAAACGCTCGTCGCGAAGTTCCACGTCCCCGAAGTCACCACGACTGGTGCTTACGTGGTGAAGGAACAACTTCCGTTAGAGTGGAAGTTTGGTGCACAGCAAAAGCCGTGCTAGGCAAACGTGCATCCAAACCACCATGCATTTAAGGACGTATTGTCACAGGTACGTAGATGATTCTACATATACATGAGATCCTAGTGTTGGGTATGGTATACTTTAGGATCCTACGAGACTCATCTGTCTCGGAATTGTGCCACTTTCCGCCTACTATCGGTCTTCGTAGTTCTCTCGCTAACGACTACCATTTTCCCTTAATAAGACCATTGAATTGTCTGCGGTTCTTTGCTAACGATTCTCCGTCTCCCGTCCGACTTATCTTTCGTGATACTTTGCGATCATCAGCTAAAGGTTTTGTTTCCCAGATAATTATGGCTGAGATTCATTTATCGTGTCTCGGCGATTTATCATAATTTCGAGATAGAGTTATTGTGTCTGGGTAATTTTATGTTCGTTGATGATTCTTTACATTCATCGTATTGTAATTGGACAGTTTAAGTACTGGCGATATTATGTTTTTATTCCTATTGTTTTTATTACTGTGTGGTAGGATTTATATATAAATTTAGTAAATTTTGGTAGAATCAACATTTAAGCACGAGGGTATGTTATAATATTATACTACGTGATTAAAAATCGTGAAATCGCTCAAGTTATCAATAATTATATAATCTTAGAAACTTTGAAAATAGTTGTCTCCATTAATCTTTTACACAATTTTCCAGTTCACCCATATTTTTTACTCGGAAATAAATATCCTTCTCTAATTACGTTGTATTTTCGTAGGATAGTCTGTGTATAATATATGATATTTAACATTTTAAGTAATTAAATTCCTCTAACATCGACTTCCAAGAAGAAGTATGTATTATAAATATTATACTAATCACTAAAGTACTTTGATCTCTCGATACTGATTAGCACTTTTCGCGAGAGGGTACTAAAATACCAAGCAGAATAAGAAGTATGTCCTCCTCCAGTACTTCCTGGAAAGCGTTCCAAGTACGAACGTGCTCGGTTTAAAAATTTTCCAAAACTCCTTACCGAACTTTTTCATCATAATATACGGGAATCTTGCTTATATCCAATATACTATCCACACACGCGAACCAGTCAATCAGCCGCGTTCGATGATTTCATTTCAATCGATTTAACAAAATGAACAAAATGAATCGGTGGAATCTCGAATTCCACTTCTCTCGATAAAATATCGACTCGAAAAGCAGGGAGGAGTAACGGGTGCTTTTTTTCCAGGCCGAGTTATAAAACCGAGAGAAAGACGTATAATGATAGCAAAAGCAATTTCGACAAAAAGTAAGTATCTCTCCATAAGATTTTTTGTCGATTACCGGGATACGTGGTCCAGTGGGTAACGATCGGCATCTCCCTTAAGGGAGGCTATCGAATTTTCCGTGGAGCCACGTAGGATAAGGGTGTGCCTTGCATGCTCGCACCAACTTCAACGAGCTAACCGCTTCTGTTCCAGAAACTCCCGCAAAATCCGGCGACCCCGTCTCGACCCGATGTTTATTGCCACCGACTCTCCTCCCATTGGCACGAATCTCACAAATTTCTGCCGAGGAAAACTTTTCACTGGAACTACACTACCGGCCATAAGTTTGGAATCACTTACTATCGTTAAACAAATTATTAAATATCTTGTCTATAAAATGGAATGGGATACTTTTCTTTGGGCAAATCTGTAGGTTGATGTATGTTGATATTATAAGATAGAACAGTCGTATAAATTTCGTATATTCTATTCTATATTAATTATACATTTTTATTAATACGCGATTCGTCGAAGTATCCCCCTTCCTTCATTATTGCTATTTTACATATTTTTGACATACCCCAACAAGTTTGTGTAATGTTTCTTGCTGCATAGTTCGCCAACCTTCTTGTAGTAAAGTCATTTCTTGTGGGGAAACTAAAAACCAACCGATAGCAATAAACGGAGCCGACCGATTTTAAAGGTAACAAAATCTTATTACGCCCAGGTGCCAATACAATATGTGTCTGCATGGCAAGAAAATAGTTTAATATTAATGGTAAAATTATAAAATGGACAAAGGTGTTATATTGTATTTACTTTAATGTTTATTCTAACGTTTAAAGTAAACATTAAACTTATGGCCGGTAGTGTATGTCGGTGAACAGACACGACTATTTTTTGGGAATACGACTGCTGCCTGTTAATCCTTTGCTCGGAATGTTTTATGGCTGTTTGAAGATGCTTTGATGGAGGAACGGTATGAAGTATGATGGTTTAATTATTTGGTGCTTAGGGTCCCGGGTTTTTTGTGATAAAAGGTTTTTACTAGTTGTGAAGGAGACGGTATTGTTTGTGGAATTATTTTCTTAATTAATAATTTCAGTACGCATTTTCTATCTTTTGAAATTATTAAGATTTCTAGATCTTAAGATAATTAAGATTTTTAAATTAATAATAATTTTAGAGATCTTAAGATTATTAAGGTCTTACAAATTAACAGTAATTTTAGAGATCTTAGGATCTTACAAATTTTTTGATCTAAACGTTAAGGTCTAGAAATCTATTCATAACTTTAGGATCGCAAAAATGTTCAGACCTTAATAATTTTAAGATCAATAAATCCCAATAATTTTAAATAGATGACATTAAATTATTCAAAAACATTAAATTCTAGATAGTAAATTACCACAGATATTAATTTCAACCATTCTATTATATCACGTTTTATAAATTTGTATTCTATCTTCTCAAATATAATACTTAATATTGTATACAAATATTATATTCTCTTCAATAAACCGAAGACGAAGCTTCAAAGTTACAAAAGACACACAATGTCTCCAGGTTTATAAACAGACCGGTTGAACAAACTTTAAGAGTAAATCACCAAACATATTTTTTACTTGGCCAAGTGGAAACCGGGGGTGTAGAATCAATTGTTCTGGAAAATATTTGTGTACGCGAGTGAGTTTTGGTTTGGACGTTTATTGTGTATTCCGGGTGTGACATAATACTCGCGAATTTCTTCTATCACGGGAGAAATGGCTCGGCAAAAAAAAGCTCTCTCTGGTTGGGAGAAATGCGAGAGTTTACGAGGCGGAACTAATGTCAACTTAATCTTCTATAGAATGATAGGACCCCGGGGAGTTTTATGGTATGCCGGTCCTCTTACTTTGCAACGTAATTATTTATGCGGAAGATATATTCGTTATTGATTATTCATGCGTTTAAGTCACCCCAACGATGTACAACAAAAAACTTGCGAGTTATTTATCGACCATGTTGCAAGTGACTGCACTTTGTTTTATCTCCACGTGGTTTGAATCGCCGTTTAAATTATTTAAGTACAAGCCGGGATTTTCTTCCGCGTTATTTATGTTGGAAAATAAAGGAATATTACGTCCTTGAATATCAATCTTGATATTTGTGAAGACTACTTCTATCGAGATATAAAGACAAATATATGAGATTCATATTCCAAATATATCGATGAGAATATTTTTCCTATTTATTTTTTGGTACTGATTATATTCGTCCTTATACTCAGGAAAGAATTTGTTTGATAATAAAATTAATATAGTGCAATATTAATAATAAAATAATTGACATTTCTACATACTTAATTAACAATTTCGGCGGTTCCAATTAATTGGAAATTACAAAAAGTAATTGGTATTCAGTAAGTCTCAGTACGCTTAAATAAGAGT
The DNA here is from genome assembly GCA_910591585.2 of Nysson spinosus. NCBI lineage: Eukaryota > Metazoa > Arthropoda > Insecta > Hymenoptera > Crabronidae > Nysson > Nysson spinosus. The sequence goes on from OU342832.1 coordinate 12,172,916, forward strand.
ACTTAAAAAATACGAACACTAATATTAAAGATATTAACATAAAATGTACTAATGTTAAATAAATAAATATATCGATATTAAATATTAGAAATACCGTTTCTGATGTGGAGGGTATGAAGGATCTCAGCGTTTGTGAATTAATGGAATTAATTGGTTTCCATTTCCTTAAATAAGGATATTACTGTTTATGTACTCCTTAATATTAAAAATCCTAATATCAAATAACTCAGTATTAACTATACTAATATTAAATGTCCGCATATTAAATATTCTAATATTAAATGCCTCAGTATTAAAAATTCTAATATTAAATAATCTAATACTTTATATCCGAATATTAAATGCCCCAGTATTAAAAATTCTAATATTAAATAATCTAATGCTTTATATCCTAATATTAAATGCCCCAATATTAAATAATCCAACACTTTATACCCTAATATTAAATATAGCAATACGTACGAATGATGTATCGATATCAAACATCGGGATACCCAAATTTAAGACTCTTCTGCTTTAATTTCCATACGCAAAGTATGCTTAACACCGCGTGTAGATTGTGTATCTCAAACAAAGTGTCGAAGTCCTAGAGTTAGTGAATTCCGTTTACAGGGTATAGAGGATAGGATCCGAGCGTTTGTCAAGTCCGTAGATACAGGGAGATACTCTGTGAGTAGAATGGGATGCAGATGCACAGACGCGTTTCCTGGTGTACCAGTTTAAACGCTCGCACACCGAGATTTCCGCTTTCCTAGTGATTCATAGCGGTTAGAGACGCATTCGACGGAGCCACTCGTCACGGGACACAATCGTAGAACACAATGGGGAACGATCACTCTGATAGAAGAAACTACCAGCCGTGAATTCTAATACCCCGGCAAGCACCATCATTTCTGTTTGTAATTTACTCGGCAATTGGTAACAACGAAAGCAATTATGATCTTCCGCCTCCAGCGTCACTCATGATTCTTGTTGTAAGATGGAAATAAAATATATACTCAAACAAGCACGCTTTTCATTATTGAAAAAAACCAGCCCTATGTGATGTTCAATATTAGTTTGTATACCGATGATGATGATATTAAATGTTATTAAAGTGTACTTATTTTAAATCATTAAAAATCAATATTACTAGAAAGCATTATTAGTAAAAGTAACATACAATTGGAATCTCCTATATTAAAGATTACTTGCAGTGCTGTCACATAAGTCTTGTCAACAAATTAAATTAACATCAAACATTTACTTCCACTTCTGATCGATTATATGAATACTTTTGGTGTATCTAGTACATTTTTAACTTCTCTTTCCCGGAATGTATGCTGAACATTAATATAATATGATAATCGGAGGAAACATATTTCCGCGAAGATCCTCGTTCCAAGGTCAAGCATAGTGATTCATCATAATTAATAGGTTTTATTGCAAGGACACTGGTTACCAGAGTATCCGCGAAACACGGAGATGGCAGAGGGATGGCGGTCCTTGATTTACGTTGGATCGCATTAAATGGTTCTTTGATGGCCCCTTACCTCCTGAGTGGTTGATAACTTGATTTGCTGGTCCACTTTGGAACTCAGCCATGTCTTCCCAACCCTTCCCTCCCTCTCCCCACTCTTCTAAAGAGCCTTCCCACTCAACTTCTTCGTAACTTCTTTTTTCAAGTACACTTCCGGTCCTTTTGCGAGGACCCCGAAACTCGGGGAGTATCACGGCCCTCGTCGAATCAATGGCACTTCGATTAAACAAACACCGTATCATTTTTTAATATCTCCGAGTACATCTTGAATTTCGAGAATCGATGTAATCAGATCAATTATTTTTCATGTAAAAACATTTTTCAGGGCGTACTTGCGATTAAATTATACTTATTTCATTATAAGTATTATCCTCTTTAAAGAATTCATTATTGTCATATTTAATATGTACCTCCAATATTACATAACCCATAAGTCATTGCTTCCATTTTAAGTGAGATATTCAAATTCTTTTCTATTAATACGATAATAATTTGGCTCGACCGAATACGACAAAGTAAAATATATAAAGAAATATTTATATCAAATAATTGATTACAACATAATTCATGAAATGTTGCGAGCACCGAACGCGATTAAAATCGGCACAGTATCGAAGACAAAGTCCTCGTCATTGGATGCAAAATTAGACGGGAAATCGATACGAATCTCTTGGACGGTTTTCATAAATTACAAGCTACATTCTTGGTGACCTACATGACGGATTATTAGAGATAATAATGTTGAGGTCACGATCATCGGAGGGGGGCGGAGAACGGGGATCTATTTTAAGAGTAATTAGAAAAGAAGCTGAGGTCTTTGGTCCTCGGTTAGCACGGCACGTCGAAGGGCGACCAAGCGCACTGGTTTAACGAACTGCCGTTTCAGAACTTCCGATTCTTCGTTACCGTACGAATTGGAATCTTAGCTCCCACTGGAAGTAGATTCGATCCGCGTTTCATTCGACGAATGCTTATTCAACCTCCAACCAACTGTGATCTCATTATCGTGCCTGAGTGGCTGCTTAAAAGTGTCCCACATTTCATAATGATACCTCTGTAACGCCGTTATCTTACTCACGAGTGAGCAATTAAAAAAGTTTCATCCGTGCAATTAGGACCTTCCGCAGGTACCACGGAAGGGATGACTTCGCCCCTTTGCTTTTCACTCGATCTACGCCGAACTAAAGAAGGAATTCAAATATGAATGGCAATCTGCAATTATTCACCGTCAAAGGAAATTATTACTCAGTTTTTGTACTCGTTAACAACGCTGCTTTCTTAGCCAGTTCATCCTTGGGGAATTTGTTCAATGATTAATAATGTTATGTTAGAGTTAATATTAATATGGAGTGCATTATTCAGGGACTTCTGTGCTTCTCGAATATATATCTTATTGAAAAGTGTCCATAATATGTTAATAAGTGAAATGATTTGATAGAAATATGTTTATAAAGAATACTGTTTCATCGGATCTGTAAAATAATAAGCTGAATATGTATTCAGTCGAACAAAATGGTTATCGTATTCATTTTATAATTCTATAATTGTAATTTTAATTTTAATGTTTCCCTTAAAATGGAACCAATCTTCAGAATTTAATACGACAAATTTATTTACTCTGAACATCGTTTTAACAAATATTTTTGAATTTTTATTTAAGGTTCGAATATTACAAGAGTCCGAAGAAACCAATAAGATACTCCAGCATCTAAATTTGATTATATTATATAAAGCAAAACCGATTCGCGAATTGAATCGAGTTATTCGCGTCCAGCATCATCATCGGTTTCTCCTTCAATTAAATCGACAAATTGCAGTGAATATAGCATTGAATACAGACATAATTTCCGACGAACATTTACGCGATCTGAAAGGGGCTATAGAGTAACCAATAACAGCGCGCCTGTATCGGATAGTATCTTCGATATATCAAGTCGAGATTCGAGCTGTCTTAGTCATCGATCGTTTATCAATTCATCCATAATTTCGGGGAAAGTTAAGGCGCGGAGATAGGTTCTAGTGCTCGGAGCAATTTCGAGCTCGTAATCCACCGAACTCCAGATTGTTCCAATTAAACTTCGGTCAACCCGACTCTTTTGTCGTCCTAGAGGACCGTACAAGGGCTGCCATTAGAAAGATAACCAAAGCACGTTCCACGATACTCCAAAAGTTTCGATGATCTACCGTACATCGAGTACCAACTTCCAATCATCATTCTAACAAACTAGACTGTGGATAGAAGTACTCTAAAAATCAGTAGTTATGATTAGACAACGATATTTCGTATAATGGCTCTTTGGAAAATGTTTCCAATCAAAATGGCTCTTGAAACACGACTCCTCGTGAAATAAAATAATAAGACTGACAGTTGCACTTTAATTAAATTTGGAATAATAATTCTTCGACTTAAAATGCTGTAAATTTTCATTCATTTGCAGGTATTTTAAATATAAATATTTCAAATATAATACCTTAGAAAGACAATAGTCAGCTTTACACAATATTTAGAATAATAACTAGCACATAATTAATCTATCAACGTCATTGATAAAACGTCAAAAATCATATACAAATTTTGTGAAATATGAATGTAATAAGAATAGTAATAATTAATATTCATATTTAAATCATTTACACTTCAATGTAAATTTACAAATTCACGAATTTACAGAAAATTTACAATTCAATGAAAGATTACAAAATCGACGAATAATCATCGAAAATGTAATTTCAGTTTCACTTAATTCATTGTACTTTTCATTTAATTGTAGATAAATTCAACATAAATGATTTGAATATATTAACTTGCAACAACACCAGTCGGCCTTAAATAATATTTAGAGTAATAATTACACCCAGTAATGCTATTATTACACAAGAATTCTGTAGATTACAATTTAATTTTCTGCGAAGAGGTAGATAAAGTTTCAAGCTAATATGTCACGTTAATTGCGAGTGTTTGGATGTATTAGAATCAAACGCAATTAGGTTGACAATTGTATAGAGCCAATTTAATTCACATAAGTCCACCTGTAAGTAGTTTCCGCCCCCGATGGTCCCCAGCGTGAAACTTGCTTAATCCCAACGAAGCTCGGGATGACAACAGGATAATTAGTTGACATAATTTACGCGCGATATTTAATGCCCTATAATTAGTTCACTCTGTCTAATGGCGATCTTTATCTACTAATAAGCAAGTCCATTTAATAAAGTGGCGTAACTATAAACATCGTTAATTTGTAAAATAGACCGTGATGGTATCACGAATTATCTCCATTGGTTAATTATTCTTTCCATTACGTAAACTGATGAACTAATTTTTACATGCAATTTTTGAATTATGTTTCAAATTCCAATATCATAGTTCAGGTATTTTGATAATATTTCATTTCGTATTTATTTAAATGATTATAGAATTATAGGATTATAGATATCTATGTAAATCAGGAATAATTATTCTGTAATATTTTATATGGTGAAATCTTAAATTTTTTAAATAAGAAATACAATATATGATGCAAGAGAATACGAAACAAAATGTATGATACAATGTAATTCATTTAATTAAGTAAGAAATAAAATATTATCGGAATACCAGAATGAGGATGTTAAAATACATGTAATATTATGTATAATGCAATTATAATCATATAATACAGTTATGTAGATAATTATTTTAATCTCTAACGAACGTGACATTTGCATAAAACTTTATCAAATTATTACACCTAGTAATATTATATTTCAGCCTTATCAACTTCCACGAAGCAATAATTTCACTCTTCCCGGAAGGTTATTATTATATGCACTAAAAAGAGAGGAACCTTTACGATATAATTATCCCTTCTTATCAGCGGATACCATGGACGTAAATTCTTTACTGTTATCCACTGTCTCATATAACCGCTGAAAAGAATATTATCGTGGAAATTCACAGTGCAATGTATTCCGTGCACGTACTAACGATTTCGGTCGACCACGTTTTACAACCTACGTAATCTGCAAGTGCACAAGTTACTTCTTTCAAAATCGACTGCGATTGTGGAACTTAAATCCCACAGTGTGGAAAGGCAAACAAGAACGATTCCCACGTCTCGATACTTTTCTTCTGCGATTTAAAGACTGCTCATGGAATCAATTTATTATTCGTATCGACGAGAAAAGTATTCCTAGGGTGTTCGCCATGATGCATCGACATGTTCGTTAGAGATTCATTGTTGTTTGCGAGGATGTTTCCGAGAGGAATATGAATGAAGTATAATAATAATTTTCCATCTTCCTCGCGTATAAATTTCATATTATAGTAATTATTATTGGTAAGTATTCTTATTTCTCTATTAGTAGTCATTCGAAATATGAGCAAGTTTATATATAATTCATTTCTCTCTGATTCATAAACTCGTATGAATGAAGTAATAATTTTCACACTTTCTTAGAATGAAAATCTGTGTTTGCATATGGTTTAAAAATCTGGTAACAAGATTTAAGAGGCTGTATAAGTCTCGCGTATCGTCTCCAAAACTCGGCCGAGGACCCGCGATCCCCACGTTGGATACTATTTTGGTCCATCAGAAGACGATTCTCTTTAGATGCTCCAACGTCGAAGCTCGCCGACCCTGACTCAAATTCGTACAAGACCCAGCTGCCCCCGTTTTGCTCGATCTCTCGCGTTTTCGAGCCGACTATACTCGGAGAAACGATTATCGGATCTTTCGTAATGCACCGTTTTTATTTTCTCCTCTTCTTACTCCGGGGGCATTCCCCCTTTCCGTCGACAAACATTTTTCTTTCCTCCCTGACAACAGCACGCTCTCAAAGTGGAACGAAACCGGGGAAACGTTCTTAAAAATGTTTTACTACGAGACTTTTATTTTTTACTGTATGTGGAAATCGTCTTCCACGTGGAGTTCCTTGAATTCGTCTGTTTCAATAGAATGGGATGATATTATACGGAATATGTTATATATATGGTATAGTGCTCTTGACTTATGAACTGAAACTGAGAGTTCTCTTAGTTCTTATGGAGTTGTGGAATTATTGAGGTTCGATTCTTATTGAATTGCTGATTTATCTATCTCGATTCTTACAGTGTTACAAGATTATAGAATTTCGATTCTTATAGAATTGTAGAATTAGAGAATTTCGATTCTTATAGAATTGTAAAATTATAGAATTTCGATTCTTATAGAATTAGAGAATTATAGAATCTCGATTCTTATAGAGTTACAAAATTATAGAATTTCGATTCTAATAGAATTGTAGAATTATAGAATTTCGATTCTTCTAGAATTGTAGTATTATAGAATTTCGATTCTTCTAGAATTGTAGTATTATAGAATTTCGATTCTTATTGAATTGTAGAACTACAGAATTTCGATTCTTATAGAATTGTAAAATTATAGAATTTCGATTCTTATAAAATTGTAAAATTATACACTTTCTATTCTCATACAATTACGCGATTATAGGATTCCAATTCTCACCGAACTACAAACCTAATCAATTTCAAATCTCAGATAATTATACAATAAGAGAATTCCAAATTCTCTAAGGTTCAGAAAACATAAAAATTCGAAGAATTCTTATCCATATTCCACAAAAGGACAATTCGATAATCATATTCCATATATTATAACATCATCATTTCCTTCACATGTAAGAATTCTAAATAAAAATAGAATTCTCCGAATCACTCGAAAGGAGGATAAATATTATATTGTTCACAGAGCAATATTTTAATAAGACTATAATACTTTGTTAACTGGTTGTTCCGCCCCCATTGAGATTTATCGATTCCCCATCGAAGCATCTCGTTCGTGCAGCTTTGGAAAAGCAAGAACGACTTTGTACCATGATTTATGGCTCCTGCAGCTTCCACCGAACTTTACGATTACACCTTTCAATGGCTCTATAATTTTCACTTTATATTGTCCCTCGTAATACCACATATTACTTTTTTACAAGGCCGTAATTTAAGTTTTGTGTTACTAATAATATATTCAAGATGTAATATGAAAAAAAATTAGAAATTGAGAGTTCCAAGCCGTGCAGATTGAAATTGAATCATTTTTCAGGAATAAAGAACTCGCGACAAAAAACTTGCCACGGATAAAAAATCTCATTAATTTCTTTCGTACGGCAAATCTGTCTTGAACACTGAGAGCTATAAATTTTCTGATGGAATATTTATAAATTTACTTTTGCTTTACTAGAATTTATTACTCTAAATTTCTAACGCTAGAAGAACATAAAAATAGAAGGTCATTTTCAACAGTTTTATCAACTCGATTGAACTTATTCATATGATATCAAAGAGAAACTCAATATTAAAGGAATGATTCTGTATACATTTAATTCCACAATGTTTTCAGGAATAAAAAAGTAGTCATGCAAAATTTGATACCAGATAAAAGATCACGTTAATACTTCTTTCTTTCAAAGACCATGAATTTTACTTCACTTAATTTTTTAACACTACAATGTCAGTTATAAAAGAATATAAACATCCAATCTTAAAGCGATGTCTTCATCTACATTTAACTTGAACAATTTTTCCAAGAATAAAAAAGTTTCTAAAAAGTTGATACCCGACAAAAGATCTCATTAATTTCTTTCGGCAAGTCTGAACCTTGCTTTACTTAAATTTTTCATTCATCATTGCCAATAATAAAAGAAGATAACAAAATAAAAACAATAATAGAATATAACATCAAATTTTAAAAGAATGTTTTCATCTACATTTAATTTCAACAATGTTTTCAATAATAAAGACTTGGTTGTAGAAATTTGGTACCAGATAAAACATCTCATTAATTTCTTTCATTAGCAAGTCTGAATTTTGCTTTACTGACATTTTTCACTCATAATTGCCGAAAATAAACGATTATACAAATACGTAAAAATAAAAAGAATAGAATATAAACATCCAATCATCAAAGGATGTTTTCGACTACATTTAACTCGAACAATGTTTTCAATAATAAAAAAATGGTAATAAAAAATTTGATACTAGATATAAAAAGTCATTAATTTCTTTCGTTCAAAGAGTCTGAGCATACGTGGTGTGTCGAGGGCGAACGAAAATTTACTAGGAGGTCCAAGGTATCTTCGGGAACCGAACAGAACCACGAGGGTGTATCAATCACTACGTCCTGCGGCTTTCTCTTCCAGTTTTCTCTCCAAAGTTCACTCGACTTCGTGGCATCGAGTTACCGAGGAACTTATACATATGAAACGAGCGGAATATCAAACGCTTTCTGCTACCATCAAGCATATGCTTTACCGGCGAGTTAATTTCTCGACTTCGCCTAAGTGTTGGCGAAAGGGTATCAAAATGTTCTGTTACTTTAGCGCGAACAAATACCGTCTCAGAATTCTTTTTTGCGTACGAACTTCCTGGCTCGAGTCGAATTATCGTTTCCAGTGTAATTATAACGTTATGCTGATAAGAGCAGAGTTTTACTTGTTCGAATACGAGTTCTGATTTCAATTATATTATAATTCTTGGCTGTTAATGTACGATAACATACTGTGACTTAAATGGAAGGAAAATACCGCACAGTTAATGTCTCGGAGTAGATCGTCCTTTATTTCTGTTTAATATTATGATTTGAAGATGATTTATTATATTTGAATTGTGATTTTTTGTAAATGATCCCTTATAGTTGTACTACAATTTTTGTAGATCATTCTTTATATTGTGCTATTATTTCTGGATTATCGCCTTATTTTATACTACGCCTTGTATATCTTCAATTTTTTCTGTACTATGATTTTTAGATTATTCCTTGTGTTTGTACTATCATTTGTAAATCACCTCTAATTTTTGTATTTTAACTTGTAGATCACCGCTAATTTTTTTACTATAATTTCTAGATCGTCAATTAAATTTCTACCATGATTTCTAGATCATCATTTAAATTTGTACTATAATTTCTATTCCTTCCATCCCTTAGTTGTGTGCTATGACTTGTAAATCATCCCTAACGTTCGTACGTGTATTTAACAAAGACTCACCCTCCAGGACCCGGATGCACTCGGTGTGATTCGGATAAGGATCCGGATAATTCGGGCTGTAAAATTCACCCTTGGTTTCGTCCCCGATACGAAATTTATCACAGACATCCGCGGCTTGTCTCATCTGACGGCGTGGCACCTCGCTGCTTGTTATGAACGACGTCGGCGTGGTGTTGATGTTCTTTGTGTTCTTGAGAGTCAACACATCAACCGTTAATCCGGTCTCCAATGTCGGCACTATCTGCACAGAGTTTTCCATTTATGTCAATAAACATATTATTAATATTCTCATATTCTATTAATAATTTATTCGAAGTAGGAAATTTAGAAAGGAGTCATTAGGAAAGATATTTGAATAGATCCGCTTATCTGCCAACAAATGATTACTTAAGAGAAGTACTATATTATTTATTCATTAGTGCCCCATTCAAATACCAATTAAAAATATATTTCAAATTCCTGATCATAAATTAAATAATTATCAAAAAAGATGGAAATTATGCCAAGTCACTGTTTTCCTATACCACTTTCGAAATAGTAATTATAAACTATAATAATATATTCAATAAACACTGTCAGTAAATTCTTTCTGCATACAAATACGATATCTGTAACTGCGATAGATTGAAGATATTTTTAATTAATATTTTTTGAAATGGCTCTTCGCCACTTTGGAAATAAAAGGCTCAAACACGAGTACGTAATATCACTTTCTTTAAGAACCTTTAATGACTAGACTCCCAAGTCGTTTATTTCTCTTTTCAAAATGTAAAAGTAAAAAGTCATGCAATATAGTTAGTCGCGAAGTACCGGCGTATTAATTCCACGCGAATTATTGGCACCTATTTAAAAAAGTTGTTCACCGAAGTAACGCTTGCTCGTAAAAGTAGATTTTATATCGCAGTGAGCTAGGATCCCCGTGAGATTTAAAGAAGAATATCGATGCACGAGAATACCTCGAATATCTAAAATACCTTTCGCACTAACTTCGATGTAACGGGAGTTGAAAATGTGTTCGATCGATGAGCAATAATCCTGTAATACTCCGGGTGTCAGGTCGTTAATTAAATGCAAGCCTAACGCTTTGGGCAACTGGTATCGCGATAGTGTTAAATTATAGTCATCGACCGCAACAGAAATTATTCGTAACCACGGAAAATGAATGACTACTATTATTACGTTAATTTATCAACCCGCGTCGTTTTATAAATATTCATACTTTGTCTGGATTCCCTCGGATATCCTCGGCAACGCGAATCCAAAAGCGACTTGGGTAGAAATGTTCTTTAATAAATACATGTCTGCTTTATCAAGAAACGGGTGAAATATTACATGGAATTTATGAAGTATAAAGGATTTGAATTAATTAAATTCTTTGTGTTATTAGTACGGGTTTAAGAATTATATAAATTTTAGATGAGAATGTTATATTTTATGACTATATTGTATTACACTGTAACTACACTTTTTAATATTTTACGAAGAACCAAGTCTTCTTATTAGGTAATAAAAGAATATTGCATGCCTGATATTTGAAGGTGCTGGAAAATGGGGACATTTTCTTGGAAATATAACAATATACGTAGCAACAGGAATACAGAATTCATGTTAATAAAATTGTATACTCAAGGCAAATGAATCAAATTGGAAGCTAAATTAATAATAGAATCTAAGAGACAAAAGTTACGTGTAATTATTTAAAATAATAGTTGAAAATATTATTGTCGCATATATTTAAGTTTTACGAGTATTCGTAATATTTATTCATTTATACCCTTTGATACTAACTAATAAATAAATACTAGAAATATTAATTATATCAAAATATAATAGGAAACACAATAAAGTAATAAATAACTTCCAACATAATCTAACAATATCATCAAATAATTGAATAAATAAATTATAAAATATTAAAAGACTTACGTTATCGAGGCTCTTCGAGGACGACACACCGACGGATTGTTCCGAAGTGGATCCAGTGTGATGATTCTGATCTTGTCTGATTAAGAGATCCGTTTCTCCTTCGGTGTGCATCATGCTTTTAGAAAACGTAGAATCTCCAGAATTTCGTCGCGCAATTTTCACTTTCCTTCTCTGATTCTCTTCCCCGGATAACACTGCGAGTCTCTGCATCTCGTTTCCCTGGTCCAGCAGCAGCTCGTTACTGGATGGCCATCGAATTTCGGAATCCAATATTGTCTCGGAACTCGTATCGTCCACGTTCCAGGGAGACGTTTGGGGAAAGTTTTCGATTGGTTCGGTTTCCGTCGCGGTGTGTTTCGTACTGGACGTCAACCACGATAAGGATCGACTTGTTCTTCGTGGATTGTACGTGCTCCAATATGGCTCCTCTGTTTCGCCTGTGGCTTCCGCGGATGTTCCAGCGACTGTAACGAGAAGCGAGACGATTAGTGGAAATCTTTAAGAGTTGAATATAAATACAGTAAACTCTCCTATAACGTGGGAAAAAATTGCGACAGTTCTACAACCCGGTACTCTCAAGGTTTTTATTTAACGCGGAAAAAAATGCGCGGGCTTTCTGTAACGCGGTTTCCATATAACGCGGGAAAAAATTGCAACAGTCCTCCTGTAACGCGCTTTCCATATAATTTGGAAAAAAATTGCGACAGTTCTATAACGCGGTACTCTCAAGGATTTTATTTAACGCGGAAAAAATTGCGACGGTCCTCCTGTAACGCGGTTTCCATATAACGCGGGAAAAAATTGCAACAGTCCTCCTGTAACGCGCTTTTCATATAATTCGGGAAAAAAATTGCGAGAGTCCTATAACGCGGTACGCTTATAATACAGTACTGTTACAACGCGGTGTCCATATAATGCGGAACAAAAATTGCGACAGTCTCATAATGCGGTTTCCATAAAACGCGGTACGAATTAATCTGATTTTTATTTATTAATACTGAGATTCTTTTAACGCGGAATGAATTAAAATAAGCTCCGTTTACGCGCTCTGCAATATAATAGTTATATTTTCTGAATTTATGTATTTAATTAACTACTAGGATTTATTAATCAAGAAGTTCACTTGCCAACATTTTATAAGACATTATATTATCACAGAGAGAAAATAAAAGCTTCATTTCCAATTAAACATTGTTTTTACTCGTACTTCCACCAATCCCACTTCATCTTTGTCATCCGCCACGTCAGAATCATCAACTTTATCGTAGTCAATTAGAACTTCCATGCAACATTGTAACAAGCTCTAATTAACAGGTGCTTCAAACACTGCACAGTTTAATTGCCACACCTCGTATTCGCTGCAATAAACATTGTTCCATAACTTTAAACCGTGGTTATAAAAAAATTAAATAAAAAGTGGCTGCGTCTCTTTGTAAACAGCACTGTCTAATACGCGTGAAAAAATTCACGTTTCGGGCATAAACTTTTAACATTATTTGAGGATAAAATTTCAAAGTTACACCACGCAAAAAAAGCACGTCGGCCCAAGTGACATCGCGAAATGAACATTCTCGGCAATGAAAATTATATTAGCAACATAATCGTGCATCAAAAGGCGAATGGTTTCATTTCGCGGAGCTTGACGTTGAAATTAATTAGCGCTGAAAGTTTCCACCGCAATGGAAAGTTAGGTTCTTCTTACTCGTTAACGTCATATGATCCCGCGACAATTGAAATACGTTGATAACAAACGCGAAGATAAAAAAATCGTGCGAGGATAACATTTTATGTGTATATTATTTATTTATATGTATATCGAATGTTTTATTGGACTTACAATTAGACTTGTTGATACAAACAGCTAATTGCGATCGTGATAGGCCACTAATTTCTGTTTAAGATGAATTATTAAAGAAATTCATCTCAAAATGAGATTCATTATTAATTACTTAAAATAAATTTCTCGGTTAATTCTAATGTCAGTTTCGTTTTACTTTGAATTTATCTCCACATTTTTCTTAGTTTCTAAATAATTTTAATCGTTAATCGTTATAAAAGTAATCGTTACAAGTTTAAAAATTTATTAGGGATTTATTTATTTTGTTCGATGGTTATCACATTTCGCAAGCTCGAAATTAAAGAATTTCAGGAATTTATAATACCGTGCTTAGAGTGGTATGCAAAGATAAATATGAATTATTATGGAGTCTGAAATACATTTGTTTTTGCTAAAGATTTATTGCAAATTGTGAAAAACGGCCGTTAATTTTTAAGATACTTTAACATCCTTATTTTATTATATCATACTATAAACAAGGAAGGTCGAAATTGCAATCATTAAAATATAAATTTAATTAGTGACATTTTCTGAAGTGTTAAGCGAAGCTTCGGTCTTATATAATAATAATTAATATGTAGCATGGCTATAGAAGCTTAATCAATATCGGATGATCGTTTGTTATATCATCGTTGATAAACAATCATTTATTATATCACCCATGAAACAATTAATCTGCTGATATAACACCGTATTGGTTGATCGAGCACAACAATTATTTTACTCCGTTTTCATCGAACCGAATTATCTCCGATTAAATATGACAATACATTTTTTTTGATTGATTATATAAATACGAATATTTATATTTTTATTTACATAATAACAAAATTGTGACACGGAAAATACTAATAATACTCATATTACTATTTATATATTCAACGGACAGTAAGGTACAGACATATTTATTCAAAAAATCGGTTCAACGAAATTGGAGTAAAATAAATTTCGTGTAACATAACTATTAAATAACACCGTAAAAAATGTCACACAAAATTGAAAGCTCAAGTATTCCTATTAAAAATGAAACCGGGTGAATTTACGTTCAACTCGTTTTTCGTATTTTATTCCTAACACTTATTTTCGGAATTTTTTCGACCACGCAGCAAATTGAGTTTAAACCCGGTTGACATAGGTATATGGAAAAGGATTCGGGTCTGATTTACGCGTGAATTTGTCATGCACCTGCGTGACCGGATTCGCTCACGAGTTGTTAAAAAAATATCGAAACGTCCCGCGCAGGTATTTCAGCCTCTTTTTGACTCCACCGATAATCCTCCTTTTTTTTCTTTCACTCGGTTTTGCAAATTCGTTGCAACGTGTTTAAATTACTGTATCGCTGGCACGAAATAGCTGCTGCCGATAAAACGACACCGTATACAGACACGTGTGCGAAAGCAATTACAGATATGTCGATTTCCAATCTGGTTTAATCGACCGGACGTGTATGACATTTGTCTTTCATCGCTTGTCCATTAGTTTGCTGCGCTTCTATTTTTTGTCCATCTTCCATGTAAGTGGCGGTGCAATTGAATCAGAATTAACTAAATTGGCTTTCTGAGCGAGAATTTCCGGGATTCGTTAAAGCGATCCAAATTTATTAATTTCTTTATTTAGTTTGGAAGTTGCGATCTTTAATTGCTAGTCTATGAATTTCATTAAGCTTAGGAACTGAAATCGAAAATTCAAGTTTTAGAAATTTTATCTATTTTCGGAATCGGGATTGTAGAATCCAATTGCAGACATATTATTAGTTTTGGGAATAGAAACTAGAAATAGACATTTTCCTATTAATTTTATAAGGCGAAATTTTATTTATATTTTGAGAATCGGAATATTAAATTCGAGTTTTAGATATTTCATCAATTTTAGTAGTTAAAATCTTGTACTTTTCTTACAGAAATTTTATTAATGTTCGGAATAGCAATTTAAATACAATTAAAAATGATTATTATTATACTCATTGCGTACGCGTAATCGGAATGCTTTTAACCCTTTGAAATCCACCCTCGGGAGATAAACGTTTTAAGAGGTCCTCAAGAATGGCGGCGGAGAATCTTCCGACGTCAGTTTACGCGGAAGATCAAGAAAGCCCGCTCAAAAGAGTGGATGATAATAGGAAAAAAGGATAATCTTTCCTGGCATAGGAAAACGGGGCAAAGAGATTCACGAATAATTAAGTAGTACTTTGACCAAAACACTGAAATTGTCCTGCTAACAACTCTTGAAAATTTGAAAGCTTATCTCGAATTATATTCGACGCGGAAGAAAAAGCTTTTCTTGCTTTGATATGAAGTGTCCGAGAAAAGTTGTCTCTCGAAGAACGGATGCATTTTTATGTCCTCTAATTCTGAAGACGAAGTGAAAGTTTTCACGAGCCAATATTTCGTAGTCCTATTATTATATTACAGGATTTAAAGTAAAATATTAAGTATTGCCTTTTTTCCCAATAATTCAGTTTTAAATTTCGATTTCCAGGATCAATGAAGTTTCTAAAATAAAAATTTTGATTTTCAGTTCTTTAATAATATATAATAATAGACATAATATGTAACATTATTATATAATAAAAGAGACATATCCTTAATAATATTAAGGTGTAATATATAAATATATCCGCGCGATCAAAAGCCTTAGTTATAATATTATAAATAACATACATCTTAATATTATAGACATTAATACGTGAACAATAAATTTGAATAAATTTCAGTTATTACGACTTATTATTAGTAATACAATATATTTTGATTTATATCTTTCAATTGCGAAGGCAAGGTGTCTCCAAAATTTTCTACATTTTCAAACTTTTCCAAGAACCGTCCGTCCAGATTTCTGTTACGGCGATTCTCAGAGGACTCGCGACATATTCGAGAAAGAGAGTCCACATGTGAATTCGGTTTGACAAGCGTAAAATTGTATGTTGATAAAGTCTCGAGTTCCACGCATTTTTTGATAGTTATATCAAATACATATCAACAAATTTCAAGACACTACCTCGAAGGATCAAAGCGCGGAGGAGTCTTTGTCAAAAGGTTATCATCTTCCGGTTGAATGATAAAATGTACTTTACGGGTGCCGATATATAGAAGCCCTGACATTATATTATATTTAGTAAAACTGATTCGAGTAAAATGTCTAAATATTAAACCATTTTTTATACTGAATACAAACTACTCAAACATGCATATTTAATATTTCAAATATTATCACCTGATATTAGATCCCCAACTTTGATATTTAGTGAGAACAATTTCAATAAAAGCTGTAAATATTGAACCTTAATATGTCACCTTATATTTTTAGTTAAAACGATTGACAAACATGTGGTATCGACATGTTCTTACAAATCTTCGCAATGAATTTAATTAAAAATTTTGCAGTTTCTATCCAAATTTTTTATGGAAACATTCATAATTTGTTTCATGCAGGAACAAAGTTCTACGAGTTTTTACATTTCTTATTATATTAAACTAAATGAAAATAAATATGAAATTTCATCTTGCTCATTGCATTATTAAATTCGTACTTTGTATTTACAAATAGTAACCAGATATCCTTGGAAAAAGTTGTTATCCCTTTTTCGCGTAAGTCCTTTCCCTTCCATTCTATTTAGTGCCTCAATTTGGGAGGCCAACTTCCACTCCCCCTATTTTTCTTTTCCCCTTTTCCTACCAGCCGTAGAGTGGTTCTCTATTATCCAGCATTTTCCAAGCTAGAAAATTTTCCCAGCTTGTTTACACATCTATCCCTTCCACCTTGGCTTCTTACTTAAACAGAACTTTCTATCCGCTGCATCGCGATTTACATCCCTTCCTTCATACCACTCATGTTTCCACAGAAACCATGGAAAACAAGAACCCCCTGGTTCTTCGCAATTCTTCGCCTGGCAATCTCACGCGTGATTTATTTTCCTAGGAGTTTCCCCGCCATTATCCTGCTGTGTTCTTATTCCGTTCTTTTCTTCGGACTATTAAGTCTGGAATGCTCGAGTTTTTCTAGATTTATATGATTTATGACACCTTGTTTGTGAATGTTTTGAAATTCTATCAATATTAGGAATCGCATTTTGGTATGTCAGTTTTAGAAATTTTATCAATTTTAGGTATTGAGATTTTTAGTTTCTATTTCAGAGCTTTTACCAATTTCAGAAACTGTAAAATTTTAAGAAATTTCACTAATTTTGGAAATTCTGTCGATTCCACGTGGCGAAATTCCAAATTTCGATTTTAGAAATATTAGACATTTTGGGAATCGAAGTTCGAAATTCAAATGCTAGGAGTTTTGCAAATTTTAGGAATAAAAAATTGAGGATTAATTTTGTTGAACGTAATGAATATTTATTTTTCATTCGTCGTAGATAGGTAGACCGCAGTAATACGTGTAACGGGACAATTAAAAAATGTCGAATATCGAATAATAACATCAAATTATAATTAGTCGATATATTAATTAAACGGTAACTGAATTTTTCAATGAAAGCTTCCACGCCAAACTGAAAACGTTTCTTGTAAAGTTCCGATCAATCTGCAAATCAGAGATTCAAACCTTTCAAACGAATTACGTAGTGAATACTTCATTTCCAATAAAAAGTTACGCTGAAAGTTATATTCTTTCTCGAAATTCGATTAGCAGAAGGTAGAATACATTGAAAAATGGTTCTTTACTAAACAGTTAATAAAAATAAACTATTCTACGTCTTAATGGAACTTCAAACAGAACAATAAATGTATTTATAATTCAATTCTAACTTAATGACTTTTTGATCAACTTGAGAGCGAAGTAGTTGGAACGATTTTTCAACTCCGTAATTGAACTGACACTTCCACTCACCCACTTTTCACCCCCCCCCCCCCCCCCCCCACTGTTAAACGCCTGTAAAATACATTACATCGATAACATCATAAATATATAACTAAAATTAAATACGAAACTAGTGCTACCTTATCTTTTCTGAAAAATGAAATTATACATTTATGAACTTTAAACCAAAAATTTCAATTGCTAGGTTTAGCAAAATTTCTTGATCTCGAAACGCTAATTTTCAACTTCAATTCTAAAAACTGTTCATATATGAATAAAAAAGTGTTACATATTGAAACATCTAAAACATAAATAAAAGATTTCATTTCCTTGAATAACAAATATTTATAAAACCGAAATCAAAAGTATTAGTTTGTATAATTGTTAAAGTTTCTAAAATTAAATCCTACGTACATATAGAAATGTTTATTGTCCATTTTAGTTTTGAACTTAATGTTTAGTATCGATTGCAATGATTAATATAAAATATAATATTATGTCATATTATTGGGGAACACAGGAATATCGACACGAATGTAGAAGCATATTCTATAATTATAATATTTAAATAACATGAAAATTGGCAGGGACATTGTTAACTATTTAGGTATTACGTAACACTGAGGGAGATATAGTAGAATGCGCGGTATCCTGTTTATAATTTCCCAAGGGATAACACTCCGCGAAATAGTCTGCTTTGCTCGGGACTTTCTTTTCCCTTTTGCATCATTTAAGTTTCCGCCGGTTTGTTTTCTTCCAAAGAACAAATTAATAGACTCCCGTTAGACCGTATTAATTGAGAAACTTTTATCTTGGCGCTCTCGAGGTCCGTGTATGTTTCAAATAAGAAATAAGTATATGTACAATGTAAATATGTATCCTGTATGACTTTCGATGTTAATTTAAGAGATATTCCAATTTTTGTATTTAAAATATTTGTTCGGAGTTTCCATCAAATTATTAATTACAAATATTGTCGATCTTTTATCTTGGCCCTGTCGAGGTCCGTTGATTTTTGAAATTGAAAAGATATGTATGAACTTCTACCGCGGCGTTTGATATTAATTTAAGAGGTATTTTAAGTTTTGAATTACATTTTTCCAACTTAAGAAAATTCTTAATATTAACATTAAGTTACTGAATATTTGAATTCTGAAATTACATAATTAATTGTGCTAGCCTTCCACTTATAAAAATATAATATAATTCTAATTATATCATTTTTGTCATTGTACTATTTTGAACACTTTATCCGAGATATTAGAGGATACATTTAAATTATTATTCGACTATTTGCGTTGAACACCGTAGGTGAGAGACACGGGTGACGCGAGATTCGAAAAGTTAAATTTAAGTTCCTTGAATTCTATCGTGATCTCTTTATACGGAGATGAAAAGTGAGATAAATCTTGGCAGGGATTCCTGGTGAAAAAAATAGAAAGTCTCGAGTGATGCCCTCCAGTTAAAGGAGAAAAGTTTCTAACTCGAACTACGACCTGCGAAACTTACGAGTGGCCACTTTCGCGGATTTGGCGCCGGGATAAATTCACTTTATACTCTCCCTGGGAATAATTAGTTATTGACAACATAATAATAACGCAATGTATAATAATAACTCAATCACATAATAATAATATATAACGTATAATATAAAATATAAAATATAGACTATGGAATGTGGAATATAGAACGTTGTTTTTATAGAAATAACATTAATCATTTAACGTCATGTAAAAATCACGGCTTTTGCTATAAATGGGTAACGAAAAGTTACAGCAATAAATACAAAGAGGAATTTGTGAAAAAATGTTGTTAATGAATTTTACTTGTATAACAATGATATGGAATATAGAATGTATAATATAAAAGATCGCAAAGTTATTAACAAGGAGCCTAACAAATGAATTAATTACCGTTAATGCAATATGAAATAATTCTCATCATTTTGATCGAGGAGAGAGAAAAAACACGTAGATATAAATCAATAATTGTCTAAGAAGTTAGAACTGGTCGTCGATGATCGAGTTTCTTTCCAGGGTGAAATCTATTTCCTTCGAGGAGTTCCACCGTTTCCGGTAATCTGTTGAAGTAACACTCGAGTCGCTAGAATGTTGGATGATGAATCGAAGAAGTTATGTGCCGGATATTCGTCCGGAATATCGAATCCCTCTTACGAACTCAATATACAAGATGGTTAAACAATAATGTGTCACCAAAATATTATGTCTTGATATACAATACATTGATTATATCAATGCATTTTTTAAATAAAATGTGTAACTGAATATCCTACATTTATTTTCCACATTCTGTCATTAATGTCTTATCGAGATCTACAATATTTCTAAACACATTTATCTAGAATTTTGTTAATACTTAGCTTTTTATATTTTAATATTATTTTCGGATTTTGTTGAAATGTTTCATGGAAACATAACTGTAAATACCCTCGTCCCAAACTATTCTTTAAATTTTTTAATTCTCCACGTCTCATAATTATTTGACAACTTTTTAAAATATTTCCTAGGGATATCACTTTAAACTTCTTTAATTCGCATTCTTTAATTACGAATTCTACGCGAACTAAAATAATTAATTTCCCGTTTTCTTTAAATATGTGATGGAGATTTATAAATGTCCCCATTCAGAATGTATTTTAAGTGTGAATTAACATAATTATTGGTATCAATTTCCCCAATTAATTATAAAGGAAAAAGTATTTAACGAGTATTTCCAAAGTCCTTCGTGCATTTTCCTGAAGTTTCATTAATTCCTTATAAATTTTAATTTTGATTCCTATGAATTTATAAAACTCCTATAAATATGAATATAAATAAGATTTAAAGTACGTTTTTCAAAATGTTGACTTTCATCGAGGTTTTCGCTGAAAGCCAAGAGACGAAAGCTTAGAACATGTCATTTCGAGCGGATTATCAAAATCCACTTGGAGCATTCGCAATATTATGTTATGCGAAATTCCGAAATACACAGATCGCGAATGATGTGCCGAGGACCGATTAAAACTTTAACTCCACTGCGCCGGGATATTATACAAATTGGAAACTTCCCGAAATTTCCCGAAATTTCCCGGAAAATTAGCGTAGATTCATGCAATGTGGTCAGGCAATAGTTATGTCGCAATTTTCGGAATATTACTCAGGTATTATACATTGCACCTGAATGACGGTCAAATGGAAGAACATAAATAGAGAGACATTAATCCTGCAAAGTATAACATTAATTTATCAATAATTTACCTCTCTCGCTTTACTTAAAAACATCGCTTTTATTGTTCCAAAATGGTCCAAACCGATAATAAATCGTGTATAAACATGTTCCAAGACCATTTTGGGTCAAAACAACTGCATTAAAATATTCTTCTAGTCAGAAAAGTGATTGTCCAAATTAATCTCGATAAGTATCCAAACATCTAGACAATATTTCAGAAAACTATAAATTTCAGCACATCATACGAAATTAATTTATCGGAATACGAGAGATATTTCGTACAAATATGCACCCATCATCACTTTATTAATATTCGAATTCTCTTCCGTTTATCATCTCCCTTGTTTATTACACACCGTGTTTTATCAATTCGTGGAGGATCGACGAGATTCCAGGAAGTCAGAAAATATTTCCTATTGTTAAACATTGGTAACAGAGTTTATCCAATAACAAACACCAGGAAAAAGGATGTTGTTTACCCTGATAAAAAAAAACACCGATAGTTCGTGATAAGTGAAACAGCTGATCGTGATTGATCGTACTAATGTATCTGGTTTTTCTCTCGGCTTTTCGTGGCTTATCAATCGACATATTTGACGATTTTGTTTTCTCTCCCTTAACGACCGCCATTCGAAGGGTACGAAGTGGTTTTTGCACGCGAGGGAGGCTACCAGAAAAATTGGGATATATAAACCGTGACAAAGTTGAAACGCCCCGGAAAAAGGTTACGCGGAAATAGACTTCGGTTAACTTCCTATAAATCACCGCTCGCTTCCTACACCGTCGTTAACACTCATCGCTCTTCCTCCGCTTGCACTTTACTTGCATAACTCGGGCAATTATTTTCCGACATCTTGTATGTTCCGACATATTAATCACGAATTAATTCAATGGAAACACGTACACTCGTCCCTCGATTTAAGCGGAGCATTCCTACCACCTGGTTTCTGAAGTTGAAATTTCAAATTTAATTTCCTAAAATTGATAAAAAAATTGTTGCACCTGAGATTCTCAATTCCGGTTCCATAATTGAGAAAATTTGTAAAACTCAAATATGAAACTTTTGTTTTTAAAGTCGCTAAAACTGTTAAAAGTCAACTGGAAACTGAAGTTTTTAATAAACGTATTCAAAAATAGGTCACTCTATGAAATATTCAAATCAGATTGGAAAATAATTGCAGTTGACGAAGCGTAAATAAATGAATATTGGAAACTTCAATAAATAATTCAAACATCGTTTGATATTTTATACACGTATAGAGAAAATGGTGGAATTAAGGATCTTTCTTTATCAAACTTCCCTGAGTCACTAAATCACAGGAAGAATTTCAAGAGGCTTTTTCCAAGAAAGCTTTTGAAGAGAAGGTGATTTTGTCGAAAGTACCACGTCTCGAGATTGCAGTGCAGAAGTCGGTCTGTTCGAAAAGGAGCGTACTTTAACAAAAGGCATCTTAAAAAGCCGTAGTTTAAGGGAAGTTCTCGTATTTCCGAATTTTGTGGTATCCCGAATTCTTATCATTACGCTTTCCTATTCGGATCCCTCATATTTAAGGCGACGATTTACTCGGTGGTTTCTCCCTTTCTCGTAGATTACTAATCAGTTTGAAATCCCTAAATCGAAAGTTCTAAATCATCTCTCACAATTTCTGACATATAGATTTTCATTTATGGATTTTTAATTGAATAGAAATTATACAGATATTACATTCGCTTTCATAAAATGAAACATAAACTGAATAAAAACAGGAGCCTGGTAATGAAATTGCATCGTACTTGTTTGCGAGAAAATCCGATTTCCGTTCCACTTTGACATTCCTTTTTGTTCAAATAGAAACTAATTCAACGCATTCGTTATAGACTTCTTTTATATTAATCACTATTTTCCACTATATTTATATTCTCATTTACTCAGCTTCAGTTTACCGTTCATCAATATATTCGTTAAATACCTTCCCGTTTAAAATTAATTCGAGTAATTGATATCAACAATAAAATGTTTTATGACCATTATAGGTCTATGTAAATGAAATTAAGTTGTTTTCCGGTCAAAAAAAAGTTGACCTTTAGTTTTACCTTTAAAAATCGTAAAAAATTAAAAGTCGCCAAAATCAATTCTAAATGACCCAAATCTATGGTAAATGATGTATAAACATATTCTAGGACGATTTCTGGTCGAAAGAAGCTGTTAAAAAATTTGTTTGGCCAAAAAATGGGTCGATCCAAAATCGCAAAAATGTGAAGGGGTATACCTTCAAAAATCGTCAAAAATTAAAAGTCGCCAAAATCGTTCCTAGACCGTCCAAATCGATGGTACATGATGCATAAACATATTCGAAGATGATTTTGGGTCGGACGAAGCGGTTTATGAATTTTTTCGATCGAAAAATGGGTCAATACGAAGTCGCAAAAATGTAAAGGGGTATACCTTCAAAAATCGTCAACAATTCCAAGTCACCATATTCGCTCCTAAATCGACCTAATCAATGGTAAATGCTGCCTAAACTTGTGCCAGGGCAATATTAAGTCGAAACAAGTGGCTTAATAAAATTAAAATAATAAAATATCCAATTATCTGAATATTTAATTTTCCACTAAATGAAGTTGATTGACCTGTATTTCTTCTGCTTCTTCTTGTGGAGGAACTATGAAACGATGTTCGTAAACAGCCTACTTTTTTACTTCGGTTTGATTCTTTTATTCGACAGTATTGGATTTTGATTATGTTCCTTGTTCCTTGTGAAGTAAACAATTTTGCGAGCGACATGTTTAACTAGTTTTCCATGGGTGAGGTCTTAGATAAATCTTTGGTGAATTTGCGAGCTGACCAAGGATAAAGGGAAACAACGGAGAGAAATGCCAGCTGGACAGATTTATCGTTCAGATATTCTACTTCTGATCTACCCGAGAATCCCCGACTTCGAACACTGCTGGAATAAAGAATAAATAGTTAAATAACACCGAGTATATCTTAGAAATATTCATATTAATTCGAAATTGAGTGTCAATTCAATACAAGCATATATAAATATATTCATTCAATTCCCATGATATAAACTCCACTTATTGTTAGATGCTCTCACTATTCCAATCACTTACAATGAATTTAATCAATAATCACACAGAAATTAATATCATAATAAATTCATGTCCAATCATGATATACGTCTGATAACTGAACAACAACTGAACCCAGAAGATAATGTCATTTTACATATGGATTAATATTTCAATAAATTAATTTACAGTGCCTATACATATCTGATAATTGAACCACAACTGAAATCAAATGATAACCGAACTGAAACGATAATATAATTTTACGTACAAATTAATATTTCAACCAATAAACAATATCATTTCAGTCGTTTACACTGATCTTCGTAACAATAACATACTAATTAATATTACAATAAATTAATTTCCAATCTCGACATACATTTAATAACCAGAGGAATACCGAACTTAAAGGAAGAAGTTATCCTCGAAGATTGCGTGCAAACAATAATATAAGGAGTGTTTATATTGGTATCAGTAAACAGATACTCCAGCCGATGTAGCCGGAGTGTTGCAAGTTCCATTTTCAAGAAATACTCGGAATTTCGATTATAAATCGTCGACAGTAGCCAGGCCTGGGCAAAGTCAGCCAAAAAGATAGATGGTTTGCTAGGAAAGTCGGTAGCGTGGGATTTCTAGCAAGATTCGACCGGAAGAGATCTAATGTTACGAACCACTCCTTCGATAGATACTGGCTGGGAGCCCGCAACCCTACCGGATATCTCCTCCCACTTGCCCCTACTGGAAACCTATACCGATTTCCGGTGACTTCGTGAATTCTTACGCGAAATGAAAATACGAAACCGCAAGCTTCTATGTGCACCGAATCTACTTTGTGTTTCCTGAATACGATTCAATGTAAAGCCGTATGGACTTCAAGAGCTTTCGATATCGCTATAGGTGGAAAAATAAGATATCTTGACCATGGAAGCTTAAGTATTTCGGGGCAATATTTTTTGGCCGTATAAAAGGATTTTCTGTTTCCATTTTGCTGGAAGGCTTCAAAAATTGTCAAAATTTCACAGTCGCCAATTTTGATCGTACATGGTCCAAATATATGGTAGGTGATGTATAAAAATGTTCTAAGACGATTTTGGGTAGAAAGAAGCGGTTTAAAATTTGTTTCTGATCAAGAAAGGGGTCGACCCAAAATCGGAAAAATGTAAAGGGGTATACCTTCAAAAATTGTCAAAAAATGAAAGTCGCCAATTTCGCTACTAGATGGTCCAAATCGATGGTGAATGATGTATAAACATATTCTAGGACCATTTCTGGTCGAAAGAAGCGGTTAAAAAATTTGTATTGGTCAAAAATGGGCCGAATCAAAGTCCAAAAAATGTGAAGGGGTATACCTTCAAAAATTGTAAAAAATTGAAAGTCGTCAAAATCGCTTCTAAACAACCCAAATCTATGGTGGGTGATGTATAAACATATTCTAGGACGATTTCTGGTCGAAACAAGCGGTTAAAAATTTTTTAATGGTCAAAAATGGGTCGAATCCAAGTCGAAAAAATGTAAAGGGGTATACCTTCAAAAATTGTCAAAAATTAAAAGTCGCCAAAATCAATTCTAAACGACCCAAATCGATGGTGGGTGATGTATAAACATATTCTAGGACGATTTCTGGTCGAAAGAAGCGGTTAAAAAATTTTTATTGGTCAAAAATGGGTCGAATCCAAGTCGAAAAAATGTGAAGGGGTATACCTTCAAAAATTCTCAAAAATTAAAAGTCGCCAAAATCAATTCTAAACGACCCAAATCGATGGTAAATGAGGTATAAACATATTCTAGGACGATTTCTGGTCGAAAGAAGCGGTTAAAAAATTTGTATTGGTCAAAAATGGGTCGAACCCAAGTCGAAAAAATGTGAAGGGGTATACCTTCAAAAATTGTCAAAAATTAAAAGTCGCCAAAATCGCTTCTAAACGACCCAAATCGATGGTGAATGATGTATAAACATATTGTAGGACGATTTCTGGTCGAAAGAAGCGGTTAAAAAAATTTTATTGGTCAAAAATGGGTCGAATCCAAGTCGAAAAAATGTGAAGGGGTATACCTTCAAAAATCGGCAAAAATTAAAAGTCACCAAAATCAATTCTAAACGACCCAAATCGATGGTGGGTGATGTATAAACATATTCTAGGACGATTTCTGGTCGAAAGAAGCGGTTAAAAAATTTTTATTGGTCAAAAATGGGTCGAATCCAAGTCGAAAAAATGTGAAGGGGTATACCTTCAAAAATCGGCAAAAATTAAAAGTCACCAAAATCAATTCTAAACGACCCAAATCGATGGTGGGTGATGTATAAACATATTCTAGGACGATTTCTGGTCGAAAGAAGCGGTTAAAAAATTTTTATTGGTCAAAAATGGGTCGAATCCAAGTCGAAAAAATGTGAAGGGGTATACCTTCAAAAATTCTCAAAAATTAAAAGTCGCCAAAATCGCTTCTAAACGACCCAAATCGATGGTGAATGATGTATAAACATATTGTAGGACGATTTCTGGTCGAAAGAAGCGGTTAAAAAAATTTTATTGGTCAAAAATGGGTCGAATCCAAGTCGAAAAAATGTGAAGGGGTATACCTTCAAAAATCGGCAAAAATTAAAAGTCACCAAAATCAATTCTAAACGACCCAAATCGATGGTGGGTGATGTATAAACATATTCTAGGACGATTTCTGGTCGAAAGAAGCGGTTAAAAAATTTTTATTGGTCAAAAATGGGTCGAATCCAAGTCGAAAAAATGTGAAGGGGTATACCTTCAAAAATTCTCAAAAATTAAAAGTCGCCAAAATCGCTTCTAAACGACCCAAATCGATGGTGAATGATGTATAAACATATTGTAGGACGATTTCTGGTCGAAAGAAGCGGTTAAAAAAATTTTATTGGTCAAAAATGGGTCGAATCCAAGTCGAAAAAATGTGAAGGGGTATACCTTCAAAAATCGGCAAAAATTAAAAGTCACCAAAATCAATTCTAAACGACCCAAATCGATGGTGGGTGATGTATAAACATATTCTAGGACGATTTCTGGTCGAAAGAAGCGGTTAAAAAATTTTTATTGGTCAAAAATGGGTCGAATCCAAGTCGAAAAAATGTGAAGGGGTATACCTTCAAAAATCGTCAAAAATTAAAAGTCACCAAAATCAATTCTAAACGACCCAAATCGATGGTGGGTGATGTATAAACATATTCTAGGACGATTTCTGGTCGAAAGAAGCGGTTAAAAAATTTTTATTGGTCAAAAATGGGTCGAATCCAAGTCGAAAAAATGTGAAGGGGTATACATTCAAAAATTCTCAAAAATTAAAAGTCGCCAAAATCGCTTCTAAACGACCCAAATCGATGGTGAATGATGTATAAACATATTCTAGGACGATTTCTGGTCGAAAGAAACGGTTAAAAAATTTTTATTGGTCAAAAATGGGTCGAATCCAAGTCGAAAAAATGTGAAGGGGTATACCTTCAAAAATCGGCAAAAATTAAAAGTCGCCAAAATCGCTTCTAAACGACACAAATCGATGGTGAATGATGTATAAACATATTCTAGGACGATTTCTGGTCGAAAGAAGCGGTTAAAAAATGTTTATTGGTCAAAAATGGGTCGAATCCAAGTCGAAAAAATGTGAAGGGGTATACCTTCAAAAATTCTCAAAAAATGAAAGTCGCCAATTTTGCTCCTAGATGGTCCAAATCAATGCTAGGTGATGCCTAATGATGTTCTAGAACCGTTTTGAGTCAAAAGAAGTGGATTAAAAATGTTTCGGGACAAAAATCTTCAGGCATCGACTCATACTATTTAATGGCAGCCTAGTGATCAGTGTTGTTCGCGTTAAGAATGTCTCTTAACTGGTCAACTACCGATCCCTTTACCTTATATTATTATCAACATCCATTGACATTGAGTAACAAAATCACTACCACCATTTAACTAACTTGCAGTATAACCATTTTACAATATAAATATAAGAACTCAAAAATTTCAGCAGTGATCTCCACATATAATAAAATCCAATATGAACTATGAAAGAAACACGAAATATTATCGTGAATAAAGAGGATCTATTAGACCACTCGCCACAAAGCAAAGTGTACAAACTATGAAACATAAGTTTCGATTCACTTAGCCAAGTACAGTTTTGCGATAATGAAATCCTCGTGTTGTCTGTGTGTTTGCGTACGTGTGTGTGTGTGCGGTGCATGTACAGACAAAGGAGCAAATTGTTAAGCGAATAGAAGGGGGAAGAACCATGGTTCCCAGTACTCACCAAGTACGTTTTCTCCGTAAATTTAATGGACTCGCCGGGACTGTTTGTGAGTACTTACTAAGTGCAATTATGTATTTATTTTGTATTTCTAACTACGGTGAATGTGGAAAATTGCCAGCCGCGATGCAACTGATTTTTGTTGCGTGAAATAGAGAACTGAAATGTCGAGAGATATGTTTATTTAGCCGTGATTTGTGCGAGGAATAATAGGGAATGCGGGGATCTGTTGTACATATAATTCCACAGGTTACCCAGTATTTAACTTGAATTTTAACTTATAATGGCAAAGTAGGTTCTTTTGTTTTTTAGTGGCAGGCCGAATTTTATTTTGTTCGTTTATGGAGATTCGTATATGCAGTCGGATATACAAGGAAGGAATTATTTATTTTATGTAAAATTGTTGATGGTGGAATGTGAGGTGAGATTTCTGCCAATATTGTGATAAAACTGGATTCAATGTGTTATGAATTTCTATAAAATACACAAAATTATTAATATCAATTCCATAAATATCGATGTACAGAAACAAATATTAAAAATTTCATTCCTGAACAAGAAATTCATATTTACTTCCAGCTTTCGTTCATCACGATGTTATTAATTTCTGGAATTGAGGATTATTATTAATAGTTGTATTAACAGATTTTGTTTCACTATTAGATTAATAGGGTGAATATCACAATTTTTTATAAGGGGAGCAAAACTAAATATTTCTTTATATATCTTTGTTATATGTATTTGCGGAAAGAAATTGAAGGAGGTAAAGAATTATCGACTCGAATATTTCCGTTGACCAGCTTATTGAAAGTGATCCATTCGCGAATGCTGTATGGGGCATAAAAATATTCTATTTTCCGAAACTACGGATATCAATCGTTGAAATTCAGCTATGATAAAAATTCGAAAAATTCAATCGACGGGATTCGTCTCGTTATTGGAAATTTTGCACATTCAATAAGCTATACCGCGCACGATCTACCCTACGATAGAATTCGATGTTCTATTAACCGCTTTATTAAAAGCGCAAAAAAAAAACTTCAAAAGGTGTAAATTTCCTATATTATTGTGAAATCCAATTGTTCTGGTCGATAAATCTCGTCGACGAAAATGTCAATCGCGGATTCCTGGTTGTAAAGTTACGTAGTCAAATCGAGAAGAATATCCTTATCTTTGAACTACGAAAGTGTTGACAATGTTTGGTGCGCGGACCTTTTAAATATACTATTATAATAATACGTTATTATAATAGCGTACTGTCATATTAATATACCATTATATTATACCGATAAACTATTATATTGTAGCACATATGTATATAGTATTATTCGGATCGTATCTTATCTAGCATTTAAATACATTGTATATTCCACTTATTACAATAAAATTGCAATACATTAATTTTCAATCTCAGTACCCATCTGATACCCAAAAAATAACAAAATTTGAAGGATTCAAATTTAAAGTTTCTTACAAAACTCCACGAAAATAATAATATAAAAATTATTGACTTATTGAATTATAGAATTAATTATAGCACTAGAACTAAGTCAATCAATGGATTCAATTATTTACGATATGTATATAAAATAAAAGTATATAAACTGTCAAACAATGTACCGTGGTATATTCGAATAATTGAACTAAAAATGGCAGACAAGTCATTTTGACTCCTTTGGTAGTTCTAGTGTTAAGTTTCATTTCTAACAAGAAAAAATACACGAAATATCTGTAAAAAACCGCTTATTTCGAACAGAAGTATTTTCTACTAAAACCTAGCAGGACATCCTCGTTCTCGAGCTCGAAGAGCGTTGACAAAGCTTGGTATGCGAGTCTTCTAAATATACTATCTCTATCCTCCCCTTTCCCTCCCCATTCTGTACCCCAAGTCTTTCCATTTTCCCGGTTGTCGTACTTTCGACGCACGCAGAACGTTGCGACCGATTATTTTCGGACGAAACCCACCGATTTCGTGAAATATAAATTATTGACTCGCAGACATTTTTTTTCTTCTTTCTCTCGTAAGCCACGAATACTTGAACCAACCTCGGTCACGTCTCGGTATTTCAGGAATTTCCGGTGCGCGTACCGTTCACCGCTGACCACCCCCTACTGGCTTTTCGACATCTCAGTATGTGGATGAAATATTCAACTTCGAGGAGATTCGCTATGCTGCCAAATATTTGTAGTTGCTCTCTTTACGATTTTTTAATAAACATGTCGTGGCAGGGTCGGTTATTCAATATTTAGTTCTTCCTTCAAATGTGGCTGGATGGAGGGTGTATCTTCTCGCATTCGTCGCGGATAATGAATTACAGCCATTAATCTTTGTTATTAATACAATTAATTTATTACTGTGCAGTTTCTTTGGCGATATCTTGTTCGATTATGTTATAGGATTTAAAAGGAAGTCGAGAGTCAGTAAAGATAATTGATTAATAATTTGAAAATAATTACTGAAAATTATGCTTGATATTAAATCAAATTAAAGGCATCCAGCTACTTAAACCGAAACATAAGATAATCGGTGGAACAAGATAAGTATAATTAAAGAAGAATAGAAGCGAGGTGTTTTGTTGCAGGAACAAAGTGGAGGGAACAAAATTTCCAGGTTCGGAGTCAGCGTGTAGAACATGCGGGCGGACAAGTAAATTGAGTTCGTTTCGAGCAAGGAAACGCTTTAAGTTTAAAGCGTTTCCTTGGGAAAAAAGGGAAGGTAAAAGTTCCAAGTCGTGAAGTACAGGACGCCTTTCGAGTCGCGTCGGCAACAGCTGAGTTTCTTGTCCCAAGGCACAAGCCAACCCTCTGGCGATACTCGAGTGTTTTCCAGTTAACACTGAATTTATTCCGACATTTTCCTCCACTTCCGCGTGAAAAGTTCCTCGCCATCGTGGAATGCCGGGGTTTCAACGTTTACGAGTAGACGAGATTTGCAATTAAACGAACGAACACCGCTATGGAAGAACCAACTTCACCCACTAAACGCTTGGAAGCCACGTGCTGCATCTAACAACGCTTTCCAACAATCACTAGTTTTATCGCACTTGTTGTTTAACTCTGAACAATGCTCCGCGATTTTCCCGGAAAAATCAAGTGGATGGTAATTTATTATTATCTAGTGCCTCGGAAGAATTTAATAATTCTAATGGCGATGTAACATGTGGAATTATTATTTAATGTACTACATTACATTTGATTAAGTCTCGCTCGAACATCGGAGTTAATTCGTTAATTCTATTATAATGTAAATTATGATATTGACACGAAGGTTTTAATATTTTTAGGAGGACGGAGTTTATTGTTGTATAATTTTTTACCTTGTTTTATGTTATATTTTTGTATACTGTAGTATTTTACAATGTTGAAACTTGGTGGAAGAGGAAGATAAATTGTCGCTGAAGCGTATTATTGTTTGAAATCATTCGGAATGTTTGGAAACCCGTTTACGATAAATATTATTCTACTAATATATAGTGTAAATTTAGTTCCAATAATGTAATTATCTGTTTTTTCTCATTAAATTCTATAATACTGTTATTGTTATAATATGTAATGTATTATATTATTATATATTGCTTTTAATATATCATTACAAGCCCTTCATAAGTCATTTTGATTTGAAGATTAAATTATTATTATCCCTATATAAGAATTTTTACGCTAAGCATAGCATTAATGTGGCATAACGTTGAGATCCGAAAATTCTTCAACTAATGAAACTAATTATTATGTGGAGCGTGATTAGTGCGTGCGATAATAAACTGCTCCGCGATGCAAAATGAGTTGGTAATTTGATTACCAGTAAAACTGCGAGACATGCAAATATGTTAAACTTAACAATTAATATACTAAATGAGCGAACGAATTCCCAGTGACTGGAATATGTCAATTTCGAATATGAACGTAATGCATTATTGTAAAAATGGAATTTCGGCAATCCATTCGATAAATAAAATTTCTAGTTTAATAATGACATCAAAATCTGTATCATAATAATAATATTTATATCTGATTACACGTGGAGTTGTTTTATGATTTCGTGAAATAGTATTTCCAATTCAAGAAATTGTGAAATATGCCCGACGGAGATTGAATCGTATTCCAATAATCATTTTGGATATTTTTAATATGGCATCATAATCCTACGGAATTATTAATATGGTAAAATACAAAGCTCCGAATAATACGGTATTTACATCGCAAGGCTATTATTGTTTTCATATTACACTGAAAAATGAATTTTCACTAACAATCAGTAGGTACATGAATATTACATCTCTGCATTAAATTAATGCATGAAATCTCTACACAGAATTCATTTTACTCTAATAATAAAATAAAAATCCGGCACGGAAAGGATTACAGTTGACAAAGCAGAACCCCACCCATGTTTCTTTATTGGCATAAAATACAATACATATGCAATTAAAAGCACGTGAATTCTTATGGACTCGTTAATAGATAATGATTTAATACATTTCCGATCAAATAATATATCGGATAGGATTATGGAATTAATATGATATCGACGTAATCCGTGGACCATATTTCGAAGTACCACGCTATTGTTTATAATGCAAATCACGCATTGCAAGGGGATTATTTAATAAATGTGAAAAAAGTCATTTTTTATTCCACCGAATGCCTCGCGCTGATGAATCCCGGTTTGTCATTAGAGAATTTTAATTAAATTAATCAAATTAAGAAATATAACAGAAAATGATACAATTAAGACACTATTTAAATAATTGACTGTTTAAGTATTTCTTGGTCGACTAATTTAATTCCGT
This sequence comes from Nysson spinosus, assembly GCA_910591585.2. Classification (NCBI taxonomy): domain Eukaryota; kingdom Metazoa; phylum Arthropoda; class Insecta; order Hymenoptera; family Crabronidae; genus Nysson; species Nysson spinosus. The sequence continues at coordinate 12,206,355 of OU342832.1, forward strand.
AGTTAAACGTCCACTTTTTGCATAATTTTCTGAATTAACTGTCGTATAACGTTACCTCGTGATTACGTCAATTGCAGGTGTCACCATTCGCTTATCAGAATTATGGTAATGCTCCGCGGTTATTATGACCATGTTTTGGGGACTGACTGTAATTATTTATCGCGGATCCCGTTTTGCGATTGTGCCAAACGTACTAATGCAACGACTAATGTTCCCATGCAAATACGATCATTAGGCACATTTGTCATCCTGATGAGGATCGAAAAAAGTTCCTTCTAACTAATATCGTTCGATTACTATTAATTACTCCTTTGAGCTCAGTCATTAAATCATATTATTCCATTTCAATGTTGTTCCAGAACAACCGAGTATTATGTCACTTCAATACCATTTCGAAATAACTTAATATCGCGACGCTTGAATATTATTGAACTTCGAAATTCTAATATTATGAAATGTCCAAATTCTAATATCGTTGAAACTCTGAATTCTAAAATTATCGAAATCTCAAAACCTCCGCTCGTTACATTCTTCTTATATTATATTGCGTTCTTGCCTCGGTGTTCTCTTTAAATAAAGAATTATTAAAAGTTCCAAGTGCGAGTCCCATTCATTAATAATCACAATTAATAACACGAAACTTCCTCAAAAATTAATTATTTACATCCATCACAATCAAAATCTTGATGCAGCTGCAACTGTGAAGCACTTAATAGATGCGATAGAATATCAAGTTCCCCGCGGAGGCTAAAATAATATATCATTCGTTTGAGCCTCGGGAAAGCTCACATGGTTTCCCTGTATGGTACTCTCGTCGAAGTAGTCTCGTAACATTAATTTTGCGGTGCCTTCCTTAAAAGCGGATTTACCAGAGTGCATTCTATGCCACTAACTTGAATGATGAGCGCGCTTAAAAGCTCCCGGAGATGTCTCAATGCAAAATTATGACTACCTACTACCGAGCAATCTTAATTCATCCCAATTTCTTCAAGATTACGTGATGAATCTAACCACCCTAATACTCCATCATCCCGTGAGCACTTGTAAGGGCATTGGAATCCTTGCAAATTAATTCTGGATAATGTCTGATGTAATTAGACATTAAATATTGTAATCTCATTTTCTATTATCTCAATATTTGACTCATGTGTTATTGTTATGTTAGCATTATAAAGTATGGAAGTCATCGTAGGAGTTTTGTTGTGAGTACTCATGTAAGGTTCAATAATAGTAATAAGGTATTATTTTATGTATTGTGTATTATAGATTATGGTTGAAAATCGAAATTTGAATATTGTTGGAATGACAAACTGAAATATTATTGATATTCCAAATTCGAACATTATCGAAATTCTGAATCGTAATATTAATGAAACTTCAAAATTTCATCTTACTGAAATCTCTGATTCTAATATTGCAGAAATTCAAGAATGTAATCTTATCGAAATTAAAAAATGTATCGTTGCTGAGACTCCAAAATTTATCGACACCCTTTCTAGTTTTGATAAAGATCGAATGTCGATTATATATTCTATATAATATGTGTTACATTCTATAATAAAAAGGACATGTAAAACATTACAAACGGGCAATGTTTGTAACGCAGTGCAAAGTAGCGTATTCACAGGAATAAAAAGAATAACTGGGCACGCACTTTTCTGGCGTTAATTAACGAGAGGGTTGCGACTATAGTGTAACGATGTAAGCTCGCGCAATTTCCCGGTGTAATTTTCAAGGGATGTAAGGGCGAGGGTGTCACCGCTACGGAGAACCGGCCATTTGTTTCGCGGGACAAAAACAAAGCCACCATCCCCATCGTGCCGTGAATAAATAATCCTACTGTCGGCCTGCGGCAACCAGCAAACAAACTCTTCCCACCGCCACCAAAAATTGACTCAGTTTATCGTCAAACACTTTATGAACTCGTTCGCTTTACTTCCTCTAATAACTTTTTACTGGCCGCCTGTGTCGAATAATTGTGCTTCGCGCTTCATGAAGACGTCAGTGATCTTCTTTTAACGTTTACTTGGCTACTTTTGCTGGGAATGTTGCATTAAATTTGTTCGCCTTTAATAACGATGATATTAGAACTCGTTCGATTATGATCATGTGAAACAATATTTCAGAGCCGACGAAAATATTTATTTCTTATTATTTTTATCCTTTTATTATCTGATTATAGAGACGGGAGAGCACAGTATAGTACACGATATAAAATAATATAAAATATGAAATATTTAATTTTTGGTAATATTTAAATCCAGTTGTATGTTATGAAATTTAATAAATAATATTCTTTTTATGAAGTATGAGAAGGTCTCTAAGAATATGCATACACCACTTGTTCGTTAAACAGTTTTACTGCATATTAAAATTATATAAAAATACTATAAACATATCTGAAGTCAGGCGACCGAGATTCCAGCGGCAGTTACTCCGTTAAATATTTGACAGTGAATTAATTAAATCCTGAAGTGCCCAACTAACAATAGGTTTCATTCCGCGCAAAATAAATACGCGAAGGACACCGCTCTCAGTTTTAGGTCGAAAGTTTCACGAAGTAATGGTGGAATATAAATTCCTTGAATAACAGTAACAACGAATCCAGTATTCAAGCTTCGAGGACGATAGATCAGATTAACAGTGTAGATAAACTTGATTCCAACAATAAGTGGAACAGAAAGAGGATTGCCGTGCATTATATTCGTAGAAACACGAGAACACAAAGGGAAAGGATTTAATGTGCGAGTAGAAAGCCATTGGTTTCGAAGCAGTAGCCAACTCACAATACAGAGTCCATCGAACTTCCCAATGTTTCAGATCCTAGGACGTTCGACTTTTTTTTCACATCGGAAGCTTTTTTTCCGTTCTCCGCCGTTCGACGTGAAATATTACGACGCCAGGATACCGACGACTTTATTTTTATGAGCGGGGACACCCAGTGTGGCCTTCCGCTCGAGGATCCTCCGATGCCGCCTCTAACCTTCTCGTTCTCGTTTCCCGATTTACCCTCGATTTCAACCTCTTACCTTCCTTTTCAAAAGCTCTTATCATCGAGTTTCATAGAAGCCGGATGTTGAGGCTCGTGTATCATACTGCAAATCGATGCACGGAATTTAATATTCTAGCATGAAATACTAAATCCAAGCGATCCTTGTACTAAGCTTAATGGAATTCCATTGAATACAATGATCCGAATCGATGTAAGTCAAATTTGATTGAACTTATTGTAGAATGTCAAATGTTCATTTCATTACAATTGGGATATTTAATTTGAACTGTTAAAAGCATGTTGTCAATACCAGATACTGGTGACCCTCGTACAACACGGTACTTACACTATCGGTTATAAGTTTGAGATCATTTACTATCGTTAAGCACTTCGAACTCCATCCAATTTGAGGAATGCAAGCACGGGAGTTTTTTGTCGTTTTTCAAGTGTCCCGGAAATGATAACCGCGTCTGTGTGAATATTAAAGCTCGCGATTAGTAAGCACTTGCTCGAAATCCTGTACTACGAAAGTTCTCTGACAAAGGGATCCCCGTAGAGCATGCTATTCTCATCTACGAGTCTTGAGTGTGAAATGTCCTATTTATCCGAGTAACACGCAAACTTGTTCCCGAGTCCTTTTCACTTAGAACACTAAACATGGCGCGGAGAAAATGTAAGTTTCTAAGTGCAAGCTCCGTCGTTTCGCGAAATTTGCAAGATATTATAATTTGCAGTAGACTTCGGGTACTCGTTTCGTAAGGTAAACGTGAACCAGATAATGGTATAAGTAAAACATACAAATAAGATACATACTATATCATTGACAAACCGCTATATTCTGATATGCTAATTATAAGGAATTATTATAGAAGGATTATCTAATTAATATTTTTAGTAATATGTAAGAATATCTTCAATAATATTAAACTTCAAATTTTAATAATCCTGGGATTTGGAATTTTTGTAATAATTGAATTTGAAATTTCAACAGTATTATGATCTGGGATTTCAAAAATATTCGAATTTAGAATGTCAAGAATATTCCAATTTGGAATTTAAACAGTATTATTATTTAGAATTTATATAATATTCGGATTCGAAATTTCAATAACATCCGGATTTGAATTTTCAATCTTCTTCTGATTCGGAATTTCAACAGTAAGATTATGATTCAGAATTTCCATAATATTCGGTGTTGGGTTTTCAAAAATATTTGAATATGGAGTTTCAACAATATTATAATTTGGAATTCCAATAACATTAAAGTGCCATAACATTAAGTATGGCATAATATTGAAGTGACATAATATTCAGTCATTATAGCAGAATATTGAAGCGACATAATATTCAGTTATTCTGAAACAATGTCGATGAGAAATAATACACGACCATTTAGGAATAATATTCCAAACATACATACAAAAATATGTCACGTTCAAGATTTTCAACATCACATCGATGCACCAGCAATACTAACATCATTTGACTCCCCTTTAATTCTACTTCGGTAATTAATTACACGTTGCCCTCCACATTCTAACCAACATAATACTACCTTAATACCAGAATTAATTTACCACCGATACCTTCGAGCACGGCATCGTATTAATTAAAAACAGTACAACCAACCACCTTCGTTAATAACCTTCACAATTTCATAATTACAACGCACACATTTCCCTCGGTGAAAATTCAGATGCATTCTCATACTTCATACTTCATACTTCACACTTGATATTTTATTCCTCCATCTGCCAATTTGTTATCGACAATCCAATATTACTCTTCAATAATGAGAAAGAGAATATCTTAGCACACTAAGATGGCAAAAAGAGAAAGAAGAAGATTCTTCCCGAAGAAGAAGGATGCAGATACTCGTCCGACATGTTTTTGTCGCGGAAAAAGGCGAGAACGATCTCGATCGTTTTTCCGGGTGATTTTTCAGGCACATCCGACCGATTAATTCTGGCCAAGCGAAAGCGATGCTAAATCGCTTTAAATTGCTACGAATTACCTCGCATACCACTCTTTCTTCCAGTCTCCTAGCATTCCTCGCCAGGATACTCGCGCTCTTTTTTTATCGAACTTGAAGATAACATTCATCCTGATTATTATTCCACGGATGCGCGAGAACACCCTCGGATTTAATTCGTCGATGAGAAGCCGCGATACGAGAGATGGAAAAGAAACGAAAGAACTCGGAATGGAACAAAAGTACGAGTTTTATTGAGCCGCATTACGCTTTGATAGCCGGTCGTTTTCCACATTAATGCACCATGGTTTATCTTCGGGCTTCTTACTTCGCGCCATCCGATATCACCTGTTAGGTAAATCCGACCGTGTCTCGGAAATGTTCCTGCACGTTATGTAATCCTTTATTTTAATGTTCGAAACTAATCTGAGAAATCTGCGATGATGTAAATACTTTGCAGAATTATTCATATTTGTTCATATTAAACATTATTCTATTATATAATCTCCTTCGTTATCTATGATCCTTATTGGACGATTATCCAAAGCCACAATCCCCTTTTTGAAAAAATCAAATTCCCATTTCGATGCGAAAAAATTCTCCAAAATAAATATTTGTACATATAGGAATGTAATAATTTATAGAAGAGTTTGCAATTTATAGAATTTTTAGTTTTACAATTACACTATAGTATTTATTATATTTTGATAATTAACAAATAATTAACGGATTTTTGCCACGAAGCGTATGCAATAACGCATAACAATTACATGCAATTACATATAACTCTGATATGCAATTGGGAATATTTCGTTGTTGCTAAAACAATCGTTATGTGTTTGGCATCAGATTATTTTTGCTAGTTAAAACAGAATTTTCGACATGCATCACATATAATAATCATCTTTCATAATGAGCCCAATTATTTCTGTTGCATCATTTTCCGCCATAGTATTATCCTCTATCTCGATTATAAGTAAAGGAACATGAGTAAAGAAATATTCCATCGTTTCCCGACTTCGTATGTAGATTAATTAACGCTTCCTTTATATAATATATGTTGTTAAAACTAAGAATGGATGACAAAAATAAATTAATTAGAAATCAATAAAAATAATTATACATTAATGCTGGAACCGCTAACTATATTTTTATATTTCTGTAGACGTCTTTAAAAATAAGGACGGATGTCAACAAAATTAATTGATTTAATTTGCTGATTGTATAATCTCTGCCATATAAAGTCTCAGAAAATGAAGCGTTGTAAATTTACATGTTTTCATTAAATTCTGTTGTCCCGGAATTTTTACGGCTTCGGAATTCTAGCGTTAATTCAGTTACTAATGAAATCATAACCACTAATATGTCTTCCGACGGAAGTGCACTATATACGTTAATCAGGTTTGATTATATGCGAATCAGTGGATCATTGTTTATATAGCCTGCGAACGCATGGGAAATCCGAACTTGGTTTGATAACGACGGGTAATCAATTAGTAATCGATCATGATTGGAAATCATTTAGGAAAACAAACACTTCGGCGCAGTGTACATACCATCGTTAAACAACCATCAATATTCCTGGTGTTTAACACCGACAATAAATACTTTTCAAATAAACACCTTGCACCGAGTAAGTTCAATTAAACATTCTACTTATTTTCGATTAAATTATTTTAATTGGGAATTGACTCGATCCAAATGTTATCTGAATTTTATTTATGATATTATATTATTCGGCAATGCTATACGTGATAATATTATATAATATATAATACATTCAAAATATGATATCATGCAATATTTCATATCGTAATGTTCCTTTAATAATACCAATGGTAAAAAACACAATGATACGAATAATTCTGTAATTAATTATTGTTACAAATAATTAACTATACAATGTGAAATGTGGTTTCGAATTGCACGATATCAATTTACGCGGCATTTTCGGGGAACCAATCCACCGTGTAAATTTAGGAGTACGTACTGAATAAAATTATTATTATTTTTCCTATATTATTTGAATTATTATATCATCTCAACTAAAAAACTGAATCAGGTGGATTATTTTACGTAGCACACCCTGTATAATCAACTACAGGCAAAATACAATAATTACACGCGCAACAACCTCACTCATTATATTCCGAAGGAATATAAAAGGACAGACTTCAAGTGCAGGCTCATTCGTCTCAGCATTCATCTCGTTAAAAAATTCATTTCGAGGTATCACGACATTTCTGCCAGCTGAAATAAAACATCTTTTTATTTCTCAGTGTATTATGGCGGAAGATTAGTCGCAGGTTTACGGAAGTACGACGCGGTAGGAAATTGAAGTGTCGCAATACCAACGAACATCGTCAGCCTGAAAATTCCTGCATCGATGGCGGCCTAACACGATTTCAGCATTATTTCTAGGAAGTCTAGGAACTGCCGTAGGCACGTACCGATCCTACGGATTACCATCGCGACATTTACTGGCCGTATTTTCGAGTGCAACAGCTTGCAAGCTCAAAATCGTGGATGCGAAGCATTCTTATTTACGCCCTTACTACGGCAACTGCATATTTTCCGAAACAATTTTATTACCACTGCGAATTTTCCTCGATTCAAATCCTGTATAACAATAGAATTCCCAGTTTATTTGCGAATATGAGTGGCTCGGTATAATTAAATTTCTAAGTAATATTCGTGGAGATTTTTGGACCATATTAGAACACATGCTTGGATTAAAGCACTGAAGTTATGTTTGGGTTGAATATGTTTCTGTTTATTTTAATTTGAATTTATTTTAATACGTGGAGATTTTCTGACCATATTGGAATACAGATGCTTGGATTAAAGCACTGAAGTTATGTTTGGGCTGAATATGTTTCGTTTTATTTTAATTTGAATTTATTTGTATACGTGGAGATTTTTGGATCATATTGGAATATAGATGCTTGGATTAAAGCCCCAAAGTTATGTTTGGGTTGAATGTGTTTCGGTTTATTTTAATTAAAAAAGGCGTAGGTGTTTGCCTCGATTCTCCGAGTCGATGGATATTTGGCATTGAGTCGTCACGTTTTTCATCCAATCCGGTTGGAATTAATAAATTGTATATTTCTGCTTATGATGATTTAGAACTTTTTCTTCTAATAATTTGTTTGCATTATATGAACGGCTTAGAATAGCCAATATCCTCAAAGAGAATTCTGTCAGTTCGTTTTTTTTCAGAATTTTCCAGATCACCCATATTTTGTACACAGAAACAAATATTCTTGTATTCTTCGGTAATACTTTACGTTTTTCATATCTGAATTATTTAATACCAGTCAGTCGTTGCTGTTCCTTTAAATAATCAATTAACGTTGTCGATATCTTCGAAGGCATTCAATATTCTTCAAAGTCCCGGATTCCCTCGGAATGCAAATCTTGTTTCCGTATTCGGCAAAAGGATCTTGGAATTCTCCTTAGTTCCGTGGTGACGAGAAATGTATTATTAAGCCGAAATTGAGATACAATCTATGCGTGAAGGAGATTTCATTGGCTCGAGGGAATTGCGTATTGCATTCATGGATCAGCTAGTTAGTGGACATCGGGAAGATAATCGGATGCGAGACCCGACTAATGTGCATCCGTCTCAATGACGTTATCATGATCATCGTCCTGATGATCGCTATCACTGTGATTCTACCGCGATACGCTTGTCCACAACGTTTCTAGTGACTGAATCTTCGTGGGAATATTTCGACTACTGGGATGTGCGAAATAACACCTACGTGGGTTGAATGGCATCCGTCATCACACCAATTCCAAGGTGCTGATTACGTGTCAACCGATTCCGCATAATTATGCAATTATGATTAACTTGGTTCAAGACACGAGAGTTGTAATATTTAACGACAGAATAAGAATCTGTTTTATTATATTATATTAAAATAACGACTTAACAGTTATATCGCCATATCGTTATATCGCCATATCGTTATATTGTTATATCGCCATATCGCCATATCGCCATATCGCCATATCGCCATATCGCCATATCGCCATATCGCCATATCGCCATATCGCCATATCGCTATATCGCTATATCGCTATATCGCTATATCGCTATATCCCTATATCGCTATATCGCTATATCGCCATATCGCCATAATGCCATACCGCCATATTGCGGTATCGCTATACGACTATATTACTATATCATCATATACAAGGTCGAAATATTTCAAATTAGAAATTCCCAATTTTTCTGCACCTCACAGAAAAAATAAATTAAAAATCTACAAAGAAATTCCTGTGCCACAGGAAATACAAAAATATGATTCTTCTATATAACATTCGAAAATTCTTTCCATACCCAGCAAATTACATCCATAAAACGACAAGAGATTAAATCGCAATACAATTACAATTTTGAACACCATTCGGGTAAAAGCCCGGAAAAATCCACCGAATCAAACAGCAATATCGATACGTCAAGCGTATCAATTAATCCTTAATAGCGAATTGCAAAGGATGATAGGATAAATGGACTCGCGAATATATACATCGAATTAATGCGTTACAACAATGCATCAAAAATGTCAATTCGCCATGAATCAAGAGATTTCCACGCTCGCGGAATAAAATGGAATTGGAAATATATGGAATTAAATATCATGGAGCAACAGTATTTCGATGTCTTTCAACTGAATAATTATCGATGAAAACCACGAAAACTTTAATACCTCGGGATGCATTATAATCATCGTATGCGTCTGCGAATCGAGCTTCCTGTGATCATATATGCACGGTAATTTCCGAATGCAGCACGTGCAGTGTAATTACGATGATATACAAGCATATACGTTACATCAGTGCATGTTAGGAATAGTGCATATGAAGTTATACTCGCGTCTGCACAACGTGTGAATATTCCTGTATTCGTAGAACCCGCTCGGTGTATATTTACGACTACTCGCTCGACTGCATATAGACAAGAGAGCACAGTAATGAATGGGAAAATTGAGAATTCAGGGGTGAGAGGGTTGAAACTGGGGTGGGAGGGGTTAGCGAAGGGGAGGCAGGGATAGAAACAGAGACATTTATCGTGTTCGAGGAGCAAGAACAAGATTGATTCCGCTGATAAATCTTAACTAAACTTCCAAAGTCTTGCTCCTCTTTGATTATCGATTTCCCTCTGGAAAATTGGAAGATGTATTGGCAGATTGTTGTAAGAGTTTCGAAGATATTATGGATTATTAATCAGATTATAATCTTGAATGATTCAATTAGATGTAGTATAATATGCTAATTTATTAATCAGTTTTAGTAATAACCTGCAGATTGAAATTTTATTGTGTTATTGCCAATGATAATTATATTAATTTTGCATGATTCAATTATCAGTCAAGTCATTATATAAATTTCGAACACTAATTTATTTAGATTTGCAAGACAAGTTGCGATAAAATATTATTTATCGTACATTTTAATTAATTAATATTTCTTTGACTCATAGAAACGATAAAATGAATATTTCATCGATAATTTATCGATGGCTAAGATCTGAGTGGATTATGAAACGGAGGTATTAGAAAATATGAATAAGCTCGGTAATCATCGCTTTGAAAGTACTACCTAGGTCGACGTAATTTTACGTCCGCGGATAGTAAATTTAATATCCTAGTCATCGAAGTGAAACGACAGTGGAAGGACTTTCTTGGAACTGGGAAATCGAATTTGTCTCTGGATCCTAGTAAATTCCCTTTTCCTCCCTCGTATTCCATTTTGCACCTTGGTAAATGTCGACTTTTAATTCACGATCGTGGTCCCGATTTATATCCCATTTTCGCCTAGACCGGATTCATTGTCTCTAATATCATTTCCCAGAACATTTTTCGATATTCCCTCCTCCTACTTCTTCTATTTTAAACCAACGAGATTTAAAACGCTAGTCTAGCATTTATTGTGTTGTTATTTCTCTGCACTATTGTTAAAGGAAATTATTTGATGTTTATTTGAACCTAGAAATTATAATCTTTTAAAAATTATACCCGGTACAAGGTATTATTTTGTAAAGATTTTTAATTTAATACGATTCTAATTTGAGATCATTTCAATTTGACGTAACTCAAATCTAATATCATTCTAATTTGGAATAATTCAAATTTGATATAATTCTTATCTAGGATAATTCTAATTTGGAATAAATTTAATCTGAGATAATTCGTATTTGAGATAATTCTAATCTGAGATCATTCTAATTTGACATAACTTTAATCTGAGATCATTCTAATTTGATATCATTCTAATCTTGGATAATTATAATTTGAGATAATTCCAATTTGAGATCATTAAAAATTGGAATAATTCTAATTTGAAATCATTCTAATCAGAGATAATTATAATTTAGAATAATTCTAATTTGAGATCATTCTAATTTGATATAATTATAATCTAAGATAATTTTAATTTGAAATAATTCTGATTTAGGATGTTCCCAATTTGATATAATTCTAATTTAAGATAATTCCTATCTACCACAACTCTAATCTTATATAATTGCAATTCAATATATAACAATTCAAGATCAATTTGATACTTTACATCCAAAACATCCCAAACCATCACAATTCTATCCAAATCGACTCATTAAAACCGATGACCCAATAATCCAAAACTCCAAATAATTATGACCCAAAATCACACCGAGATCTCAACATGACAATGGATATAAATTTTAATTACTCCACTCTCGTATCTCATATTTTTCCCAGTCTCTCAACAAAACACAAGTAATAATGTGGGTGTAAATTTCAAGGAAGAATTCTCAAGAAAGTTGGATGGAAAGGTGTTGGTTGAAAGTTACTATACCGCCAGGCACAGTAGTTACGACATAGCGAGAGGACTTCTTCGAAGTTTTGGTTGAGCGGCCATTTGAGAAGAAACTAAGGTGAAGATGTTCGTCGGTTGGCAGGTTTCTTATTCATCGTGCGCGTCGTCGGGGATAGGCAGCATCCCTCTAACGAGACATGCATTATGTACCAAGTTTCCCCGTTTCATAAGGAACGTGGCTCGAACTCCATGCCGCGACAGTACCACGCCAACTAACCGACCACTGGATGCCAAGGAAATATAGTACTCTTGAATCTACGATGGAGGTGACGAAGACTATTCAAACTTTTCCAAGTAACACCCACCTGACGTGGATTGCCCTTATGATCACAGGGGAAATGATCATAAGGATGAAAAGATCATGTGTATTTCCCCCTCTCACGTGAACTATCAACTTTCGTCGTCCGAATAAAAGATATTCCTCTACGAAAACCATAAATTTCGAAGTATAATAATCCCCTTATTTCATCCCTGCTTTGTGTCAGCTTGGTACGTGTTCTTATCAGTAATGTTTTCCGCGGAATCGCAGATTAGGATTTATAGAAGTTTTGTCGTATGTTGAAGTTTAATGTGAGGTGTTGGTGATTGATCCCTGTCAGGCTTTTGATACTTAAAATATATTTGAATGTTTGGAAATGGAGAATTAACAATGTTTTATGATTTCGAAGTGGAGAATCTAGAATATTCGAATATTTGGAAATGGCGGATCCAAAATATTTGAAGATTTCGAAATGGAAGATCTAAAATGGTTGAAGATTTCGAAATGGGAATAAAAAATGTTCGAATATTTGGAAATGGAGGATCCAAAATGCTGGAAGGTTTCGAAATCGGGGATAAGAAATATTTGGATATTTGGAAATGGAGGATCCAAAATATTCGAACATTTGGAAATGGAGGATTAACAATATTAGAATATTTGCGACTGGAGGATCCAAAATACTTGAAGATTTCGGAATGGAGGATCAGAAAAATTAAAAGACTTCGAAATGGCGGATAAAAAATAGCCAAATATTTAGAATTGGAGAATCCACAAGATTAGTTATTAATAATGGTAGTGAACCAAAGGATAAATATGTGGAAGTAAAAGCTAATTCTGATATCACTAAGCGGACCGAAATAATTAAAGTACTCAATTCAACTACCCGAGCATTCCAAGAGATTGATTATTAGTTAAAGCAGTGCCAAACTAAGGGATGACAATGAAGGAAGTTGACAGAGGTGGCAGACACTTGTAATCAGATCCACTACACAGATTGAGAGTAACAAAATCCAGGATGATAAGTTTTCGTGGAGGAGCAAAGTGCAATCGAGGTGAGGCTGATAATGGTAAAGTTAGGTGGAACCACTTTGCGTCGGTGCATGAGCCGACAAACCATCAAATTCACGTATCCAACATGATTTAAAGTGAGCTCCAAGCTGAACGGCAAAGTTCGAGGATGTAGGAACGGTTGAATACTTTATAGTAGAGTCTGATGTATGAATTTCACTCGGTGGAGAAGCTGGATGTGGATTACGGAATTTTCACAGGTGTTGGTTCGCTGGTAGTGGAAGACTCACACGGATGGCAAATTTCATACGTCTCCCTAACGCGAGGACGCGAGTTTTAAAGTAAATAAAGGTAACGAAGAGAATTCCGGTAGCAAAGGCCGTTATACAACTCCCGAGACTGTGAAATACCGCGAGACAGACGGCTTTACGTTCCGCTTACTGTAATTAACTTCTCGATTACGGCCCTTGAATTAATCCTGCTCCACTATTTATTTATTTTTTGTGTTTTTGTGTTCAATGATTCCTCGACGTTTAAGGTTACTTTTTTCCATGGATTTAGCGGAATTTACTGGATTCCAGTAAAGAATGGACATATTATTATAGCACTAATTATAAAAGATTGTAAAATTTAATCCATGATTTAAGGATTAAAATCTCGTTATTATGTTATGTTGGTGACTTCAATATTATATTATGCGATAACTGCAGTTTAATAAATGACCGAATCACAGTTAATAATCGAAATATTATGGAAGCCTAAATTATAAATTTGAATAAAAATATAAATTATTATATCATTAATCAGAACCTAAATTATAAATTTGAATCTACGATTTGTCGATTAAATCTGACAATACTACGTTCTATTTGCCATTTTAATATTATATTATAAGATAATTCTAATTGGACGACAGCACCGACAAAAATAGTATTAAATGACGGATCGTTAAAAGAACCGAGGGACTCGAATCTAATCTCTTCGAAGGCGCAGAATTACGAGAAACGTAAATCAGTTTCTTGCATTATTCGTTATTGGAATTTTCCCCCGCGATTACCGCGATGACCCGCCGATGTTTTTTGTTGGTAAAACGATTTCTGCTGATTCACGGGAATCCTCGGAAGTACGAAGATAAAATCCTGGTCGAGCAAAATGTGATAATTAATTCACCGTCACGTTCAACGATACAATAATCACGTTATGCGCCGAGGAAGGACGAGAAGGCAGCGATACACGCGCGAGTTTTAGTAGACGCGCACGAGAATAATAAATAGCAGATAGTATTTTTCTCTTGAATATTCGCCAGATATGATACAAATGCTTTTCAATGGCTACCTTCTATTATGCATGAAAGCCAACCGCGAGCCCGCATGAACAAAAACAAAAGTATTATCAACGATTCAGTGGAAACCCGCGGTTCTTATAAATAAATCAAGTTCCATTAGCGGCCGAACAAATAATATGCGCGATACCAAATTCTATTTAATGTAAAACCTTCCTAGTGGCGAAATATCTCATTTTCTACCACCAATGAACATCATTTTTTATTACATTGAAATATGTAATTTTATCGTTAAGTGGTTAATTATTTAGTGGCTGCTGACGTCATAAATATGTTTTCATTTTTAAACCGAAATTTTCAGTTAATAAAATAGTATTATATATAAAATAAATAAATATATAATGATATATAATATTATTTGTATATTATGTTTATATTACTTTAGGTATTTTGTATATTACGAAATGGTTATTTTGATAATAATACTGCAACTATTAATATAATATCATATAATTATTTGTGTAATATGTAAAGCGTATTACTGTCTCTACTGAATATTGTTCGAATTCATATAGTTTTATTTAATGTGGTACGTAATTGTTAACTTTGCGCCATTTAGCGATGCATAGTAATCGAGACTGGAAGCGCGGTAAGATACTCATCTCACGTTTCATGAAAATTGCCGAAATTGCAGTTACTCCGCCGTCGTGTTTGTCGGTTAATTAGTGGCACAAACCACGAAGATGCAGCATTAGTCGCCGAAAACTTTGCTTATCCGACTACCATCTGACGGGTTCTATGTTTCATCGAAATCCGGCTTCTGATAACGAAGATCTGTTTTGATATTATTATTAACCTACGGGATTTTACTTCACCGATGCAACTGCAAAACTGTTTAATATCTGCAAGACTTACTTCATATAATAATACTTTTAATATTTTTAATATTTCGATATTTTATATATTTTAGATACTTTCATATTTTTAGAATTATGACATATTAAATATTGTCATAATTCCTTGTTAATACAATTCTGTCCTATTCCATACATTCCTCATAATTCCACGTGTCCTATATTTCATAAAAGCATTGTAATAATAACATTGATTTATTTCCAAATTATATTCATAATCCAATTAATACTATTTTAATTACTGATTGAAATCATTCTCAAAACTCATCCTACGATTCCGGCATTATAACTCCAGCATTTCCACCTGCACTCAGTGAAGCTCGTATTTTCATGCGTTCGTAATCATTCGTAAATAATGACGAAGCTTTTCAATTATTCCGTTATCAGATCGTCCGGCTGGATCGAAAGGGCCGTTATAATCCACGTTAATAGGCTTCGATAATTACGTGAGATCTTCGAGTAACGATGTCACTATTGCTCGCGGACCAATGGGATCACCGCGTGTCTCTTCTTTTACATTATAGGGGGTTGTAATGAGAGTATGCCAGGGCTAATGCGGCTCACCGCATTTCAAAACGGAGCCATTCAAGTTTCATCCCCTTCGGTTTTAACGCCAGGATGATGCACTCGTCGGTGAACCAGGAAAAATCATCGCAAACCGATGACGCAAATCGAGCGCGGAGATAACGAATCATTGATAATCTACCCCTGTCTTTCGTTAATTAACTAATTAATGTCGATGTACACCGGACACTCAATACTTTATTGACCATTCTAGTATTATACAGTATTTAATTTATCAATTTCATGAAATTGCGATTGGATTGCTGAGAGTTTAAATGCTATAATCGAAATTCGAATCTTCGTGGAGATGTTTACGAGCCTTGTACTTTTTTGAGGATTCTATAATATAATCTAACAATATAATGTAATATAGAATAGCATATAATATAATACGGATGTCTGAGAGTTTGGGCATTATATTCGAAGTTTAGAACCTTCCTATATTTGTATATATCTATATAATTTAATATAATATAACCATAGAATATTATATAACATAATACAACCAAATGAATGTATTTATTCCTCAAAATTTCAATTTACGAAGGTTTTTTGTAAAACATATCAGACTTTCTCGATACCAAAAAATTAAACTCGCAATTTTACAGCATACTTTTGCAATTTATTTAATATATCATCGTGAATATTGGAAACGGGTTCGATCTTTATGGAATTAGATAGTGTGACTCATCTGAAAGAGATGGTGATAATTCGATGATCCCCGGATAGAAAGAGGTACAGGTAATGGGAAGTAATTTTTTGCTAGAACGAGATGAGAATCACTATGGGATACGTGCACAGGAAGAAAATCAAATCCCGTGGAAGTCGATCGCGCACCAATAGCATCTTCTCCCGATTTTAATCGCCGGCGAACATGTTTGGATTAGATATCGCTTCGGTTTTTAAAAGGCAGCAGGTGTCGTCGAAAATGATTAATGTCTATCCAAATTGAGAAAAGATACACGTTGGACAATATTAAAACCATTATCACTTTCCCTCGCCGCGGTAAATGCCGCGATGAAAATTCTCTTGTAGGAAATAAAATATCCTGCGTGTTTTGAGATATTAAAAAGATATCGATCCGATTCGACGTGATAAAATAAACACCCTAAAAAAATGATTGCGGTATAAAATATCCCCCAGAATTTCAACCCCTAGAAGACCAAATAAAATGTCGAAAAATGAAAAGCCGTACACCATCCGATATTAAAAGTTTAACTCTTTCATTTCGCCTGATAACAAAAAATCGGCGAAATTTTCAACTCCGATGTTCAATGATTGAATTAACCGCTAAATGAACATCCACATATTTGTTCCGTGATATGTGATATATTAGCTCTTTCATTTCAGCTAATAATAAAAAACCAACGAATGTTTAACTCTCAATATTCGAATGTCATAGAATATGAAAAGATTATTGTCACTATTTTCTGCTGCGATTTAAAGTATTCGCGTACCCTTAAGTAATCAATTATTTTTAATATACTCTTGGAAACTCCATTTATGTTTTCGTATTAAATTATGCTATTATATAATGGCCGTCGTTACTAATGATCCTCGACCGACGATGCTCCAATTCCCTAATTCCCTTATTCCAAAAATCGAATAGCAAAATTTCGATGCGAACAAATTCTTCACTCCCGAATTGATTACTTTCCGGTATCCCTGATACGTCAGAATTGATGAAAATTCTGGGTCATATAATGAGACTAATATTCGTATACATCGTTCACTGAAATTATAGTCTAAACCTGACTAGTAAGCGGAATAGTTGACATTAATGGGGTAGAATTTTCCTTGGCGAAGTGCAACGTTAATCCAAAGTAAGTAGAGCAAACATTTCGGAAAATGTTCATCCCCCGGTTATTGCTGGCGGCATATCAGTAAACGAGACGCGTGCCGTGTTTAAGAGGGCTCATACTGGCGTTTACAGCAGATTAGAATGCTATTCACCGTTGAAAGGTTCTATCCGGGATCCAGCTACCAGGATGCATCCACCAACTTCCTGTCCACGTCATTCTGTCGCTTTACCATCAGACATCTCGACTTATCACGGTAACCTACTTCGATGAACAACGAATTCAAAAGATTTCGAGTCGGAGCGAATGAAAAATATCTGGGTGGTATAGTTTAACCCCCCTTTTTTTACTCCAAGGTTTATCGGAGATGAGATCATATTTTATATGAAGTATAGAGACGATCTTGGTAGATAATGAAAGACTATATATTTATGATAATGGAAATATAAGTTGATCGAACTTTTATCATAAATCTAGAAAAATGAATTATTAAATAGGCAGACTTATAATGTATATTATTAAAAACAAATTCTATTAGTTTTTGTAGGTAATAATGTTACTCGATATTGCATGCGGATATCAGATTTCGATTATATACTGAAATCCTTTTTATCTTGAAAATACATTTTTGCAGACGTTATGGATAGCTTTCATTCTTGATTCATACTTATTGAAAATAAAGGAGTGATATTTCAATTATGGGATTAATAATGGTGGAATATTTGGTATATTAGGGAAATTTAGTTTCGAATCTGCTGAAATCGATAATGTCATGTTCAGTATATTGCAACTGATTAATAATTTTCTGATAAAGCGTGAAAATATTTATGTATTATTCCGCGTCTGATTACCGATTTTCATTACCGAATCTCCTGAAACCCATAATTCCATAGGCGACTGATTACAAATTTTTGATAAGAGAGCACGAACATATTGATCTATTATTCCGCATCTAAGTACAGAATTTAATTATCGAAACTCCTGAAATCCGTAATTCCTCATTTTCCAATATAGAAACCGCGAAAATGTGTTTTTATAATACAAATTTTTGTTGCGTATGAAATTCGCACTTTCTGATACAGATACCGTGAAAATAATTTCTTTCATTGCAATATAAATTTGTGTTGCATATGAAATAATAATAGAATACAACTTTTGGCTCGGAACAATCACTTAACAAAATAATGTACATAATATAAAAATCCTTATAATTAATTCAGAAACGATGGGAGAAAATTGCGCCAATAATTATAAACTGATATACGATCACATCATTAAGAAGTTCGGATTGCTCTCCTCGAGTTTCGGCTACCCCGAAACTGGGGTGTAATAATTATCATTAACAGTATCGGAATGATAAGATCACGAACACACAGTTAGTCTACTTAATCAGATTAAACTTGTTAAGCTGAACTCCTAGGAAAAAAAAGTAACGGAAAACTTTAGCAATAGGTTGGCGCAGACTGTTTCATTTATCCTGCGGTTTTCTCGTAGTTCCAGGGCATTTCCACGTGTAAATAAAGACCCACCGGTTTCCCGTAGGAGTTGTTCCGGGCAACATTCCAGCGGTAACACTGCATCGAATTTGTTTGCTTTCTTTCATGCGACTCTTATGCTTTTGTTCTTAACTATTTACACTTCTCTAAAATAATAGCTACGGTTCTTAGCACTACAAACATTTCCACCGTTGCAAAAACACTCGGTGAACTCTTTTTTTGCGTGAGGTTCGTGACGAGTGGTATGAATTTGAAAATGTGTATTCGAAGTTACGCAGTAAAAGTATAATAAATAAATGCACCTATATATATGAAATCAATTTGGACGTATTTAGGTATTTCTATTGATTAAATATAATTATTGTGTTTAGGTGTATTGTATTCAGATGTACTTATGTATTATATTGAGATCTATAGGATTTGGACTAGAAATTAATCCTTTTGCAGATCATATTCATTTTTTGTTTGCAAATCAAATCTACCCTTTATATTGGATTTTATTTTTATTACAATAACTCAAGAATACAAATTTGTGGAAAGTCTTGATTTGCAAAAGGGTAAATATGATCTACAAAATGTTTTAATTTGGAGTGCAAAAAGGTGAACCTTATATATTTAATAGCATTAATATATTAACTAATAATAACAGCGATCGAAATCAATTAAAATATTCTACTGCATATTCCACCGTAAAAGATGACAGCGGAATAATAATTGAGAATTACTTCGAAGCAAATAGAACGGGGATCTCTTCGACGATATTCCCAAGGAATAATATTATCACAGACAATATAATGATGCGATCCCTAAAATCAACGCGAACGTCAGACCCACGTCCTTCGTTGTTTTCGATGTCAACTAATGCAGTTAACATAAAATAATAAACTCAAAAAGGCATAAAACATTTTGGTACGAAATCCAATATTACCAATTAACGCGTTCTTGATTAATTAACATTGCGAGCATTACAATTTCATTCTGCGCAATTGCATCATGTTAAATTGAAAATTATATTCGGAAAATATGAATAAGTATAATAATATAATTCTTCTAATTCTAGTCGTGAATTTCCTGCCTCGTTAATTACATTATTTCGTTAACGATGTGATCTGTTACCTATGTCTGCGCATTGTTTTCCAAGATTTCAAGGTAGCTACGAAAGCAAGGACGACACAGGATTTCGTGTATGAACAATGGCGAACCGCCGTGAGTTTTCGGAAATTTGTGGAGTACCATGGTATCTGAAAACTTCGTTGAGTCCTGGTGAAGTTTCTCACAGAGACTTGAAAGCCACGAAGTTTGTTCTCGGGAGAAGTGTATTTGAAGATGTTCTGAACAGACCGAGAAACTTCGCGCAGAATCAGAAAACAAAAATCACCACGGAGATAGAAAAGAACCGAGTATATTCAATATACGAACGAATATTTGTATTTGATATGATTTAAAATCGGTCAACAAGAGGAAAGAAAAATACTCGAATCAAAGAAGAGAAGAATCGAGTGTTGAAAGAAGAAACTCTAAAATGCAACGTTGGTTTCCAATCTGAATGAAAGTCGATGTAACAAACTTAGGACTATGGGTTAGTTTTAGTTGCCAGGAATCAGGAATAGTTGGAAAAGCACTTTAAGATCCTCTAAAATATACAAGTTCTTCGTGAAATAAAATGGTAGATTTGTGTCTTCGAATAATTTGAATGAATGCAATATGAACGATATTTATATAATAAAAATTATTTATACAGAAATCCACATTTATATTGATTTCAAACCCTATGTGCTCGAAGTACCTAAAATTCTGTTTAATTCAAGCAGCAACATTTTTAACAATTTGAATCGGCAATTTTTATCATCATAAATTTACGAACCCCAAAATATGAATCATCCTAATATTTTATGACTGATTTAAACCACGAAAATTTCATTTTCAATCTTCCGTTACCTTAAAATATCTTCTGTTAATAAATTTCCTATCGAATTTGATTATATTACAAAATTCCGCACAGCACTTCCACCTAATATTTGATAAGAAAGACAACAATGGAGGTACTCGTGGCTCAATGTTAAGTGACTTATAAGCAACCTCATAGGTCCTCGTGTTCACCTTGGCAGGTTCGATCTCAGCCACTCAATTCTTATCTTATCAGTCGAACTTTTCTTCTACGTCACGTTGCATGCCTGCTTGTCTTTCCGCGTTTTTCCTCTAATAAGATCTCACGAACGGTGTCGCGCATCCTACGCGTTCCTCCGCGAATCTCGAAACGAAAATAATCCTTCGAAACCCGCTCACGTAGCGCCAGACAAATTCAGGAGATTTCAGGGAGGGTGGTTTTCGTGGGTGCACCTTGATTCTTTGCTTTACAATCGACAACCTGGGCTGCCAATCCAGGACAACTTGAATATGTACTTGTTTAGATGTCGATCGATACTCGAACCTTGAATTATCGGCACGATTTAATTAAGATCATCCTTGAGATAACACGAAGCTACTGTATCATGTTCAAGGTACGACACGAAAGTTTTGAAGAGGTACACTGGGTGAAAAGAATTTTAGCGCTTTGAGAAAAACCTTGTTCTACTGAATGTACAATACTTTGGAAACACGAATATTGAATTTGTAGTGTTCCTTGATTATAGGAATTTTTATTTTCTGGATATTTCAGTGATTTCCTCGGGAATGATGAAAATATAAATCATAATTATTCTATATGTTCTGTTGGTGTTAATATCGAGACAACATGGTAGGTATTATGTACGATTTATAATTATTTTTATTGGCAAGGAAAGTAATTATAGAATAATAAAATTACAATTAATATTGACGATATACTATTAGCAAGAGTAACTAATTTAAAAAAAATTTTAATATGAATCTTAAGTTATATTACTTACGTTAGTTTTTGCATAGATTGATAGCATGTCATATTCGTTGCTATTTTCCCAACGCTTTAACGAAGAAATTCATGCAATTAAATACGGTGGAATTTAAATTAAACGACATGCAGAATTTTATTACATTTTTATGAGATCTCAATATTTCCGGATATTTGATTTCTATAAACTGGCACATGTCAGGCATACCGGCATTCAGGATTTTCTAAAGTAAATGAATCGAATTGGCAATATAGGCAGCCTACAAACGAGCCGAAGTATTATTTCAACAATATCGTGTACACGTAATATATTGTTATGCCGTCACGTTATTTCGCTCCGCGTATTGTTATAAAACAATTCGTTTCGCGGTCCGTTGTTACCGAACACTACAAACATAGATTAATGATTACAAACAGTACACGTTTTGCTACGAATGATTCAATATGACTACAGTTTCCTTAAACTTTCGTGCCTTTCATAAATCCATTTATGACATATATTTTCATTAAAAATTGTATTTCAACAAAATTAAAAATTATAATTACATCTAACGGTTGTGAAACTGACGTCTTCCACAAAGGCCGCTGATTTAAAATTATATTTTAACAAATTTTAATTTAAAAATGTATCAAAGTCTTCGTGCAAAATCCATGGCTTCGCGAACATTAATAATAGAAAATGTTGTAATGATTTACATTATTTTATTGTAGCGAATTATTCATATAAATTTATAATAATATAATTTAAAAAATTATAATTACAACGATTCTTTTCGCAGAATTGTTAAAGTAACTCATCGAAACCTCTCAGAACACGTACCTCTTACAAGAACCACTATAAATGTACCAAGTTCGCAGAAAATTTACAACTATACCCTGAAGAAGTTCGGATCACAAGAAATAAGATTTGAATAGAGGGCATAATAATTGAGTGCATCATATTAAATTCGTCGGCATGGAGCCAAGTGCATTACCGAACACGATTCTATGGAGTGAATTAGACTGCGAGAATTTAATTGTCCTTGATTATATAAAATAATACATCCTCGATGTAATACAATTGCCAATTTTCTTACCACTTTCCCCAAATTAATACAACTTTCACGAAATAAAGTCGATGGAAATTGATGTTTCGTTGGTAAATTATAAAAGAGCCGATCAAAATGATGGAAAATGGTGAAGAAACGTATCGAAGTCGTGGGAAATGGTGAAAGAACCGATTGAAATCATGGAAAATGGTGAATCACCCGACCGAAATCATGGAAAATGGCGAACAACCAGTTGATATCGTGGAAAATGGTGAAAGAACCGATCGAAATCATAGAAAATGGTGAAGGAACCGACCGAAATCATGGAAAATGCCGGACAACCAGTTGATATCGTGGAAAATGGTGAAAGAACCGATCGAAGTAATGGAAAATTGTTATTTCATCGGTGCACTTCGAATTCATCTCACATATCGTAATAGAATATTATGCTAATGAGCATTGTTTGAAGCATCGTTGTTCGCGTGATTACAGATTAAAATATTGAGAAAAGTTCGGCGGGTGCCATTGTTATAAGCACCCTCGTTAAACGTGTGAAATTTCACTTTAATGAAAATCCTCAGCGCTAGTCGATCCACAACTCTTTTAACGAATAAATCAATTTATCGAATGATGCAGGAAAATAAATATTGTAAGTGTATATTTACGTGGTTAGTTATCGAAACTTGTAGTCAACATTCGTATTAATTAATGTTTAATTCCATGTTACATGGATATTTGTGAAAATTGAATGTTCCTTGTAACGCGTTTTCTGGGATTTTCAAATGTAAGTATTAAATTTCGTTTTAAATAGTGGCAGCCTATTTTTTACTCCCTACAATGGAGCACTCCTCGTAGGTTATTAATTCCCAGAGTTTCCGCGCTCCACGCATTTATATAACATTCCGAAGTAAAAGGAGGTAATGATAATTTTATCAGAAATATGGAAACATATTTCAATTTTTATACGCAGAAATGGCCGGCGAAATTGGTTGATAATCTTCAGATTTAATCAGAAATATGGAAACATATTTTAATTTCTATAGCCGGCGGATTTGGTTGAAAATGTCATAAAGAGCTTTCTAAACTTCCAGAATGACGATGTATTAGAATTAATTAAATAAATTTAGAAGTTAATTTGTATTAATAATGAAGGAACATTTATTGTCGTTGACTCAATAGTTAAAAAAAGACCTTAACAGCTTTAATACCAATCGTTGAGTATTAAATATAATTTATAATTAATGAGATCAAACATTTTTATCGAAATGTAATTACGAGAATTTTATCAATTAAGGTCTGAGAAGATCCGTAATACTTCATGTAACCTACTTTTAGAAAACGTGCTATTAAAATGTGTGTTGCTGACAAATTCGAAAAATAATACATCCAATAATAAAAGAAGTAAACCGCATCAAGTTTAAAAATGAAACCATAATAATAATAAGAAGATAAACTGCAATTTTTATAGGTAGAAATCACCGTAAAAAATTGACTATTCAAACAGATTTCTAAGCTTCCAGGATGACAATCCCGAAAGAAGATACACATCACGTCGATCAAGTATTTTCCATTCTTTTGGAGACGACGAGCACGTTTCCTCTTTTTCACATTCCCGGAGAAATAAATTCTATTTCGAATCGTGAGTTTTCCATGTTTCCACCTTTCATTTGTTACGATTTATCGACTCGCGCTAGCTTTTCCATTTTCCATTCAGATCCTACAATTATTTGACGTTCCATGTTCGTCGACTTCTTCCTTCGCCTTTCCTTCCACGCTTCTTTTTTACATCCCGACGCCAGATGTTCGTTTTATTTCTAAGTAAATCTCGTTAAAATTCGCTTTAGCTTGAATCTTCATCGATTGACCTGAAGCTATCATTATTTTAATGAGCACGTAATAATAAACGAAGCGCGACAAATAAATATCGGTGATCTACGTTCATTGGGCCAAAGATTAATGACATTAAGTTTTATGTAAATAAGTTAATCTTGAGAAATTCTACCTAATTGGACTTCTTAGAACGATAATCAATTTATTTACAAGTTTTTCCTTCATCATCGAGTGTAATATTAAACGATTAAATTATAAAATGAATAATATTACAGTAAATATAAACAATTTAATAACTCAATTTTAAATCAAGATTAAATTGATTTTTTATTTTAGTAAAATACTATAATGGACATAATATACAATACTTAATGAAATATTATACATACTTTTAGAACAACTAATATAACAAATATAATTTATTGAATGCCTCAATTTATCAAATTACCATAATAAACTCATTCAAACTTCAGAAACATTATCGAATCAAACCGATTCTTCAGCGTAAAACAACAATTTCGAACTTTAATATCAGAACGAAGACGACCTTCTTAAATATTCTCTGACTGTTCAAACTTTCCAACAAACTTTACCGAACAATTCAATCTATAGAATCGTTCCATCCACGATTATCAAGTTCAACGTTTCCCTTTCAATTCGAACTGCCATTGAATCCAGTGCCACGGGAAAATCCTAAATAAAACTATGGGGTTTAATTAACTGGTGCTTCGTCAGCTCATTGAGATTAGCATCGAGCGAGGCGGACTTTTTGGTTAGCAAAGACATTGTGTTTCTCGATAGTGGAAGAGTTGAATGGAACTAGACGAGTTGTACGAGGCATAATAAACGCACCTACATTGTTCCATCGGATGCTACGTAAATTACATCGTGAATCTTTTGTCCTCCAATTACATATCCGACCTTCCTCGGCCATTGCTGGTAAACTCTTTTTCTTCTACCTACATGAAATCGCTTCTTGTTTCCGACTGTTATGTGACATTAAAATATACGTCCCAAAGTCTTTGTTGACTGTTTATAAAGTGACCTAAATAATTTTCTCACGTCGAATAATTATATTGTTTTTACTTTATACTTTATTAAATAGAGATGAAACGTAAATAAAAAAAAACAGGATAGTTACTGTGTTAATTAATTTCCCAAAACAGGTTGAAGATAAAAATCCTTTCTCTTCTTAAATATTATTATAATTTTAATCTTAAAGACTTAAAGCTCGTAAATAAAATTCCCCGAGAATTAAAATCTGATAATAAAATTCCATTTGATACTGAAATAAGTACAGTTTTCTGGGAAAAGTTTTCATTCATTCGTATCGTTTTCACAGTAATTTTCATGCGAAAAGAAGAGCTTTTAAAAGGAATGAATTAAGTTCCATGAATACTGTATTCTTTGCTTGATATTTCTGCGACATTTCAGGAAGGAAGAAAGCACGAAAGGAAGCTCGAGCAAATATTCGCATAAAACTCTTGAATTGGCGGAATGTTAGCCGGATGTTTTTCGGAATCGGTCAGCGACGGAAGAAGCGGAGGAAGACGAAGACGAAGAAGAAGAAGCCGAAGTCCGAGAAACGGTTAAATTCGTCTGCCAGAAATTTTCGGAGAATTGGGTCAATTCGTCGCGTACGTTGCTGCTCGGTTTATTAACAAAACGTATATCGTAACCTTCGTCCCCTACCCTTTAACTTGCTGTCCAAGAAAGACCCCCGAGCTTACACATAAATATAGGTTGATGTATTAATAACACTAAAACAGACACTAACTCCCCGCATTTCTGTACTTCGAAATTTGTGAAGGAAAAAGTCGCGTGTTTTAATATCAGAAGTGGAAGGAGATGAAATTAAAGCACCTGTTTCAGGTAATTTTCGTGAGAATCGATATAATTAATATCTCCGATAATTACGATTAATATGATCAAAGTACCTCAGCTGTAAAATAAGATTTTGGAAAACTATTGTGGATTATTGAATCTGTATTAGTAATTTCTCTTTAGTATACTTTTTTGATATTCAGAATTATATTAATATATTAATTGGAAATAACTGTGGATTATTGGACCTTTCATTTTTAATTTTTCTGTGACATGGAAAAGGGAATTATTTTAATATATATGATTAATAACTTTACTCAAATTCTACTGAATTTGGTAGAATCTATTTACAGTTTCATAAAATACAATATTTATGTTAAAAGATAACTAAACCTGCTTTTCAAATAATCATCGACGGCATCAAATTAGAGTTCTTTCCAAGATAAACATTCTCTTATTAATCTTATTAATAATTGAAAGCGTATTTAGAGGGTTTATTCCGTGCACCAGAAACAAGCAAAACTTCTCACGGGATGAAATCATTTAATAATACTGAACGAGATGATAGAAAGAATGGTTTTTCTTTCACTATTCTCCTCGGCGGTGGATAGCTGGCTTTTCCACGAAATCTCGGCGTAAGCCAATTCTAAAGAACAATATCGTAGAAAAGCTCGGTTGTTACTGGCGCAAAGTCTTTCCCCGTATAAGGGAAACCGTGGAGTTTGGAAACTTTTTTACTTCGACTTGAAGCGAGATGAAACAACTCGTCTAAATATCTAATATTTATGATTATATAGAAATACCTAATTATAACTGAAAATTCTATTCATCCAACACATTAATGCCGACAAAACATTGCTCTATCTCTTTCCACTGTTTATCTTCGCATATCGTAAATCAATATCTGTGGGAAAAGCGTTAATTCGGTGCAGCAGACGAAATGCACCGTTTCCAGTTATCCGTGTTATCGCGAACAATCGATGCACCGGTTACTTTATTGTCAACAAACATTTGTTACGCTCCGGATTTTTGCAACATTCGAACCGTAGATTATTCGTCATAATTCTTGTAACTGACATTTTTTTCGAATATTTCCCGACTATTTTATAAGCTGTCAGATGAATTTTTTAATTTGAATTTAATCGTACATTTCTTTCTCGCGCTGTTACTGCGTCTTT
Organism: Nysson spinosus; assembly: GCA_910591585.2. Taxonomy (NCBI): domain Eukaryota; kingdom Metazoa; phylum Arthropoda; class Insecta; order Hymenoptera; family Crabronidae; genus Nysson; species Nysson spinosus. The sequence goes on from OU342832.1 coordinate 12,234,237, forward strand.
TGTTCCTCAATCGCGAAATATAAATCCGCAATTAACAACAATACGTTCTCATTTCCAGGTGAAAACGTTCTCATAATTATTCTTCGTGTTCCGTGCTTCTGGAGAATTATGTGCGATGGTGGAATAATTTATTATGTTGCGTATGCTGTTCGCAATTGGAATTGGAAGTAAAGTATGATATAATATTCTGTGTACTTTCAATGCGTTATGTAATAGCTATTTGAAGGTAGTTTTTACGTTTGGATGACATATTTATCGTAACTAGTATCAAGGCATTATATAAATCTCAATGTTTGTTAATTGGAAAAGGTCTGCCGTGTCTATTTTAATACAAAAATAATTTATATTTCAGAAAATTAGAAAAATATTTGCAAACATTCAAAGTTTTATAAATCCCACTCGCAAGTAGAATTCGATATTATTAAGACTTGTGAGATCTAGTACTAAGATATTAATTTAATAATTTAATATAATCTGGTAATAATTGGTACAATTTTGTACAATAATGTAATGTCATCTAATTTAATAATGAATTTCGTATCCATCACAACAGAATCATTCATTCATCATCCACGCAACATAATATTCCATATACTTTCAACAACACCCCTAAAAAGAAACTTAGTTCCACCGCAACACTTAATAAATCTTTGTGCAAGTATTACATAATTTTTAATCAACGTTATTAATGGCCGTCGTCTATCATCGAGGGGAGGCACATCCTCGATGTGTCTTAATTTAAATGGAGTACTAAAATAATTTACGATACCACGGAATCCACTCAGAATGTCGGAGGGTAGGTTTTAAATTTGTTCCAGGACCATGTAAGATGTTTTAGGATGCTCCACGGTGTCCAAACAAATATTTTCGGAAAAAAGTTCAGGGGATATGATATAAAATTCCATGGTTTTGATGTACACTTAGAATTCCGGAGAATAAGTTTTAAATTGGTTCCAGGATTTTCCAGGAAAATATTTTCAAAAAGAAATGTCGAAGAAATGATGGAAATTGCATGGTTTTGATGTCCACTTAGAATTTCGGAGAATAAGTTTTAAATTGGTTTCAGGATGCTCCAGGATGTTCCAGGATGTTCCAGGAAAATATTTTCGATACAAAGTTCGCGAAACATGGTGGACATTCCATGATTGTTATGTACACTTAGAATTTCGGAGGGTGAATTTTAAATTGATTCCAGGATATTCCAGTCTGTTCCAGAATGTTCCAGGAGAATATTCTCAGAAGGAAGTTCAGGAGATATGGTGGAAATTGCATGGTTTCGGTGTATTCGAGTGCACGGTTCGTTGGATGACCGTTCGTGCGTAACAACAATAAAGCGAGAACAGAAGTTCCCGCAGAACGTTTTCGAATCCGGCACAGTAACCGGAAGTTTCCGGTCGGAAGTGGGCTGCTGCACCGCAGGAAATGACGTTGCTGCCCGAAATTTTCTACCCTCTGAATTTCGAATTCACCGCGTATAGTAATAAATACGTTCGCCCCACTTTTTTCTACCCGAAAAGGGATGAAGGACATAAACGAGCGCAAATTGTCCCACTCTTCCAATCTTCATCTTATCATTTCATAAATATTTATCAATTCATCTCCTAGCTTATTCATGTAATTGCCTTTATCCGGTGCTACGCGGGAGATATATTCTTAAATTTATTGACACATTTCTTCCGGTATTTTTATAATCATCCCTCTGATATACAACAATAACAAAATATTATAATTTCGAATTTAATGCAGCAATATATTAGAAATTAACTATATTAACAATGGAGTAGTATTTATTGTCATTAATGCACATGTTAAAGAACGACCTTACATCTGCTGTATTATTATAATTATTAATCAATACTTTGAAACTATATTTACTGCCAAAATATTGGTATAAGTTAGTTCATAAGACGAAGATACTATCAAGACATAATATCGAAATATTACTATTAAATATAACACCACAATTTAATACCAAAACATTGCAATTAAATATAATATCAAAGTTTAATTTCAAAACATTGGTATTCGATATAATACTAAAATGAAACACCGGGATATAATCATAAAAAATTTATCAATCGAAATTCGAGAAGGTGCATAAAATAACGTGTAACCAACTTTCGGAAACTGTAATTGCACATTCCTGTATCGCTAGCAAATCACTGAAGTAATAAGAGAAAGTGTTTCTCTTGATTCAGACGTTTATTGCGAATCCAAGCTGGAGTACCACTCCGAGTCTCTCGTGTATTGTAAATAAATAATTTCACGAAGCACAGCGATTCCAAAGTACTCGAAATATTCCTGCGGAATTCTACTGGATTTGCAATTTAGCAGAAGTGTTTCAAAAGAATTTGCAACATGAAATGCAGATTTGCGGTTATCTCGGTAATTAATTATCAGTTACAAGCGGTCTCGAGCTTCGAAATTTTAATTAACCGAAAATTACGTAACCCTGGAAATACTCGAATTTCTCGAATTTCAATATTCATTTATCGATAAATCCGAAAAACGTGTGGTATTCTTTAATCTTTTTGTTCTCTTTGTAGTGCTAGTATTATCCTGCTTCAATTTATTACGTTCTCCGAAATATAATATAATATAATTTGTAGTACAGAATTAATAATATCGCGCGATACTCAAATTAAATGTTACTTGCATTGAATACAAAATGATTTTAATACGATTATTACTAATATTAATTCCGATAGTTGATAATACAATTAACTAAACAGTCCTGATAATTAGTAACAGCAATTAATAATAATTCTGTAATTCTATATCTCAAATACTGTTAGAATGGAATGAAAAATTACGAGTGATAATAATAGTAATAATAATTATATAATTCAGTACCGCAAGTCGTAGTTGCAATACTAATTATTAATACTACAGGTTTATTAATGGCGGAAATAAATTTTCTCCTTTGACAAGGGTCTGACAATATTAATATTACGCGCATTATAATAGCATAACAATATATAATATTCGGCAGCATTATACTTAAAGCGATATTAGGGGCAGTAGAAATTTTCGAGGATTGTCGACGAGCCAAAATTTCGGCAATCGTGCCAAGCAGAACAATTCGGTGGAATGATAACCTACCCGCGGGACAAAAAGGAAGCAAAGGGAAACGGACGCCTATTAATCGTCAGGATTTTATCTGGTGCCGACGCCGCAGAACCTGGTTTCCCTACGCCCGGATCTTTACACGGAAATTCAAGGGATTCGATAATATATCCGACCGAAATTTTCCACCCCCTAAATATCCATTCCTCATCCTCCACCCTCCTAATCTATTAAAAATTACATTTTATTTTGTTTGCGATGGAAATCTTTCCGAGACTCGTTAACTATAGAATTATTCTTCTTGGATTTAATTCCCCTCCAAATAGCACCCCTAAATCTCCATATTTCGGGCGTCACCCTTTTGCTCTACTAAAAATTACATTTTCCTTTGAATTTCACGAAGTCGGTCTTCGTGAATTTAAGTCCTCAATGAATTAAGAATTCCCACCCTTTAATATTCATATTTTTCATACCCCCTCTTGATTTATTAAAAATTGCATTTTATTTTTAATTTCTCACGCAGTTTCCCTGAGATCGGCGAGCTATACAATTATTCAGTATAGGATATAATTTTTTAGGACGTTCAGTCGTCTTGGATTTGATTCTTTTCCAAATTCCACCCCTTAAATATCCATATTTCGGAAGCCTCCATTTTATTCTAATAAAAGTTATATTTTACTTTGAGTTTCTCGCGGAAATCTCCACGAGATTCGCGAACTATAAAATTATTTAGTGCAGGATATAATGCGTTCAGTCTTGGATTTCGTTCCCCTCCAAATTCTAGCTCCGTTAATTGAAACGGGATTGCCACCTGGTGATATAAATTACGTGCTTCTAATTCCACATTCTGTGAATGAATGTAGAATTAAACTCTCGTTATAGCATTGAATACGTCGAGTCAAAACGAAAAAAGGGATGTAAAAAGAAATTTGTTTGGAAATACTTCTATCTCGTAAGCATTGAGTTATTCAGGTCGCAAAGACAATTTAGAAATAAACATAAACTTTTCCAATTTATATCTGCTGGCATAAATTACACACTGAACACAAGTCTTTATTAACATTTTAGAATAAACATGAATATATTTAACTTTTTGTTAAACTTCAGAATTATTAAATAGTCAGAGGTTTATTACAGTTTGAAATACTTTTCGATTATGATAAAAAACGGCTTCTATACGATACGAAGAAAATTATTATTCTTTTAGGTTTTTATCCTTTAATTTTCTATCATTCCAAAAATTGAAGGATATAAAATTCAAAATGATGAATGCTAATCATCGTCCAAAAATATTTATGCAATTCGAATAATATAAGATGAAAGATTATAATACAAATATAATGAATGTTTTGTCCACAAAAGTCTGACTTCGCACCTCAAATTATGATTTCCATTTTAAGCAACGCAGACTTAACGGAGTTCATCGAAGTGATATTAAATTCGTAATTAACATAGTGATATTAAATTTACGAACTTCCCGATTAAGTCTCTCGCGAATAAAATGACTCTAGCCGAACAGAAGCATCGTCTCCTTTTATCAATTTTCCAACAATTCCAGGCATACATGCAATTTATTAGCGACACAGTAATTATGCATTTATTGAATTTACATTGCGTTGACTTTTATTATAAAATACAGGATAATTTAACAATGCACACGGTGTCGTGACTTCTGCGTACCTCGCTTTTTCCTAATAAAATACAAAAGGCGAACCAGCACATTAAACAGGTGACAGTCAACATTAAAATCGCGCGGTTATTCGATGTAAATATTAATATAATACATATTCAATATGTGAAAATTACGGTTCACTAAATCCACGACGAATTTCTGGAGGTTCTTAGAAACGCAGAACATTCTTTTACCCGTCTGGAACTCGTTCGCTTTTATTTCATAACTCTGCACGAAAGTCTGTCATAAATGCGTTATTACCGTGCCAGCAAGTTCGCGCCTTATAATGCCATTGGCTCCTTTGTGCGCCCACATTCACTTTTCGTTATATATTAAAATGCTTAACGTCCCCGCTAATGTTAATGTCAACCTCCTTTGCCATTGCGGAACAAAAATGTAACGATTTTTCTAATTTAATAAGCGACTTGTCCTTGGCAAGCTTAGCGGTGAAATTTAGAATATAAAATTATTCTCATGAAATTGTTTATGGTTTATGGGAGGCTTGTATATGAACTGATTTGATCATAAAATTTAATCAAATTCGTAATTTTGTCATAACAAAATTTCACTGGAAATTATTAACTTATATTTTCACGAAATGTTATAATTTATGGTGTCAAGAAGGGATTATTTTACCGCGGCAGAAGAAGATGAAGAATTAACGATAATTCCAAATATAAATAATGAACAGGTCGAAAATTTTGTAAGAATTAATCGAAAATATTTAAGCAGTCGAAGGTTTAATGCCGTGCTGGAAAAACATTCGAGTATCCAAAGCCCCAAACTTAAACTAAGTTTCCAATCAGTTAGAAAGGTATTTAAATTTCCATAACATCGTGTTAAATACATGTAAACTCCTCTTGCATCAGTTTCCAAGTAAGTACATTATCGACTTGAAGGTTCGTTACAGCTAACACCTACTAGTAGAAGATCCAATGTCGTGGTGGGTGTCTCCCGATACGATCTCTACATTCCGTGATACTGGATTTCGACTGGTTTATTGTCTCCAAATCTCCACTTTAACTTTAACTTCGCGTCAGATTTCAAAACACGAAATTTATAGGAAAACCACGATATTCCTCCCTCATTTATTTCTAATATTTTTTCACTCGAAACTAATAAAAATCTTCAAATCAACACAATGGAAGACGAAAAGATTCCTGCATTTTCAAAACGCCCTTTTTAACTTTAACCCTCTTCAAGTCAGAAGGAACCAAATATGAAATTCATAGGAAACCACGAAATTCCTCCCTCACCAATTACAAATATTTTTTCTTTAAAAACGTATCCTCTTAGACCGTTGTTTTTTGTTTCCGTTTACTCGCGCGAATTCATTTCCCGACAAGAATACGAACTCGAGTAACTGGTGCTCTCGCTTTCTGCTGATTCTTTTTACTCGAAAATGCTTCGTTATCCCCGAAGAACAAGCTGCAGGATAAGGTTTCGCAAAATTGTAACTCGGTCATTATTCGTTTCAGAAGGAAGTGAATAATATTCCGGAACAAAGATGGAAAATATTGTGCGGGAAACTGTTATTTTTTAGTTCATAAACTGCAGGTAAAAATAAGGGACAAAAGGAATAATCCCCTAAAAAATATACCACGAAGATATTCATTCCTAATTAAAATATTATCAGGTATACTTTAATTATTATTATCGACGTTGTCCAACTCGACGGTGCAAAATGAATAATTTATAAAAGTGGCTACATGAGCTTCATCAAAATTCCATGTAATTAGTGGAAATAATGCGGAACATACTAATAAACAAAAAATAATTAAAACTTCGTATGTTACATTTTAATCATATCTCGATCATGGAAATTGTTCCCCGCAAAGCACAATGTTATTTATTATTACACAAAGCGCATTCACTCACTGTTTACTCTTCTTACGGTCGAAAGTTCGGTTAATATTTGGATTGGTTTGCCCGGAAATGTGGATGGTATTTAATTACGAAATTAAATAAAATATAATTACCTTAAGTTGCCACAGAAATGTGCGACGGCTCGCGTTATTTTACCCGTTTTCGTGGCGCATAATGAGTCAAGTAATTTGTGTATAATAATTAAATCATTGAACGATATAAAGTGTTATTATATACGAGGAAATAATTAGTTTTGAATCGGTGCTTTTCGTACAGATATTAATTAATTTCCAACAAATTGTTTTCTGGTTAAAGTGGCTGCTTCGAGTAGATATGTATTATCATTATCAGACAGAAGTAGTTGGATGGTTGTTATTTGATTATAAATTGATATTAAATGAATATCGAGTTTTCAAAGTAATCGCACTATACTTAAAAATTAATGTAATATTAAATTACCACGCGTATATATGTATTATATATTTTGTATTATTAAATAGAAAGTATGTATGTAATATAATAAAATATAGTATAATATACGGGATGTCTGACGCAAAGCAGACAAAATATTTATAGAGAACAGACAAACATTTCTTTCGGTGTACAAAATATGGATGACTAAAGTTGTAAATAAATTTGTCTAAAAATGGAATTTCACGGTGTCAACTCTTTCATATTATTCATATAATGCAGCAAATATTTTTTACCGCGCCGTAACTAGCAAATAATTATGTGATTAACTTTACTTGAGGCACCTTTTATATCATATAATATAATACATTATATTATGTATATAAATATTTTCCGTTTGATTTTAATAATTCTTATACTACAGAAATCAAGATGTGACAAGATAATCGCAGATATCATCGTCTCCGAGATAAAGCCGCTATCACATTCGTATTCCTGAAAAAGAATAGAATCTCTTCGGGGCAAGAAAAGAGCTTGCAATGTTCTTTGAGAAAACTATTTTTCTTTGGCTCTAGAAAACGGGAATAGAAATAGTTTCCGCCGGTAGATCGATGTCTGGCTACTTTGATGTAGGTTAGACAGATGGAACTTATCTAAACGTAAGAAAGTACTTTTCCCTGCGAAGCAGGGACGACGAAGGTCAGACTCTTTTATTTTTGCTACTTCGACACGCTGCATTTTATTACAGAGGATGTGAACCTTAGATTTCCGGTTGTTTATTATTATCTGTCTGGCAGAGTTCGAAAGTATCGTCGTTATCATCATCGTTAAATTGAATTTTAGTGGATAACCTGCTGTGCTCGAAGACTGAATCATGTTATAATTGTTAAGTAAATATACCTTAAAGTGAATGCTTACTTTTTGTATGAATAATTGACCTGTTTATTTTGAAAGTGATATAAGTAAATTTTTTTGTTTTGAGATATTTAAGGGTTTGCATTTCAATCGATTGAAAAATATTAATAAATACTAATATATTTGTATTACCATTTTAGGACCTGAAATATATGTAATTTTTTATGCAATCATTTTTATAGGCTTATCTGAAAAAGATAATGTTTTTGTTGACCATAAATTGACTTATACCACTTTCAAAATAAACGGTTCAATTATATGTTACTGTTATTCTAATAATACAGGGTATACAAATTAATATTTTTTATGAAATAATAATGTTTTGGAGCACCGTGTTTAAAATCAACTAGGAAATATTTTATGAAATATTTATGAAATTATATATAATAGATATATTTGCGAGAATAAGCAGATGTATGCCGTATTGGTCAGACAAGAATATTTAAAACTGTTGTATTATAATTCTGTTTGTCGAAGAATTAAAGTTCATTAAAACTAATCCCCTTACCCTTTTAGTCGCCTCTTACGACAAGCAGGGGATACTGTGGACCGATTCTACCCCCGATCCACAGGGGGAAAAATAAACAAAAAACGTTTCTCCAATAAACACAAAATAAGAAATAAAAATATGAATTAATTCTTACTTCTGTTGCACGTCATTCTATTCCAACATTTAGTTCCAAGTAAATCTCGTTAGTTACTCGTTAATTCAAATTGATTTTAATCATTAATCACTCCAATGTTTCTATCAATAAGAACTGAAATTTTGAGAAGCAGAATTAATTTCCTCGAATGTTTGCCACGCAACAGATTAGGAATTTGTTGCACGAAATCTTTCGCTAATGTTAGATTTCGCTGATCCGTTCCGTTTGCTTTAACATGGTCTTTCGAATGGTACAATAAAAGAGTACGGGGCGTCTATTCAGCGGGTCTGAATTGGTTCTTTGAAAAAGTGACTTTCGAACTTGTGTTTACGCCGAGAAGGAATCCACGCAAGGAAGTCTCTCTTGATCCTCTTTGATGGAACTTTATTCATTTCTGTCCGAGTAATCCTGCTTAATTAAACTTCCACTTCGCGCCCTACTATCTCACCTCCAAGTGGATTAGCTCAACGAGATTGAAAGCATCGCAACGGGGAAAAAAATCAAAGTCGATACAACTCATAAAAAAATTTGTAAAAAAATTCGTAACAAAAATGTTCATCTGTTTCTGGGAAATATGAATCATCAGGTTTTTAGATATGATAGAAGATATATTGAACTGGAAGATGTATTAAAGTAGAAGGTATAATAAACTAAAAAACACATTAAATGAATTCATACATGAAATCAGAAAAGATTAATTAATCGAAAAGATATTTTGAATTAGTGAAAACACGTTAAGATTCAGTTTACACAATTATTCACATTGTTATAAGATTTTATCATATTACCTAATTTTCAAGTAACCCTAAATAAACAATATATTAACATCAGTGTAAAACTAAAAATTATCTCTTAATTGCATCTATAAAAGATATCGAAATGCATGATTGAGTTTAAGAAATATCCTCTAAAAAGTCAATAAATAAAAACGACTATAAAAATAATGACTTGCCTCTGAAATAGTTTTATAAATATAATGAAATATGAAATATGAGATATTATAATATTAAATATTAATGTAGATAATATGAATATAATAAAATATATATTATATGAATTCATGACGATAGTAAAATCATTCACCGATAAGTTTTTCCGGAATTTTTATCGATACAGGAAGTAAAAATGGAAGAATATTTTCGTGGGTGTTAATTGAATGAAATGAAGATAAATTTTAATAAGAGATATCTGAGATACCTTTAGATTAAAGATATCAAAGATAGATCCGGATGCCTACCAAAGTTTGTCCCGATAGGACGAAACATTCTTATCGTTTATCCGAAAAGAAAATGAGTTCCATAGCTTCGAAGCGAAAGAAAGTCGCGTCGTTAAAGAGTCGCTACTACCTTACGTCTTCTTTTAACATGGATATCGTCGCTATAAACTCGCATAACTTTTCTTATCAGCTTAATGAACATTTTATTAAGGGCATAATTAACCCACCATCAAATAGTAAGGAAGATACTACTCGAAGCTTCGGGGAAGAAGAAAAATTATTCAAACGAATGTTGAACTTAGGACGATTAATTAAAACTTTGAAACGAGTCGGGCTTATCGTATCACAAGTAGTCTCGTCAATTTTGATAAATACTTAAAAATTATAAAATATTCTACTAGTTTGAATAAAATTTTTAAAAAGTTTGTAATAAAATTACTGTTTCAAGAGGTATTTCTGAATATTTTGAGAATGTTTGACTTTAGATATTTTGAATTTTCTTGTGTTTTATTTAATTGTATTACTAGGAGACTTAGGTAGGTGACTGGAATTCCTAGAATATTTTACTTAGGGGACTTGAATTTCTTCGGAATTCTGTGATATTCTGAACTATTTGGTTCCTTAATTTTCCTAGGATTTAAAATAAATCAAGAAGAATTAGGATCTGCTTACTATGCCCTCAATTACTTTTAATTTCTTGGTTCCTTAATTACCTTCGTTCTTTAATTACTCTAGGACTCAAATAAATCAAGAAAAATCACGATCTGCTTATTATGCCCTCAATTATGGTTAACTTCCTGGTTCCTTAATTACCTTTGTTCTTTAATTATTCTAGAACGTAAATATTAATCAAGGAGACTCAAGATTTACATTTATACTCTTAAGAGTCGCAGAAGCATAGAATTTCTAAAATATTTTATTCAGAAATCTAAAATTTCTGCAATACTTTAGAACATTTAGATCTTTTTTCGACGGCATCTAACATGCTTTCGATCTAGTCAGATCAATGCTTTTCATTTGAAAACAAATTTGCACTCGGAGTTAAAGTCCAAAAACGACATTACTTTTGATTCCTAAAATATTTATGCTTTTTAATTATCCTGGGACTTCTAATAAATCAAAGAAACCCAAACTATTTAGAACTTTGATTCCTTAAATGTCTTTGCCCTTTAATTATTCCAGGACTTCCAATAATTCAAGGAGGCTCAAGTTAGATTTAAATTATTCTCAGTAGTCGAAGGATAAAATCTACTCGCGCGAACGATGGGGTCTAAGATTCCGTCAGAGGTGAATTTCTGTAAAGCCAGCGTGTACCTAAATATAGAAGGATACTAATTCCACTTACCGAGTACGAGTAGCAGTAGAACTTGTTGCGGGAACCAAGCCACCATTGTGGTCTCCTCCTCTCGTACATTTATGAATATAAGTTGGGCGATCTTGCCGTGGCTCGATTTTATTGTCACGATCACCGTCGCCCGCTGCAAAAACATTCACTTAACGTTCTTGTGCAGTTTCCATCGAGATCCGACACACTTTTCGATTCTTCTCTTCGAATCCAGGATTTATTTCGACGCACATAAGTTTCACTTACAAAACTTACGAAACTTACGAAACTCACGAATTATGATATAATATTTTCGAAACACAGATTCTCATCACCACTCAAGTTCTTCGAGGACTTTATGAGAGATTTTCTTGATGTTCTCTTTTACGGATTTTACTGTCGCACATTCACACGGAATACGCTTTTCCCAGGACGAGAAGTGCTGTTTAATTTAGTTTAGTGTTTTAGCCTGGCTACGATTCATTCAGATTTGAACGAAATTTTAATACGTTCCTCGGGAGGATTAAACGGAACGAGGAGTTCCCTCGTTATTCGGACTGCTTTTCAGTAAATATGTATTTTAGGAAATTAGAGTAATAATTGTTTCTCGACTGAGCCGCGCCTGTGAGTGGCAAGTGTCTGATACGAGTAATGAAATTGAATGTGTATGCAGATGATTCTGGATTTTTTTTAATAATTGTTTCTGATGCATTTGAATCACAATATGGATAGAAACGAATTAAATAAGAACCAAATATATTCATCAATTTTTATCTCCTTCATCCTCGATTTATTTATTTATTTACTGCGGATGAAGTTTGAAGATGATTTCTGACGATTTTTATAATAATTGTTTCTGAAGTATTGAAATAATGACGAACATAAAGACTGAACAAATAAGAACCAGAAAAATTGACCAATTTATATATCCTTCATCCTAGATCTATTTATAAATAATTGCAGCTTCATAATTCTCTAATAACGGTTGATAAAAATAATATAATATGAAAACTTGGGATATCGATATAATTTGTGGATGAAAATGAATTTGATGCGAAATATTTATTAAAAATTTTTCGAGTATTCGAAGTATTTACTATCTGTTGTATTAATCCTGATGCTATATGTCTTTTTTAATAGATATATGGTATCGATATAATAAATATTTTAGGAACACGACTGTCGACAATGCGGAATATGCGGAGATGAGAGAAGGGCAGATATAGAAACGTCGGTGGTGAAAGTAATTTACGAGCGATATCCAAGTTGACACCTGTCAAATGATACTCCGCAGATAAAATGAAACAAATCACGGTTGATTTCGGGAGACCACCAAAATTGGAAATGGACGATGCATTGCTCCGAGGATAGTTGAAATATAAAACCCGATTAATCTAATTATTTAATAGTAGTACCTAACATATATTCAGTTACGCTTACACATTTATTTATACATAAATGATGGCTGAAGGATTTAAGTAAATTAATGGATTCAGTTATTGGCGATATGTATATACAATAAAAGTATATAAAATCTTAAATAATGCGCTGTCGTATATTCGAATAATTTAACTAAAAATGGCTGACAAGTAATTTTGACTCGTTTGGTAGTTCCAGTATTAATATTCCATTTTTCCCAAAACAAATCTCTAAAAATTCAATTTCTTAAAAACCCGAAAGAATTTAATAAACAATTACATTTCAAAACCGGCAGAATCCGGAGATTTTAACTTCTCCATAATTTAAATAAATCCTAATTTAGTTTCATAAATTAATTGAGAAGATCAAATTAGGAATCAGCAGCATATTAAGATCGCAATTAGCTGTTTTTACAAACAAATCTGGTTCGAGTCATATTTTATGATTTTATATCAACGAATCCTACTCTGGTTTTGCCTGAATATTTCTGTAAAAATCTCGACCTTTGCAGTCCATTCCTATAAAATATCATTAAAAAAGGTTGAAGTTTCATCTTGCACAATTTGATTGACTTGACGTCGCTGATAACGAATGTTATCGATAAGACATTGTAACCCGTATAAAAGTAACCGAAACTAATGCTTTCTATAAAAATCTCGACGTTTGCATCCCTTGTCTACAAAATATTATTAAAAAAATCGAAATACCATCCTTGATAATTTAACTGTCTTGACTTTACTGATATCGAATATTATCGATAAGAAACAGTACCAAAGTAACCGAAACTTAAAGTATATCGAACTCGAAACGATTTCGGTTTCGATTGCGCCACTCGAAAGTGGGGCGGACTCGCGAAGGGTGGTTCGGGGTGGCAAAAAAACGTGGAGTTGGCGTTGAAAAGGTAGTCGTTTTTACCAAGTGGCTCTTCACGCGTTGATGCATATTCAGCCTGTCAAGGGAAAAACAACTGAATGAAAAGTTTATATGCACGGTGTAGTGTACCCTCGTCGCTTGGCGGCATAGAAAAGCCACGCGATTTTTGTCTCCTCTTTGTCGTGTCCGCGGTACTGGCTAAACGACCGGTACTTTTTTATTTCTACACGGGAAAGGGGAAGTTCCACGAAAAATAAACAGCTAGGTGGGTTTGCGAGGAAACGAACTCCTCGGGTCTGGACAATAATGTTGAAATTAATATTCCATGGGTGAGCTTCCGGTGTTGTTGGATCAGTGAATCGATCTTCTACGCGAAGGTTTAAAGCATGCCGTTCTTCATTTTGTTTTTTGATGACGTTAGAGAATAATAAGAGGAAGTAAGAAACTGAAAGGACTTATGGATTCTTATGGTTTAGTAGCCCAATCTGAATATTATATTATACAATAATTATAAAAATATATATCCATGTATTAAGAATAATTTAATAGTGAAACAACGTCCGATTATGATATTAGGATGAAGATACAAAAAAAATCAAAATAGTCGTCTTTCGTATGAATATATTGTATCTTATAGACAGATATATTATTATAAATATATATTGGAAATAATTTAAATATAGAAAACGGTAGATTATGTTAGGATAGTGATCCAAGAAACGATTATTTCGCTCTTTTTTCTATCATTATTATGATATTATAATCGACCTGTTCCTATTAAATTATTACATATTTAATAATTATATCAGCTGCGATTTATCTAATTAAATTTCGCATTATCAACAAAACAATTCAAATGCAAATTGAACATAAAATTTAATTATGAACTGTATATAATTATTACATTGAACACCATTTATTTCAGTGGATTCATTCTCAATCAAATAATTCGAAGCGATGCTTAAAATAAAATTTATTGACAAACCTCGTATTATTCCCGGTATCGCTTATCAACGAGCTCGGCAAGTGGATGTAAAAAGTGTGATCGACTACGCGCACTTCATAACAACAACATCGAAGTAGCAAACTCGATAACGTGACTGTTTACATTCGCGCGTTGCGAACATTACGCCGTCGTTTCTCAGAAATGAAAATTGACTCGGGGAACAAAAGATTCTGTGGCATTTTTTTTTTCTTTTATCGGGAGCATTGATGGAGGTAAGGACCTCCCTTTGAAATTATGTTATCAAAAGCTATGTCTCGTGCTATACCGATTCCCCGAGGCCACTTGGCTCCATGCCGAGATTTTTCATAGATATTTTCGTCGTCACCGTGCATCGGTCTAAATCGTCACCTTTCCCTCTCTTACACTCAATTATATTCGAACACCATCAACGACTTCGAATTAAATTCGATTTTGTATCAAAAGTGTTTCAATTCATATTTGATCCGCGAACTTAGTATTAGATACTTCGAATACACTTGTGATACTTTATATTAAATATGTTAGAATAATAGATATATTAGATACTTGGAATACTCGGTTTTTAGCGAAGGAATGTTAAATATATATAAACAAGTATAATATATGTGTGAAATATATGTGGATGAAATGTGTGGACTGTAAAATGGAAGGACATTTTGTGTCTGATAACTTCGGTTATTTAGAATAAATGAAATAATTTGTATATGAATTTCATTAAATATGTCGGAGATATTCGTATTCGGAAACCATGAATTCTAAAATATTTGTAATTTATGATATTCTGTCACGCTTTCTCGAGCTTTGAGAGTATTCTTAAATATGATTATAGATATTGCTAAATAAATAGTGAATAATTGAATGGCTCATATTTCTGATAAAACGAAGAATGTAACCAAATATGTTTTATATGATCATCAACTTAAACAGGAAACATAAAATCCTACTCAAATATTTTAAAAATATTTCTTAATATTAACTTCCAAAGTTAAATCGAATTAAAAACTTAACAAACAATCATCTCAGCTAGTCATTTTGGACCTAGCATTGTTTTACCACATCGAACAATCATCAATCTTTAACTGACCTCAACTCTCAATTTATCCCATCACTTTCCATTAATAATATCCATATATCCTCCCTCGGAACGCATCTTAATAATTTATATAATTACATTACACACGATGTTAAAATTACTTATATAAATATTAATTATTTTAGAACCAGTAATTACGCTCTGATTTCAACGTCTCTTTACTGATACCAAAATAAATAAATAATAAAACACTATAGACGGTTTTCGTTAAAAACGTCCAAACAATACTTCATACAATTATTCAAGTAAGATTAAATAATAGTTGGAGTTCGGAACTCACTCTAAGAATAAATCCAAGCATGAAGCAGCCGTTCGCGTCCAATCAACGTCCGGCGAATAAAACGGTCGATGAACGGTACGATAATTTTCGGATATTTTAAGACACAGGGAACACTTAATTTACAAAGGATCAACGGCACAAGTGATATCGTTCGATTAGATCGAATTAATCACTAAGATATCACGAAACCGAAACAGAACTGAATTAACGACACGACGCACGCGGTGGCCGAGCGCCGACTGGCGCCGCTCTTTGCTCGCGCGAGCCCCCACCACTCGCCTGTTCTTCTAGAGAAGAACACGAGGGGTAGTAGATCGGGTGGGTTCGTTGTCAGACTCCTGGTGCGGTAAACGTAGTCCGCTTCACTGCTCACCTGAATACTCCGATCATTGTTCGATCCAGTCTTTGACTTTTGACTTTATTTCTCGCCTCCTCCCGCGCTGCATTCCCTGAAACATTATTATTTAATATGCATGGAATAACGTTGAGTTTCAAGCGATGCGTCATTCATATGAAGTATTCAGATGAATCAACATCAAAGAGATGCATACTTTGTCCATATTTTGCTTTCTTTGTAATAATATTACCATTTTTGTATGTGGATGTTGCTTGCTTTGTTATGTGGTTTATGAGAATTGAAAATTACACGTATTTTATTCTACTACGTTAATCGTTAATCGACTTATTTCCACTCAAAATGACAAGAGAACGGGTTTATATATCATATACCATCGATTTGGTACGTGTAGAACCGATTTTGGCGACTTTGATTTTTTGACAATTTTTGAAGGTATACCCCTCCACATTTTTTCGATTTTGATTCGACCCATTTTTTACCAATAAAAATTTTTAAACCGCTTCTTTCAATCCAAAACGGTCTTAGAACATCATTAGGCATCATATACCATCGATTTGGGCCATGTAGGAGCGAAATTGGCGACTTTGATTTTTTGACAATTTTTGAAGGTATACTTGACATTTTTTCAACTTGGATTCGACCCATTTTTGACCAATAAACATTTTTTAACCGCTTCTTTCGACCAGAAATCGTCCTAGAATATGTTTATACATCATTTACCATCGATTTGGGTCATCTAGAAGCGATTTTGGCGACTTTTAATTTTTGAGAATTTTTGAAGGTATACCCCTTCACATTTTGTCGACTTGGATTCGACCCATTTTTGACCAATAAAAATTTTGTAACCGCTTCTTTCGACCAGAAATCGTCCTAGAATATGTTTATACATCACCCACCATCGATTTGGGTCGTTTAGAAGCGATTTTGGCGACTTTTAATTTTTGAGAATTTTTGAAGGTATACCCCTTCACATTTTGTCGACTTGGATTCGACCCATTTTTGACCAATAAAAATTTTGTAACCGCTTCTTTCGACCAGAAATCGTCCTAGAATATGTTTATACATCACCCACCATCGATTTGGGTCGTTTAGAAGCGATTTTGGCGACTTTTAATTTTTGAGAATTTTTGAAGGTATACCCCTTCACATTTTGTCGACTTGGATTCGACCCATTTTTGACCAATAAAAATTTTGTAACCGCTTCTTTCGACCAGAAATCGTCCTAGAATATGTTTATACATCATTCACCATCGATTTGGGTCGTTTAGAACCGATTTTGGCGACTTTTAATTTTTGAGAATTTTTGAAGGTATACCCCTTCACATTTTTTCGACTTGGATTCGACCCATTTTTGACCAATAAAAATTGTTTAACCGCTTCTTTCGACCAGAAATCGTCCTAGAATATGTTTATACATCATTTACCATCGATTTGGGTCATCTAGAAGCGATTTTGGCGACTTTTAATTTTTGACAATTTTTGAAGGTATACCCCTTCACATTTTTTCGACTTGGATTCGACCCATTTTTGACCAATAAAAATTGTTTAACCGCTTCTTTCGACCAGAAATCGTCCTAGAATATGTTTATACATCATTTACCATCGATTTGGGTCATCTAGAAGCGATTTTGGCGACTTTTAATTTTTGACAATTTTTGAAGGTATACCCCTTCACATTTTTTCGACTTGGATTCGACCCATTTTTGACCAATAAAAATTGTTTAACCGCTTCTTTCGACCAGAAATCGTCCTAGAATATGTTTATACATCATTTACCATCGATTTGGGTCAGTTAGAATTGATTTTGGCGACTTTGAATTTTTGACGATTTTTGAAGGTATACCCCTTTACATTTTTTCAACTTGGATTCGACCCATTTTTTACCAATAAAAATTGTTTAACCGCTTCTTTCGACCAGAAATCGTCCTAGAATATGTTTATACATCATATACCATCGATTTGGGTCAGTTAGAATTGATTTTGGCGACTTTTAATTTTTGGCAATTTTTGAAGGTATACCCCTTTACATTTTTTCAACTTGGATTCGACCCATTTTTGACCAATACAAATTGTATAACCGCTTCTTTCGACCAGAAATCGTCCTAGAATATGTTTATACATCATTTACGATCGATTTGGGTCAGTTAGAATTGATTTTGGCGACTTTTAATTTTTGGCAATTTTTGAAGGTATACCCCTTGACATTTTTTCAACTTGGATTCGACCCATTTTTGACCAATAAAAATTGTTTAACCGCTTCTTTCGACCAGAAATCGTCCTAGAATATGTTTATACATCATTTACCATCGATTTGGGTCAGTTAGAATTGATTTTGGCGACTTTTAATTTTTGGCAATTTTTGAAGGTATACCCCTTGACATTTTTTCAACTTGGTTTCGACCCATTTGTGACCAATAAAAATTTTTTAACTGCTTCTTTCGACCAGAAATCGTCCTAGAATATGTTTATACATCATTTACCATCGATTTGGGTCAGTTAGAATTGATTTTGGCGACTTTTAATTTTTGACAATTTTTGAAGGTATACCCCTTTACATTTTTGCGATTTGGGGTCGCCCCATTTTTGAGCGAAACAAATTTTGAATCCACTTCTTTCGAACCAAAATCTTCCTAAAACGTATTTAGACATCATACATCATCGATTTTGTCCATTTAGGAACGAAATTGAGGACTGAAATTCTGACTATTTCTGATGATCATGATTGTTCTGACCTATTGCAACTCAGCATACGAGAGTAGCACTTAGAGAAAAAATTATTATGCCTATTACGTTATTAAAACACTTCAAAGTACACTCAAGCACACACGCAGGCGAGAGTGCAATTTTGATGACTCTTACAATTTACTTCTTTTCTGACATTCTGAAATGTCACGATAAAAGTAGAAACGTAATATATTATTGAGGTCCTCCCGTATCCCTCTGACTTCTCTGTTAAAATAATATTCCTTCAGGTTATCGTGTAATTGTACTCGGCATAAAGTCAATATTATGAATAATAATATTAAGCGAACCGGCAATTTTGCTTCCGGTTTGAAATTCTTTTTAACTATATTGCAAACAATAAGGATGATTTACATTGAAGGTGCCCAAATATTACCTCGACTATTAATATCGAAACAATTTCGTCTGAAAATCCTAATGGAAGGATTTATTCGTTTCAGCACCCATACAATTTGAGTAAATTACAGTTTTTTGAGTAACTTCTGCTAACAGGGTATTTCATGGTCTAGTGTTTATACACCTGACTGGTTATTAAATATTATATTCATCAAACGAAGCCATTTCACTGGTTCACATTATGGTACAAATTTTGATTAACCAACGTCGAAATATTAAACATGAAAAATGAACTGAGTGATTATGTATTATATTAAATATTTATCAACAATCGATGATATGTTTTCTCTTAAAAAACGATTTATTACATGTTGTATTTAAATCTTTGTTAATTAGTTATAACATATGTACATTTCATTAAAAGCACGAGTAATTATGTGGTACTTTAAATATTAATTAATCACTGATAATACATTGTCTCTTAACATTACGATTGATTATACGTTAGTTTGAATTTTTATCAATCATTGATGGCGCATGTTTTCTTAAAAGCACTGGTGATTATATATTAATTTAATTACTAGTTGGAAAAATAAATTCTTTCCGAATGGATTCACATAATCAGGATAAAGCCACTGAATTTCCCTCGCGAATAATGTTAACTTAATATTAAAACAAAATCTGAAACTACCAGAAAAGTGGCAAAATGTCAACAGCAATAAAGGATATTATTTCGGTTACTGATCTCTTTTAATCCTTTTTAAATAAAACTTTGATTTTATGCAAAAGTCGGGAAGTATTTATTTCTACATGTAATATTATTTAACCATTGATGACATTTTTTCAAAAACCACAAAAAATAAGCATTTAATAGAAGAGTCCGTAGTATTACTTCGAAATGGCGGCTCCCATTGCTCCGTGCAAAGCGCCGACAGTGGCTGATGTCCTTTTTTGGATGAATAAACAACATTCTTGGAATCATGAACTATAACCAGGAACACCGAGATACGGGGAATACGCAAATACTGCCGGTGTACCGAGTCTAATGGGAAAGGGAGAACGTTAACGAGGAGCAGCACTTCTATTTGCGAAAGTTACCATCGCTCCCTTTGGACGAAGCATCGTTTATAAATCAGTCTACTGAAAAAGATCTTTTCCACTTCCCTTCTCCTCGTTCAACGTGAACTTATTAGTCCACCTTTAAATTCGTACTCGCGATTCGATGATCAAAGACACTCGCCATTTTCCTCTTCGATGGAAACCATGTTCCTATAAAATCAGATTAAATTCGTAATTCTGACTGCTTTTACTGGAAATAGGGATATTTTGGTGTCAAAATGGCCGGGTGTTACTTCTGTGTTTAAGAAGCCTGCTTCCGACATCTTAATGAGTCCTAATAATTTAATATTTGCATCCAGCCATTGAATTATGTCAGAATTATAATAGATAATAAAGTATTTCAGGAGATAATATAAATATAATATAAAATAGTAACATTTAATAATAACATTGAAATGTTAACATTAAAAGCAAAAAAGGAGATATCTAAATAGACGAATTTCCTACACTATAGGAAATGATATATACACATAAAATATAATGTAGGAATGTCAGTAAAATTTAGTTAAAGCAGTGAAACTTCAACAATTAAAATTCATTGAACCACTAATATTTTATTATATGCATATATAAATATGGAAGAACGTAAACCAGCCAAGGAGCTCGCACTGATAAAAGCAAAAAAAAGAAGTTTCTAAAGAGGTGGATGGAAAGAATAGTGGAAGGTGAGATCGAAGGAGAAAGGCTAGTAGTTTCAGTGAAAAGGCACCGTACGAGGCAGCCTGATCGAGTACACGTCACTGGCAGACTTTAACCGGCGTTTTCCAATTCGCGCGTGCATTCACCGTGTTACGATCGACTACTAAGGCACTGGCTCTTTTGCAAATTGCAAATTGCAGGGCCCAGTGTATACTGGAGGTACTTATTTCTCCTAGGAAAAACGTTCGCTAAGTCCGGCTAACGTACGCGCGTTCATCGTGCCGCGTTAGTTTCCTTCAATTTTCTAGAGACCTCCATTACAAGACTACTTTGATCTTCCGCGAGTAATCTCCACTTGGGAAATCTTTCTCTGCTCTTGGAAAATAATTCTGGCGTTCTTTATCAATAATTAGGAACATATGTACGTTCTTAAAAGCACGGGTTATTAATACAATATATTAGGGGTGCCGGAAAGTAAATTATTTTTTACATACTTTATGAAACTCTATTTATTTTTCGTATTAAATATTATTCTATTAGATAATTCTCATCGCTTTCTGCAATCCTTGACTGGTGATTCTCTAATGGCATAATTTTCATTTTTGTAAAAATCAAATTCGCAACTTTCGACGTGGAAAAATTCTACACTCCCGAATTGATTACCTTCCGGTACCACTAATATTATTAAATAAATGTAAGTATATCTTAATCGCCAGTAATATATTTTCCTTTAGAAACATTCTTTTTCTTGGAAAATTCAGGAATTTGTTATTATTCAGATTATAATATTAATAATTATTCGGCTTGTATACTGAATTCGAAAATGTTTAACAAATAAAAATTGGAATAGAATAAAAATAAATAAAAAATAGAATAGAATAGAATAGAAATTTAACACAGAATATATGAAGTCCGGAAATATATTTATATTTTTCATTATAGAGAAATTCGACGGAAGAAGATTACTTTTCAAGGAGATAACCAGATCCTTCATTGAATCTGGATTATCTGCACTTCGGTGAAGGATTTCTAGATAGAATCTAGTTGCCTCATTCGTCGACAACGTTCGGATCTTGTTTCCAACACTGACGAGCTTCGTAGTGATTGATCCAATTACCTCTTACTAGCTTTGACTACAGGGAGAAATCGTAGTTAAATTAAAAATTGACGAACGAAAACATCAAAGTAATCTTACTTTTACCCCGCCGTAATAAAATTCGACACAATCTCGTCGTTCGATATTAAAATTGATACTTTCATTCTCCACTTACATTGTTCGATATAATTCATTATAAATTTGTAATGAAACGATATTAAATACTTGCATCATAAATCCATTTATACTTCAAAATGATATGTTAACTTCGTAAGTAATTAATTTTATTAATTGACATCCATTTTGTATTAAACCATGTACTTTTAAGGGCTCGGATCGTAACTTATTAAATATGATTTAACATGTTATAAATTTAAGCGAAATTTAGTTCTATAAAATATTATTGGGTTAAATAGATACGTTAACAGTTTTTTAGATAATTAACACTGGAAATTCCGAAGCAGTCAAAATGCCGGGTGGGCAGTATTTAATAAAATTTGTCTAATTTATAACTCATGTTTCATAATAAATATAATTAAATCGATTATTTTTGCCATTCATCTTCAATTTTGAGGGCATAAACATAAATCAATAATTATAGCCGAATATATTGCCAGTAGTTTAAGTGTTAATTCACTATGATTTTTCTGGGATACAATCTTTGTTATATTCTATTCTTTTATATTAAATTTAAATTTATATTTTTATCTTCACTATTTGTATTACATATTTGTGGATGCATATATCGATGATAATAAAAGAAGTTTAATGAACTGTTTCGTAACGATTCCTTTCTCGTTTCACTCGAGTCACAAAATTAATTTCGATGTAATTCAAGTTAATGGAACTTTGAATGAAAGCTTATCGATTCCTTTTGAGGCGGAATATTATGTGACTCGTAGGCGCATAATCGTCACTCGATAATTTTCCTTTAATTATCGCCTCCAATTAATGGGAAATTGACGTTTCGTTCGGGCGAGCTTAGATTATATAAAGAAATCTTTGATGGATTCCATTATACCGGCGTGTTTTAAATTCATTCCGACCTAACTGAAAAGAGCTCCGTTTCGTTCTTTATTGGCGGTGCTTCCCGCGATGTGTTTACTTTGCAAATGACTTTCTCATATAACCCCTTGTTTTTTCTTCGGTTTTTTCTGATGCGACGGTTGTTGTTAAAACGTATAGCCCAAGTATAGAGATATAGAGATATAGAAATATAAAGAAATGCTAAAAGGAAAGGAATTATAGGTAGGAAATATATAATACTATATTACCTTATTCCTCGTTAACATAATTATGCAGAATGTTGTTAACATCTCTCACGAGCGCAGCAGAAACGAAAGGAAGATACTACGTCTAATATTACAGAACTCGGTAAAATAATAGTAATCCCGGTAGTAAATCAAGGGAGAAAAAGGAAGTAATTAGGAGGTTCTCCGCTGTCGTAAGATCCAGCCATTTTCAAGGGTGGTCGTTTTATTACGCTAATAAGCAACCCAACGCGGCAATTCCGAGTGGAGAAAAGCGCGGTTTAAAAGCCAAGACTTAAGAATACAATATCTTCTTGAAAACGATCAATTAGTTTTCACGAGGTATTATCCTATATAAGAACGTAAAGGGGAAAGAATAGAGAAAGATTTAAATACAGCATCTCCTATTATATCAGGAAAGAGTTCCTTTCTCCACGAGGATCGCGAAAAGGCAATTAACTCTCTCCTTACTTTCCACGGTGTCTTTGAATACACGACCCTTAATTGGTTAGCCGCAAAGCCAGGAGTGCTGGTTTTTGATGATGATACAACAGCAGAGAGAATCGAGGGATAAAAAAAGAAGGAGGTGAAGGGACAAACGAGGGATAAGATGGTGACCCGAGAAACCGACAAAGGGACTTTAAACTCTTCTTCCGTTGCCGCGGCGGGAGAATCTCTTCTGCAATGTGCCTCTGAGGACTTTTCCTTTGCGAAAACCTCACCGTTTCCCGCAGATTTTGCACACTCGAGGAAACTATCCTGCCAATGTTGTCCCGGTACTTTTTCACTGAAGAATTTTTTCCCCTCGCTTAATTTTAAGTAACCACAAATAAAGACTCTCCGCTCTTTCCGTAATTTCATACTTCCTGAGTTAATATCCCTCGAGTTTGTTCTGTATTTGTGTATGCATGAGTTGTCCTTAAAATGTCTGACCAAAATCGCCACAACTACTTATTTTAAATAATCATGAAGTTAGATATAGTTTCATAGAACTTTTTTTCTAGTTTCTAGTTCCTGGGGTTTAATTAACTTGCAGTATGACTCACCTTATATCAATAAAATATTATTGTAATACAATGAATAATAATAGTGCGATGCTGTGACCAATGTTTTATGATGTTTCTAATTTCTATATTTTATATTTCTATATAAACAGTGCTAAACAGATAACACAATAATTAATATTACAATTAACAAATCCCAAATACAATTACTAACCATTCTAATATACAACAGAATTACACAATATTTCTATACAGGACAGGATCAACACTTTACAGGAAGGACAATTATATTTCTTCGAATTTTATTAAATAACGAGTGAATCGCTGCGACGCAATTATAAATTGCTTTGCACCGCAGCTTTCTGCGATAGATACAAAAACCAGAGATAGAGATGTTACTTGAAAATGGTGATGACGATTAACTACGTTAAGGATAATGTTATAATTTACACTTGATCTAGCGGATACTTGCGATGTTAGCCCGGACGCGATTCGCCGGTCGTAGTTTCTTTCTTACTTGCTAGCGTAGTTCACGTGGCAGGAATCAGTTGGTTCGAGTCTGCTTTGACAAAGGAACTACCATGTATGACGAGTATCAGTACAAGCGCCTTCGGCGTTATCAGCACACGCGCAAGTGCCACCTCCTTGTCCGTCCGGTAGACAAAGTTGATCCTTGTTGCATCGCGTGTATTCCGATTGGCAGGCGTTGGATACTGTTCGTGAAAGAATTTCATCAATTTCTATATTAATCATATAGAGAATTATTTCGATCTAAATAATATGTTTATTTAGAGTGCAGCATTATATGAACCCCTTTAGTACGTTAGAGTCGATATATCGGTTTTGCATTTTTAATATCATATAATTGTAACACATGTGATGACATGCATATGTTAATAGATAAGTAAAAATCGGTTCTTTTTAAAAATATTTGTTTACGGTACCCGGAGAATTTATAAAGTACTATAAGGTATCACTGTATTTGTAGATATTATATCATAGATATATCATAAACAGTAATATATCTATGAATTAATAACATTCCAAATTCTACAATTTTAATATTATTTAATCCATTTTAGTAATCGAAGATATGGTGTATGAGGCAAGAAACTTGGTCGTCCATCGTGCTTGACGAGGGAATATACTATAATATTTATATTTTTATTACAGTACTGGAATATTTCTAAACATAATCTTATTTTTGGTTAAAAATTAATTCTTACCTCTGGGACATGTTTCAGGGACGACAACTATGCCGTATAATTTACCGCTGCCACCAGGTGGGACCGATATCGTTGTCTTCCTTTCGCCATTGCTCTTCATAGCCACCTCGATTTTATGCCTGTGAAATTAAATAAATGATTTATACGAATTCCTAGAATTGCATGCTGCTCCGAATACTTTTCCCGCGCCGATTACTTACGTCTTCCAGTCGGTCCAATAATAATGGTACGGAGAAATTGCCAAACCGAATGGATAGGAAAGCTCGTTCGCGACTATGTTAATTTTCATGGTATCTATTTCCACGCAGCCTGGAAAATTCATTTCATGGTTCATAATTATTGATATTATTATTCATTCACGGTATTATTCGATTGTAATTTGTAATCGTAATAATACCACTGGTATGGAATTATTGTGAATCCGATATTGCAAGGACACTATATTCGGTATCATAAATTGTACATTAATATCGTTCCAATAATTTTACTTAGAATCAAGCTATATATTAATAAATTCAAGTATATTTTAGAGTCAAGGATTATATGAATATAATTGCAATATTTCTGTTTGAGGTCAAACATTATATTAATGTCATGCCATTTTACTATTTTGAGTCAAGTATCATATTAATATTATCAACAAATTTGTATTATTTTCAAGCATTATATTAATATAATTCGAATATTTTTATTTGGAGTCAAAAGTTATATTAATGTCATTCCATTATTATTATCAAAGATAAGCATTATATTAATATCTTCCCAATATTGTTTTAGATTCAAATATTATATTAATATCATTCCTAGATTTTAATTTAAAGTCAAACATTAAACTTATGGTTTCTGTCATAACTACATCGCGTACAAATTATGATTTACCTCGAAATTCCTATTACTTCCTATCAGATTTAATTGAAATTCATGGAAACACCGATTATATGAAAGTAATTGGAATATCAGTATTTACTTATCGTGAAGGTTCCGGCGTCGGCCCAGCAAAGTTCATCCGACGCCCAATCGATGCTTAATGAATTCGGCAATTTAACGTAATCGCCTTGAAGGAAGATTGCGCGGCCAGTGCCGTCCTCATTGGCCCACTCTAATTTCGGCGAAGCCCGATTCCAATCCGACCAGAATATTTTCCTTGAAACAAAAACGTTCGATTTTCAAGTTACACGAATGTCAACGGTAAAACTTGAAAAACTCATCTGAGTAAAATGAAATTATTTTTAATGTCCTTCCTCGTCGGTTAGTTTTACGGAATCTCCTTGGAAATTCTTACCCTCGATACGGATGGACCGCTATTCCCCTGGGATTGATCAACCCGTCAGAGAAGAGGACTTTACGTTTCTTTGTATCGAGATTGGCAACTTCGACCGTCGACAATCCTGAATCGGTCCAGAAAATATTCCTGGAAACCCAATCGACTGCCAGACCCTCGGGACTAGTTACCCCAGGGATAAAAGTTTCCACCGCCGATCCGTTGTATGTTAACTCGATTATTCGATTACCTGTTCAACAAAATTCATAACAATTCTATGTTAAAATAGCTCCATTAACACCGGAGCTATCAAACCCGTCAAAACTACGGTTCTACAGATTTAAATAAAATCGCTCAATTTTATATTTACGAGACGCGTATTATTATCTATATAAGGGTATTATGTTGTATTAACATATTACTAATCAATTATTAATTATCTTGCAATATTTATCTTAAAACGTTTAAATATATGAGTCCCATTTTCTGAGACTTTCTGCGGTTGAAGTTGCACGTTGAGACACAATGAATTTGATTAATTTATGTTTACCTCTTTTCATTATTTTAAGGACTACATTAACGCATAAATATAACTGAATATATCCTCGGTAATTTTAGTATTTAATACATGTATACATCACAATATTGCATAACAATTTACCAATGATGTCACTGGAGTAAGCCTTTCCGTTCAGACAGTCGATGTCCACCGCGATCGCCATTTGCAGATGAGTGATGTAAATCGGACTTCCAGGCTTTTCTTGAGCCTGGGACGTTGGTACTTTGAAAGGTATTTTATGGGTAGCCATTCCTTGATTGACCAACAGGAAATTCGAGTCGTGTTTCGGCAACGGTTTACAAGTCGCACCATCTCCGGTGTAAGTTTCGTTGCATACACAAGCGAACTGATGATCTCCGGTTGACACGCAGCTTGCAAACGGAGAACAGAGACTTGGATCGTGTCGACAGGACGACTGAGGTAGACACGTGAAACCATCGCCGTAATATCCCTGAGACAGTCGAGAGTGTTCTTGTTAATCTAACTTACTATTAACATGTAACTTGTAGAAGTAAGTGGTAACACTTACGAATTATCATAAAGTTAATCATTAAACAACCTTGTGTTTTCAAGGAGTATAGAACGTACCGGTTGGCAGATACAAGCGAAATTCGCCGAAGTCTGATTATATCCGCAGACCGCGTTTCTGCCGCAATTGTTGAGCACGTTGCAGCCAATGTGATCCTCGACACACTGCCGGATCCCGTCGCCATGATATCCTTCGATACAGATGCATTTGTATCCTCTGTCACCAGACGACACACACTGTGCATTCACGTGGCATTGAGACGGATTCGTGGAACAATCAGAGACGAAACATCGGCCATCGACCATGCTGTATCCTGGCTGGCAGGTGCACTCGTATCGGGAACTTGCAGGATTATACGTGCATCGTTCGTTCTCCTCGCAATCCGTATTGCTGCTGCACTCGTCTGCATTCCCAGATAAAAGGATACTTAATGCCACAGAATCCGAGTGCCCGCACCTCCGAGTGTTAGTCTTAACTCGATCGGAATCCACTTCCACGGATGTTTAAACTAACGTTTACGTACAGCTAATAGGGTTAACGACTAATTCCACGCTCATGCGATTATGCGTAAGTAGCGTGTGCGCCGGCGAATTTCGAAGCAACATTACGCTCGGTATTATGAATAGTAATGAGCGGAATGTCGATGAACATTCCGATGAATAACGGTGAATAAACGAAGTGCATGATATACCGAGTAACAAAGAAAACGGAAAGAAAATAATTAAAAAAATATTTAATGAATGAGCACCGATTGGACTGCACGTGGTTCCGTCTCCTTCGTATCCTGGATTGCAAACGCATTTCGCCAGAGGCTCCTCGTGCTGGCAGGATGCGTTGGGGTCACAAATGTCCACTTCCAAACAGGATACTTCTACGTGAGATAAAATTCGCTCGCTTAACTTATCGACGTACCACACGTATCTTCCGCCTCTTGCCTTCTCGGTTTGCGATGTTCCGGAATCTAGTGACACGATGCGGTTTCACGCTTACCTGTTTTCGTGCACTCCATACCATCTCCTTCGTATCCTGGATTACAACGGCACTCGTAGTCGGAAGTACTTGGCACGTAGATGCACTGCGCGTAGGGATGACACCTGTTCACCACGTTGCAAGATACTGGACACAAGCGTGTGCAATTATGAGAATGCCTGATAAGCGATTCTGTTGGTATCGAGGACTTAATCTTGCGGTGGAAGACACCGAGTCTGTTATATGGTCTATCTTGGATTTTGATGACTGGATTGAATGCTGGTTATTTGATTATAATGATAATCATTGAGATAATCATCGAATTATTTAATTATATTAATGTATATTTAGTACTTTATATAAAGCTCTACGACCTCTGGCTGTCGGATTTAATGTTAGTTTTATTGCAAATACTTTTAATAATTTTCATAATAATAGAGAATTGTACAATATAGCATATATATATTTGGATTAATTACATTTATATATATTAGGATTTAATTAAATATTTTTTCAATGCAATTAACTTCAAATATGCTACGACCACGTAGCGTTAGCCAGAGGTCACAGAAATATTAAATTCCAAATATAAATGAAAAACTTATTTTTGTTGATGTAAAAAAATCATTTTCTGAAGGATCAAAATCGACTCGGTTTCTTCCACTGATATAAAAAATCCAACTATACAAAAATTCAAAAGAAATTTTTAAGTACACGTCGAACCGTCATTATTTTAATGATCAGCGTTTAAATGATTTTTATTATTAACCAATTACCTGAACAATTTAATTCGATTAAAATATGAATATGATAGAGGAGCTGCTAATTTAAAATTGATCGTCAAACGGCTCGTCATATAAAGGAACTTTAATTTTACCGAATATCACAAGTTGTTAATAAAAGTATGGAGTTTGCGGAGAGCGTGGTCGAAACTGTTATTGGATTAAATTAGCATAAGCAAAGCGGGATATGTATCGTACGGTGAGATCCTGATGGACCCATAGTTTCGTGGTTGAATCCTGGCTGAGGGACGCATATTTCCTTTGAATGGTTGTAATCGAATCCCCAAGGACATATGCAGTAACCTTCGAGGCATTCCGGGATAGGATGTGCCGATACTAAAATTCACGATGCAACACCGTTCGTTGTTCTTGG
The DNA here is from genome assembly GCA_910591585.2 of Nysson spinosus. NCBI lineage: Eukaryota > Metazoa > Arthropoda > Insecta > Hymenoptera > Crabronidae > Nysson > Nysson spinosus. The sequence continues at coordinate 12,264,244 of OU342832.1, forward strand.
TTAGTGAAAATACAAACGCAAACAAATGCTGTTTATTATAAAATTCCAAGTATCATGCTCCTTCAAGCATATCATTGTTTCCTCATTTTCGTGCTATTAATTGTCATGCTATTTCTTATTGTATTATCATCCATTAAGTATAATACAAATTAATGAAAATTCCCCGTAAGATACTAAGTTCAATATAATTTAAGATTAATACTAATTCTTCATTTAATATATATTAACTTTCCGAATAATATATTAAATAGAATATATCTAAGAATCCAATAAAACCAATTATTTCCATGTTAGATAAGTCAGATTTTTTGTTCAGATTTAATTATATTAGTAAATAATGAATTAATTAATTGTCATATCTAGTAGGAAATATCTACTAAAAACTTGTAAAATATTCTTATTATAAATTAGCTAGAAAGTATAAAAAGATGATTAATATAAGATATAAATAATATATATCAGAAGAAATTTTCGTTACAGAATTTCATTCGAGTTTTGATAAACGTATATGGATCTAAGTGAAATTTCGTTTTCTTTGTGTACTTACAATCGCGGTTATAATCAACCGTAGTGTATTCTTCCTCCCGTTTCAAGCAAACATTATTTTGATATTCCCATCCGGTGGGACACCAGCACATATCCATCACACATTGTGGTTGCGGCGGTTCATCCGTTGTGGTCACATCCGATTCCGGGTAACACGTGTACCCATCGCCTATAGATTATTACATTTCACCAAAAAATTTCGGTAAATTATTATATACTACCTACATAATTAATGTTATTACTGACTATAACTGACTTACACAGAATGAACTTAAAAAATATCATCACTATTTTTTTTATAATATTGTAATAATTTTCGTGAAGATTGAAAATAGTCTAGTATATAATTTGTTTATTATTGTAATAATTAAAGTGGAAATCGAAACTATTTTAGAATATTTTAATAAAGGAATTTGATAATACTCGAATATTTGTTTATAATGTATGAATTACATGAATTTGGTTTTCTACCCAATAATTGACTAGCACCGTCATACTTCATTATAACTCCAGTTCTGTAGATACAAATACGAAGCATAGTTCCACGGTGTTCATGTGAACTATCCTCATAACTTTGTAACACAAAACCGAAATCCATGTATTGAAACTTGTTACTTATTAGCTCTCCCTCCCTTAACGGCATTAGAAGCCAGTTCAGAGGGTGACTATCAATTACCCCTTTACCTTTGTGACTATCTACGTTTTAAACGATGAAAGATTGTTCTTGTTCTAATTCTAATTCTCCTGTTTCGAATATTGTCTCTTGAATTTGTAATTATAGTAATATAATTATTGTTAACCCCAGGTGTATATTTAATTAAAATAGGAATGAACCTAATAGTTTCATAACTTTAATAGTTGTTTAACTATCGAATTTATAATTATGGTAGCATAGTTGCTGAACACCCTAGGTGTATATTTAAATAAAATACGGATGAAGATAATATTCTCATAATTTCATTTAAGGAATATTTAAGTAAACTAGGAATGAAGATAATATTTCCATAATTCTAGTTAGAGAATGTTAAACTAAAATTGGGAGGGAGATAATATTTTCATAATTTCAATCATAGCATATTAATTAAAACAGCTACGAACCTAATACTCTCATAATTTTAATAGTAGCATCTTTAATTAAAACAGGTCTGAGAATAATACGATTGTAACTCTCATAATTTTTTAATTAAACTAATAAATACTGTCGATACCAAAGTGAAATAAAAAATTGGTAAACTTACCTACATAACCCGGCAAACAGACGCAAACGTGCCTTTGCTTATCCCCATCGAAACTGCAGAGGCCATTGGGCGAACAGATGTCCTCGGTGTCGCAGGAACCTGTACCAATCCCTATGGTAAGACTTCAACCCCCAATTCACCCATCGTATAACGGATAACAGAACTCTCTTACCATGCTGACTGGGGTAGCAACCCTGCTCGGTATCGTCGAAACCAGGCATGCAAGTACAAGTCGGTGCACCGTCCGCCATTACGCACTGTTCGTAATCACCGCATCGTGTATCCTCGCAGGAAGCCAATTCTAGGAATTGCAAGGGTAAAACATTACTGACAGCAAATAAGAGGGTAGTATCGGGTGGTATTGTCAGGGATTATTGGTATAATGCCGCAGAATAATTATCGAACCGAATTATAACGGAATCCTAATAATTTTAAGGATGTCCGTTCGTTTTAAGGGTTCATGATTATTTCATATTAAAATTGAATCATTTTATTATATTATTATTATGGATTATAATATGATTATGATACAGGCACATTTATGATGATAAATTACTAGCTGTGAGTAAGGTAATATTATAAGGGATGGTTGTGGTAACAAGAGACTACAATTTAGGGGATGATGTTTTCAAAAATAATGTTTAGAATCGGGACGAGATGAGAATTTTGTGACAACTGAGTCTTGTCATTTTTTGGTTTACTCGCATTATTATATGATATTATATTAATTATTATACTTACTCTCGCATATTCGACCATCCCCTGAAAAGCCAGGTCTGCATTGGCAAGTGTGACTACCTTCTTGATTAATGCACTGAGCATCGGGGGAGCACATGTGATTACCAGCAGTGCATTCGTTGACATCCACACAGACTGCACTACCGTCGTCTTCGTATAAATATTGGTATCTTAAGAAATGAAATAAACAAATCCAATTATAATCGGGCCCTAACAACTTGTCGAACCTCGGTTCACATCAAGTATTAATGAGGCCTTACATTAAAATTGAACCCTTTTTATTAAATGATTATTATTATCATTACGATGACGGACAAATTTACGATGCCAAATATTGATTTAAATTTTGCATAGCTGATTAACATATTATTATTTATATCTTATTCGATATTAATACGTGGATGCAGCATAGAAATTGATTTACAGGGTGTTATAGTATGTCAGATATATTTTGTCTCAAAGCAATGAGAATTATTTTTGCATATTAATTTTTGCTTATATATTTAAATCTTACATAATTGTAAAGAATTACCCAGGATTGCAGACACACTTGAAGCTGTCTCCGTCCACCACGCACGAGCTATGATCACCGCAGGTTTCTCTACCTTGAATACAAGGATCTTCCTCTTCCAAGGGTGCAGCTTTCGTAATAACGCCAAATCTGATAATTCCTTCGGTAGCTTCGTAAGTAGTGACACCCCTGAAGAACTTCAGTCTGGTAGTATCGTCTTCAGGGTCAACGGTCTCGTACGGACATTCCTGATAAGTGATAGTCTCATCCTGAGTGAACTTCAAGTCACGTTCTTCGTCGTCTTCCATGAGTTTGCAGGATCTCTCGCTTTGTGCGCGAATAACTCCGGGCTGCGCGCGAGTGTAAAGTTCATCATGGTCGCCATAGTCAACCCTGGTGTCTCTGGCTAGTCTCGGCAAGGTACCTTTGATCTCGGCTTCCATCTTTAGTTGCCCGAAGACATCCAATCCGAGGTAATTGCTGTGTATCGTCACCTTGTCCCCCGTCGAACCAAACATGAGGTTCACCGTGTGGTTGAATGAACCCCCTAGACGACATTTCGCCATAGATTTGTGTAAGAACCAAGGAGTTGTGAATAGTTAGGATACGAGAAACCCTTGCAGTTGATTCAGGGTTCAGTTAACCCTTATTTCGAATTCCGGGTAATTAGAGTGATTACGTTAATAGGGGATGAAGTGTGAATATATTTTAATATTGTGTATATATAGCGTGGGGTATATGAACATGAAAATATTGGAATCATAATCCTTGCAGTGAAATACTATAATTAATAAAATTGCTTTGGATAAGGAAAACAATTAATTAATTATTGCGATTGTACAGCGTGGGTTACATAAATATAAAAATATTGGACTCATAATTCTTACAGTGGAATACCATAATTATTACAATTGATTTGGATAACGAAAAAGTTCATTAAATCATAAAATTCGCTTTTCATACCCGTTAATTCATAGCCATTCTTCGTTTCACCGACAGGCTTCGCGAAGAGCCATCCAATAACACCGCCAAGATTACTAAGAAGCTGGAAACTCGATCCAATTTCCGGTGGTACTCTGGATAATGCCGTATATGTTCTACCATCTTTTGTTTGAACGTAACATTGCAGATCCCTCCACGGAAATTCAATGCCATTAATTTTGCCAGACACGCGGCCAGTTACACGAAGTGGTATATCTATAATTCCATGAATAATCATTTTTTTATTACAAAAATCAAGTCAATTAAAATTGCAATTTCTGGAACCTGCAGATTTTGCAGTTCATTCGACATAAAATGAGCCACCAAATTATACTACAATATTTGTTTCCGCGTAAAAAAAATGAGTGACCTGGAAAATGTTATGAAAAAGGACAACGGAAAATTATCTTTCATGATATTCACCGTTCGAAGCTATTTATATAATGCATAAAACATTATCCGTATTATCGCGATTAAAGGAGCTAATTAATTAGCTTATTTCACACAGGACACACTATATAAAATCTCAAACAATGCGTCGTTTGTTATTCGATATACTTTTTGAATATGAAAAGCTTTTCATTAAAATATGTTACAATGTCGAATTGATACGGGACACCCTGTATAAAGAACAATGCACTAAACATTTTTTAGCGCCTACCACGTAATTCCTAAAATTAGAAGAAATTTATTAGCAGACACACTACTTTGAAGACAGACCCGATTGTAATTTCAAATTAAGTCTCCTAATTCAAAGAACTCAATATTCACATTTTTTAAGACAGAGCCGATTGTAAGTACAAAGGTTCGTTCTTTTAACTCGAAGAACTCAACGTTCACATTTTTAGCAGGATACTTGGAAAGTCGCAAGGGGTGTCGTAAACTATGAATAGATCAGAGAGAACAGAGGTAGGACATCGCCTAACAGACTTACGACGCGTTGAACTCTCCACTGTGTAAAGCGCGGGGCAATTAAAGTTACGAGAGTAAGAAAAAGTTCCGAGGGACGTATTTTTATTTCTCTGACACATCAAAGGCGCTTTATTACGGAGTACTTGAAAGAGATACGATCTTACGTGCAAAGAGTTATTTTTGCGGAAGAGCTTACCGTTGGGTTGACAAGATTTCCCGTTGCCAAAGTAACCCTGCTTGCAGTGACAACAAAATCCGACTTCGTAGTCGACACAGGTCGCTTTGCTGTGGCAAGTTGTGGCGCCCGTTCGGCAACTTGGGACTTGGTTCGTTGTCATGGTATCTGTTTCGTGCGAAAATGTTGCGGAACGATAAAATTATGAATGATAATATGTAAGAACATAATTTCAAGAATAATAATCTGCACGATGTTAATATTACTTTATTATATTTATATTTATTATATATTCTATATCTGTGTCACGTAATAATAATATGGCACAGTAAAGATATGAATAATATGTATAATAATAAAATAATTGCAAGGAAAGGATGATTTGCATATTGTTAATATTTATTACATATTCTAATGAAAAGGTCATGAATTACCCTCAATATTGTCAGGTAAGCCAACCTCTTCTTCATCCAAAAGGGGACCAACCTTGAACAACCATTGTCCAGCTCTGTTCATATTGGACCACCTTCAAAATAAATAATATTATAATAGTATAATTCTAATATGATCAATCTTATCAGATATATCTTATCTCACTTGTCGACATTTTGAATCTGATCGGTGCCAGAACCCTTCAAAGTGTACATCCTTCCTTCGCTCATGAATCCTGCTTGCGCCTTGGCATCCGGAAGTCCACTGGGATGAGACTCACCTTGGATCCATTGGATGCCATTTTGGGGGTACAATAATTCAACAAACGAGTTGGTGCCGTTTGAGGAAATTACAACTTGATATGTATTCATCTGACATATGATAAACAGCAATTAATTATGTTATCACTCTAATGTTATTAGATACGGTGTCTCAAGTAAAACAGTACAAATATAATAAATATTTGTTGCATCAAATTAATAACTTCAAAGTGCCGACACTCTGAAATGGCAATTCTTTCGGTGCCATTTCTTCGTGAAATTTTCGGACACCCCTTATTCTTTACCGAAATAAATATTTTGGTCTCTCTTCCATAATTACATATCAATTTATAACTTACGTGAACATCTTGAAATAGAAATTCCTGCGATGCCATTTTTGAACAAAGTTTTCAGACACCTCAATTCTTTGAAGAAACAAATATAGAATATTTCTCCTATCTATTATTATAAATATGTGATCTAGTTTACGTGAGACACCGTTATAACGAAGTTGTATTTTAATTGATGTTTTAATTGCTCACTTTATCAGTTCCTTGATTATAATAACCAACGTCGACCCAGGTGGCCAGGAAAACGTGAGTCGGTTCGAAATCCTGCGCATCCTTGAAGGCACTGCGCACCGTTCCTCCGACTCTTTGGATTACTTCCGGAGAATCGGTTTCACCCCAATAGACAGTTCCCGAACCCCTTGTATCCACGTGTGTATAGAGTGGTGAGATAATAGGATCATCGAGGGGAAAAGCGATATTAAAAAACCTCTCCATTGCTCGGGTGAACGATAAAACGCCATTTCCGTTTACCTGAAATTACCGAAACAACCCCTCGTATACTGCTCCTAACTTGTTACAGAGTGGTTTTATTTCGGTGAATCTGTGACCTCTAACAATAAGTTAAGTCTCGGCTTTTGACTTTGCCTTTAAATTTCGATTTTCGATAAGATACGACTATTAGCGCTTATTATATTTCGATAATGACATTATTTACCAAAATCAGATATTATATATTTTTATACATTCGCGAATATTTATAAAAATTTCTATTGACAAGAGATTGCTGAATTGGGGAAATTAATTTGATGCCAATATTATATTTTGATGGCAGAGTTTAAGAATTTAATACAATTTTTATTGATACACGAAACTTCGATATTCATTATCAATACAAATATAAATATAAATTGGAAATCCATTAGAAATATAAAAATAATCTAGAAATTCGTTCATATGTTCACGCAATTATTACATTCTAATGGTGGAGATTTAATTAATTATTCTAATTTCAAAACGTACTGTCAATAATATACAGGGAACGATAGATATAATCTTAATGACTGCCATCAGGAATTATCAAATATGAATACAAATTGGATATTCATCATAAATATAAATAGAAATATAAATTGGAAATGCATTCATAAAATCACACTATTATTACATTTTAATGGTGCAGATTTAATTTATTATTGTCAGTTTAAAAGCTACTGTGAATGAAATAGTGGTTCTGCAAATGTGAGGAACGATAGATGGAATTTTTAGTGACTGGCAAGTGATAGACGACGTTTACTCGTTTCGTCAATTGGCTAAAATGAAATGCGCCACCCGCGAGTGTTGCTCCACATTTGACGAGGCGCGGCTCGTCGTGGAGTACCAAGAAACAGCTGTCCCTCGGCGACGGGAAAGCGGTTCCTCGTCATTAACGAGACCAAATTAAAACTCCCAGAAAGAGTTGCATTGACTTGTTAAACCCTCCTTTGAACCAGACGTCTCGCTAGTTTATTTGCCTCGCCTTTGTTTTAAGTACATCAATTATAATTGACGTAGAAATAGACGGGGACTTAATTACGTAAACAACTGGATATTAGTGAACTGAAGGGTTAATAGGTTCCAGCAATGCGACGGTAAAATTAATTACAATTCATCCGATTAAATACACTAATATTAATTGATTCTTTATCACAGTAATTATTATATTCCGAGTTGAATTTGATAATACATTAAACACAGAATTCTTGTACAAATATTAAATCTGTTATTATATCATTTAAAACCAGATGTGAATTACGTATTTACGTAATTATCATAATTTCGTATAATTTGTTTCGATTAGAAAATATGATTAATAATATATGAACTAATAATTGCTATAAAATATGATACATATCTTTAATAATACATGGACTAATAACTACACATTTTAATTGATTGTTATCCAAATATACAATCCAATAACTGCTGAAAAATATGATTAATTATGATCGAGAAGGTGGAAGTCGACTCAACGAAATTTCTTAAGAGCTTCAAAATGGGGGAGGAGAGAATGCGTTGTAACATTAGATGCGACAGTCGAATTCAGGGCACCGTGTGTCCTAGATTTGGTTGGTCCCACGTTCTGCTTTTCTAAATGTTCTAATAGCACATTGGTCCACTCAAAGTTCAAGCTGATTGTTCCGATCGTTCAAACTGACTGTATTGTTTTCACGTGAGGTTAATATCACGGGCATCGCGTCGAATTCAACGATCTCGCATATCGTTAACGAGTGACCCGGTCAGCGAATTGACACGAATTAGACCGACAAAGTAATCATCTCCTTTATCACGTTGACCCACGATGGATTTCGCTCTTTCAATGCTCCCCGTAGATGTCCCGAAAATTATTAGTTGCATATGATATTCATTTCAAAGATTTCCTACGAAAGCCGTCCGAATAAATATTCTATATCTGGGAGAATGTAAATAAAGTATTACAATAAAAATTCTTAATTAAAAATTGTATCATAATACCCGACTCCATTTTTGATAATATCAGGCTGTCTCACACGAAGTGGTGCATTCTCCTGAAGACTCGGTTTAATCATTAATTTAATTCTCGAATATATACGCCTTTCTTAAAATGTTTAAATATGATTCCAACGAAGATACATTACATAAAAGTAGTCGCGAAATTATTACTTGAACGCACCGAAAAAGATGACAATTGTTGCTCATACTTTTATAATTATTATTGCAACGAAACAATCAAATGAAATCAAAGTTACGGATAGACGAGTATGTGATCTCAAAGTTACATGAAACTATGTAGAATTAACAGACATACGATCAGGAAATCGCAAGCAATTAGGCGTCTATCGATTAGCCTTCGGATAATTACGGCGGTGGTATTGGTCGTGACAGTCAAATAATCGATGCCAATATGCCAATCGAACTGATTGTGCATCGAACGTGTCTTTCGATAGTGGATTTTCGAGGGAATCCGACGTTTTGACAGTCCGCGCGTTCGATGGCGATGATGGCGTGTGGGAGTGCGGGGTCACTATCTCCGACGAGGTTATCGCTGGCGGGTCGTAGGTCAGAGCCATGCCGATGACACACACCAATACTAGCAAGGATTCCCTCGTAACCGTGAATCTCGAGAAAACCGTGAAAATAGATAGCGCTAGTCCACGTTTGTGGAAGTAATACGTGGAATACGTCTTACTCGACCACCCTCTTCCTGTGATGCCAGACGATTACACGACCTCGTCACTCGACAAATAAAACCATCGGAAACCAGGAATATGCCGCGCTATTATTTTTCTGAGTGACAACGGAATCCGTGATAAGACGGCTCTAATAATATACTGATTATTTTCAGATATCGTTACGTGTTGGAAGAGTGATCGGCGTTGTTTGTTAAGTTATTACATTCGAAACTAGAGTTTTAATATTTAATGAATTTTCATTGTTTTTATTGATAAGGAATGACTCGGAATTAAATCGATCACATAATTTTAGTTTGATAATGGAATTAGGAAATTTAATAGAATTGTTATTGATAAGCAGAAATTAGAAATTTCTAATCGAAAGTCGGCAAAAATTACTGTACTTTTTTAATTAATAAAATTTTAACGTTTATTAGAATTTTTAATTGTTGATCAAATATGATAATGTCGTTGACTTTTGATTCAAAACTGCCAATTTCTGCTAATCAATAGAATTAATAATAATCAATTAAAAATTAACTGAAAAAGTCGACGCACTTATTACATCTTAATAATAGAGGTTTAACATCCGTTGGAATATTTCATTAATTATTTTATCTAATAATAGGGTTTTAATATTCGTTAAAGTTTTTACCGATAAGCGGTGATCGGAAATTAATTAGTGATTTTTCGCGAAAGACTAATGTATTTTATTAATAGCACGGGTGTTGCCGATAATATTTTGCAGCGTCAGTATGTAAGACTATTGGTCGGATTTATTATATATCCATTATAATCATTGTTGACCTTTCGCCATCTTTCTATCACGTGTTTAATTCCACTCTCATAAAACTCCACGGTGATTCGATATTATTCTAATAATGCTCGGTCATTTATCGAAGGTGAATTTGATATTCAAACCTCCACCATTATTTAGTAAATTAAATTACGCCATTCTTTAAAAATAAATTATTACACATTACTCCATTAAATAATAAATCAAATAATTCCACTCGTGTTAACTTCTTGCATTGTTTCCTGATTAAGTACCGAACATTATTAACTGCATTAATCCATAATTATGCTCAAATATTATTAAAGCAGAATTTATTTAGAATTCTATATAAAATACATTATAATATATAATATACATATAGTGTAATATACACTATATGGTACATAATATACAAGATATAATATATAATATACAGCATAGATAAGGCAGAATTTTGGTAAACGATAGTATTCGAGGGATCGTGATGAAAGCAGGAACCGAGTCACGTTTTTGCGATAAGGATGACGTCCAGCGAGAAATAGAAATTTCGAAGACGAGGATCGTGTCGGTAAGTTACGCAGCACGCGCTAACGCAATCGTGTAATCGCGCGCAATCATTTTGATGACTGCGAATCGTCGACGATAACCGACGGAATGGAGATGATTGTCGTGTAGGAAGATCTTCTAAGTAGACCGTCTTCGTTCAGTTACGATACTCACTTATACGTATGTATGTGTGCATCGTGATATGTTATCTGTGTCGATCAATTTATCACGATTCGAGTTTGCATGCCAAACATCACCGATTCTTTCAATTTAGTTAACTTATTGTCCCTTGCTCTCGTTTCACTTTCTTCGGAGGAAATTGTGCTGCGTGCAGTTCTTGATACGTCCAGTTATAATAAACCGTAATTCCGAGAGAAAATAATGTGCAATATTGATATTAAACATGTATGTTTTGGAAATAAATATATTAATTCATTTATATTCATTTGATAATTTGATAATCATTTTTGTCTTAACTTGGTTATTAATCTAGTTTATTAGCTTAGTTTATTAGTGTAGCTTAATGATATTACTTAATTTACAAATTTTAGTTAAGAAAGGAGATTCAGGAATTTTTAATGCAGTTATAAATGTTAAAAGAATTCAATAATATAAAGAAATAATGTTTCAAGTTATTAAATTCTGGAATGTCCATCCAGAGGTGTTTCAATTATTACCGGATTCTCTGAATTCTGAAGTCGAATATTTGGTCAATTAATTTCGACTATGAAAGTAGCTTCAATTCTTAATTAGGATACACGATAATGACTTCATCTGCTTGAAAAATCACGTATTATCTCGAGTACTCACCACGACTTTGCGGGCACTCTTTTCCTCCATAATTAAGTAAAAGTCTACCTCTTACTCTCCGTACAAGATTCTCTAATCGTCACAAAAACATTTTATGAAATCAATTATTATGAACAATTCCACATAAGTTATTAATTAATTTCGCATAATAATTTGCCATTTTATATCAGACGACATATTTACTATATTAAATTTGTATTAATCGAAAAACAAATATATTTATATCAAAACATAGGTGAAGATGCATTAAGGCTTGCTTCATAGAAGAAGCTGGGAGGTATGAAATAAGTTTAGAATTTAAGGCTAATAAAATAAAATTAGAATTTCGGAGAAAGACAAATTTATATAATAATCTAAAAATCAATATTAATAATTCATATTAAATATATGATTTTCATCAAAGCATAGGCAAGGATGCACTTAAGCTTACTTCATCGAAGAAGCTCGGAGGCACGAAAGGCTAATGAAATTAGCTTAGAATTTAGGAGGAAGGCTAATTGGCCTCCGTCAGAGATGACGAGGTTGTCAGAGCCGGTCGATCTCGAAGAATCGCGAGCGGAATTTCGCAACTCCGCCTCCCACGAGCCATCTTTCTTAGTCTCTCTCAGTCTGTTAACTAATGTGGGAAAGCGTCAAGGCTAATTGCCAACATTTACACCGTAAATCGGCTGTCGTATTAACGTCTATCTTGATACAAGCCTTTCAGATCCCGAGTCGCTTCCGGCGTGCCTTTCTTGCCGATCACGATCTCCTTAAAAATATCACCAGTGATACTCCGACTTACTTTAATTCACGCCGGTAATTAACTCTCCGCGAAATAAAACTGACACGTAATTAGGGAGCAAATTACCGTGACTGTTTTGCGCTCTTTTTTCCTTGCGGAGAATTAATTAACTCGTTACGTTGCAGGATGTACTTGATGCCGAGGTATAACAATTGTTTCAATATTTACTGGTATTTACATTCGTAGGATTCATTTACTTTTTCGGGTGCACAAAATGTATTTGTGATTTGTCTGTTTATTTAAGGTCTATTTCGCTCTGAAAAAAGTGTCTGTGTTGAATGAAGCTGTGCTTTGTGAACTTACTATTTCTATTAGTAATTAAAACATAAGTAAAAAATGAAATTTCTGATAAGCCAAAATTGAAACCACGGATAAGTAAAAACTGGAACTTTTGTGAAGCAAAAACTGAAATTTCTAATAAGCCAAAATTAGAATTTATGACAAGAAAAAATTGAAATACCTGATAAGGAAAAATTGAATTTTCTGATAAGCAAAAATTGAAAATTTCGGTAAAGATCAAAAGTCGACATTAATAGAAATACTCGAAATACTTGGCCAAAATAGTTGATGAATTAATAAGCTTCATAGCAACAGTCATCCACGAATAAACGATTATTAATTCGAGACCCTCGCAAAACCTGTGAGCTTCAGGCGGATGATTAGTTCATTCGTGACACGGTAATTCCAATTTCGCGATTGAATATGCGTAGCCTCGCGGCGGTCATCAATAATGATCGTTCATTATTGATCAAAACGATCATTCTAGCTGACGATTCAATTATTGACCGTCCCTCGGTGTGAATAGGATAGGAATATGATGAAAGGTAATCACGATCAAGCACGTGGCGTATTGACGTTTACAGAACGCACCTCCTCTCTCTTTCGTCTCGTGCTTCGGCAAACGTTCTCTTTAATTTATTGAACCGATCAATTATTCCGTTTACTTAACTTCCGCTTCCGTATTTTTATAAACCGAATGGACCTATTAATATTTACTTCACCCGTTATTTGACCGTCGAGTCGGAAAGAGCATTTAGGAAATGTTGATGGCATTGATTTTCTGAGTGATAACGGAATCCGTGAAAAGACGGATAAAGAATCTAATAATATACTGATTATTTTAACATGTTGTTCCGTTTTGGAAAAATGATTGTATGTGCTAAATTTTATTACATGTTTCTAAGTTATGATATAATATTTTGATAGTAGAGTTTGGGTATTTAATGGAATTCATATTGATGAGAGACTGTTGAAAATTAAGTCGATGGCACTATTATGTTTGATAGCAGAATTAGAGAATTGTATGGAATTTTTGGTAAATAAAATTTGAAATTTCTAATTACTAAGGATGACATTTCTGACGAGTCAAAATTGAAATTTCTGATAAGCCAACATTGAAATTTCTGATAAGCGAGACTCGACATTTCTGATAAGCAAGAATTGAAATTTCTAATAAGCAAGAATTGAAATTTCTGATAAGCCAAAGTTTAAATTGCTCATAACTAGAAATTGATATTTCTAATAAGCAACAATTAAAAATTTGGAATCGAAAGTTGAAATGAATGAACTTACTAGAAATACTTAAATAAAATAATTGCGAATTAATTTATTTCATAGGCAATTTAATCGTCGGCTTACAAAGAATAATTAAAAATATTCAATAAAAATTATAAACAATTTTAGTTGTCGGAGAGCGAACTTATTTGCCTAACACACTCAAATTACAGCGTGTGAAAATTGCAGTGAATAATCATTTTATTTGGAGCTTAATTGTCGAGTTGCATTTATGTCGAGTGCACGTAAAGCAACTAACTTCAAAATAAATAACTTCATTTATTCAGCTCTACCGTTTTATGGAGATAAATGAGAAGTCGTCCACTTGATAAGTCACGAACAGCATTAAATGACATTTGACATAATTATTTGTAACATTCCTCATAAAGAATCATATTATTCATTATCCTTTGTGATCATTATTTATAAATGCTTTTAGCATTCTGACAATCGTGTTACATAAAATCAATTTTAATGATTACACTTCCGAGAAGATTACACGATTAAACTTATAAAAGATTAATTAAATTCTTCTGTTCGCAATTAAATGAATTACTCCATAAATGAATACTTATACGTTTCAAATATTTCTATATTCAAACAGATAATATATCGAATCATAAAAATACCATAAAATTATAATTTCAATCTTTGTTTATCAGATATTTCAACTTTTCCTTGTCAGAAATTTCACTTTTCACTTATTAGAAATTCCTATTCTTGCTTATACCAAAAATATCTATACTTCCTTATCAGAAATTTTAATTTTCACTGATCAAAAATTTCAATTCTTAGTTATCAGAAATTTCAAATTTCGTTGATCAGAATTCTCAATTCTTACTTATCAGAAATTTCAATTTTCGTTTACGAGAAGTGTCACCATGTATCATATCAGAAATAAATCTATTATTATTATTAAAAATGATTATTTCAGGAACAACCAGACTTCAATGATATATTAACATATGGTACCAGATGCTTTAACGTACATTAAGTACTGCTTTAAAGACAGCCATTACCGTATTTCCCAAGATAAATTTCCTTCGTGAGAATGCAATGAAAACATGACGTTTTCATGCATGAGATCATGCACGTTGATTCGCAATAAATTACATTAGAGCAGGAGGATTCCTCTGGTTGGTCGCGCGATGCGTACTACGTAATCAATGTTCATTCATACCATCTCTACACACGGAAATCGTTTCGCAGAAGAAGTGAGATCATTCGTCCTGCAGGACTACTTGGATCTACCTATCGTTACGACAATCTTTGCTTTATGACTCAAAGATATTTCTCTTGTTCTCTTCCTCTGATTACTTCAATTTTTCGATGAAAAACAAACGAAACCTTATCGGTGCCGATAGATACATGAAATTCTTTTCTGATAATTAATCGACAGATTTTGCATGAAACTATGTAATATGTATAAAATGACATCGCATAACGTAAATCTACAATAATTAAACGCGATTCTAACCAAAGTACATTATGTGAAAATAGTAACGAAATTATTATTTAACTGCACTGAAAATGATGACAATCGTTGCGCGTACTTTTACAATTATTATTATAACGAAAATATAAAAAAATCAAATAATAGACGAGTGTGTAACTTCAAAGTTACAAGGATTAAATTATATAGAATTAACACTAGAGTACCAAGGGTGTCAAAATGACTTGTCTGTCATTTCTAGTTAAATTATACGAATATACCACGCCGCATTGTTTATGATTCTGTATACTTTTATTTCACACAAATAACGCGAATAATTGAATCCATTAAATGAACTTATCTCCTGCAGCAATCATTTATATATAAATCAATGTGTAAGCATAACTGAGTATATGTTCGGTAGATCCAGTGTTAATTAACGGCACGGATTAATAAAGGGCTCGACGAGTGAATAAATCGCGATTATTGTATTCACTTGATATTATCGATTTGTTTATGCAAATATTCGTGTGTCGGCTTTTTAAAACCGGCCTTTATGAACGGCGTGAAAAGTCGCGCGTAACGAGATCGTAAAGGAAACAGCTCGTGCGACGACCCAAGTACAATTAAGCGATTGCCCTGGGTTTAGCCGGTTGACCGTCATTACGGACAATGAATTCGTGTCATGCCAGAAGATGACGGCAGATTAGAACACGAGCCGAATTAAGAAGATGACCAAACTGTCCTGGCTTTCCTTCGTTCGCAGTTCGTCGGACATAAATTAATATCAACGAACGAAGTACATTATGCCATAAAACATATTAAGGCGATATGAATCCACTGAGGACTCGATTAACACGTTCACTGCCGTGGGAGTCACCGGTGACCAACGATGCGAATACTAGTAAATCACGAATCAAATATATTGCTAATATTCATAAATTTACAATATTATTAATATTACGATCATATGACACTTAAACGACTTTGGTTTTAGATGTTATATATGTACATGTTACTAAAGCGTTTCGCGAGGTATCGTATAACACGGATTTCGGTTGACAGTCAATGAGTTAATACAGTTTGATGAGTTATGGAATGTTTGCATTCGTGGATGTCCATATTGATATTAAATTCCCGCTTCTGTTGGAGGACTATGAAGTTCGCAAATTTCGATATGAAATTTGCGGTTCTGTGAGAGGATTACGAAGATTGCAGATTTTTTGAGTAAACTTCGAGATTTTGGAGAGTGAAGTTTAAAATGGAGATGGTGTTTGAAGAATAGTGTTTGAGTAACAATTGGGATAGCGATGTGACTATAAAGTAGAAGAAGCGGTTATTGATTAATAAATTTAATTACGGGATAGAATTTTAATTTAATAATTGTATGATACAAGCCACCCAATTATCTCCTTTAATCGCGATAACACAAACAATATTTTATGCGTTAGTTGAATAGCTTCAAACGGCCTTAATCCCGAAAGAGAATTTTTCCGTTGTCATATTTTTATAGCATTTTCCAGATGTTCTATATTTTTACGCAGAAACGAATATCGTAGTATAATTAGGTTGCCTATTTTACTAAAAATATTTTATTAAATATTCTGAATTTAATTGTCTCATATTAATTAGACTTCTCCAACTTGGCTCATAACGTTCATGTATTTTTTATTATTATCAGAATGTACCACAAATATTTCACTCTCTTGTTAGAAAATAATTGCATTTCTGTTCCTTTCAAGCTGACACGTTTCAAGCGTTAAAATTATCATCCAAAGTGTACCGTGTAACACGACATAAAACCAGAAGCCAAACACGAGGTTCAACATAAAACACTACCAATTTATCTTCCGCGTGTGTTTGAGGTGGAAATGTGGGGCACATTGTAAACTTTACACTTCCATGTGGATTCGAAACATTTCTCTTCACTTCCGGCAAACGTGCACACATAATACCGCAATGTGTCGGGTTTGTGTTCTTAAATCGGACTTCAAATAAACGAAGCAGTTAGTCTCGGTTTTCATTGGAGCCACGTAAACAGTGCCACGCGCTTCCGTCTGTTTATATAGTTTCGCGGGGTACCGTCTCGTAGTGGAAATTCCGGGAGGAAATCCTCTCCCGTTGAATTTTCAAAACCTTCCTGGAGGGCCTTTTCACCCCCTTCTCGATTTCCGTATATTTTGGTGAGCACCGAAATTAAACGCGCGACCAGAACAAGCCCGGCTGGAATTTACAATTTCTTTCGGATTCACGATCGTTGCGGTTCTCGTCGACCGAAATACCGATCCACTCGCTCGATTTATCGCGCAGCGGTGAAAATAGATGCGAAACTTTTCGCGAGTCTCTCTTCCTTTTTTTTCGCGCGGCACTAAATATATGATAGATTTATTAATAATATCGCATCATCGCCGACATTGGAAAATGGCGTGACCTAATTGTAGAATGTAAGACGATGTTTTGTGATTCACCGATAGCAACGGCATTCTTATCTTATTTATTTGTGAACCTTTCACTCTTGGTAACCCTTCGCTGTTTTTTTCGAATTACACGCGACGTGGAGTTTTTTGATGACTTTTTTTTGTGAACTCATACATTCTGGAATGATTTTGATACTTATGGATACTAATTATTTACTTCTTTATGTCGAATTGTGAAATACTTCGTAAATGGACGAATTATGAAACATGAAAATATTGTATGGAATTCTAATTCTAAGTTGTAGTTAAATGTACTGCTTTGATAAGTGGTATTAAATATATGAAAATATCGCAGAATTATGGAATTTAAGTTACAATAAATAAATTCAAAATTTATGGGACTACTGGTAGAATTAATCGGAAATAAATAAATAGATGATGCCTTTTATGGCCATTTTTGACTAAGCACTGACATGTCAAGACACAGAAGAATATATTTACATGGTATTTCTTCATTCAATTATAATTATAATTTAAAAGAACAAATTATAAAAAATATATATATAATCGATTACCATGAAAATAATTGAATGCAAGCATTGAATATTTCTCGTCAAAACAATGGAAATGAAAGAAGAATATATTTACATGGTATTTGCTAATTCAACTATAATTATAAGTTAAAATAACAAATTAAAAAGATACATATGTAATCGAATACCATAAAAATAATTGAATTCAAGTATTGAATATTTCTCGTCAAAACAATGGAAATGGTGGCAAGCTTTTAAACCCTTAATCTAACAATTCTCGAAAAATGAATGGTATATTGCAATGTAATGATTATTTCTCAAAGAAAAATGATGAATAACAGATTAGTTTTGTCGCATAATTCTCACATCGTACTTACGAAAATATAGTCGTAGATTCTGTCGTAAAACGCAATGGGAGTCTTCAGGATCGCCTTAGCGGAGATGAGTGTTCCACTACCGTCATTCTGGAGGATCATGGATCCCGGCAAGTTGTACGGATACAAATCATTTCGCGATAAAGCGAAGGTAAAAGGTGTGAGAAGGGCTAAGAGGGCGAGCCAGAGGACGCAGAAACGCGCGCCACGAGCCATTCTCTCGGACTGCCTTAACGCTACTGCCAATCGCCACTGCCACCAAGTCTCTTCTCTTCTCTTCTCTTCTCTTCTCTTGCTGCCCCCTAATCGCCTTTCCTCGCTCGCCGCTTCCACTACTTCTTCTTCTTCTTCGTCGTCGTCTTCTTCCTCTTTGAATACGTGAGCCGTTCTTTCCACTCTCTTCCATTGCCGACGATAATTTCGTTACCCGCCATAATCCCCACTCTGACCGAAACTTCCGTCTATCGTGAACGCTTTCTTAAACCACTGTTACTCCCACATCCGACACTTTCCACGGTGGAAGTCTCCGTCATCCCCTCGTCGACGAGTTTCCCGGATTCCTTCACATTTCGATCGGAACTTGTCGAAGCTAATTTATCTGCGACGTGATCAACTTCGATATTGTGTTACTTATTGGAATTATTTCGAATCTCGTTGAGTTACATCGTGGGATTCGTGCTCGGAGAACTGTGCTGACTGTGCGTGGTCCGTTCTTGTTACTCCCGATGACTTCCGGTTACTGAATCTTCTTCGTGGAATGTCGAAGTTATACCGATCAGTGTCGAAGAGTGTTTAGAGAAATGGCGTATTTAAGTTCGCTCGTTAAAATGGTGTTATTAAGAGTTCCCTGCTGCGTTATTTCAATTCATCATAAATTAATTACGTGCACGCGGTATTTGAAACGAGGCGAGGCGCGCGGTGCATCTAATTTACATGTTGAATGTCCATTGATTCAATTGCATCTTCGCCCGGTCCATTCTAATGCCAAGGTCTCGGGATATTATGCGATACAGAGAACGACCGGCGGCTTAATTCAGGATGATTTAATTACGATAATAAGTCCGCTTTATTGGTAACCGGTCTAATTGGTAACCAAGGTTATTCCACTTTGCGTTTTTATGTCGGATCACTATAAATTCTAAAGAACTCCTGGTAACTCCAATTCATTTTAAACACCTTAAAACAGGATTTATATTCATAATTATTATACATATTCAGAGAAATCTCGTGAATCCGCGACGTTTCTGAAAAATAATAACAACGTTTTCTAAACATAATATAATACAATTATAATTTCTAAAATAATATAATTATAAATGTCAGGCAACGTGGCACCCGCTTTAATTTAATTCTCGGGAGAAATAGTTATTTATATTATTATATATTAATTATTATATATACACCAGTATATTATATATTCATAGAAATATCACGAGTCCGCAATTCTTCCGAAAAATAATAACCACGCGTTCTAAAGATAATAATTATAAATCCCGAGCAACGCGGTGGCCGTTTTAATTTAATTCCATGGAGAAATAATTATTTATATTATTACTTGTTTTTCCTCCCTGAACTGAACTTTCATTCTTTCATTGTTCTATATGAAATTACGTTCTCGACATCCCCGCGTTGCCTCCTTCATTTTCTCGCCGCGTACTTTATTTTATTTTCCCTTATAAACTTTTCCTCGTAGCTCGTTAAACATTGTTCCGACGGAGCTTTCAAAGCACGGTGCTCGGCCCGGCACATTTTCCCGGCGAAGTTGCGTGCAATTTCGCATTGTGAAACGAAGTCTGATTCAAACCAACGGAGGTGGACCTACATTCGAATACATCGTTTATTACTGTGTCGCATTACGCACCAGAATCTTGAAGAATAATCTTGAAGAATAATCTTGAAGAATAATCTTGAAGAATTATCATAGAAAGTTCGTCGTTCGTCACTTCGCCGATGCACTGGAACGAAGACAGGAAACTGAAGTATCTAAGGATAAATGAAACAATGTAATGAAGTCCACTCATGCGATAAATCCACGTTGTAAATTGATCTTTATTACAAGAAATTACATGACTAATTTATACATATAAAATATAAATATGGTACAAGTACTATGATACAGAGACGCGTGTTTTATCTTTAACCTTTACTTTACTCTCAATGGGATGTAGAATTGGATTATTACTATTAATAATTACTATGTCGCTATTATCGTTCGTATTCCTTACTATTTGTATCTCATGGCAGACGGACTGACACGCTCTTGGCAATGCTTCTAAATTCAGACACTCGCGCAGCCGGCGAACGAGGAAATCATATCCAAAGAAACAATACGATTTCTGGAAAAAGATAGGACTAGTTGTCCCGAATAATATATATCTCACGAGATTTTCAAGGAGATCGCGAAAGAAAAACATCTCCCGGAAGCACTCGTCGAGGAAGAAGGTAACAAGGAGATCACTGGGTACACGTTCCAACATTTATTCCCTCGATTGTTCGATTGGTTTGTTCGTAACATTAAAATCGACGATGGTAAACCATCAATAAACCCCGATACCGAACATAGACACAACAAAGAATTGTCTAATTGGCGAAATGCCATTGTCATCGAGAACCGTGCGCGAATCCAGAAACAGTGAAAAATACAGATAGCTTATCAGGGCATCTTCAACAACTGGGTCAGGAAACTCGATCGTTTCATCCGAGAGACAAATTCGAGCTCGGTTGAATTATGCGACTCGAAAATCGGCGAGATCGTCATTCTCAAAATGATACGTGATACGTACGATGTATAGTTATGTATATATGTATAGACTCGTTATATATATATATATATATATGTCATGCATAGATGAACCTCAAGGTACAGCAGCTCGGACGAGAAAGACGAGTGGTATTTCATCGATATCTACCCAAAGGTTCCTCGGCGAAGATCCTCCTACCGGAAGCCCTGGAATCACTCTATTTCTGCCCCGCATTACCGCCATCACCGATTTATTTTCATCCGGTCTATTTTCATTCTACACGGCGACCATTCCGTCGCCTTCCCCCCCCGCACGATATCCACCGCCCACATCTTTCACGAGATTCACACGTTGGAATCGTTTTCAATCGTTTTACTGCCTTCTTTGTCTACCTTTTCGATGGCGATGTTATTGCTTCCCTTTTTCGCCTTCCGGTTTCGAGAAATCTCACCTGCTTCGGGCTGTTCTTTATTTTATTATTTAATTACATCTTCGATAGCGAGATATCGATTTAATACTAACATTTGAACTCGCGGGCTTTAAAGAATAAAATAAAGATATCCTTGAAATACACTTCCTCTGAGATTCCCACTTCTTTTCTAATCGGGTTTAATTCCCTTTTTTCTTTTAAATCCCCGGATTTATCTCGCCGTACTTTTAACAATTCGCGTCTTCCTTTCTTTCACGGCTTACTTTCTCCTCGTCTCTTCTTCTAACGTGAATTACGGAGGCCCTACGGAGTGCGGTAACTGCTGATAACGAATAAAGCTACGATAATGAACGTGCGTGCATTAAATACGTTTTACGACGACGCGTTTCCTCGTTAATTAATTGTTTATCGTATAAAAGATTGTTCTCCATTTCATTGTTCTCTTTTTGGCAGTACATCACTCGCTGTTCGGCGAACGTTCTCTCTCTCAACACTTCTTTTATTATCCTCTTTTTTAACACACCGTTTGTTACATTAGCGAGGATAATCTCGATAACCCGCGCGGTTAACTTACGGTTTTACTTTGGAAATTGGATGGAGATGGGAAAAATTCATGTTTATTGTTCCTTTCGAATATTTCGGTCCCAGATTACTTGGTCGAGGATCAGGATCGATGTAACGAGCTACCTTATCGTGTGTTTACTTCACAATGTAATTATTCTGTTTATTTACGTCAAACATTCCTCGACGAAGTTCCCTTCGATACGTGATCCTCGATCAACCAAGACATGCACGGCACGTCGGCTATTAAATCTAATTCCAGTTGATTCAGTCACGCGATGTCAGTCACCTTTAATATTAATATTAAGTCTCTCTCCCACGTTAATATTAATATCAACATTAAATCACCCTCGCAAACATTACGCGGTAAAACCGTTTCTTTCACCTGCTTCACTGCTGTTCCCGAAGTCTTTTAGGCCGAAAAATGGCCGACAGTCTTAGCGCGTCGGAAGTCCATCGTGGTCGCTTATCGTTAGTTTAATTTATCTACTTCACCTTGTCAACTCGTACTACGGCAGTGACATCTCGGTTATTTAAATCCCGACCGCTGACTCTGACACGAGTGACAAGTATACAAATGCAGCACCAACTAGTAAACGTAAAAAATGTCTGGAGTCAACAAATACATCGGTTCGTGTAAGTTCATCGAACGGGCGCCTCGTATTTAGAATCAACAATATCGTAACATCCCAATAATATCTTCATCGAAGTGAATTGCAGTCTCGCGAAATGATTAAAATCCAAGGAATCATTTCATATATCAATGTAGACTATACTACTTATTACGTTCCTTACATTTTTCATCTTGATAAGACACGAAGTTTTTAATCATCAAAGGTATCCCCCTCTGTACTTCCGCACGATAACGATCACATTGATCTTGTACAACAATGTACGATGACGATATGCTCGTGTCATTTAACAACTATTGGACGGAGTCGAGCGACATCGACTCAACATCGATGATCGGCTTCGATCAACGATCTCGCTCGTCTCGGTTTGCCTTATTTCTTTTGTTTTCATTTTGTTTAAATTCATTATTTCGAGATCCTGATCAGCACGCGGTTGTGCGTACTGATCCGAGTCTGCGTTAAGTGATCCTGATACCGGGTGGTGTTTCTACCTGCCGCGTACATTGTTGACGAGGACACGAATCGAAACAGGTCACCAGAAGAACGTGGCTTTTACAAGCTTCCACTCTTTTCTGCAAAATGCATGTCTCCACTTCCAGAGCCTCCAGGAATGACGGGTGTCGCCAATCCATGCTGTTCTCCACGTGGACTGGAACAAAGAATGGGAAGACTTTTGGTTAGTTTTTAAAGCGAGTGGGTTAACATGTTGAGCGCCACTTCGAAATAGTATTTTATATGTTACAAATATTAGCGATATATTTGATTTGAGTTTTTTTTAGTAATATTCCTATCGTTAACACATTGAGTGCCGGGCCGAAATCCGTGTTGTATGGTACTCGCGATAGGCTTACGTAACGTGTATATAATGTTTAGATATAAAACTGTTTAAGCGCTCTACGATACACTGGTTACTTTACATCGTTATCGTAGTGTTAAAAATATTAAAAAATGTATGGATATTAGTGGTATATTTGATTCGAGTTTTGGTAATATTGGCATCAGTGGTCACCGGTGACCCCCATGGCAGTGTTAAGTACAGGGTATTCCGCGTAAAATAGGCCACCTGATTATACAACGATATTTGTTTTCGTGTGAATAATATGGGTGATCTGCAAAATTTTATAAAAAAGCGACAATGCAAAAAATTCTCTTTCGAGATATTGGCCATTGGAATCGCGATTAAAGGAGATAATTATTATGTGGCTTATTTCATACTTCAAATTGAAATTTTATCAAAATTTTAACTGGAAATAATACACAATAAAATAAAATGTAAAGCAGATTACGAAAAAGCACGGATTAAATTAATTGACATGGGGTAAAAATACGTAACGAATAATGTTTTATTATACTGGTGTTTGCTTGCGATTTATTTTAAAATTCATAATAATCGTATGAACGAATAATGTTCAATAAAAACGAAATCCATTGCATGGCTTAAATAAAATGTACCTCGAAATTGATTTATTTCCCGCAGAAAATAAATGCACATTTTATCGTTAATGGAGTGAATAAAGTAGTAGAATATTTAAACGACCCAATCGTGAACAAATGTAATTGGGATATTTTTATTACCAAGTAATTCATGGAAGTTTATTAGTCAATAACAACATAAAGGACTGACCGTCCCAGAATGTTACTCGAGATTTATTCAAACATGACTTAATTACTCCACGGGACTACAAAAATAATTGAATGACAAACTAAATAAAAATACCGAATATATTTGTATCTCTTTATTATTGATGGAGATTTATTTTTGTATTTGGTCTTGGATTCACAAACACTATTAGTATAAAAAAATGAACAACTACGGAAAATACATTCAGCTATGTTTACGCATTCACGTATAGATTCTTAAAAATAAGTACGAATGGAAAAAAAGCAATTATTCGATTTAATTATATTTAATGTGCAACACGAGCCGCAGAACATCTCAGAAAATGGAACGTGATAGATTTCAACGTTATCAAATGATTAAACTAATAAATAATTAAAATGGGACTCACGTTCATAGCTCCATCGTGAGTCCGGCACCATAAGGCGCCTCTTGGCGTTCCTAAGCTCGAGTCTAAGAAGGCGCTGTCGTAGTCGCAGGTTGAGTATCCTGGACATCGTGCCACGTGGATCCGAGCGCAATTGCGCGCGCTTGTCCAGGATGTCCACGTCCTCGCCTGTGTAAACGAGTATCCCCGGTACCTCGGCCCGAATTGCTGGCCGAGGGGCCCGCAACTGGGCCCGTGACAGAAGCCCGCATCCGGCCACTCGTTGTTCCACCGCTGAAACACCCGCACAACGTCGAGGTTAAAACCCCCAGTGCGCCACCTGAGGAGAACCATCGTACGAGGGGACCATTTTAGAGGGTGCATTTTTTCCACATTCATTTCGACGAACACCAATCAACACACAATCGTTCCAAATTGATGACAAATTAATGTGAACATCGGAAAGTTTTGGACACCAAATTGACGTAAACGAATTGATTCGTTTAAAGACCAAAGTGGCTAACTACGTGAAATGAATAATAAAGGAAATTATGAAACGATAACCACTAATCAACACCGCTTTGATACAAATATTGGTAAAATTGTAAAATTGTTCAAATATTGTAACAATGGAAAATTTGCGAAAAGTGGAGTTACTTTGGCATTTGAGCAGCTCATTGAAGGTAGCCAAATAAAGTTATGTTGCTTTGGTTGTTTTTTCTCAAAAATATATAGAATTTTGTGAAAATAAAAATTATTGTTATTTTGTACTTTCTATGTTGAATGAGATAATAATTAATTATTCTATCACGTGGATCACTTAATGTATAATTATATAATTATTTATAGCATCCGAATGTCAAGATGGATTGTTGTGTAATAATATTCGTAACCTTTGAAATAAAATTCGTTTTATAATTTTATTATTTTAAGTAAGATTTCCTGGTGTTAAATCCGCAATGTTCACATTACTTCGAACCCAATTCTCTTTTCACACTGCAATCTTAATAACACGGACGCGGATTAATTTTAATGCATTCCAGGACAGTTTTTAATCTTTTTCAAGTATTATGAAAGAATTTCCTTTTAAATTAATATCAGTCTGCACAGTCTTCTTCGAAAACCATCTGCACTAATGAAAAATCTTATCTAACAAGATAACACACTAAATTTTCGTCGAGAACATATTATTAATCAATCATAAATATTTACCGTGCAAAAAGAGAATTGGGTCACTACAATTTTTACGTGGCACGCGGAACATGCAGGTCATTGCACTATCTAATTATCTTTTAATCAGCTAATTAGCTAATTATTCGTCCCAGCGAAGGTACCATTTTTTAGCATTATTATTAATTATTTGCAAAAAGAATTTGCAGTAAAATCCTACACTACCGTGTTACTACTGATATGTACTACATTTAATGATCGTGAACAAAACTTTTTTATTTTGTCATTTTTTATATTTTCTACAAGGTGTCTTCAGTTATCAATCATTATTAATCATAATTTAAATACCTTGCTGTTCCTGGAGAGCACTGGTCTGCCTCGACGAATCACTGGCGATACTACTGGTTTCGCTATCCCTGACAATGCTGTCGTAACCGGAACTCTCCGCGCGATGTCTCGAAAGGGTTGCCGGTGACAATTTGGCAGCGCGAGGGGTGGAATCGGCACCGGAATCGTAACCCTCTTTATTAAGACCCAACGAAGAACCCAAACTGAGGATTTTACGTTGCATTCGCCCCGACGATGGAGCCGGAGATGGAATGGATAATTGTAAAGGTACCGGGGCTGAAACATCAAATTTACTAATTAAAACAAACACAATCTTCGCCCTTTATGATCCATTTAAATAATGGAAACATGTTGAAATAACTGTAGAACGATTTTTGTGAGCGAAGTGTGTCATAATACGACGAGACGCTGACAATTGAAGTATACAAGTAATTATTAGTAGTAATTCAATTTTAAACGTTTCGTTACTTGTTGCAGACTTCGTCAATGACTTAATTGAAGTATGCTTGTGGAACTACGAACTCCTTGTGGTTATTTTTGTTTCGCGAAAATTTATAATTTTGGGAATAAAATGTTACTGAAATGTGGTGATTTTTATCGGTGTTTTTATTATTATAGTATGAGAGAATCAATAAATACTGAAACACGGAATTTACCGAACTATTATTATAATTTATTGGATCTGTGTCTCTGGATTAATTGGACTATGAATTATTTATAGTTACAATGAAGTATAATTGAACGATTGTATTTAATATAAACGACTAATAACGATTATTTATTTTTTTAACATGTAGATCTTAGACAACTTATGATTTCAAACATTGATCTATTCCGAATTTAATATCCTGACAGTAATTTCTACAAATTATATACTTTACCTAAAAACGTTCACTATGCATCTAAATATCCTAAAGATATCTTAAAAATGCAATATGTTAAAAGATCCCACGTTGAATCTAACAATCCTAACAAAATCCTAAAAACCCATTCTCTCGAAATATCTCACTTAACTAAATATTCTAAAAATATCTCTCCTTGTATCTTTTTATCCAAAAAATCCTAAAGATCCATTATCTTAAAAAATCTCACCTTGAACCTTAATATTTAAAAAAAACCATAAAAATCCATTATCCTCAAAAATTTTACCTCGGATTTCGATATAAAAAAAAGATCCAAAAAATCCAATAGGCCACAAAAATCTCACCTTGGATCTTAATATCCTCCTCGATGTCGGACTTTCCGGTGACAGTTCTTTCGGACCTCTCCACGGCGGTGAACAATTTTTTCGCCTCGACATACTCCTCTTCCGGATCCGATCCAGAGGCACCATTTCCAGGTATCCTTTCGACTTCTTCCTTGAGATTAGGATTGGAAGCACCATCGGGATGCCTCAGACTAGAGATATTACATTCGCCAAGTTTGCCACAGTATCTTCTCGGACTCGCGATATGTGCCAGGCTATTCGGATACCAGTAGGAGGCTGTTGCCGGCCTCGTCATACTTTGACGACAATTATCGCAGATCTTCTCCTGGTCAGACTTCCCAGCTATGTATGCTGGCTCGCTGTAGATGCTGCCGTGATTGCTCGCATTGTCGTTGAACATCATGTCCGAAAGAGATAACGACTGACAGCGGGACGGTGGACGGAAGGCGGTGGCGGCTGGAATTTGTCCTGCGTTAATGTTATACTTGCTATAAACCAACTGCTGTTGGCTCGTGGATGTCGATTCCCTCGATATTTGTTGCGTTACAAATATAATAATATACAATACATATCATGTACCTTCATGTCGATTACGTATAATAAAGTATACTTATGTCATCAATAATTGTCTCTACACTGTTTCATTTACTCCAAACCCAACTATTTGCTGAAATACGCCAGATTTCATACTGTCATAATTCTTGGAATACTTAATCAATTCTAATGGTACTAGCATGGTGATATTCAATATATAGGGTATATATTTAATATTCACATAGTAGAGTTCACATAAGACACCGATACAATCCTGTTTCCCTAAGCAATATTGTATCGAAGGTTTATGTCGCGGAAAGCTTGGGTATACTTACATGGAGCGTCTCGTACGTTGACATTCGAGGAGTTCTCCCTCTGGTAAGTCGCAGAATTGGAGACATTGGCCAGAGCGAGTTTGCTCTGGTAGAGTTCATGGAGGCGAGCCAATTGGTCGAACTTGTGCCTGGTTTCCTGCTCCAAGAAGTCCTCGTGGTCGATATATGGCCTTGGCAAGACACCCGCGCCAACCGGTGGTGGATACTGTGGCCTGTACCTATCCGTGTCGGACATCACCGACATAGAGTCTGGAAATTAATTTTTCTTCCTCGAATCGTACTCCTGACTCTCGACTTATTTCCTAGGAGTCTCCTTCGAACGACGTAGAAGGATATAATATGAAATGAACGAGAAAGAAGGACACCGAAACGAAAGAAGAGAACCAACTCGTCTAGCTGGGATCTTTTTTCGTCATAGTTTGAAGAACCAAAGTATTGACGAGTAATTACATCGAGCTACCTTCTTCCCCCGATTCCAACCATTCTTTCCCGTACCAGATCTAAATTTTTATCCTTCTCGTTCTTCCTCGATATGATTGTTTTCCATCGGATGTGCTATTACCGAGCTCCGGGGATTTTAAGAATCGACTCTTCGACGGAACAATCTCCAAGGCATCTATTCGAGTGCTTTTTCGAATAAAAGGAAGAAGAGGGCAACTCGATTGTTCTATTGTATAGGATTTAGTGGGGTCTTAAAATATTCTTCGTAAAGTTAGGACGAACTTAGATATTTCCCTACGATTTTAAGAGTATTTTAATACAATACTATAAAATATCTGTTATTATCAATCTCCAACAAATAGTATAACGTAGAGAAAGCAAGATTTACTAGATCATATTACATATTTAGTTGATATTTTATATCATATGAGCAAAGTTTCACTTACCAGTAAAGGTGGAAACGACAGTGAGATTCTCCTGGCTGAGGATTCTCAAAGGATGTTCGTCCTGATCACTTTCCGGAAGTGGATTTTCACCCATGCACATCGCAATGTCTTCTTCCGTAACTTGCAGACACGAGTCCTGCATCGGAACTGGTTCCAAGTCGTCCACTTCGACAATTTCCAAAATCTCATCTTCGGACGACAAGGAATGTCTCGATGGTAATACGATGTCCTTATGAGACAGATTCAGACTTTCCATTGAGACTTCTCTACTGACGCCATTACTTAAAGGTTCTATTAAAGCTAAAGGTGGAGGTAC
This sequence comes from Nysson spinosus, assembly GCA_910591585.2. Lineage (NCBI taxonomy): Eukaryota > Metazoa > Arthropoda > Insecta > Hymenoptera > Crabronidae > Nysson > Nysson spinosus. Next base: position 12,293,886 of record OU342832.1, read on the forward strand.
AACGATCTCCTCGTCGTCATCTTCATCCTCCTGCAGATCAAGTTTCCCTTTATCCAAACAATCATCCATAATCGGACTCGCGGTCAGATCCAATCCCGAGTCCGTATTGGATTTAATATTTAAAAGGTTTAGTTTGGCTCCTAGTTTTTCCGTGATATCTTCTATCTCGCTCGCCTTCAAACTATCACTTTCCACGGTTGACAACGACGTGTCATCATCGTCCATGCCACTGCACGTTTTGAATGTCGTTAACTCTTTAAATTGGGAAGACTGCCCGCTAAGTTTCAACGACTCTATTCTCGGCGCTATGTGTTTCGTTCTCTGTATTTGGGACGATTGATTCTCAACCCATTTCCTGATCATACTCTTCTTATGACTATCCATGAATCCATAGCCAGAGGAATGTTGTTGTTGGGCGTGTAATTGTACGTTGGATGGTCCAGTCAACTGCATTGGTCCATCGATCCAAGTCTCTCTTTTGTGATGGGGATCCTGTAACATATGCCTAGCCTCGGCAACCTTGGACTTCGAGATTCTTGGACCATCTATCCATTGTTCATCGGAGCCACCACTTGGTGCTGCAACTGGGATCTTGCTTCCTGGGGAGTCGTTAACTTTGGGAACTACAACCTTCGTCGAGGAGATCTTCCTGGCTGGACTCGCCTTTGGAGTCACACTGTGAGCCGGCGAAGTCTGCTTCGAAGCAGTCTGCGTAAGTGTCTTCACAGCTTTCGTAGCCTTATGTGCTGGACTACGTTCCTCAGGTATTTTACTTGGTCTCTCTGCTGCGGAACCACGTAGTACTCTGCCCATCGCACATCGATTGTCTCCTGAATTCAAACTTGGTATGTACACTGGCGGATGTTCACCATCCGTGGCATCGTCGGCACTTGGACCAACGTAGATCACAGTATCCGCTGATAAATCGCTCGAACTTGGATCACATTCACTATTCTGTCTTGCTGCTTCTTCACCGGAACTACCACCACTTCCTGTACCCTGCGTACCGCCACTCACGAATTTTATCTTCCTTCGTCTCATTCGATGAATTCGGGATGCCAGTTGGACCGTGGTTAAGGTCTCCGTGTAATGTTGCGCATTTGGGGAGACGTGGGCGATCATGGCTGCGTGGCAGGTTAATGAGCCAAGGCATTCTTTCAGTAATTGAGTTAACTTGTGCTCTTTGTATGGCAGATGCTTCTGACCGTTGAAGATCGCTAGTAAGATATTTCCTAGGCCTGATAAGGGGATTCCCCCGGAGGACTTTCCACGATCCGAATTACCGAGGTCCATTAAGTGCAGTCTACTTCTACCGCCGGCGACTATTTAATTAACAAAGAAATTAATTAATGTCTAAGCTGCTTTATATTACGATTCTGTAATTTTATAAAAAACAACATAATAAAATACAACTAAGACGTATATTATTGTTATTACTGACTTTGTTATTAATATCATTACAATCATTTTGATTTGTCTAATTAGAAAATATAAGTATATAGACGTACGTTTTCCCCGTTTATGTTTATAAATAAAATCAAATAAAATACTTCAAAGAAATAGCGAATAAATAAATGTATTAAACGAATAAATACATTAATATTTAAGTTGTTATATATTAGAATCATATAGATTTGTAAGAAATAAGAAATAAAAATGAATAAAATACTTGAGGAAAAATAAGAAATAAAAATCTTAGAAATGGATATCTTTCTGCGTCGTCCTCTCGGAATACAGAAATATAATAAATTTAATGTCTCACCTCCACCCTTGCCGGCGACACTGTATTGATAAACGTGGAGTGTGTAGAGCATATGTGCATCGCCATCCTCTCTTTGACGGCCTGCGACTGCTGCATCCAAATAGAAAGCAGCACGTTCTGCAGTCGGTGCACGAAGCTCGCTATGCTGTTGCAATTGCAGGCTCCCGAATAGGGGATCGTCCCTTAGATATACAGCTGGCGACTGCTCGGAATCTGGGAAACAAAAAATCATATCGTGTCCTATATTAATATACCATTAATACTAATACCTAAAACACCTGAAAATTATTCAAAAACGAACACTATAAGTCAGAAAAAATTGGTTGTTCCTTAATCCTTCATCTCCATGAAGCCAGGTTCCAAGTTAGAAGTTGCGATAAAAGAATTATTTAAATTTATTTCCAACCAAGTGGAGAACTTGTTTCTCTGATATTTTTCAACGTAATGATATTTATGATAAGACGTAATGTTTGATGATACAATATCATAACAAATGCTCGTAATCCTATTACAAATAAAGCATCGGATTTACTGCAAGATTTGTGTTTCGCTCCCGTAATACATTTCGTAGATAATAGTGTCTCGTGAACGTAAATGTGGTCCTCTCATTGTCAGATATAGTGTTTCTTGGCAGAAGCATTGGGCTCACCGAAATCCCCCCCGTTATTTGATTCTATTATTTCGCGGAAAAATAATATCCGGCAAAGTAGACCAGGAGATGCAGGTGCCCGGTGGCGGGCGGTAAATCGGTTGGGTCAGACCTCGGAATATCCATGGGACGTCTCAAACTGAATTACGACGCCGATAAAATGTTGAAAGATACGCCGTGGGAGATATCCCACGCGTTATCCTCGACTATCATCGACCACTGTTTCTATATACCCACCTATATATACGCAATATACAAATGGCCAGACACGCGAATAATCAACGTAATGCGGAACGTAGTTGTAAATTGTGATCACCGTAAAAGCATGCTTGTGTACTAAGCGAAGTCCTCTTACGTGAGTTTAAAAAGTTTGAGAAATGTTTTACCTTCTCTTGGTTTCCTTTCGAATCGTGACATATTGGAATCTGTACCTCTTCTTATCGTGACTTTTTTGGGATATGATTTATGTATAAGATAAATTACGAAGAATTTATGATGTATTATATTATATTGAAATATAAATGTAAAATGTAATTGGAGAATATTGGAAATTAAATTATGAAGAATTATTAATATAATATACTGAATCAAATAAAGTGTAATTACAGGATGCCTCGAATGAAATTACGAATAATTATTATATGATAACATAATGTAGTGAAACACACAGGGTATGATTAGACAAGATTTTAATGGATTAATAAACGGGAAACAATTTACTTCACCACACTCACTGAAATAAAATAAAATAAAAAAATATGCTTCACACTTTCCAAGGTTCCCATTTTCGTAGACCTTCGAAATAAGTATTTTTTGAAGAAATATCAATCTTGCAAACACATCTGTCTATACTATATACATGGATTTATGGATGCAGAAGCACGAGAGTATCGGCAATAATTCGTGCACCATGTGACGGAGCCGTAAACTTCTGTTCACGAATATTTTATGTACACCATCAGTGTCTTATTGCTCTTCGTCTTCGAAAATAAAAAAACTTGATGCAGAAAGCTAGTGCCGAGATAAAGAAGGTAGCAAATACCGATCTGTATTCCGTGTCCATCGATAGCGAAACGTATGAGCCGTAAAAACTGCTGACGCTTTTTAGTGGTGCATTTTATAGAAAAATTCGAATTAAACTTTTCATATTCATCTCGACGTGTTTGGAATACCTAAACATTTCCTCCCTATTTTTATATGGAATTTTTACGTAATAATGATTAGAACCGGGATACCGAGACTGATAAGGGGTGGGTTTTCTTCGGCATGTAATGGCGTTCGGATAACCCCCTTCGTAAATTGGCAATTAGACTTTTACTGGCTCGCGAGACACAAACTCGTCTTCTGCACAGTGTCGAGTTTGTGCACCGCATCGTAAAGAATAAAGAGGGGCCACGAAGATGCTGTTAGTGTTTTATTTCCGTCGGACTTTCCATTACATTCAACCTCCTCTGCCTCTTCTAGGATCCTTGCGATTTTCTCTTTTTCTAATCTCGTTTGATGCCAGGTTTGAGGACCCTCGTGAATTAAAACCTTCCTGAATCATTTGATGTGCGATTCGTTAAAGTAGAGTAGGTCTTCAACTGCAGAAATGTGCCGCTAATTAGTGTCGAATTTCAATTTTCTACAATGCCTGACGATGAGAACAAAATAAGTGAGAAATAAATATGGCTGAATATTCTGAATATCTAATATTCTGAAATACACTCTCATTAGACTTGCAACATAATAATATAAAACAGATTCGTACATTTTAAGTGACTTAAAAATTCCCGAAAAATATAAATATTAGTATCTCGAATAATTAGTATCGGTATAAAACTGCATCTAGTATCATACAGAAAATAATAATCATAACAGAAAATTGCAAAGTAATAATCGTACATCTAAACCAAGAATAATGTCATTTAATCCTCACAACATTCAGGTATATAAAAAATAAATTTAACCCAACCTTAATAATGCCGGGATGAAATTTAACGATAGGATCAAAATGTAATGTAAAGGTAAGCGGACATATGGATATATAATATAAGAGAATCGTGGCAATATCCATAAAAGGGACCAAAAGGAAGTAATATTGTCGGCATCTGTGTCGTTGCGGCAGAAGTCCGAGGACGAGGACAAGGATAAGGACGAAGACAAGGACAACGATTATGTGGAACACCATGGAAATAAAAAAGTGATCTTCCACGAGGAAGACTTTCGAGAAACAGGAATATAGACGCATAATGGATACGAATCCTCTCGAAGGGAATCCATCCACTGTACTCGCGGTGGCGTTGCGCTTATGGGGATGCTGCGAACACCGCTCTCCCAAATAAATCGTTTTTCGACGCGGTTCGAATACAGCTCCGAACTTTCCTCGGCCAATCTCGCACCACCACCCCTCCACCCCACCTCGAGGGTGAAACGGACTGGAGGGTAGTAAAAAAAATCTGTTTCTTCTCTTCGAATGACCGGGATGCGAAGTACGAGACTGGTTTTCCAAATATCTTTGAATCTTTTGGGGGAAATTTCAACCCTCTTTTTACTGCACTATGATCATCGTGAGATGTCGAGCATAAATGAGGGGTCAAGTTTGTGGTATTCTAAATAATTCTTAGTGAAAGGGGTGCTTTATAAAAAATAGATTTATCGGACTATAATTTCATTAACTCTTCAAGTATTTTAGAAATATTTTCGAGGCATTTTGAATTGCATTATTTATCGGTATTGGTCTGTGGTACTATTTAAGTAGCAACTTATTTTATAAAATTCCTATAAATTATTGTAATGTATGTAATAAAAACTTCCCGAATTATTTCAAGTCTGATTTGGATTGGATTCCATTATTCTCAGTAGCAGTTTAATAAGTACCACCATAGTCCAATAAAATATCATATTCAACTACCACCTTATTTCACAAAATTCCTAGACCTTATTAAAAGCCATATAACAAAAACTTCGCAAATTATTTCAACTCGGATTTCGATTGCATTGCATTATGTTTCAGTGGAAGTTTAATAATAGCCCGTTAAAATATCATATTCAACAACCACCTTATTTCACAAAATTCCTAGACTTTATTAAAAGCCATGAAATAAAACTTCCGAAATTATTTCAGGTCGGATTTGGACTAGATTGAAATTACTTTTGAGTGACAGTTTAATAAGTACCACCATAACCCATTAAAATATCATATTCAACTACCACCTTACTCCACAAAATTCCAAGACTTTATTAAAAGCCATATAATAAAAATCTCCCAATTTATTTCAAGCGAATCTCCAACAAAACCCAACGAAGGGTCTTTCAAATCACTTCAGCTCTCGGCGCAGCGATATTCCTTGGCCATCGGGATTTCCATGGTGGCATAACGACGACCTTTACGTCTAGATCCCAGAATACACCTCGGGTAAGAGATACGCGTATCCATTTGGCACATACGAAGGTCCACGAATATGCTGTAAAAGAGGAAGCGAAAACGGAGAAGGAAGAAAATTAACGAACGCTTGGATCCCGGTATTAAAGTAGAAACAGTGCTGGCGAATGGGAGTGGCAGGAAGACGAGGCAGCCTGTGCTTTACGATGCTCGTACGTTTTGCCGAAATAAATATGGCGAAGACTACTAGGTTCTCCTCGTTTTCCTCATCTTCTTCATCTTCCTTCCCGTGTTTCTCTTCGTCGTCGTCATCCATGTACTCGTGGTGGATCAAGGGCATAAAAGGTAGCTAAGGTGTCTTGGTAAGGGTTACCTAGGAGCCTCGTAAGCTCGCCACGTAACAAGACAAGGAAAGAGAACTCGTAATAAGCGGCTGTGAATATTCGTCTTCCAGCCGTTTCAACTGCAACTCGAAGATCCTCCGGGAAAACTACATCCCCGTGTATATTCTAACTTCTTTCTCTACTTTCTCCCTTGGCCACCATCTCGAGAACATATTTTACATTAATCATACCACACCGTAATAAGCATGGGAGTGCTCATTTAACTGTTAACTTTATTTATAAGCCACCAAATAAATTATCCGAGTGGAGCTGCTTTTTAATTCGAACCGCTTTTCATTTCATATTTCTGACTTATTAGTCGCACCCTCGTTGCGCCGCTCGTGGACTACACTTATTACATTCTTCGAGGTGGGGGGTTTTGTTTCACGGTTCGCGGGAGTACTTTTTGTTACCTGCTCCGGGAAGGGGTTATTAAAATTGCAATGGAATTTATTGTGACTTGTGGCACGTTGGAATACCTGGACGAATATTATATTCATATCAATTTATAATTGGGGAAATATGTTTCATGCTTGATAAAATGAGTTCGCTAATTTACTATTCGTTTCTATATCAGACTACATTTATGTGGCTGATATCCCAATATTTATATTTTTATAATACGTAATTAGTATTCAATCATTAAATATTACATATAATTATATTCAATGTCTGTTATGGATAATCAAAATCATAATTTATACCTTAACATTTACGATAATAATTATGTACTTTTATGCACTAAAAATGGTAGACAAGTATTGACTTGCTTGGTAATTCTAGTGTTAAAGGGTTACTGTTATCTTTACTCGATATTAGTAGTTTTACTACATCATAATTCCCGTAAAAAAATGTTCCCGTTTATAGACACGTTAATATTCCTCTTCATTTATGTGGAACTTACTCCCGTCTCTTATCTAGCTGGAATTCCTTTATGGAGAGAATCGTTTGCCAGAGACAGTCCCATAACTTTTACGAGGGGATAGGTTGCGGGCTCTACTTTGCAGTAGGCAATTAAAGAAAACCGTCGTCTTATGTACCGGGTGGTTTCCGAGCAAATGGTAACGAGCAATGGCCCGTATTCTATTCTCTTCTGGGGAGAAACTGAAGGTCATTCTACTAATGACAGACTTCCTCACTTCGTCACTCGGAACTTTAACTACGCGACTTCTTTTCCACTATAACTATACGTCCTAATACTTCAGGCGATGAATCCAAACATCAATTAAAGTAAAAGCCTTGGAAGAGTTGCGGCGGAAAATAACCACCCCCAAATAGTTTGGTTGACATTCATATAACGATATATGTTAATGAAAATTATAATAAAATTTGTGCCCTCTCGTTCCACTGTCAGGGGATGAATGAAGTATTATGTCAGCCCAGAATCCACTAGCTATATCTGTGTCATTGGCTCGGTGAAGTTTGAAGAATTATGTCATTATATATCATTCTATATTATTATATATTTATATCCTCCAATTCCACTATCAGTGGATTCGATAATTACCCAGCATCCAGTATCTACATCATTATCTGATTTACCTCGAGAAATAAAATTCCGACTGGCTAGTGATAAAACATGAACCACCCTCTTCCGCATATTGTATGAATTCAAGGAGTTTATCAGAATCCAGGATAGTTATACTTCTTAAAATACTTTCTCTCCTGCATGACTGGATTTAAGGAGAAACGGGACTTAAATGCCTCTCGTATTCCGGACGTCTGCTCTTCTTTCGTTCCCCGAAGACGAAAGATGAAATAGCCGGGGCGAGATACAGCCACGAACTCGATTAAAAGTAACTAAAGTAAATCCAGGGGGTGAGTGACGAGGCGGGGGCTGTGGGGGGGGGGGGCGTAGGACGAAGATGGAATTTCCTTTCTCGCGAGTCCATTCGCGAGATACGAGCCGTCGAAAAGTTTAAATAATTACCGGGCTGGATTATCGGGTTCCTAGGCGAAAGGTTCGAGGGGGTGGGTGATGGTGAACGTGTCGAGGTCGTCGTTAAGTAGCGCGAGAGGGGTGCGAAAACGCAGACAGAGAAAATCGGGGGTTGCTGCCAGGAAAGGTTTACGCTACCAAGACACTCCTCGAGATACGAGTTAATTATTTAATAAGCTGGAAAATTAATTGAGTCACTTCTTAATTAGTTCGAGTCTCAGTTATGCGGAAAGAGTTCGAGCTTAAGACTTCGGTTGTTGCCGTCTTCCTAAATTCGGAGTAGGCTTCGTTTTCCGCGACGGAGAATAATGTGTATTTCGGGTGTGATTGTATTTGATCCCGTGTTTAATTACGGTCTTTAGAAGACGAATTAAATGAAAGTAATGACGTGAACTTTGCTCCGGAAATTTCATTATTTTCTGAAGGCATTTGTGGAGTTATGAAAGCAGATTTTTTATAATTCCATACAAATAATTTAACAAGTAATTATTGGTACAAATAACTTATAACTTTCACATCATACGAAGACAATAATAATTACACAAAATATGGGACGAATGTGTCATAAATCATTTTCATATAAATTATCGCCGTAAAATAATCGAAATATTGCAAATCTGATATACATGATTTTGAAGTAATTATTTATTCGATAATATTATACGAAGACGTAGAACATAATTTTAAATTACCTTCGATAGGTTCACTGCATCTATTAATTTACTATAATTTTTAATACAACTTTCATATTTAGCCGTTTACTTTGAAAGTGGCGAAGTCCATTTTAACAAAAATAATCGTTCCATAATGTTACTTTGTAACGTTTTAAACGTTAACTTGATATTTTTGAAAAATCATTGCAACAAAGTCAGCGTACGTTGAATGAATCAGAACCAAGAAACAAAATCACGCAGCAAGAAATTCAAAGTAGAAGACTTTAATTTAAAAACAGCAGTCTTGAACTCCAAGCGGCAGCGCTACTCGCAGCACGCGAGTTCCGCGTTAATGTCACCCGTATATTTACAACGATTTTAAACCCTTTACGATTATTACTCTTTCGCATTTATCTTTCCAGCTGCTCGATCGCGATAACTTTGTGTACGCAGTGTACGCTAGAAATTATAGCCAAATGTACTACGAGTTGCTCTGTGCGTGGGAATATTTATAACGACATTAATAGGAACATTCGACGTTAAACCAAATAAACCGTGAACATCGGGAAACAATGTATTCCATAATAATCCCAGATACCCCGTCATCTCGCAAGGCACGTTAAACCATCACGTGCTTATCCGAAGGTATTCTATATTCATGGTACAACCCTGAAATCATCCTTCCAATAATTGCCCCCTAAGGATAACGGTGAACGGTCCATAAAGTAATTACCGCAATAACAATATCAAAATACATCCCAGCATCGAAGTCAGGGATCAAACTTTCCCTGGCAATCCATGGAACCAAGAAAAAGAGAAGAATAAGTATTATATATCCCGGGTTCATTTTCAAGGAAGACCAGGTCGTCCTTCATGCCCTTTGACCCTTACTCATCGAAGGTTCTCATAAGTGTACCATGGAACCAACCCCAAACCACTTCCGACATGCTTCTCTCTCCACCCTTCTCCTTCAACGAGCAGCAACGCTTTATTAGTTCCTCGCGAGTTCCTCGCAATTCTTCGTGATGCGGAAGACAACGTGAGCGAAAGAGAACTCGAAAGGGAGGGGGACGAAGGAAAGAGAAGCGGAAAAAAAGAAATAATCTTGGCCCTCAATTTTACGGACCACCGGATGGACGAGTTGGTCCGTGAAGACGGAACCAAATTGAGACCACGAGGATTCTCCTCTTTGCTTCCTTGCATATTACTGCCGGATGTCCTTTAAGGATGAACTTCTTCCAGGATGCGGGACTTTCGTAAAAACACGCGGAACGATTCCATTCTTCCAGGCTTTCGACCAATATGGAGTTTACGTTATTCTGGTGCCTTCCAGTCGATTCGAAGCTCGCCAGAATTTCGGTTGTCCACTCGGGAATCCAAGTGAATCCATGTTGAAAGCAAATGAGACACGGAATTTCTACAGTAGTCCAATGTTATTCCATCCTCCACGTATCGGCTGACTAACTTTTATTCCGACGGGGATATTCTGCTCGTATTTTCGTGACGTTAAACTTAATAACTTCTATAACATTCACTCGGGATTATTTTTTATTTTATGGCTCGAGCGCTTCGCAAATTTTCTTTATAACTGTTGGAATTTTAATAAGCCACGTCGGAAATGTTCCTTTATTCTGTCGAGTTTTTAAGAAGTGACTTGAAAATGTTGGACACTCGATTGACTCGACCAGTGAATTAATTAAGGAATAATATATTAATAATTGTTATTAACACGAACTTTGATTATATATAAGAAAGTATTAATTGGGCGCTTGGATATTGAAGAATAACATAAAGTATAACGTTATTTTTTGTTATATAATATACACTATAATATAAACATTCTTCGTTCGGCAAATATTAATGAGCGTTTATAATTAATATTAATTGTGTTATAATATACAGAATAATTTTATAACTTTTATAACTGTTATTATTCTTCAATATTCAAGGACAAATTTATTTTTGTTGATATATTGCACAAATATAATATATATTATAAATAATATAACTACCATGAATACTTAAGGTTGAATAAGAAAATAAGTACAGACTTCAATCAGAATCTGAAGTTCCTTAAAATAATTGCCACGTTACGCCATTTCAATGGGAAGAAACTAAAAGGACAAACCAAGAGTGGAGTTTAAGCATCGAGTTTATCGTAGGTCTGACTAAAGGACGACCAAATTCCCTTCGTTATATTTGCCGCTCGCACTAATTAATCTAGACGATTATACCTGCCCGCATTGTTCGAGGCATCGAATTAATTGCGGCAAACGTTAAACCCTATCGAGGAAAGGCGGAAAGGAGGAAGACGAAGGTAAAGTTTCAACCCTTCCAAGGATATACATCTATCTATGGCGGTCTTTTCGATGTTAGAAAGGATCCCAGCTCGACTCCTGGAGAAGAGTCGGAACTATTAAATCCGAGGAGGGATAGACAAGTGTTTCTTACGACTCAAGTTTCTTCGACACGGAACACAATACTATCTCGATCGTCTTCCCCAAATGAGGAAACTTTCGCACTGTTATAATTACTGCACAAATATTGTGCCCATTTCAGAATGGTTATTTTGTCATTTACTAATTTACTCTGTGCGTCCTCATAAATTTTGGTCCTAAGGGGTTCAAATTGATGGTAGATGTTCCCTAAACATGTTCTAGGATGATTTTTGATCGAAAGAAGTGGATTAAAAATTTTTCCGGTCAAAAAATGGGTCGACCCAGAATCGCAAAAATGTGAAGGGGTATACCTTCAAAAATTCTCAAAAATTGAAAGTCGCCAAAATCGCTCCTAGACCGTCCAAATCGATGGTATATGATGTATAAACATAATCTATGATGATTTTGGGTCGAAAGAAGTGGTTTAAAATTTTTTTTTAGCGAAAAATGGGTCGACCCAAAATCGCAAAAATGTGAAGGGGTATACCTTCAAAAATTCTCAAAAATTGAAAGTCGCCAAAATCGCTCCTAGACCGTCCAAATCGATGGTATATGATGTATAAACATAATCTATGATGATTTTGGGTCGAAAGAAGTGGTTTAAAATTTTGTTTGAGCGAAAAATGGGTCGACCCAAAATCGCAAAAATGTGAAGGGGTATACCTTCAAAAATTCTCAAAAATTGAAAGTCGCCAAAATCGCTCCTAGACCGTCCAAATCGATGGTATATGATGTATAAACATAATCTATGATGATTTTGGGTCGAAAGAAGTGGTTTAAAATTTTGTTTGAGCGAAAAATGGGTCGACCCAAAATCGCAAAAATGTGAAGGGGTATACCTTCAAAAATTCTCAAAAATTGAAAGTCGCCAAAATCGCTCCTAGACCGTCCAAATCGATGGTATATGATGTATAAACATAATCTATGATGATTTTGGGTCGAAAGAAGTGGTTTAAAATTTTTTTTGGGCCAAAAATGGGTCGACCCAAAATCGCAAAAATGTGAAGGGGTATACCTTCAAAAATTGTCAAAAAATGAAAGTCGCCAATTTCGCTTCTAAGTGGCCTAAATCGATGGTATATGATGTATAAACATATTCTAGGACGATTTTGGGTCGAAAAAAGTGGATTAAAAATTTCTTTCGGTCAAAAAAAGGTCGACCTAAAAACTCCCAAATCTCAGATGTTAAATGGAACCTGAAATTTCCTACTTACGAAAGCAGAATTCTCCGCAAATAATTATTCATAGCAATTTTATTAATGCAGGAAGAGTTTCTAGAGGTAATTAATAATAGCTTACCGTTCGCGTGAGCAGCAAGGAGGTCCCTCAGTTGCTGTTGTCCTGTAGTTAATTCAACACAGCTAACCCTCACGCTAAATCTTGCACCGGTCCTTTGTCGTTGCTCTGATATTCCACGGAACAACCATGCGATTGCACATGGAATTGCTCCCAGAGTATGACCCGCCTCGGGAGTACCCAGCATTGTGTGTGATTTACCTGAAAAAATAGTCCTCTCTGGTTAATAATAAGAAACAAAACACCCTTTTCCTGTAATTTAATCATTAAACCCCCAGTTTAATCATCACTAACATAATATGTCTAATGAAATCATTATTATTTTAGTATTTCACTACTGACATTAAATTGTGATCATATAATTTCCTGAAAACTTAAAATGTTCAATTATCTTATTTACTGTCATCATATCATTTTATAATAATATAACTATTTTACTTATTTATTACGTAGTTTTTATATTCCCCACAATATTATATTTTTATTTCGTATAGTATATTTTATAGATTTATTTGATGAAATAATTTAGATCGATTTTAATTATTCTTAATTATCCTAATTTATTAATTATGTTGACGTAGCGTTACGTGGACAAGCAGCAATTATTTTTCCGCCGATTTAATCCCCGCGTGTTGTGTAATGTTTGTTTTTCGGAATGATTTAATGTCGAATCCGCGATGATGCGAGTAATGTTTGCCTATTGTGAATGATCGTAGCCCGTGGCCGATTATATTGACAGTTCGGGACAAATAACATGGCGGGCGAGTTGATTTAGCCTCGTTTTATCGGTGGCACGCGTCAGAACGAATCGATCCACATGGATGACTTTGAAAATCCGGTTTATGTACACGGCAAATCTGCCGGGATCCGATGACTGCAACAATCGTGATATCTGATTTGCGGTGAACCGTGACAATTAATTTGTTTACCGTTTACCGTTGGGCGCACGCGTTACAATAGAAGCGCACCGCGATATCATGGCGTGAAACTTGATAATGAACGCTAATATCCTTTCGATTAGAAACACCGTTTACGGTGAGGTTTATCAGCGATCTAATCGTCTCCGCGTCGAGTGAATCGAAATTAATCAATAGATCCCAATTAACGCTTTCATAGGGCCCATTGGTGAATGACAATGAAACATTTCACAGTGGCACAATTAATCAACATTTAAATACTGCTGGTAATTTGGGTGGTAATTTCACAATCTATGCTGTAAAATCGAGTCTATTACGCTTAATTGATATCAGTGTATAATTCTGTAATTAAATATTATTTAACCGTATCGAATAAATATTATTTAATCGTATCAAAAAAATATTATTTAATTGTATCGAAATTTAATTTCACATTATTCCCACTGTATAATATATTCCTCGGAATACCATTAAACGCTTCCAGCGTTTAAACAAAATATAATATTTCACGGTAAAAAAATGGAGGTCTTTGAAAAGGCGAGATTAAAATATCACGAGCTGAAAAGTTGGGCGTTTAGGGTAAAAGGGTGCAAAAGCTCGTGCACCGAGTCAGCGGGATATTATTGATAGGGAAATGAAAGAGTCTTTATTAAAATCATAAAACAATACGGTCCGGAGAAACGAGTTAAGAGGGAAAACTGATAAGGGGGTAGAAAGGAAAAGGCAGCTACCGTGGTGGCAAGGGTGGGGGGTGGTATGGTGTGGGGGAGGGAGGGTAGATTGGAAAAGAGCGGAACGAGATCCGAGGGCAAGAGAGGCCCGCCAGCAACAGTGAAATAATGGAAAAGCAAAAGCAGTACGAAAGTAACAGCCGCCGTTGAATCTTAAACGTTATTTAATTGTTTTAATGTAAGACGGTGAATTATGTTGTTATTTAATTAGAAGTCCGTGAAAAGGGCCTGCCGACTATATATATATATATCTATATAAACCTGGAATACCACCACCAAGCTCCGTCTTACGGTGTTCCACCACGGAAAGCACCCCCTTTTCCTCCCTCTTTACGTTGGCAACCTCGAATCCAACGAACCGCGGATTTATCGCGGAGACGCGACAAAATTCAGGACGAATTTTTGCTCCGCCATCGTCAGGATCCACTCGGCATATGTACGTCAAAAAGAGAAAGAAAAAGAATACGCGGTTTCGAAAAGTGGCGGGGGTGGGTGGGAAAGAAGCAAGAAACATTGTCAGACAACTACGCGGTAACTCGCTCCGCAACATTTACGTTGGAATACTTTTAAAGCCGATGCATCCGCCGATTGAAATTCTTCTTTGGTTTCTCCCCTTTGCAACCCTCCCGGGGGTGGAAACGATTTCCACCCCCTCCGATTACGGCTCTACGTGAGAATCTTTGTGCAACTAGGAAACCATTTTTACGTTTTTTTGAACGATAGGTGCATCCTGATAATTTCGAATTTATTCTGATGAATATTTCATATATAATTAGATAATAATGATGTTAAATAATCATTACTGTTAATTATTACATTGCTATTATGTTGCTATTATTACAGTACTATTATTATGTTCCTATTATATTATCATTACACAACTATTATATTATTAATCATTAGTATTGTTATCAGTAACGTAAAATCGTTATTAAATGGATAATGAAGAGCTTTGGGTCGTTGATGTTGCAAATAATTATTTTAGATGAATGAATTTCGACACAATTAATATCCGACATTAAAAAGTCTTCAGATCGTTATTAAGTTTAATTAGGTATTCATTAGATATTTATTCGATGTTTATTCATCGAGTAAGGATGGTAATTTTTAATGCGATTTTGTAGAGCACCTCATTTTTGTTTCGTTAGTTTCGCCTTCATTAATTCGTTTTCGCGGTGGTTTCTAAGTAGAAAAGGGGTTTGGCAGAGCGAACACTAAGAGTCTTCCATGGTGCAAGGTAATTAGAAACGTGCTACAAAGTACAAACGATCCCATTGTCTCCATACTGTGTTCTTCTTCATTCTACGTTTCCTTTTTTATTTCTTTTTGTTCTGCGTGGTGTACCTTGCCCTTAAATCGATGAGCTTTTTATTCCGCACTTTATTCTCCAACATTATTGCTTCAGCCTTTCAAACTCAAAATCGAAATACGTTTAAAATTCGATCAGCTGTTCTATAAATTCTATAAAATTATAGTATTTTGATGAAAAAACGGCAAAACAGAGAAACGGCTCTAGATAAAAAGTATATCATATATTTATTCATTTTTAAAATCTACAATAAATTCTATAATAAAATTATTCTCTTTATGACGAATGTCACGGGGGTCCTGACGATGGCGGACCAAAATTAATATAATAGAATAATAATATTCAAAGTAATACTTAAAATAATTCTATTAATTTGAACATACTCTACAAATTAAGGAACGCATAATCTCCAAAATCTAATTAAAAGAATAAATTACTTAAATTCAAAATAAATACTGTTCTCGGAGGAACAAATAATTCAGTGGACACTGTTATCAAAATAAACGAATAATTTTAGTATATTCATAAATCATGAGAATTCGATTAAAAAGATTAAATTTATGATATCAGTAATCAGATAAGTTACTTTATACGAGAACTGATCTTCTCGTTCGATCGTTTCCACGTTGCGTAGAGATTCTTTATCTTTCCTTTTCCCCCGCCAGCCCCGCCCGCCCCTTTGTTCCACTCTATGTCAAAATAGTACGGAGAGACGAGGTAAAGAGTTAGGGGAGCCGAAGTACAAAGGGTGGAAGGACAGAGAAGGTGGAGAGAGAAAGGAAGAAAACTACGTTGTCGTAGGGATGATCAAAAGCAGTTTGCTCGCGGACTCGCCTCAAGTATCTCCAAGAGAAAGAGAAAGAGAAAGAGACGGAGGAAAAACGTAGGGAACGGGTGGAAAGGGGATGAAAGTTCCCATCGTCCTTTCTTCCTATGCTCTTTCCATTCTATCGGGTTTCTTTATCCACCCCGGCCGGTTAGACTCTTATCTATCTTGGTATTTCCTCTTATTTCTCCTCATTGATTTTACCTTGCGGTAAATCTCATTCGATCTTACCTCCCTCATTTACCTTCTTTCTTATGTTAATCCGAGCCTTCCACCGCGCCAAGTGCTTTAAATCCTGCTCTTCTTCTTCTTGGAACTTGAATATGATACTTGTTGAGAATTAATATTAGATTTCATTATTTCTATATAATAGGGATATTATAATATATATTCTATTATAATAAAAAATTAACCTTCGTTCTTCTTGGAACGTAGAATAATTTTATTTGTTACAATTTACGATTCTTGCTGGAAATAAATATTATATTCCTTTTATGTATTTCAGTTGATTATTACGTATATTTTATCATAGTTGTAATTATTTATAAAATATTAGTTGCAACAAACTTTTTATAATTCTGAGATGTGTCATAAAGAATTATTAGAATATAATATTAGCCAATATGAAAATCAGTATTATCCGTAACAAGAGACAAATATTCTTATTATAATCAATATTTTAATTCTTGTCTAATACATTATAATAATAAAAGATACGGTTACAGTAACTTTTCGTCACAAAGGGATTTATGATTAACAACTTTCCGTACACTTCTCGAATCGGTAATTCATCTTTCGTAATAAAGCATAACTTCATGATAAAGAATGGGACAAGTTTAATAAGTCTGTGGAGGAAGTTTAGCATAAATCCGTGAGATACGAGAGTTATCCAGGTTGAAAATGAGCGGGACGAGGTGGGGATAATCTCAGAGGGTTAAGATTCGAAAACTACACGGATAAAATCGTGTCCCAGTAGCATACATTATCATCTATTCCTCCCCTCGCTTTCACCTCCCGCTTTCCTCCTTTTCTCACCGTTTCTCTCCGTCTTCGTCATTTTCCCGAATTTCCTTTCTCCTCATTTATTTATCCCCGTTCATTCGCGCACTGCTATCCATCCTTCCTCGACATTACCACCCCGAGAAACCATTCTTCCCCACGGTTTCCTCGCATAATCATGCATTTGCATGCAAACTCGATATCACTACTTAAAATGTAAAACAACTCCGCTCTCTTCGACGCCTCTCGTCGGAAGATGAGGCGCAGGCGCCAAATGGAAGAGGAACAGATATCTTCATTAATAATTTTTACTAATATTAGTGATAATTATATAATATATCATAATGAATTTTCAGCAATATATACCTCCGTATTATTATATGAATTTTATTATTATTATGTGCACAATTTAATTCGTTGTTTAATTTGGTTTCGTGTTTTCACAGAATTTTCCAGATTACCCATCATTTATACACAGAAACATATATTGTTGTATAATTAGCTGACATATTTTATTCGCGATGACCCGTATATAGTTTTGTATATTTTATTATTATATTAAGAAGCATATTATTGTTATAGTAATTTTGATCATATATGTTAATTATGTGCATCCGTAATTATATAATTCCGGTAAAAATAAATATTAGATGTTGACACTGTTAATATACACATAATATACTGAATATCACAATTTCAATATCTTCAACTTCGTTATGTTAGTAATTTATACCAAAAGGTGCCACCCGTGAAATAAATAAATATCAAGTTTAAACAATTCTACGTAACCTTCAGCTACAAACTTCAAGGAACTGAATTCGAAGGAACTTCGCTTTACATAAATCATGTAAAAACGCATGCATCTGACATTTTCAAGCTGCCAGTGTTATTAAATTATCCGCGAAAAATAATCTACAAAAGCGACGAATATAGGAGAGCGTTCGCAAGGAAATCCCGACATCTTCGGATGGAAAAATGTTTGGTACATCCAGGATGTTTTAAGATTCTCTTTACCGAGGGTTGTTTTCAGGGAAATTTTCAGATGTTCCCGGTAATATTCGAAGGGAGAATACGAGACACCTCCGGGCAGCCGGAATCCACGGCGTGGAAGGAACGGTGAGAATTCCTCGAGGTATTCATATTTCATGTAATTATTTCTTTCGTTCGTACGAGTCTCTGCAATGATGTTTTGTCTACGCTGTCGAGAACGACTGGTTTTTTTTCATTGAAACTAAGAACACGCTGTCATTCCGGCAACATTGTGCCCATCGAGTTCCGACACAGTTAACACTCGAATTAAATATATCGCTAATATTCATAAAAACTTCAATAAATTGAACATTACGATAACGATGTAAAGTAACCAATGTATCGTAGAGCACTTGAACAGTTTTATTTTTATACCTTATATAGACGTTACGGATGCGTATCATGAGGTATCGTATAACACGGATTTCGGAGTGCCGTTCAACGTGTTAACTCTGTTTTCTATCCATCTTACTAAGACATCGTCACGAAACACGACTTTATATCGCGCACTTCACGATGGGATTTGTCTCGACGTGCAAGCAAACATTTGTTTACGCGAGATTCCTCGAGGACGTAATATAATGGATACACGTGGAGAGTGACGTGGAGGGTAAAGTAAACAGCGCGAGGAAACCTCAACGAACCTCCAACATCGATACTTCCCGAAAATCGGTTCGCAACCGGCGAGATGGTTCTCTTATTTTGATTTCGTCAGAGATTTCGAAACTTACCGAGACCGGCGTGTCCGAAACAAAATAAACAGCCGTCGGTTCCATTGATCACTGCGTGGATAACATCTGTGAGGGCACTCGAGCAGATTTCCGTCTGAAAGAAAAAAACAAAGAAATATATCAGTTATGCAAAGTAGAGATTATTTGTATGACTATGTTTGGGTTCGTGGAATCTTTTATTTGTACTGCGATATTTTTTGTTCGCGTGGAAATAATCGGTTGCAGCTTAACAATGCATTTCAACCGCTTTATTTAACGTCTGGTTTTATATGTAATTTTTTATATAATATTGTAACAATTATTAACACTAGAAGCACCAAATTAGTCAAAATGATTGATGGCTGGTATTAAATAAAAATATTCAAATAGTGAAAGTGTCATTTTCTGAAATACTCTGCGACTCGTGTTGCATAATAAACATAATTAGATCAAATCCTATACTTTCGCCATTATATATTCATAGATTAATATATTCATATATCATCATATAATTATATATTCATATAGAGATAAATTCGCGACATTTCGCGATGATCGACCTCGCGTTATACGGGAGTTTACTGTATATTTTATATGATGAGAAAGATAGTTCGATGCGAGAGCAAAATCGACGGGGTTTTAATTGCATCAACCCTCGACATTGGGGGTGGGTACTTCATCGAGGACGGAGGTCGATGAAGAAGATAGAACGTCAGGACTTTCGAGGATCACAACGAGCTCGTAAAATGCTTAAGGAAGCGTCTGTGGACGGTTTAATAAACGCGTGTAACGTCCTTCGAGTGAAAAGAGAGGAAAGGGGGTTGAGCCAAGTGCGACGAGGATTACAAGAGAAGGGTCTTTGTTTGCTTTTAATATATTCATAGACTGGAAAAGTCTTTTCCGGTGCCAAAAGAAAGTGCATGCGCGAAGGGGGCAAGAAAAGTATTCCACGAGGAAGTAGAGAAAGAAAGAGAGTGCTAACCCGGCCGTTTTTACCACCCTTCCTTCTTAACGCGCGGTTAAGGGAGGGGGGAGGGAGGGGGGGTTGCAAGTGGCCGATACAATCGAGATTCTCGAGGGTGTAACGATTTTGGCGTACACGAATCTCGTGGTACACGGAAGAAGGGGAAAGAATCCAACCTTACGAGGAGGGGTTGGAAAATCGGCGACGAGGGTTGGTCCTTTCCGGGGTTTTACGAATTTCCTGCGGAAGCGACCGGGAATTTCCTTCGAGTCTACGATTCGATTCGATTCGATTCGATTCGTTTCTGACCGATCGATAAGGAATCACCGTACATCTATCCTCTTCCAGTGAACCGTAAGGGTTAGCAAACGTTTCGCGTGCTTGGAAAAGGGTGCGGGGAAAAAATATGCGCGCGTGATAGAAGAAGATGAAACATGAAGAGGGAACAAGTTGGAATATCAAGAGGAAGATGAGGATGTGTCGATACCTCGAACAAACAAGATTGAAATCTTCCTGGACGAGAATAAGATGAGTCTAGAGAGCCCTACCATCCCGATGGAAAAGGGGAGATGAAAGCAGCGCAGTGGAATTAGCTAGAAAGAGATCGACGATGGAACGAGAGAATAACTGGTGCTAGAAGAGAGACATAAAGAAAGAAGAAAGGGATATTCGCTACGAAAGTAAGACCGGTCTAGAAGAAAAATCGTGGTGAGGAGAAAGGACGATTTAGAAAGGGAAGTACCACTGCTCTTTCCCTTTCTTTCCCTGGCCGTGAAGGAAAGGGAAATGAGAGGTCCAGTCCCTATTCCAATATGGTAATACCAATCTGTCGTTACTCGTTTCAAAGGATATTCGAACATATACCTTGGTACCCGGCTTGAAATGTTACTAGGAATGTTTCCTTGATAGAATATGCAAATGAGACTCCCACCACAAAGAAGACTAGGGACTCCTTCCCTTTAAGAGGCTGTTTCTCGCGCGGGTCAAAAATTGAGAGATGAGATTTAAATTGGTTCTCACTACTGGCGAGGTGTACTTAATTCTGGGGAAAAGATTAATGTTGACAGAGACGGAGAACGACTCGTATTCATCAGGAAGACAACGTCATAATGTAAACAATAATATGAGTATATTAAACAAAGACATTCATAATTATAACAGGATCATTCTGGAGAATGTAACGCAAAATTACTTGTCTGCAATTTTTAATATAATCATTTGAATATATATCAGCGCATTGTTCGACATTTATCAATCCGTTAAATATAATTAATCATAATTAAACCATTAAGTAACTTATATCCTTCAGCCATAGTTTATATCGAAATAAATGTATAAACATAACTGGTAAACGGTTCTAGTAACTTTAGTACAACAGTAACTTTCAGCTTAAGCTGGAACGACGTGAATTTCGTTGGTAGCGTTATTAAATTATCCGCGAAAAGTAATCTCACCTGCAAGTAATCTGAAGAACAGCTGGTATTCATTAGCAGGACAACAAGGACATTCATAATTATAACAGGATCATCCCAGGGGATGTAACGCAAAGCAAACACATTTCGCAGGTACGTACACCCTCGAGATACCCGAGGTGCTCCCCTCGAGCTTCACGACTGACGGTTAATGAAATACGTGACCAAAGCCTCCATCATAATCTCAAACACTTGATTCCGCGACCGTACGCCACTAGGAGTTGAGCGGAACGAAGGGTTCTCCGACTCCCTCTCAATATGGAAAACATCCCCCGACTACCACCTCCCTTTCAAAATTCCTAATAAACTGTCCCTCCCCCTTCGATTTGCAATCAAATTCTGCCCGCTTAACAATCGCGAATTGTTCGATGATTGAAATGGTACCGAAGAAATAATTCCAATGTAAGTAACTTGCAGTTATTGTATTATATGTTCTATCCTTATTGTACTATTTAAATTTAGTATGTTTTTAATTTGACAATTTCATAATTAATAGAAAATATATTATGTTCTACCTTTATTTTAGTATTGAATATTAGTTTATCCTTAATCTTGCATTTTATTCATTATTAGAAAAAATGAAATATTATGTCCTAGCCTTATTTAATAATTATTTCAATACAAGAAATATGATGTTATATCCCTATTTTACAAGTAAGTCGCATTGTATCCTTAATTTTGCAGTTTCATAATTACTAGAAGAAGAAAAAATGAAATATTACATGCAACTGGGGGACACCATGAGGAGTATAATTATTTTCACCACGGTCTTCCTTCGAGGGTTGGTTGATTGATAAAAATGGAGTCGTACAAACGCAGGCTCTCAATTAAGACCACGGCGGACATTCATTTTTCTCGGGCGTAAATTAAATGAGATCCTAGACGGTGTGGTGTGACTTACGAGGGACGTTTCCCTGATGTCACGGTGGTTCGAGTCGTTTGAATTTGACTTGCAGGACGCGTCCTAGTAACGCAATATTGGCGGACCACCATGGAATACCAATATAAAGGAGGGTTGGTTCTCGCGGGGGAGGCGTAGTTCGAGACAACGTTCGAGGGACAAGGAGAACTTACAGTGAACCTTGTACTCCTCTCCATCGTACTTTCTTCGCGCGTTATTTCTCCTTCTTTTATTTAACTTCGACGAACCTGTCCTTCTCGGCATCGAGTTCCTACTACGAAATGTAAAACTCGTGTAGAAAGTTCAGAAAGAGGCAACGAGAGAGGCGGAACACTCCTCGAGGATCGAAATAGGGTGAATCCACGAAGGAACTACGAGGGGGAAACGACCCCTTTAATGGTTGGAAATAATCGAATGACCCCCTTTCGTTCCATGGGAATCTCTTAATTCGCAAGTTTCCAGATGCCTCTGAGATGATGCCGTGGGATTCCAAGGAACAGGTGTCCTCGGAATGGCTATTTTCCACTTTCTTACGCCATTTTTAGTCTTATCGGGTTTCGACGGTTCTTTGATATTAATTCTACTGTCTTATTTATTCCGTCTGCTTCGAAGTTTCCATTTTATTCAAATAATATACATGTATATGCATAATATAAAAATAAAGCTTCCTTTTTCTAATATTCCATTTAGAATAATCATCCTATTTTCTCAAAATCAGTATTACAACAATATTCGGCGGAAAAATCAATATGGCGAATAAAATAAATTGATGAACTGCAACCAATCGAAAATTTCACGATTCATGAGAAATATGGCCGGCAGAGTGATTAATAAATAAATATCAAAAGAAATATCGTTACTCCGTTGAACTTCGCGATACAAAACAATGCCGTTTCCAGGATCCATGCAATCGCAGTGCACCGCAGGAGTGCCAAGTTTACGATAATTTTATGCTCTTTTATTCGCAACGGATGTAAAGCACCGCGAGAAAGGCCGGTTAAAACGACAGTGGCAGTGTTATGGCGGAAGATGCACTCGCAATTTGCATGCAGATGTAGTAGCCCGCAAAGAGGACGTTGGTAGGTCGTTCGATGAAAATCGTATCAAAAACAAACAGCCCTGAGGGGGTGATTTTCGCTTCTCTTTTCCCGCCTACGGGAGGAGGAGTGTGTGTTTATACCCCCTCGATGCATACACCCTTACGAATATGTATATACAACCCCCCCTCCCCCCGCCGCCCACAGAAAATTTCCTGGTTGCTATTCACGAGCCGATAATTCCAAAAAATTGAGTCGCCATATGCGTGACATCCGCTTTTTGTTCGCTACACCGTGATTCATTTCGACTTATTCGATTATAAATGATTCGCATTTAGTTGGAAAATTGGGGGTTGTGTTGTCAGAGATGTACTTCGACTGCGGTGACAAGTGGCCGGTGAAAAATCAAGAATTATTCGCTCATTTTAAATGGAATGAACAAAAAAATAATTCCGATGTCAGTGGGTTCCAACTATATGTTTAATTTTATATATGAATTTTAGTATCTTTTCAATTTTATAGTTTAACACGTTGAACGGCGGTCACCGGAGACCACCGATGCCAATATTTTATGTAAGATGTGGGAATTTATTGTAAGTAATAATTTATTGTAAGATGTGGGAAAATATGTTCGATAATAAAATTTTATAATATTAATTAATATTAGATCATATAATATTAAATCGCATTAAGTTATATACTATTAGATAATAATACTAGAATCAAAATACAGAAGCATCGAAAAAGCACGATCACCAATGTCGCAATTAAAATAATAAATTACCATTAATTTTAAATATTCTGCATTTAATCGACTACTATTTTCGATTTCACTGCCAGCAATGCATTTTGATTCTGATACACACATTATCCCCCGCAAAATAAATATCTGCACAAACTCATATTTCAATCTAAAAAAAAAACTGAAATAAAAGACCGATAGATAATTGAACGACAAATATTTCATCGCAGCAGTGAAAATATCCATACACCATTGAGCCAGGTATTCACCGATTCCATTAAAATAAATATCAAATTTCGTGATACTCTTCCGCGTAAATCAGCGTGGAATCAAAAAATCATATTCGACCAGTAATATTGCATGTTGCCAAAGATGATTGTCACGTTTGTACGGTGAACCGTGTTGACAAAAATGTACTTGAATAAATCATGAATAATTCAGGATTCGGCGTGCAGATGCACAGCGATACGTTACGATAAATCCTGTAGTATCGAATAAAAAAAAGGCAAGAAATCTGGTTGGATTCTCTTTTCCCTGGTTTTATGGCGCGTGGCTTAACGTGGTATTTTCAACTCATCGATGCGAGGAACTCCGCGGCGCGCGATAACTTTCGGGATAACAACTGGAAAACTTTTCATCCTCGGCTCCCCCCTTCGTCGCCAACGGTTTTCCAAGTAACATGGCGAGTCTAATCGAAGAAGAATAAAGGGAGACAGATAGTGGAAGGTTAAATGAGAAAAGAGAGAACGGAGAATATAAAGTGCAGTAGCTCATGGCTATCCCCTACCACGAAATCTCGTGAAATATGTCGCGATTTACACGGGAGATTGGCGTCATTGGTGCCTGGGGAACAAGTCGGAGCACCCCTCGACTATCACCATTCACTATCACATAACCCACCTACGTTTTTATAGCCAATAATAATTCTGGATTTAAACTTAGATTTCTATGCAACTTTATAACGCGGAATTTATAACCCGGGATTATATGTAATATTTAAATAAAATTGTAATATTTAAGTAAAGTGATGTGCATTGTAGAATCGTACATAGTATGACACTTTAAATTCCGGGGAGTAAAATGTAGTATTTGCAGTATTTTTTATGCTATTTTATAACGTGTTATTTATAACGCACGATAATTTTTAATATTAAAATAAAACTGTAATATTTCAGTAAATTTATGAATCATATCGAATCTTATAATGTATGCTACTTTAAATTACGTATGTAATTATGTTTGAATATTATTCCGAAACATGATCTTCTTTACTATTAACTATTGTAATAATTTGCTATTAATATATTTATTGTAACTCAACAATTTCCAGTTATATAAAAATTATCTGGTCGAGTACCAACCTTACTTATATCTTATTTTTCAAAACCGTTCATCTTTTGGAACATTCCTATGAAATTCTTCGCAGATATGATAGAAATCATCGCGGCACTCAGAAATTGACACAAAAGCCATAATGCTTACAATTAATTGCCATGAAAAACAGCTGCGCCACGTGGGTCATCGACGTTGCAAGACGAAAGGCAAACGGTTCCGCGGAAGTCGGAAATTTCCGTGCACGTTTCACTTGCATTCTCGTTGACACTGACACTGGCCTGACAGCTGTCACGTTTCATCAACACTCCCTAACCCCTGGTCTGTGCCTCGAATTAATCCTACTGTAATATGGAAATTCGGCGTTCGAGAGGACATCATAGAGAACCGGCGAAGCAAAGCAGACTGGGACGAGGAATATAGATGCCGATGTTCGGAGTGGGGCCTCGCAGGTTCTTCATCCGGCATGATTGGTTTGCGGATTACCTCGCGTATACTCAATGATAGTCCTATCGATTCCTACGTGTCGAGCTTATTTTGTCTTCTGATCTATCGGCAAGATCGATTTGGAAGTATTTGCGCTTTCGTAGATATTCGGTATAAAATTTGTATAAAGAACATTTTTAATCGATTATTATTCTAACGATTTCTAAGTGACGCAGCTTATTTACTGTAATTCTTTATTACGATCTATTGGCAAGATCGATATTGGAAATATTTACACTTTCATTTATATTCGATATAAAATTCGAACGAAGAGAATTTTAACGCGATGATTAAAATCCAAATAAGTAGTACAATTAATGAATCAAAATCCAATTAAATATTACCATTAATGAATCAAAATTGAAATAAATATTCCAATTAATACACGGAAGAAAGAAACCACTGAAGCACGGTTTTGAAAACGGCCGATATCTGAATGATTGAGAATCCAATGGATATAATGATAGGATAGCGCGGACCGGATAAGGCAGGAGGAAGTCGGAGGAGCGGGTCGATCAGTATTCGCCGGGAAATGAGCAATAGATCGAAGGTATGCCGAGTGAGATAGGCGAGTTGCGAGAGCAGGGGCCCATCGTACACACGCGCGTAATCCACAGCATGACTATTAGTCGTAAGTCAATAATAAAGCCCTTGTCCAGTGCCGACCATAATGGCTCCAGTGAATTACTCTGGCCAGGATGCATTGTCCCGGTGGACGATCCTGCCGGGATAGAATTGTCGGCCGCCAACCAGCGATATATACGAGTATACAGACCTGTAAGATCTACTATGTATACGCCACCAGCGTATCTATGCGCGTATTCACGAATCCACGTAATTGAGATGGATGTTCAATTGATTCGGCCAGGTTTCATTTGCACACCAGCCACCGCATGATCATTCCTAACTATCTCCTTCATCGGAGACTCCGCTTCCAAGGAAACTTCGTTTTTCTGTGGAATCTCAGAAATTGAAACCTTACATTCAAATATATCTTCTGGAAGTAGATGTTTCTTGGAGATAGTAGTATCGGTGAGATAATGCATCGTGGTTGAAGACTTAGTGCGTTCGGTTGGAAGTAATTGTGGAATGTTGGCAAGTTGATTATTCTTGATTGTGTACTTCATTAGCGCCATTTCTGATTATTGCACTCAGCATAAAACTTCTTTTTATTAAGATGGAATTTAAGGAAAGGTATTCTTTGTTATTATTTGTTTTCGTGGAATACCGATTATCTACTTCTTTGGAGACATAAGAAATGTTCGAAAGAAATTTATTTTTTTGAATGATTTGGAGAAACTAAAAGTTTGTATTCAACTTTGCAGTTAATTCAGTTGGACAATTAGTTTATGGAAAGTCTGAAGGTTGGCGATTATGAATTATGTTCTTCATCGACACCTTTTCTGATAATTACCCTCCACGAAAAATACTTATTTTTAACGTGGAATTTAAGCAACGGCAGCCATCTCTTCCAATTTATTTCAGTGGAATAATGAACTCTTTGAAATAGGGGCTGATCTTTGATGATAGGATTCCGATGGATTTCGGCAATTGGAACGTATACGTTGATTCGGAACCGAGCTCGAATATTCGGACCAGATTTACTTCCTTCGTTGAACTGGAATCGAAAAATCAGGGAAAAAACAGGAAGAAATACTACCGTGATTTTAGATATATTTTTCAATCAGTGAGAAGTGACCCACAAATTGAACCCTTCAAAACTCAATCCGTTGAAAACCTCGATATTCGGTCTAACTCGAGGATCATCGATCTTTCAAATAATCTATTTATACGCGCAGGATTTTTATAAATTTTTTCATGCTCCAAATGCTTCTGGTTCAAACTAAAACTTGTCGATACCTTCGTGAAAATGGAAGAAATACAACATCCTTAGATCTTCCATCTTCAATCATCGAAAGCGCAAGAAAAAAAAAATATCGATGCAATTTGAGATAAAATTTCAATCAAGGAGAAGAATCTTGATCGGATTACGGTGGAGCGGAAGCGTCCGTGGTATTGTCAGGATAGCAAAACGCAGGAGCGATGTAAAGCGTAATTTGATTCGGAAGATTGTGGCGGAAGTATTCCGGCAGTAAGTTTTGTTGCTCCGAATGTATTGTGTTTGGCAAATTGCCGGGCTGCGCTGTAAGCTACATCCACTGTCTCCGCAAGAAGCTTCGCACGGAAGAAGGCATCGAACAAATTGGAACTTCAAAGACATTTCCCTTCGGCCACGGATCTTTCTATCACCTTCCACTTCTACTTCTTCCTCGCCTTGTTTCTTTCTTCTGCTCTTCCCGACTTGTATATTTTTCACGGAAATAAACTTAACTTAAACGTAAGCGTGAAACCACCTACGCGCTCTTGGATTACGTAAAGGTCCACATACACGATTCGATTCTTATGTAACTCCTCGCTGAACCCAGTCCTAGGACTTCCAGAACAACTGGCCTTGACAGATTGCAAGGAAACTGGCCGTCGTTCGGAGTTGTCGGAGAACTGCACTGCAAACTTATCGAGGTGAATGGATAATGTACAGTGGAAGAACAATTGAATTTATATTACACCATGCTTTGTGTCTTGAATTTCGATTGTATAGATTATATATCTGAAGTTCGACGGTGTAGATTGGAAATTTATAATTCGATGTCGTGGATTATAAATTTTATATTCGATCTTATTACACCACGCTTTGTACCTTGAAATTCGATTGTACAAATTATACATTTGAAGTTCGACGGTGTAGATTGTAAATCTTTAATTCGATTTCATGGATTATAAATTCTATATTCGATCTTATGACATCAGCTTTTTATTTTGAAATTCGATTTTGTAGATTATTAGTTTCAAATTCGATGTTATAAATTACAAATGTGAAGATTGACGTAGTAGATTATCAATTTTAAATTCAACGTTATAAATAATAGAACATAGATGTTACCAATTACAAGATCAATCGAATCGACATTCTAACACATTTTAATGATAAGCTTTCCGATATCTAAAACAAGATTAAACACTAGAACAACTAAATCAATTAAAAAATTGCATCCTCCATATATATAAATAGTTCTAATATTAATATCAATTCCTAGGTTCATATGCAATAAACAAATACCATATTTAAATCTACACTTTCCATATTCAATCCAGAATCGCGAGAATAAATAATGGAAAGTACGCTTTGGATTGAATAATATGTTATTGGAATTACTGCACGATATTGTATAAGTATCGACAGAAACACGGGGTGGAAAATGCATAACGCGTATTAAATAACTAATTACATAAATTGACATCTATCAATAATCAATGGTCACTGCCGACAACGTTAATTTTCTATGGACGTATAATCAAACTGATGCGGTTCCATTTG
The DNA here is from genome assembly GCA_910591585.2 of Nysson spinosus. Taxonomy (NCBI): domain Eukaryota; kingdom Metazoa; phylum Arthropoda; class Insecta; order Hymenoptera; family Crabronidae; genus Nysson; species Nysson spinosus. The sequence continues at coordinate 12,323,201 of OU342832.1, forward strand.
TATGTCGTATCCGAACTATATCCGCACACATAAGCCAGATGATTCCTGGCTCGGATATTCGGAAACCCGACAGCCAAAGGTATTTACGGTCGAAATCTAACACCATCATTTCCGGCGACTATCAAACACGGCATTAATGTAATATCCGTTTTTAACGGCGGTTGAACAATAACTGGAAAACAAAGCGGACGCGTAATGGACAAGTTTCATTTACTCGATTATAAATATCGTGTAACATCGGTTACAATGAATACACCAGATTAATAATAATTTTAACACATTGTTGACGGCAGACGTAAATCGGCATCTTTTGTTTATAAGCTTTGATGACGGGAGACTGCAATTTACGTCATCTACATGTCACGTGTTATCGGATGAAGGATAAAATGACAGTTAAATAAATTAATTAAATGAACATTGCGAATAATGAACTGAAATGAATTATAATTTAAATGTGAGGAAGGCGATGAAACGTATCAGCATTTTAATTCTTAAATCACCCTTTTAATCTCAGCATTTTAATGGCTGTCATGTGTGGCAATACAACCCATCAAATTTTGTTTTTCATTTTTAAAAACTAAGCGACTAGTAACAGTAATTTTGTGTGTATTTATTGAGACTATCAGTAGTGATAATAAATATAAATTAAGTTGGTTCATATTAACTTTCTTTGCATGACAGTTTTTAAGGGTTAATAATAATGAAATGTGTTAAGAGTGGACAATTTTTTCGCATCGAAAATTGGATTTTTTCAAAAGGGATTTATGGCATTGGTGGATCGTCGGACAAGGATCATAGATAACGATGAGGATCACCTAACAGAATAATGTTAGATATAAAAAAACAAATGGAGTTTCACAAAGTATGTGAAAAATACTTGATTACTTCCCGGTACCCCAAATAATAAATAAATAACATAACACCATAAAACATCCGATATTTCATGGTAAGTTTGAACCTGGATTCTTTCATCAGACACGGCTGATCCGAGAGAAACTTTGTTAGAAACGAAAAAGGGATATTGTTTAAAGATGAACAATCCTCGGAGCGTCCCGGTGCTCGATTGGCCGACGGTGGTCCTTAAAATATTCACGCGAGCCTGCTTTTGACGTTTGATCGAAAAGGACCGAAAGTCCCCCAGGACCTAGGACCCATTCTCCTGAACTTTTTCTCTGTCGATCTACCATCACCAACACCGTCACTACCATCACCATCCTGTCTCTTCACACACTCCGTAGTTCAACTCGTAGTCCCGGAACGTTTCGAACGGAATACAATTCGACGCAACAGCGGCAGCGAAAGGGGGTTGGGAAAAAAGGGAGTAAAAAAGGAGTTACCAGCCATTGTGATTTCCGATGACAATCGCCGTAGTCGGCGGACATTTGATCGAATCAATCGATTCGTTTCCATGGTTCTTCTAAACGTATCCGAAATTCAACGGCGATCGACAGCATTAAAGTGCTGGCGAAAGAGAAACAGAGTGGAGGAAGAGGGGGTGGAAAGTAGGAGGAATGAAGGTACGATGGTCCCTGGAGAAAGAGTCGATGGATGGACGAGAGTGGAGAAAGTACAAACAAGAGAGAAAACGCGTGAGGCAAAGAGAGGCGAGGTGGAAGACTTGGAAAACCGAGTAGCTCCGGGCTCATTTGAATACGACGCTCGATAATGTCCCAGGAGAGCACCGAAATATCTCGATATACATATGTATATAGGTATGTATGTACACATATATACACATATGTGCGTTACGATACCGAAACGCATTTTGCATTTTCCGGTTGATATTTGTCCAGGATCCTGTCGTTCATCAATGCCAAGTAATAGAATTCGATGTAAAAAGGAAGACAAAATTGGTGGAGGCGAAAGGAGGGATGATGTAATGGAGGACATCGTGGTTTTCTAGATGTAAATGTAATGAATGCGAATGTGATAATAACCGAGTTTTTGAAAATGCATATCAATATAGAGCACTTTTGTATCATGGTCGAAATAAACATATATGTACTATAATTTTATGCATATATTAATCACTTTTGACACATGTATAAAAAGAGTATATACTCTATCTTGCATTAAACCACAAATAAAATTCTTCTATACAAATGTCTAAAATATTTGATGGAATATATCGAAGCATAAAATAAATTATAAACAAAATCAACTTTAAGAATACCCAGAAAACTTGATAAAATATCTTGATAATATTCAATTCTTTTTCATACACGGACATATTTTAAATTGAGTTTGATTTTTATTATAATTTGTTTTACCTCTCGATATATTTCATCAAGAATTTTCGACATTTGCTAAATTCATTTTGTTTCTTTATTTTATTGTAATTTATTTTTGCATAAAATATGTGTATATAAAATATGATATATAATGTATTAGAAAAATGTCTGAGAAATGTAATCATCATAAAGGTATGGTTGAAGTAATAAACGAGTGGAATAATAATTGGTGAATAAAATTTCGGTGGAGTATCGGAATACGTGGAGGTGGAAGAATGATTGCAGGAATCAAAATATGAGTTGGTTTACTTGGTGGAAACTGGGGAAAAGCGATGGGTAAGAAGCAACATTCGCCTTCGGGGTGTTGGATTTTCCTGTCGGAGGTGGAGTTTCGAGGTCGGGAAATTAGTTTAGTTATGCGCCCGGCAGGGACGTCTCTTACGTTTCCAGGATGAACGTAAGTCGAGGACGGAGCACGTACGTGTTCCATCGCACCGAATCTCCACCGTTTCCCACTCAAGAAACTTCCTCCAGGATTCCAATCTTTCTCTCTTTCTCTATTTATCTACGTAGAAGGAACTAACCCTCCAGGAGAATCAGTCACGGAACGCGAGGACCAAGAAAAAGAAAGGATATACTTTAAAAAGCTCGGAACGATCAAATCTGAGGTGTCCTGACTCGAAGTATTTTTTAATATTATTTTACTAAAAAATATATATATGAAAATATGTTGCACTTTTTGTTGTTTAGATGGAATTATCCTATAAATGAAATGTCCTTCGATTAATAATTCAGGTTAATAAATGTCTGTTGACGATATAAATTAAGATGGCGGTACGCAAACAATTTAATGCAATTCTAAAAATATCTTATAACATATGTATATATAAAAATATGTTATTACTGTCGATGAAATATAAATTGTTGTGGGGAAGTAATTATTTCGTAAGTGAAATGCATGTCGATTGATTTCAATTAACAGTTTTAAATTTACATCAATAATTATCAGTAGTCGACATCAATGAAGGAGGAGCGATACAAATAATTTAATCCTGCTATAAATTTGAGTAATTACTTGATTCACGAGTAAAATTGTTTAGGTTTATTTATGTAATTTATATGAAATTAATCAAACTACATTTTCGATTGTATCATAATTATGAATATCCCATAATTCGATCATAATTCCGTGATTCACCTATTATCTGATAAATTGATAATATCCATAATAGCCAACGAATAAAATATTATTTCTGTGTCCAAAATGCTTGACATATAACGCATACAAATTGAAATTTATTTACAATAAATACTATATTTTTACTCATTCGATTTTATATAAAAAAAATTTTAGAAACCCGTTCGAACTATGAATCGTTCGAATTCCGAATCATGATTTTAGATTTTAGATTTTTAAATATTAATAACTTAGAAAAAATTAAAAGAAAATAATTTGATGTTTATTTTATCAAGTATAATTATTACAATATCAAAACTAGAAGTGAAGAATAATTTTTTAATATAAAAATCACAAAGACGGAAATATTGCACCTGGACATTCGTACTTCAAATCAAATTTCTTGCTTTCTCAAGTGTTTGAACACTAGGAGGTTCGAAGTACAAGATACCACTGTATTTTCAATCTGGATTATCGTCGAAATTTTTGGTTGAAATAAAAAATTCTGATCCTGGATTTACCTGTGAATCTTCCTCGGTGAAGATGGCATCGAAGGCAAACATTTTTGGGGCGGCTACGGTTGGTCTTCGATCTTCCGCCGAGGAGGACTGTCCCGCCGTAGGATCCACCAGTGTCACCTGTTTTTTCCTTTTGTCCGCATTGAAGAAACTTCCACCGTCTCCAGGCGATACTCTTAACATTACCTTCACCTGAAAAGAAAAAGGGATATCCATTAGTACCTGTCCTACCTTCTCCTTTTTCAAAATAATACTCTTGAAAAATTACTTTGTCGATATCATTGAGCCGTGTATTAAAAGAATACGTATATACATATACATATATTTATAATATGTACTAGGTATATATTTATTATATTTTGTATTACTTAGAAAACATGGTTCATTAGAAAGAAAAGGATATATGGATCAGTAACTGTCTGAGTATCTCTACTTTGAAATAATTCACTTAAAAAATTACTTATGACTATAAGTATTGGGGATTATTATTAAAATTTTATTAAGTGCACTAATGACTGGATTAAATCATCCAGACACATCGACAATCGGCCGTTCGAGCTTATCGTTAGACGATTTCGTTTCCAGGTTTAAATCAATGTTGTCCGTGGAGCCGAGAGGGTGGACGGTTCGCGGTGCGACGTCCGTTCTACCGACTGTCCAGGAAATTGCGTTTGGAGATTTCGTTCAGATTGCGGTGCACGTTCTATCTTTTGCATGCAAAACCTTCCAGCCCCCACCGCGGAGGCATACAGCTCCAAAAAAAAGAGAGCGAAAACTCATGGTTTCCGTATCGCAGCCCTCTTTCGTCAGCTTTCTTTTCCACCCGTTGCCCTGCGCCGATCTGCGCTCCCTGCACCCAGTACTTTACCGTGAAAAGACCGAGTGGTACTGATCGAGAGACCGGAAATAAAACGGTTCCCCAGCAGTTCTTATTGGAGAAACTCTGCGTATCGATTGGGTCCGTCCTTACTCGTACTCGCCCTTCCTTTTTCAACGATTTATTCCATCTCGACTCATGGATGCTGCAACACCATACACGCTATGTACTCCGACGAACGTGTCGCTTTTCAGACATCGCTGCTTCGCGCCGTAGCTGATTTCAGAACTCGTTGGTTCTGCACGAACAATTCTAAGGATCCGTCTACTCTGACTTCGAGTACAGGGATATTTAAATCGTGGCTTTTACATGGCGCGTGCATTGTGTTAAGTTTGGCCGTGGAAAAGGATCACGGAGGTAAATACTTGGAAATATATCCTGGTGGAGATGGAGATCTTTATTCTCGATTAAGTTGGATCATATTTGGTATTTTATTTTTTAATATTATTTTATCAAGATTATATATAGAAATAATTAATGACTGCCTATGAAGTATAAGTTGCTTGCGTAACTGAAATTATTTCGAGAATTAAATAGCTATCGATTGACAATTCAGATTCATAATAAGTTGGTGTTAATATAAATTAAGGAGGTGCATGTACAATTTTTTGGGTTTATTTATGTGGTTTGTACGAAATTATTTGAAGAATATTTTCGATTGTATTATAATCATGAGTTTACCATAATTTTATGATATTTTCGTGATTCATGAATTAAAAATTGGTGATATACTGATAAAAGATCGTGGAGATAAATATTTGGAAATATATACTCGACACTAACTTCTAAGTCGGTTAATATTTATTATTTTATTGGACATGCAACTTATTCAATACTGCATATGACAGTTCCACGTCAGAGATAAAAGGTGCATTTACATAATCCAGATTTATTTCAGTCTCATTTCTACGCTGGTTTGCGGAATATTTATTCAAGTCTGTTTCTCCACTATGATATTAAATGTACAGCTAATTTCATTAAGAGACGTGGCGTTAATTTGACGCGAGAATGGAGCGGCTTAAAACGGGGGGTTTGTTCGGCGATACCGGAAGTGCAGGGAAAATAGGAAGCGTAACGTTAATTCCTCAACGTCGAAATGGCAATGAGATAGACCGTGCTTCATACGGCGGGTTTCGTGTCGTTTTCCGGACGGACGTTAAAGTGTTTAAATGTTTTATGGCACCCCTCGGCGACCAGACATTATCCGCCAATTTACGATCCTACTGTAACGTCCACCTCGACGCTTATAAATCATCGATACACCTCCTATGAACTTCGATATAAATCCCCATTTACTCATCGTACCAAACTACTACTCATTTCCAAGATCATAGAAAATAATAATCAATGAAACCAACAAAAATCTATATAAAATAGTTTGTTGTCAATCGAAAGTGGAATGTGTATGTCTTGTCTGAGTAATTTCGTTAGTTCTACGTTTCTGGGTTTCTCCGTTTTCATGTTTCTATTTTTCATACGTTGCTACGTTCTACATTCCACGGTTATATTCCTCTGCTCTATTTTCTACAAGTTCTCTAACTTGTTAAATTACTTTTTTTAAATTACGTAAGAACTTATCAATAATATCCTACTCGAAATCAGAAGAAATCGCAGTACTGGCAAACCACAAATCGCAATAAGGACCTCCATAGTGTCCCGCAGACTGATGCGGTGTACCATCGAGACGAAGTACCCGAGGGGATTTAACTCCGACGACAAATGTCATGAAAGGGATTGCGAAGTACGACCTGGAGGTCTTTGCGCGTAGATTATCCGTCGATTGCGGATAATCTAAATAATCATCGTCTGGAGGGTGAACGATGCCTTGGCACCAACCCCTTCGTTAAAATGGTAGTAATGTCATCGAGGAATACCTCCGGGCGACCCACCAAGACGATCGACTTCGGATATTAACTTCTCGGTCTTCCAAACCGATTTTATCTGCCATTACCGATAACGAATAATCAACGTGTCAGGGATACCACAGTATGCAAACAACACGCATAAATCCGACCATCATGCCAAATACGAATGTATCATACTTATTCGCGTAATGGCCGGAGGTTACCGCTAATGGTATCCTTCCAGAAGCGAGTTCATATTACATCTTCTTCGACGTGTATTGTTCGCGTTATGAAAATATAAGATTTACAATTATGGTTATCTGATGTGAAGGAAATTTATGAATATTTTGTACATACTGTATGTTACTGTGTCATTTTTAAAAATAATAATACAATGTAAATTGGTAGAGAATATTAATTCTCGATCAAAATCGTATATATTCAATAACTCCTATTATCGATTTAATATATAGGATAATATATTAAGTAATTTTGATCAAGTTTAATAATAATTTTGATTTTAATAGTTTGGATGGAATTTGATTTTGATCGAGTTGAATATATAAAATATATCATGTTGTATATTATATAATTTTGTTCAAGAATAGGAATTATTATTTTCCAAGCACTTATATTGTATCATTATTTTAATGTATAGTTACCTTATTTTTTATTGATATATTTTTTATCATAAATGCCCTCATTAAAACCCCGATAATTTCATATGCAGCAAGTACACATATGACAAAAATAATGAATATATTCAAAGACAAGAACGGTGGCAAAAGAAATGTTGCAAAAACCATAATGTATTCCAGTCGAAGAATTCCGCGAGAAATGTGCACGAAAGTGAGATTGATTTATGATAATGCAGTGGAAACCGGGGAAAGAATATTGATGAAGCGAGCCAGAGAAAGTCTGTAATACGAAGAGATAGCTAGATAAGACTGATAATTTTGGATTTATAGAAGTTATCTATGATTCCGTGCGCGACTGTTTCAAGATGGATCTACCACGAAGATGCGTAATACGCGTGCAATTATCATCCACCGGAGGTAGATGTATCTAAATACTGAGCCTGAAGGCAACCGAGGGAGGGTGAAAGCCTAGCTCCCAAGTGCTCAGGAATGCCAACCCTGAAGACCTTCGGGCTATTCGAACGAAATTTGCGTCATGAAATGGGTCAGGGGTGGTCTGCCCTTCGTAAGGGGTGCCACCCGACAAATGTCATTTTGGTGATACGTCCAAAATGCAATCCCTTGGAATCATCCCCCGAATGAGATACGTGGAAGAGTCTTTTTTATCATTTATAATAACAGACGTATATATGTGCTCCAAAATGAAAATAAAGACTATAAATTTCCAAGAAGAAGACGTCTGACTTCTTTAATTCCTTCATTTTCTAATATTGTAATTTATTATTTATTTTCAATATTATAACTGACACTTCCATTTCGAAATAACAGATGCAAATTCTTGTGTCATTGAACGTAATAAATATTTATTTCCGTAAAATAAAGAATTGTTTGGACTTCAAGATTTTAGAAATATGAATAAAGAGCTTCATAATTGCTTTATTATTTTAATTCTTGCATTTCTGTATATTTTTATTTTAAGTACTGCAAGCAATAAATTAAGTTTTTATATCCTATCAAGCAAGTTTTAATGTCGCTGACCAACAATTCGCAAAATAAAAAATTGTTCAGAGTTCAGAACTTCAGAAATACGAATAAAGAGCCTCATAAACTGGAAGAAAAACATGGTCTCTCCACTTTAATTCCCGCATTTCCAAATCTCTCCTGCGTTCTTCGTTTTACCCAGACCTTCTAATTGGCTTCTGTCCTGGCTTCGAAATTCTCTTTATATTTTCAGGAATGGAACCCCTGCCCCCCTCCTGCAGGCCCCCCCTTCATTTTCCGGCGGGGCGGTTTGTTATTCCGGTATGTCGCTTATCTCTCGCGGTGGCGCGCGGAATTTCAGGATTTAGTAGGCGAGTTACGAAACGAAACCAACACCAGTCTGCACGGTATACAAGGTAACGCAATACTTCCGCAGAAATCTTGGCAACAAAGGGTTGGGTATCGATGCAAGGATACCTGCGTGAAGGGAGGAGGGCAAGGGCACCTATTGCTTGCAAAAGGGCTCCTTACTTGGTTAGGGTTGTCAGTCAACCGGCGATAGCAACTAAACAGAAGCGTGCTACACGCTACTTTGATAGAAACCGCTGTCGTTTGTACGTGGTGGTTAGAGAACCATGATAGTCGTGGAACCATGGTCGTTGTAGATCCATGGTAGCCGTAGAACAATTGCATCCATAGAATTAGTAATCCAGTAAATACAAAATTATTTGAAGCTCGATTCAATTGTGGTCATAGAAGAATGGGGTTTGTAGAACCATGGTGGTTGGGGAACGATGGTGTCCATAGATTTAGGAATCTACCAAATAAAAATTATTTGGATTTCGATTCAATTGTGGTTATAGAAGCATGGGAGTTGTCGAACCACGGTGGTCGTAGAACCACTGCACCGGTCTGACCAAGCAAGGGTATATTCTACTGGCAAAAAGAAAGAAGTTAGGATTGCGCTAGAAAATGCATCCTCCGTAAGTAGCACTGCAAACTTTCACATTAGAAAAAGGTGTTAAATGTGTTAAAGTAGTTTTGGAGTGAATAGGATATGTAGGTTGCTCGGTTTCCGTACGTCGAGAGAATTAACCTCGAAATTATTGTGGAAGTTTCTATGTTTCCCGAGTGTACGACGAAGTTTAAAAAAATTAAAATTCCTGTTATATTTCAAATACAATAATATTATCATTAAAAATCTTATTTTATTTATTATACTACAATATTTTATACACATTATTCACCCTTCCCTTACTAATTACGTATTTAATTACAACATACATTTTATACGAATGAAAAATTCTTGATAATTGGATAATAATAATTCTCGTTCGTCGAAAAAGTCGCGTCGTTTTCTATGAGAAAGAACTTAGTTCGACATTTTTTATTGTGTCATATTATTAATATAATATTAGCGGCAATTTTAGGATTTCAAAGGTGAAACACTATAATGCTGGGTCTATATACATCGGGTAATTTATGGTGATTTTCTACCCTCCTGTATTACGTCTATTAACCGAACCATGAACCAATCGTTGAACAGTCGTAGTTCAGACTTGAAATGGCTAAAGTGCCGAGGCGTTTCCTCGGAAGGAAGCGGGAAAGGATAAAAAAAGGAAGGGAATCGTGAATTCGATAGAGGCGTATATACGTGGGAATTCGATAAGACATTACCGATCCACCTCTATTACAGCTTATCCGATATTTCCACTGTGAAATTCAGTTACGCGTTGGCGGTATTGACAATCGAGTTGCACTGCCATTTTCGCATAGCACATCCCACGGTATTACCGGACCCAAGCACATTGTTATTATCCCGCGAATACCATGAGAACAGATACAAAAACGTCCGACGAATTTTTAACTTCCCATAGAATCCGAATAACAAGTTTAACGTGGGATTTTCATTTTTCTTCGCTCGGCATTCCTACCAATTTTTACCATGTAATTGGATCGTCGAAAAAGTCATAGTATTTTTTTTTATAAGAGTGAAAGCAGTTCGACTGATTTTCAGTAACTGCATATTTTATAATATTATTTCCAATTACACTAGATTTTTTATTTATCATAGATTATTGATTTAGACACGTGTAGTGTTATATACTTGATTTCATATAAAATTATTATATAAATATAGCACACATTTATGTGTATATATTATATTTACAAAACACATTTAAATAAAATAAAACAATTCTTCGACGAAGTTTTATATCACTGCAATAAACGGTGTTAACTTTCGGATTATTATTAGAAAATTATTAAACCAAAATTATTAATAATTAGCCGGTTCAAGAAAATATTAAAATATGATAATATCAGGAATTAATTGGTAATATTGCCAGGCATGTAATACCACCACGAAAGAGGTATATTGTTCTTCGATCTAGAATCGTGGAGTTGCTTTATTATTTTTATTTCTCGAGCAATTGCTTCGTTCGTTATACGACAAACGATTCCCCGCTCTCACAACAGAGAAATTGCTCTTGTGTCGGACAGGAAGTGGCGGTGGGCAGGGGGGAGGAGGGGGCTGGGCGGTAAGAAAGAAAAAAGAAATTGGTTTCCAAAGGTAAACTAATTTCGGGCCACTTCGTTTCGACGAGAAGTCGCTCCTCATCTTGCTTCCGTCTCTCGTTTATTTTTCTCTTTCGTTTTCGCCGTTGCTTCTTCTTATTTTTCAGCCGCCACCCCGCAGCCTCTTCCACGAAATCCCGTTGACCCAATTTTTTTTATTACGAAAGGACCATCGGCTCGTCTAGTTCCTCGTCGAGTCGAACGAACTTGAAAAAAAAAGAAAGAGAGAGCGAGGAAGAACTGAGGTAGGGGAACCTTGAAAACCGGCCTTTTCCAATCCTGAATGCAAATGAAAGTGGAGCCAAGGATCCTTTGAAGGATCCTTTTTGATCCTTTGAGCATAATAGCGCGCGCCGGGGGTCCATTAAACTCCACTCTTTCGTTCTTCGCAGGAATTTTTCGTTGCAGTTCGGGAAATAATCAAGACGGCTCTCGTTACTCTAACCTTGAATTTTATCTGTTTAAAACACGGCGTTAAAAGTGCGATTCACGTATCTTCGGAATAATTCGAGTTATTAAATATCATATATGATATTTTATAACCTTCTTAATCATTGCAACACTAGAACTACCAAAGCAGCCAAACTGATTGGTCTGCAATTATTAATATAATTATTCGAACATGCAACGATGCATTTTTTGAGATTTTATATATATTTCTTGTACGCACACAACATACGTAATTAGATCCAATAATTAACTAACACTTTTCACCCATCATTTATATATAAATAAATGTATAAATATAACTGAATATCTTCAGTAGCTTTAGTGTCCTACAGAGAAGCTGTTTCCACTCGCGAAATTGCCACAGAGATAAATATACAATAATTACTCAATTTTCCAACCAGAAAATAAATCCCAATTGTCATAGGGTAAAAAATAAAATCGCTTCTAATATATTTTCGAACATCTAATTAAAGTAATCGTAAAGTGAAGACGTTAAAATCGTGGATCACTTTTAAACATAACACGATTGACCGAGAGCATCAGTCATCTAAACTGAATGTGTTTTTTCATCGGCCTTAGAATCGAAGATAAGGCAAGTGCTCGGTACGTAATCCCTGGTAATTTCGACGTCGAGTAGACTAGTCGAAGGGAGGAGAAACGTTCCTAGGATTGGCTACACCTTCAAACGGCAGGAACCAGGAGTACCTATAGCCGTAGAGTCGGGAATGTAAATTGCTCGCGTCTGCCTGAAGCCACGGAGCAATAAATCTCGACGGCGAAGACACGACGATTGCCGTCTACCGACCTGGGATAAACTCTGGAATCACGCGCTAGGATTAAAGATCTCCGAGACCCTTGATCATCCAAATTCTCGGCTCCATGTGTGTGCCGTTACTGCATTGAAACATTACTTTTTTATCGGTATGATTTTGAATGTTATCGGTCATCAACATATTTCTATTGTCCAGTAACAGTTGTGTATTAAATAAGTTGATTAAGCACGGAATAAATGAAATTGATATTGCAATCCACAATTACTTCGATCAAAGCGATTCACTGATCGACGAGTTCGTTGACCTCGTAGTTTCATCAAATAAATATTTGTATCCTTTATCGAGAGTAGTTCGTAAAAAAAGAATAGGTAGGGTGGTTGCGAGGAAGGTCAAAAGAGCAATGATTAGAAAGGGAAGTACGGCAATCAGAATAGTACGAGTGGATTGAAAATAATTCGTAGCCACTCCTATTGGCTGAACGGCAGCCTTTCACCAAAAACTATCGGCAAACCTGGCCGCTAATATCCCGTAGTTTCCTTCGTTACGGCGGCTCGTCACGAAAGGTCGTTTCTCGATATGAAAACCGAAAATTACGGGCGAAGGGAAAGTTCGAGGTTTATCGCGGATTTTAGTACATCGATTAGCGAGATTTGCCCCGGGACAGACTAGAAAAGCTCGCGTATTGCGGAAACACGTGCAATTACGACGAAGGACAATAATTACGTCCCAGTTTTTATGGCACGCCGTCACGCCAGTGACATTATTTTCATTATTTTGCCACCGTCCTCTTTTTCCGTAATGCACTTAATACACTGTCGTGTTTGCCGAGAAATCACACGCTGCGCGAATAATCGAGCGTGCCAAATCTCGAATCGACGCTTTCTAATCGATCCTCGTGAAGTCTTCTGGTCTTTGATCATTCGTTTGTTCGCGAGACATTATAAAAAAAATATACAATAACCAGTTACGATAATAATTACACGGTTACCGGAACGGGCTCATGTCACGCAAATTTAATCGCCGCTCGATACGCGTTTGCTCGCCGGCGTAAGTGGATCCTAAGGTTCTTTGTAATCTGACGAATTCAAAGCAGCCATTTAACGAGGATCAACGGGGTGATTCAATGCGGGGGAGGTAAAAAGCACGGTAACCGAAAATCCTGTCGGCATGCCTTCTCACGATCGCTTAATGCGTAGAAATTAAATTCGTCGTTCTGGGAAAAAGCACTTCTGTTACGAAAGGTCCGAGAGTGTGTCAGAGAGACGTGGAGGAGGGGTTGGCGGTGAGGAAAAAAGGGAGATAAAGAGTGGCAGGATATATTGCGAAAAAAAAGTGTACGCCGCTGTGAAATCATCCCTTCCCATATCCAGGGCTCATACCATCGTACGTTCACGTTGAAACGGATAGGATTCAACGTCCACCCCCTAAGGGCGAATACGTGTGTGCACAGGCTTGGAAAGGGGTTCGGTGGTGGTCGGAGGTGGGCCGCGCATGGGGGTAGAGGTCGATGCAGCGAGAAAAAAAATTACTTTAGCCCTCGTTCCACGATGCGCTTAGCATATTCATGCTCCGGCTATCCGGAGTTTTCCGGTGTCTGACCACCACCACGTGCCCTCTACATATTCATAAACGGACTGTATGATGCACAGGCCACCTCTGTGTTATAAGAACGACAAAAATATTCTCTGATAAAATACGTAATTCACTCGCCAATCGGAATCGGAAGCCGTGCTTTTCGTTCGTTCTCTACTTCCTTCGCGTACTTCCGCGACCACTGTGTTGTAAGTAATTATGTTTGATCGGCGTTTGTAGAAGACTGCCGATATCGATGAGCCGCATAAAATTGATTCTTGATAAATAAAGCTGTCTTTAATATGAAATGAAATATGATAGTAATAAAACATTAAGCTTGGAGGAACCTCGAAATAGTAAAATAAGCAATTATGGTCAGACAAGCTAAGAGAAGTTCGAATTTTATTTTACAAATATTATTAATTATATGTACTTTAGTGATCACTATAACGGCAGTTATAACAGTATAATAATATATTGTATGAAAGTGTGAATTCATGTCTTCGTTATACAGTATAAAACGAGAATGAACAGCGACAAGTAGAATACCCCTGTCTATAGTCAGACCCGGTTTTCCACGCCAGTTCCATCTTCTTCGCGAGTAAAAAAATCACTGTCAATGGTTAAGCACGATGCTCCCTTCCTGTGTAATTATAAAATTTCTTTTTACGCGGACATTACCAGACCGTTTTATGCAGTGTACAAGTTGTGTTATACAGAGACGGTAGTTTAATGTTTCCAGCGGTATCTGGTACCTCGCATGATACATATCGCCTGGGGTACAGGTGCGGATAGAGAAAGAGTAGAGTTGAGAGAGGGAGAGAGAAGACGAGAGAAGACAAGAGTGGAACAGAGAAGCGAAGAGAGGTAGAGAGTGAAAGAGGGATGAGAGATACATGGAAGAGAAGGAGAAAGGGGTTGAAACAGAGAGGAGAAATACACGGGAGAGAAGGCGAGAGTAGAGTAGAGCGGAGGAGAGAGGAGAAACACAAGGAAGAGAAGGAAAACGGGGTGAAAGAGAGAGACGACAAAGTGATACGAGCGTTGGTATGGTCAGACGAACGAGGTCGTACTCCCTATCGTGCATGTAATATGCACGTACCAATACGCGAACTTGTCCAATATATCATTGCGCTCGATATATCCGAATACTCGAGGTACGCCTACTGCAAACTTTATTCAATTTCCCGTTTTCCGTGGCTGTAGATCGAGCGAGGAGATTCACATAAACAAGCCCCCGCGAAAGCCTGGCCGCGTGGAGGAAACTATCGCCTTTTTCGGTGTATCGCGTTACAATGCCTGGATCTTAAGGAAGAAAAATGACGTTGAGAGAAAACACGTATCTCGAATACACCTGGAACCATCAACAGGTATGAATTCCATCGACCTTCCTATATTTCTCTTTCCACCGAAGTCGCTCTACCGCGTAAACAGTTACTTGATCGACCGAATGCTGAACGGGAAATAGATATTCCGCGACAGAAATAGAATAGAAATCGTGAAAGTGCTATGCCGCCTGGGAAATGTCAAACCGTTTAGTATCGTAGCACTGCGCGACAGAAAAAATACGTTGAATATAACAGTGTTGAAATATTTCGTATACCCGCTCGAATTTTGGAAAAGATTTAAAAATATAATTTATACAAATTAATATAATAATATACAAGGTAGCCCATACGAAATAAGCCACCTAATTATCTCCTTTAATCGCGATAATAATATTTATGTTATAATGTTTATATCTAGAAACAGAATTTCTTTCTGCCGTATTTTTACAGAATATTCTGGATCATCCTTTTTTTAGATGGAAACAAATAAGGGTGTATAATTAGGTGGCCTGTTTTACGTGGGTTATGCTATATGATTTTCAATAATCACTGCTTGGAAATTTCATAAATATATTATTGTGCAAAATAACCAGATCTATTTAAAATAATCAGATATGTTTGATACGACCAAATATATTTAATTCTGTATAAATCTGAAGATGTATAATTACAGTTAATTCAATATTTCCGTAACGACACGAAACAACGAAATTTTGAAACAAACATACTTCAAACAGTTTAAATGTTGTATCAGAAGTACTAATTGGATCGATGAAATATTCGTTCGGCGTTGATCCGCGCGCAGTGCACTATTAGTAAGAGATACAGACAGAATGGAGAACCATCAATACTAGAAAGCTTTTTCCAATGACGCGTACACAATCGGCGAATGTCGCTTTATAATTTCATAAAAAAACCGTTCGAGGGTGATTCGCGTTCGAGGAGGGCAGCCCGCCGCGCGGCCACCCACGTCATCAGCAGCGCTGGAACCGATTTTCGATTTAAAATTCCTCCATTTGGATTATGCAAAGAGCGGCGGTGCGCAATGAAAAATTGATTCGATTGCAGGAACGCAAACAAAAATATCTCTCGAATGTTCCCCGGGCGGTACTAGTGGTACGAGAGCGGGTTCGTTTCGAGTGTGACAAAGAGGAAGGGAGAGAAAAAAATGGTATCCCCGTTTTTCCCTTATTTTCGAACGAATTTCACCTGTTTCGTTATGCGCACCCATACTTCCGTATACGTGCGCATATATATCTTTCTTCTCCATCGTCGAACGAGTTCGCTCGCATACCGTTTGCATTTTGATTTTCGAGCTACATTCTCTATTCTTTCAGTGACGACGCTAATGGCTTAATTACGATGCAATTACGTAACGCTTCATTCGTTTAATGTGTTACAGCTTTTTAAACCGCGGCAACGGGAGAGAGTTCATCTGGCGGGTAACCGAGAATGATTCCGCGGGTTAAATTCGCGCGAGTTATTTCTTGGCTAATATTACATTAAAAAGCTCGCGCGGCGCTGGAGGGTGAGTTGGAGGAGAAGGAATTACGGTGGTAATCTGACTTCCTAAAAAAATCTCTTATCTCTCTAACGTCGTTAAGCACATAGTTCAACCAACCGTGTAATATCTCGGATAAAAATTCGAAAGGTAGAAAATCCCCTCGTGTTTTTTTTTATAACTGTATCGTTGCTCCGTCCTTCTTCCGTTTCCACGTCCACCGATAACGCCGTCGTGCTTTAAACTCTTCTATCTCCGGTTTTTCCTTTGATATCTTTTTTTCCGGCGACTTTTTCCCTGTTTCAACAGGACGACACCGTTAATTAATAGGTCCGCATGATTTTACGATAATTGGGCAGAAAATGACGAGCATGGTGGAAAGTGAGCGAGGAAGATATCGGGGTGGTTGTAACTCGGGGGAAAAAGGAGCAGATTAAGGTCGAGTTCGTGTAATGAGGCCTATGGTGTACTTTGAAAAGGGACGCGGAATACATTTCCACGGAACATCAAGAACGCGGTAGATGTGGGTAAACTGCCGCGACATTTCACCCATTTCCATTCGTCAACTTCAAGATCTTTTCTTTATCTACCCCAGCATTATGTCATTCCGCTTACTTATCGTAATAATAATTATTAATCTTGCAAAATGGTCTCGGGAATATTAGATTACTCAATCTTCACAAGTATTAATAATATATCATTCGTCGTAAAATTACGTAACCCTATTTATATGTGAAAATGAATGTTATTTTAAGATCTTTTCTACTCATGAATTATGTATGTCACTTCTATTACTTATGGTAATAATAATTATTAATCTCGTAAAACGACCTCAGGAATATTATATCATTCAATCTCCTTAAACATAAATAGTATATTATAATATTGCACAAAGTTGCGAAGCATTAGTTACTTTATATCGTTATCGTAACGTTAAAAATATTGATAATTTTACGAATATTAACGATATAGTTGATTAGAGTTTTAGTAACATTGGCATCGGTGGTCAGAAGAGATAATATAAAACATTATTATCCATCATATATATATTTGTATATCAGGGTGGTTCCGCTAAACGTAAAACTACCCTCGCGAAAGAAAACTTGACTTTCCAACCCTTTATCAGTGGAAAATGTCAGGTCGAATTTTCGAGTACGCTGAACATGGCGGAGGAGGTGGCGGGTTAGCAGTAAGGATGAATGTTTTCGCGAGAAACAGATCTCCAGGGTGCCTTGGGCACGCAACATGGGCACGTACGTGCCGGTGCGATTAATATTAATCCATGGGGAAAGAGGGAACATTAATATCAATGTGGAAGATAGCAGGTAGAACTACCCCGCTAGAAGTAGAAAACCATGCAAGGAAACAAGAGCACACCAGCCACATTACGGTGGTCCTTGATAAACTTGAAAATGGTAATTTTCCTAACGGTCCATTTGCGAATAACACCGATGTTCTCCATGTACGATATTCCTCGCACGAATACAGGAAACGAACGAGTAAACGACACCCTGAATTCCTTTTCCACGTAAAAACACATCCGTGTCTGGAATATGTTCTACCGGAACTCCCTCGCTTGATAGATTTTTATGCTCGAATTGCATTCTACTTGCCGAACGTACCGTATCGCGCTTCTTTTACGGCACACAACGCTCCGATATCTTACATCATACTTTAAAGGAAATATTGAAATAGCATTTCTCTCGTATCAAGATCCATTATAGGAAATATAGTTTGAATTCAATGGAAAATAAAGGTAGCCTTTGTGAGTATTATATGTAAGAGTTCCATTGTGTTTTAGTTTTGGTATCGACTTTCATGGTGATTTGGTACGAGACACGAGGTGAATTTGAAATTTCGTGGATTTAAGATGTATTACATAATATTATGATGTATGTATTATAGTTTATGAATTATATATCTTTTACTATTGTAGTCAATGAGGCGCAATATTAATTGCTAGTTTTTAACTTAATTTTGCTCTGCTTAATACATAATATCTCAATGATATAATATAATGTATTGTAGATATAAAGTTTTGGTAATATTATTAATAATTGTATCGAATCAAATTTAAATAAAGAAGAATTTTTCAACATTGGTCTACTCTACCAGCCGCAACATACAAACCAAGAATACTAAATAATTGTAATTTAATATAATATTTGGGTCATATTTCTGATCGAAATTTTTATTTTAATTTTTAATTGAATTTTTCTTTCCTTAATATATAATATGTCATTTGTGAATACACCGCAAATATAATATATAATATTATATTATATAGAATAAAAATTAGCACTTAATGAGTGTCTCATGAAGTGCCTTATTGTCTATAATAGTAAAAAATATTTTTTTACGAAGAGTGCACTATTTAATTAATTTTCCTAAAGACACCTATGGAATTACATATCACGATAGTTTCTATAAGATTAGAAAAATATATATCATAGATTAATTATATAATATAAACGATGTAATATTAATACTACCTTCAGCATGTAAGATTTCTTAATCCCACTGAAGCTGGTTATCGAACGGAGTAGAAGATCATTGACCCTCGAAGGAGGTTCATTAATTTCGTAGGATTATTAATTTTCCAAGAATCATGGAAGACGAGACTAACGTAAGCTTTGGACGACCAGGAACCTTGCGATTTCGAGGCAGCTCGCGCGGGAGCCCCGCAAGTCTGTTTTGTTTTCATTAGCCAGAGCTGTTTACTCGCACGACAAACTAGAGACGGGTCGTTAGATTTCGCTCGATACTCCAAGCAGCATAAGCGACGTATTACACGGCTCGAAAGATTTCACCGTGGAGCAGATTCAAGGAATTCACTTGAAAAATGTAGAGCCGATATCGAGGAAAATGTATCGTGCCACTGCTCTCCATCTCTCTCCTTCTCACCGCTTATCACTATTTCTCTCCTTGTCTCTCTCCTTCACTCTTTCATCCATCGCGAAATCGAGAGAAGCCGCGGTGATTTTCTTTCGACCCACGTTATCGTTCGATCTCCACCAGTCGAATCTGTTGGGAGAGTAATCTGAAAAATTACGATTTTATTCATGAGGCCTATCACAGCCAATCTTGCGAAAGGAGAGAGGGAAAAAAGGAAAACGTAGAAGTATCGCGAGCACGACGATTCAATCCGAAAGCCGTTTTTTGTCGGATTGAATTTCACAAAGGAATACGTGACTCCTTCTTTTCACTGGAGAACCGATTTATTCTCCTTTCCCGCGTTATCGTTGAATCGTTTCCAAAACACTTTGAATGTAAATAAACAACCCGGAATATAAATTCGAAGAGGTTATCTGAGAATCAGTTTATGATAGTAATTGCTATGTAACAATTATTGTATATAATCTAATTCCATCCAATATATTATAATATAATAGTAAATCAATTTGTAAATATCAAGCGATTATTAAATATTAGCCACCAAACTTTCCGTCAAAGATAATCATCCCAAGAAACTCGCACATTACAGTTCACTAAATAATTATTAAATATTCCGCCAAAAGATTGCCCGTCAAGGATAATCGTCCCAAGAAAGTCGCATACAGTAAATCACTAAATAATTAATGAATATTGGTTACAAAATTTTCCGTGAAGGATAATCGGTCGAAGAAACCCGATACGAAGACTACAAAGTTGCGATCAACCAAGAAACTGACAGAAGTGGCAAGAACCTTTTTCGTGTTCCTTCCATTTGTCGAGACGCGCGAGTTCAGTCGGAAGGAAGAAGTAGAAAGGACGGTCTCTTTCTCGTTTGATAGCGTGAATCTTTAAAGAAGGCGCAGTTAGCAAGCAGAAAAGTACAAATGGCTAGCGCCTTCGGGCATCGATTATTCACGCGGGGTCACGTTAAATATGTAAGCCTTCCATGGGGATCGGGGAACCAGTCAGGGTGGTGGCTTCCTCGGCATCTTGCGCCATGGGATGGGGCCGTTGAGTTTCACAGTCGACTGTCTCTCGTTACGCGCCTTTTCCACCCCGTTACAACCAACGAGGGGTAATCTTGCCAACGTACATGGGGTATCGTCGAATTAAAGAACGCGACCTTGACTCCATTGACCCATATTAGGGTGCATTGTGTATATATTCTTACGATGACTTTGTGGATAATGGAAGAGGATGGGGAATCGTAAAACATTGATGTGTATCATTATTCTTGGAATAAACAGATAATGAATATATCAGAATCGATTTCTCTGGAATTCTCTTGTAATAATATATTGGAATGCATTTTTCTAGGCTTGGATGATGAACGAGTAGATCGAGTTATGTAATTTTGCTGTTTATCATTATTCTTGTAATAAACAGATAAAGAATCTATCAGAATCAATTTGTCTAAAACCTGTCAATTATTATTGTTATTATTATTATAATCTAAACATCCATATTTCTGAATAATAACATCATTTTGAGGGTAGAATAACACATATTTATGATTATCTATGTCTATCTATCTATATCTATGATTATCAAGATGACAGATGATATTCTTGAAAAATATAAGATTAAAACCGCAAAGAATCCTTCCAATATAAATTGCTTAATAAAACAAATTATAACACTGTCCTAAGAAATCCTGTAATATAAAAAAAACATGCCTCCAATCCAATAAAACATATCAAACGAGTCAATCGTAATACCCGAAGCATTTAACCCCGAATCCCGAACGACTCGAACTTAATATTTAAGATAACTCGATACAAAGAATCCATCCAAATTATTCCGTGGACTAAACGACTCGAGGCGTTTTGTGGTGGAATGAAGACATAAAACAAACCCATAGTTAATGTCATGAAACTGATTCCCGCAGTTTAGGGGTGGTAAGAAAAAATGTGATAGCTGTTACGCACGAAATAAGGAGCCGGTTGACGAGTTAGCGAATAAGGTTCCTAGCACGAAATCCACCCCTTGTATCGCGCGCGTGACTTTATCCTCTGCGTAGAGGTAGCCTTTCCAGTGGAAGCCCTTGGGTTGTTTGGTGGGTGCGAAGGACACGTGCCCTTCCACCGGCATTCGTGGCCCACAAATCTTCCTGATTTCACCTACGTGGGTTAGGCCTGTCCTTGCAAGGCGTGCCTCGGTGATCTAAACCTTCGCCTGGTTCGCGCAGATGCCTGAGATGGATTTAACGAGACTTTCCTAGTCCGCCGAAGGATTACGTAATATATTGCTCGCATTTCTTACGGGCCGTATAGTTTCTGATATGTTCTATTAATCACCCTTCTCTCTGCGCGATTACTCGTCGCCTGGGGTGGATACAATTCGGACAAGTTGGGAGACAGTTCTAATTACAATGATTTTTGCTGGGATTTCTGGGTGAAATCGTTTTAAATGCTATTCTGAGGTGCATCAAAGTTATTAATAGAAATATCAGTGTTTGGTAATATTAGTAATAATAGCAATTTAATGTGCTGTTTCAATCATATTTCTGATCGAGATAATTATGAACGACATTATGGGATTCGATCACATTTATGATTACAATCTTATATTATTAATAATTTTTTTTTTATTCGGTACTTGGCTTGTATTTCGAATATTCCTGTTTCAGGATTTTAGTTTAGTCATGTTATTGAAAATGAACATTTTATTCATTCATTTTTATCCTGTTATTTTATTATACGATTTTTATTTTACAAAAATATCATCATATAATATGATAAAAATATCATATTTCAGTGTTCAGTTGCTAACAAATTGGCTAACATTAACCCTTTTCATGTTTCTCTATATTATCATTACTATATTTGAATCGAATTCTTTACACATAATTTAGACCCTTTTTCCTCAAGAAGGCACATTAACACTACAATAAAACAAGCTTTTTATTCCGCTTTTCCACATTCAATCAAAATTCTCCATATGCTTGAAGAACTCGAATGATCATCAAAACGACTTCACGCGTAACATTCGCCTGAGATTTTCAAAACAACTCCATTTCCCAGCGAGTAACCGTGTAGCATCTTAACCGTTTATCCCAAGAAAGAAGAAGCGATCTCGGCAGAGGGTTGAAGGGGGTGTCGTAGAGATAGAGGTCCCGAGATTTGCAGCTTCTCCAGCTGGGAATTATACGCGAGGGTAGATCCCTATGGGCAGATAACCGCGACAAATTTCAAGAAAAATATGTCTCCCCCTGCTACCCCTTGTCATGTCCACCCTATGTAAACCCCCTCCCTATTCCATGCCCAGTTTTATCCACCCCCTCTCCTCCCGTTACGTAGACGTACACGGATAAACGTTGATGAGAAAAATATCTAAACGTAGATCAACTTCGAGCAACTGTCTCGTTAAACTGCCAAAGTGTTCCCGGATGCTGGCATTACGCGGGGCATCGGGAAGTCAGATCTCGGAAGAAGGGCTCCTGGAATCACCCCTTAAGATGAAACGGATGTAGATCGAGGGGGGTTTGTCTCTTCAAAATGTAGGACGAAACTCAGTTTATAAATTATTAAACCGTCCTCACGACGCGCGGACTCTTCGAGGTTAATTTAACTCGTCGTACATCAGGGAATTGTTTACAACGACTTATGATATTCTTGGTTCAAGTAGTGTATCAAGTTGATGATTGAAGTAGCGATTAATGTGTAGATAAGAAATATTAATCCTCGGGATTAATATCTGATATTTATTCCTGACTATGTCTCACCCCTTTAGAGACTGATGATAAAGACTCCGATAAAATAACGAATTCATTCAAAGTCATGATTAATTAGACCAAGGATGTATCATTAGGTTTAAAAACCAGTTGATAAGTAGTGTAGATAAGGAGAAACCACTGAACGAAGTCAAGAAGAACAATAGCCACGGGACACGAAGGGCTTAGGATTTGTTGTTGAAGGTACGCGCGGCGGAATTAGAAGGTTACTAATTGTAAGCGTCTCCTACGTGATCATAACTCTTAATAAACCTGGCGTGTACCTGTGATAATGGCATTTCACCAGTTTCCTAACTCATGTGAGTGCACTTTCGTGTCAGCCACGAAAATATCAAGGTATACAGGAACGAGAGAGGATGCAATTTACTCGGCTCAGACGGATGAGCCGTTGCACACCTCGGCTACCAGCTGATGCGATGCTGCGCTAAGATCGCTCGAACATCAGCCGAAAGAGATCATTCCTACGTTTCGACACCTAAGTCTCCGATCCCGGCCAAGTTTGCTAGCAGGTGGGATTTATCATCGGTCGTTAAAGCGCTCACTTTTCTACTTTTCCCGGGGGGTGCTTTTTTCCTACCCCGACAACCCTCCCTCGCTCATCCCAGCTGAGTGCAACAGCTGCACGGGGTCTTGTCAGTTTATGGCAATGACACTGAAATTGCCATGAAAGAGAAAAGGGAGCGGCTACCAAGGCGGTGATAAAAGAGGTAACGAAGTGTCAGAGAAAAATTACGATTTCCTAGGATTTCGTTAAGGAAGGTGATAAGGTGTCATTGGATATCATGTATGGAATTATGACGATCAATCTCGGCAGCTATCAGGAATTCTTGCGAACGTGACGTGGCTATATACACCAGCTATTCTGCATTTGTTCCATGAAATTACACCCTGAATAATTCATATTCCAGGCCAGTATGAATTTATATTAAAACTCTTGTATTTCTTCCCCGGCTAATTGTGACGCCACTTATTATGCGGCATTGTCGTAGCCCGTTGGTGTACATTCAACAGCCAACGAAATCACGGTAAGCGGTTATTTACATTGCATCGTCGCGAACGATGGCGGTAATCAAATTTGAAAGTTTAAACGAAGTTCGTGTACCTTGCGATAACTCATTCTTTTACGAGCAGCGCGAGACACCGTGCTTTTATGCTCTTTTATGCTCTTTTATGCTCCCGAAAAAGTAGGCAATGATTTACGTGGCATATTTAACACGGAATTCCTTGTACGTATGGAGGAATTTCCTCGAGTGAAATACCATTTTCGAGGTGGTTCCAAACATCCCTTGCAGAGAATACCATTGGTTCTTATTACGTTCGCCATAGGACTGTAGATCATCCCCCGACACTTATTGACTCTTAGAGACCCTCAATTGAAAAGTAGATACGCGTCCACACCTTTGGCCCATTTATTATTCGACCTCTCTAAAACTGCCAGTAGTTGGAGTCTAACAGGGCGAAGCGAGAGAAAGTAAGAGAAAGTGAGCAGAAGAGAGGTGTAGAAAGTGAGAAGGGTATAAAGGAGAACGGCCGAGACAACCTCGCCCCTCGCGGAGGCCAACAGCGACGGAACGCGAAAGGGGATGAAAAATTGCTCGAAATTTCGGCAACGCGTTTGCAACCTCTGCACGGACCCTTTCGCCACCCTCCTCCCTCGCGGCGCCACTTAATAAAGGGAGGCCGATTCTCACCGAGTGGCTTTTACTCGGAAAAAAAATATTTCAACCTATACGCTTCGAATATCCGAGCTGTCCGTAGACAAATCGCATTACAAAGCACCGTGTTTCCGTACCCCTGGATGCTGCTACGCCGAGTACGACGTTAAACCAACGCCGGTAATTTGGGGAGCTTTTCAACCCTTGTTCATACTACGAGCTCTTCATTTTAAGAGGTACTTGCAGTTTAATTAATTTACATTGTTAATATTAGGTATTAAGTGACCCGCGTTTAATCCACCCCCTTTCGTGCGTAAGAAATCATTTTCATCGTTTGCGAATTAAATCTTTCTCGATATTCATCAGTGTATTCAACCCTCTAATATTAATATTATTATTATTGTCGATTAACCCGCCTGGGCCTATTTCTAACGGTAATCATCTCTAATAGTAACCCCTCAATAGTAAGCCTCTAATTATAAACCCCTAAAAGTAACCCTCTAACAGTAAGACTAACCAATTAGCATGATAAACGCGAATAAAAATATTCAGTGCATAAACAATACGTCAACTGGAAGTATTTCCAGTTGAAACGGTAACGGAAGACTTCTTGATCTCAGTTTGTCCCAAGGCAACTTGGATCTGGATTAAACTCGATTTGTATGTTCCATAGGTATAATAGAAAGGAGCAACAGTAGAAGATATGTGCAAAGCGACTGTCGGTGGAAACACTTAGGCTTGGAAGCGCGGATTAAGCACGGGCCCGCGGAAAGTCTCGTAAATTGTCTCCCGGAGAGACTAAACGAGAATACGTGCTTTAGCCTTAGAGACTAAATGATAATTTTACTTCGCGGAGCAGAGGCGAAAGGGGCCACCAAAAACGAATGCCAACTGAAGAGAACAGAAACGCAAGGGAGACTAAGATCCTTCGTTTACACGAGCGCTTTTGACACTATTTCTAGTAGACTTCAAGTAGACTGTGGTATACTGACTTCATTATATGAGTCTGTATTTCTAATCGAATAAAATTAATTGTTCGGGAATGTTGTTGTTATTGTACCTTACAAGAACCATTATGATGAGGTAATTAAAATGTTGTAGAGGAATTAGAAGATTTTTATTATGTAGGGTGATCCATTCGTTTTGATCAGGAATGGTCCTAGAATATCATTGGGCATCACCTAGCATCGATTTGGACCATTTGGGAGTAAAATTGGTGACTTTGATTTTTTGACAATTTTCTTTACATTTTTGCGAGTTTGGATCGACCCATTTTTTTACCGAAAAAATTTTTAAACCGCTTCTTTCGACTAGAAATCGTCCTAGAATATGTTTATACATCATATAGCATCGAGTTGGGCCATTTAGAATTGATTCTGGCGACTTTCATTTTTTGAGAATTTTTGAAGGTATACCCCTTCACATTTTTACGATTTTGGGTCGACCCATTTTTCGGCCAAAAAAATTTTTAAACCACTTCTTTCGACCCAAAATCGTCCTAGAATATGTTTATACATCATTTACCATCGATTTGGGCCATTTAGAATTGATTTTGGCGACTTTCATTTTTTGAGAATTTTTGAAGGTATACCCCTTCACATTTTTACGATTTTGGGTCGACCCATTTTTGACCAATACAAATTTTTTAACCACTTCTTTCGACCCAAAATCGTCCTAGAATATGTTTATACATCATTTACCATCGATTTGGGCCATTTAGAATTGATTTTGGCGACTTTTAATTTTTGACGATTTTTGAAGGTATACCCCTTTACATTTTTTCAACTTGGTTTCGACCCATTTTTGACCAATACAAATTTTTTAACTACTTCTTTCGACCCAAAATCGTCCTAGAATATGTTTATACATCATTTACCATCGATTTGGGCCATTTAGAATTGATTTTGGCGACTTTTAATTTTTGACGATTTTTGAAGGTATACCCCTTTACATTTTTTCAACTTGGTTTCGACCCATTTTTGACCAATAAAAATTTTTTAACCGCTTCTTTCGACCAGAAATCGTCCTAGAATATGTTTATACATCATATACCATCGATTTGGACGGTCTAGGAGCGATTTTGGCGACTTTTAATTTTTGGCAATTTTTGAAGGTATACCCCTTTACATTTTTTCGACTTGGGTTCGACCCATTTTTGACCAATACAAATTTTTTAACCACTTCTTTCGACCCAAAATCATCCTAGAATATGTTTATACATCATTTACCATCGATTTGGGCCATTTAGGAGCGATTTTGGCGACTTTAATATTTTGCCATTTTTTAAGAATCAGCCCCTAAAATTCGATGCTTTCTTTCGAGATATTTAACGATATTCTAATCTTAAACTGTTTCATAATAATAGGTGCCTCATAATAAACGTTGTGCGGCAAATTTGAATGGTCAGCCTCAACTTTCTGAGGATCGTTAGCCTTCTGGAAAATATGAAAGGCCCCAGCGCGAATGCTCGGGTTTCCGTGGAAAGGGAAAAGTATAACTGGAAAGACGTCGAAGTGCGTCGACGGAAGCGGAAGTTGCAAAGGAGTGAGTGATTCCGTCGGATTAAGGGACTTCGACGCCCAGGTTCAAAGTTAAGGTCCTGGCTTATTATAGGAGATCCTTCGGACGAAGACAGCGAAAAGGATAGCACGGTCGAAAGGGGTGGAGAGAAAACTGAAAGGAACGGAATGGAGATTTCCGAAGATAATTAATTCCAGCTAATTGTTCGCGGAGACCGCGAAGAATAGCGAAGTGGCTGACTTTTAACGATGCGATCGCTCGAATGTCATCGATGCCTCTTCCATCTGAAACGCTTCCTTCGATTGATTAAATTAATGCGAAGGATAAGCCGAGGAAAAATCGTTCTCACCGAGATATCGTTTCATACTCGACGAGAACAAATTGCTCGGAATCCATCGGCTGTCATTGAATTTTATTACGCGAAATCGTACGATGCCATACGAGAGCGCGCTGCGGATGACAGTTCCATAAATTCTAGCTGGAGTACACGGAATAATTAATGCTGTCTAATTACCGTCGATTACAGACAGTCTTCCGTAAGATATCCCAGCCTGAAGTAGTTCGATTTCCGTGGAGTGCTGGGAATTATTTAGTGGCACGGATTATAATTTCCTACCTCCAATATTCTAATTAACTTGCCGGTAATTAATAGTAAAAACACCGTCTCGTATCCATTCTACTTAGAAACCACCATCTGAACATTAAATAAAAACAAATTTCATTCTTCAATATTGTATTCGGTTACCAAAAATATAACCAAACATAACTTATATCCAAAAATATGGTTTATAAAGTATAAGTTATCATAATATAAATGATTACCAACGTTATTAAAAATTCCTATAAATTCAGAATCAATCAAAGTTTTGATAAGATTAAACGAAGATTAAACTGTCTTACAATAATAGCCGAATTAAAACATAAAATAATGGCTCGTTCCATTATCCACTTAAATAAACGACAAACCTTAGCAAGTCACACTCGAGTATCTTAAACGTCTGGATCTTCTACGATTCAGGATAATATCCCTCCAAGTTTGAAGAGGAATCTACATCAAAGATGGACCAGGTTCTCTTACGGCTCGAGATGACAGCACAGAGATGCAGAGTCCTATTCGAATACGTAGACGCGTTGGTTATGTAGCGAGTAACAAGTAAAGAGAGTGAATTCCAAAGAAAGTAAGTGAGGAGAGTGGAAGAAGAGCGAGGGTCGAATTTCCGTGATGTCTGGTTCGACAATACACCGCCTGGTCTAAACGGCTGTTCATTGAATGGCCCCACTGGGCGAGACCCGATAAACTGACTTGTCGTACCCATCCCCCCCCCCGTGGTTGCTCGTAAACCTTTCCTCTTCCGAGCAACCCCTTCTTACACCATCCCCTCATCCTCAACCTCCCTTTATCCATTCTTACACTGGTTTCCTATGCCGGACCTTTCCGACGATTCTGTTAGAGTCGAGCGTTACCAAGAGTCTCAGACTTTCTTCCAGTTTCCCTTCCAGCTAAATATTGGAAGCTCACCTTCTGCCCTACGGCCACTCTTTCGCCAACCGTGTCTTCTTTTCCTCGGATCTTTATGTAAATCTTCCTCGCCGCGCTACGTATTTATGCGAGACGCGTAGAAAGCACCGGTAATAGCTTCTTCCTTCCACGTTTCGAGGTGATAACTTTAAGCGAAGAACGAGAACAGCGGGATAAATGAGATACGAGTTAGGTGACACTGCTGAGGAAGAGGAACGTTTGGTGCAGGGGTTACGTGTTTATGGAGAAAATATGGGGTGTATGGAAATATGGATGATATGGAAAATATAGAGGATATGGAATATGTATATTTGTAGTTTGTATATGTTTCATAATAGAGAAAATGTGATGAGAAAGTAATACTTGAATTAATATTTGAAAATTTAGAATAAGCGAAATATAGAATAATATGAAGATATATATATATATATATATATATATATATATATATATATATATATATATTTTAATTAATTGCGGAAGAACGAATCGTGGAATATTTTTGTTCGGCAGTTATTTTGTAGAGAAAAGTCCGCTCTTTCGAATGCACTTGGTTGCATCAAAATATCTTCACGGACTCCTTAGTTATGCACAATTATTCGGCGATTTTCATTCAACTTTGTTCGCGAGTCTCACATAAGCGATACATAAGCTATAACCTACATAATAATATAATTACCACAGATTAATAATAATTACTATAATGTACATAATTAACGGGAGATCAAAATTCCAGGTGACACTTACATCACAAGCCCCTTCTTCTCAGAATCCAACGACGGTATAAGAAAGACACCCGTTCGAAAATACAAATAAATCGATTCGATACTCTGGTTTCTTTTGATAGATAAGAGAAAAGGTTTTTGATGAGCAGATTGATGGGTTCTAGTCTTTCAGGTTCACATGCACTCGCGTAGGCCGTTAAAGTAAATGAACGTCTCTTTTCTACTTTCCTTCTTCTCTGACTCTTCCACCGGGATCCGGAATCCTGGCTCGAATCGAAAGCACTCACATTGATTTGTTCGCAACTCCTGGTTTATAGGTTCACCCTACCTTGGGACATCGCCCGCTCTCGTATCAGTCTCGATAAAAACCTTCCTTCCTTCTTCACCCTTCCGCCCGTCCCACCTTACTACACCCTTTTCGGTCAGCCGTTAATTCAAATCGTTCAATCGCCCCGAAAAGCCCGAACCGCGTGCCGCCACCTCGATCTCCCACTAATTTTGTTATCGCGAAATCAAACAGAGAATTGCTGGTTTGATGGAATCCCATTTATTTTAAATATGAAGCCAACAATTTGTTGTCATTTTATTATTTAAAAAGCGAAGGGATCGTAGGAAGTGGATGATAATTAAGAATGTGCCCCAATTTTGTATTTATTATGACATTCAATTTATAAAAATAATATTGTACTTGTATCATGTATTTTAATTAATTATTGTGTATAACCTGCAACCGTATGGTCCCCAATTCTGTATTCATTATAATAATAAATATATAATAATATTTCATATTCAATAAGATGTTTAACATGTCAAAATATTTAACGTATAAAAGTATTTAATATCATGATAAAACCGAAGGTATTAGATGCAATGATAAAATTACGTCTTCTAATTAATTATTTTCTATAAACTCGATATCATAATATTATCATCCACATCCACGTCGAGAGTGATTTTCATAATCTATTAAGGTTAATGGCCGTAATAATTGATACCGATAACGTATTAAAAAATAAATCCACCAAGCACGTTACATGCAAACTTTAATGGACGGGATTACGAGCCATGATTCAATTACTTCCCATTAAGGTCACTTTATTGATAGAGTTTCGTGTGTTGCATCGAATACATCGTAGATTACGTGGCATTACGCGAATACAAGGAACACAAAAATATCGGCAGACACATACGAAAGAGATTATGTAGATCGGATAAGCAGGAACGTCTCGACAAAGGAATCTGCGCCGGGTTTAATTAGTCATCCGAGACGGTCCAAGGCAATGAATGATTTAGTGGACCGGTCGCGTCTCACAAAGAGGTTTCCCGTGTTCGAGTCCCGGTTATGCATATTGCAGGAACGTGCCCGTCATTCAAAGTCCCCCTCCACCCCCTCCACGCACCCGCCACGCGAATTCACGGGCTATTCTCCCTTTTTAGTATAACATCGGCGAACCGCTAAAAGACCTCTCAGTGGATCATGACTTTTCGTGATTTTGTGACGTATCATGCAATTTGTATCCGTTGAAGTGCACTTCGTAAGACTGTTGTAATGGAATGATGACATTAGTTCGGAATGTGTATTGTTTACTTGAAATAGTTGCGCAGCAATGTGTTGAATATTAAGAGGGTGGAAGTTGAAGATGTCGAAGTTTTGGATATCGTAAAAGAATCCAGATGGAAGTGGAAATATAAATTATCGTAATCCAAGAATCCGAATAATGAAGTAGCTAGAGCAAGCATTAAAAATGAAGTTTCATATAAAATACAAAGAGTAGTAAGTGGGTAGCTAGGAGTTCCTATTGGCTCGATGAAAGAAGTAATGGAGTCAAAAACTAAGAAAGTGAATTCACTTTCGCGTGACAGTGCGATATAGTAACAGGCGAGTGGCTCTTCTAGCCGGAACTCCCATCCGACGTTTCACTTTCTCGGCAAGTGCAATTCCTCTCCCTTTAGTCCGCACTCACTCCTGGAGCATCGGCACCCAACCAGTACTAACAGCATTATGCAAATGAGATGGTTCCGCCAGCACGAAAACGTTGGAACCCCATTCAAGGTACTTCCCCCATCCGTCGCGAAAACCGAGGTTTCGTTTCAACCGAACTCCCTGTCCCTGATAAAGTCTACCACGTACCGAAGAGAAAAGAGAACAAACCTATATACGAACATAGCTCACACACATCAATCCCCTCGGGGACTCTTTGCGACGTTTCGATTTTTCAAACGATCCTCGGGAAAACCTATACGACGTGTACCCGAGAAGAATGTTACCTGAGCCAATACCACTAACACATCCACACGAATTCCACTTGGGATTTCACTGTCTCCTTTCATCCGGATATTGATAAGTTTAATCGACTGTTTCCTCCGCTTCCGAAAGGAGTTTCATTTACGATGTGCACTGGATTATATGCGTTAGATAGTGAACACTATCGGCGAAGAATATTAATTTCATATTTGATGGAACGATGTATGTGTACATAGTTTAGGAGTATATTTTATTTCTATAGTAATTAGACACTGTCTAATAATTGATTTAGAGTGATGTGTAAATATGTACATGACCGTAGGTGATACTGGAAAAATATACCAGAATTTGCATAATATCGTCTTATCAGTCATTGTTAATGGAAATATTTCACGTTACCTGTTTTCATCTCATTAGCAAGGGACACCACCCCCTCACAACCCTTTCTGGCCCGGCCCTCAATCCTTCTATCTTGTTCCCTCGTGCCTTCTCTCGCGTGTTCGTCGTGCCGATTTAATTGCATCCGGCGTCCAATCAGAGAAAAGTTTTCGTCGGATGGCCAGAGTCGGCGAAAGGGAGAGAGGGAGCAGAAGTACGAGACGAGGGAAAAAGGAGAAAATAGTGAGAACAGAGAGAGAGGAAGAAAGAGGAGAGAGAGGAAGAGAAAAAGAGAGAGAGAGAGAGTGGTGTTGCAGAGTACCAGGCAGAAGTTGGAAATACCAGGCCGCTGGAATAAGTGATCGATTCCTTGATAATTACGTTAACGCGGACGTACCGTCGAGCCAATCAACGGCGAATAACGTAATTACTGGGTTGCATTACCACACGCACCTGCATGGGATTTCGTTGTGGCTCGCCTTGTTCGCACCCCTCCATCCCACCCTGACAATATTTTTTTCACGTTCCATCACCCTTCGCGCTACGCTGACCTTTGTGGAACAATTCACGGGAAGGGTATCAACAATGACTTTGATCTTTCACTTCCCGCTGATAACGCACTATCCTTTAAACGGATTTCAGTTTACCCCGCAACAACTGCGAAAGTGGATAAAGAATCTTGAAATTGTATCTTGATTGAAGAACTTTGGATTATCTTCGTGATTAATGTATATTTTAATATTAAACTTTTATGTGTGCTTTATAGTTATAAAATTTATTTTATCGAAGGAGCTCCATATTTAATTAATAAATTGAATATGATTAATAATGAATGGATACTTTACAGATAAAAAATGTATCTCGTTTAAGAAACTTAATATGAATGATAATCAATGAGTGCTTTATAATTAAAAAAATTATTTGATATAAGAATTTTAATTTGACTAATATAATAATTAATGTATGCCTTATAATTGAAATATTTATCCCAATTAAGAAACTTAATAGGACTAATGTTCACTGGGTATTTAATAGTTAAGAAATGTATCTCATTTAAGAAACTTAATTTCGCTAACATAATTAATATATGCTGAGAAGCCGTAATAACTTTTGATTAATTATGCATTTTATAATAATTTCTGTTATGGATTAAAATGCAATATAAATCTGATAATTGATAAGAGAGGTTGATATCTCAAAAAACTTATGATAAGCCACCGATGAGTTTGTACAAAGTGCAAATCAGTGGAAAGGGACCTAAGTTGATCCTCTACTTTTTCCGTAGCGAGTGTTCGAGAGTAAAGGGTTGTCGTGATATCGAATACAAAGAGAACGAGAAGGTAGAAAGGGTACAAAGGGCGGAGGAGTCGAAAGGGGTTGGGTAGAGAGAAAAGACAGGTGAAAAAAAGAAGTTACTAAAAGGGAAAAAGCGAGGCCCTTCTCGCTGTGACTCGCTATGACACGCTGTTTACATTTCGGGCTATTTAGACTTCGTTTACGCAGCCAAGAATGCGGCAGTCGGTTGATTAACACTTCAAACGGGAGAACCGCATAATGCCTCGTAATGACAGTGCTTCGGGAAGAGGTAACCAGCCGCGTGTTCGATAAATCGGGACCTCGTTAGAACGGCTTTATACTCTGCGCGAAAAGGGGTGTACCACCCTCCTTTATTTCACGAAAAACCTTTACGGCCCTCCGAACTTAACGAACACAATAAAACGTTTACGAATGGCAAAGTAAATTTATCAAAGAAATAAAGATTCTTTCAGAAGTGATTGCCGACTGATAAGATTTATATGGAGTTAGAATGTTTCATAAATGATAACATTAAAATAAAACATTATTTAATCGATTTGTCTTATTGAACGTCTCGAATTAAATTGAAATAGCGAGATTTTCAACTGAATTATAGTGTTAAAATAAAAATGATTAAATGGAGTGTCCTTATCGAAAAAATCGAATTAAATCAAAATATTGTTCATAAGTAATACTGAATAAAATAAATAATTCATTCGGGTATATTATCTATTGATCACCTCAGTAAAGAATAATATTAATTACTGGATTAAAATAAAAATGTATTTAATATTTATCTAAAAAACTTGATGCAGCTTACAAATTTTGCGTATTATTAATAATTTTATCAAATATCTGGAATAACGGAATATTTAAATATTTCGCGTTATCAATGAGTTCTCCAATTCGAGGTATTAATTATCTGCATTAAAAAACTGTGAAATATAAGATCTCGTGAAATACCGCAAATTCTTTTTTCTGAGAAAATCTATCTAAACTTACGAAAGAAAATTTTTCCTTGCCATACTTAAACCTGATTATTACTTGTCACTGAATATTTTAAGACACAATTCAACTTCCACTAAACAACCTACTTTAAAACACCACAAATTCCAGGATTACATTGAAATCAGAGGATCCCGTTGTGTCAACCGTGACAAGTCTAATTTTGAAAATTGTTCCTCGAGTGTTATAAAATGGAAAAGGTCGATGTACCTTCGACGAACTCCGAAAGGTAGTCGACCTCATCCTCGCAAAATTTACTGAATCTTTGATGACCTTCCTGACATTTTAACTTCCATGAATATCACATTGTAACACAGACACACAGATACATACGCTGGAACACCGATAAAAGAACTATTTTCGGAGAACTGTCTCGTCGCGTGACAATTAATTTAGTTGTTGAATCAAGCCACATCCAGTTGCACACTTGGCACATTTGATTACACGGTTCCGTTCGAAATATCCATGAGATTAAACACCGTAGACGAGAATCCGCGACGAGATCGATGAATCGTCGAACCGAAGGTGGTTTGGTGTCGATGGTGTCGATGGTGTCGGCCGTTATATGTTAATGGATAATAGGATATCCGTGACGCGTTCCCAAACCACGATCCCTATCCGGATTCTATTCACAGCGCGTCGCTCGGAAGGATAAATTCGATATAAAAAAAAACCAAGCCGAGTCATATAATTATCTTCATTTCTCGAGAGTCTTACGTCCTTCTCAGCAGTCTACATCATAATTTTCCGGAACACGCTAAAAAAAACTGCGCGAGTCTTATCCGCCGCCGCCATAATAATAATTAATGGTTGAGTGAATATTAATTTTAACGAATTCTTTTTGCGACTATAATAATCCAGAGATTTATGAGTGTTAAATAAAATTATCTCTGATTCATTGGGCTGTGAAGTTGTCAATGGAACCTGATGGTCATTCACCTCCAGTGATAAGTAAGGATGGAAGAGGAAGAGGATGAATGCTGATAAACAATGAGGTAAGGAAAGCGTAGGTGGCAACATCGAATGCAACTGCTATCAAAACAAAGGCTACGTGTCTTGATATTTATCGGTTGCCACTTTGACCGGCTGTTTCCCTATTGGCTGAGAATACTAGAGAATCGGAGGATGGAATAGAACGGGATACCGAGAGACAAGCGTGCTGCGCATCAACGGACCAATGGCTTATATTTTCTGGATAGATGCCAACGGCAACGACAGCGGAAACGACTTCGAGAACTAACACACCGGGAGTACGATTCAATTTCTCCCATTCTCCGCTTTCCTTAATCGCCGAAAATATTGCTTTCCACAAAGTACCTTCTGCGAGCTTTTCCTTCGACTTCGATGGTCAAGTAACTTCGTGATCGTCTTCGAGGTCTGGTCGTGGACCATTGCCAAAGAAATTAATGGAGATAATTTACGAAAGCGTTTATGGTTGTGGATGAACGCTTACTTTTAAAGAAGCTTGTATAACTCTTCTTTTTTTATGAAAGATTCTTCTACGTTTTGCACCGGTATCTTGAGATTATTACAATAATTTGCAATCATACGATGTCCTTATATTGGATTTTAAGGTTTATATTTCCAATAAAAATTGTTTGATTAAAGTCTTCTGCTGTATTTTTCGATATGAACCCTTACAGTAACTAATAAGTTTCCAGGGTACAGTAAGAAAAGTCTCCAAAAATATGCGATTTTTGTGGTATCTATTAATTTTTACATGTCATTGCATGTGTTTCAATTATATTGAAAATGGAAAGCTGATATCTCAGCTTTAAGGTACTAAAAGGGTTAAAATCACATTCAAGCAAAGAACTTATCACCTGCCAGCACCTTAATTTAAAGGAACAAAAATCTCATTCCCTATCAAGTATAATATTCATATCACCAATAATTTCAAAACAATACAAAACAGCATACCGACATCTCACCTTACCCCACTTTATCAGCTTATTCCAAGCACTGATAACGCGGTATAAAAGCAGACCGCGTGCAACGGTGATCGTTCGGAGTGCCGCAACCCAGATGGTTCCGTGATTAACGTTTCTTTTACTGCGAATGTAAAGCACTTTACGGCGAACTGTGCCGTTATCTCAAAGATCGAGACTTTATTATGACACCGAGTTGTAGAAGGAGGAGGGTTGCTCGAGAAGCGAGACAAGAGCACGAAGAGAGAAAGGGTAGGGAAGAGAAAGGAAGGGAAGCGAAATAAGAAGAAAGGGATGGAGTTACCGGGTATCCCGCCTAAGGGAACATTAGTCCTGGGAATCAGGGAACATGGCAATGGCGCAGTGCCCTACCATCGGCCAGACGCTGCCGTATCAACCCCTCCGAGTACCACCGCGGGCTACTTCCTACTGTCCGGTTTATCCCCTCGACTGATACTACGCCGATACTACGCCGATACTAGTATTCCTTCACTCTGAACACCGGAAATACCGGCTCTGAATACATACTGTCAACCGAGTGTTTAATAGCTGCTTCGGTAATTAATGGACAGTGGATGTCGATTGTAACGAATATTTACTACGATTTGAATTATATCCGTATTTATTAGTACGTAATAAAATGTTCTTTTTAGTGCGAAAGCTTCTAAATGGTACCTGATAGTCATTTACCTTGAATTATAAGGGAAAATGGAGGAAGAAGGAAGGGAGATACTGATAAATAATTCATTATGAGAGCGTAAATATTAATAGTGTTTCATGTAAATTATTGATTATGAGGATTTCTGGTTGTTGTTATACTTTCGTGAAAGTGGAAGTGTTTAATGCATTTTGAGCTTGACAGGGTATATTACGTTATTTCATTCAATTTAATTATTGGTATGTTAAAATGAATTTTAAATTGGTCAAAAATGGGTGACATGTGCAACTTTGAACAGGTGGACTTTAAACCACCAGGAACTATGATATGCATATCACATGGAATAAATCCAGAGGTGACGGTTTTAATAAACCACCATAGCCCTTAAAAAATATTATTCTTATTATACCATTTTTCATTAATTATTATGTTATTACATCCGCAAATAATCAACTGAGATAATGAATATTATCAAAATAATTCATAAGATAAAACTACTAAGAATGAGTACCTGGCATGATTATAAATATCGACATTTAAGTAATTCAAATCAAAATATCAGACAATTAAAAATAATCAAATAATTATTGCTTTCATGAATATATAAGTATAATATTTCATGGATATGTATTTAAATCCTCGGCAGTAGGAAAATAATAAAAATCTCAGAAAGTGTGCGTTCATTCACTGTCAGTAAAATACAGTCAGGTTAAACGTTCACTTCGATGCGAGACAAGCCGGAAGAGTAAATGCACTCGCTACTTCGTGCTAGTAACATGTGAAGATCGTCAGGAGAAGACTAGCTTTATCTTACTGTTCCTCCACTCTTCTTCCACTCCTTCCTTTTACTTTTTACTTCTTCTACTCCGTTACTTTGGTTGTTCTGGAGCACCTTTTAGACGCGTGTGGTCTCCGCGTTAATGCGCCATTAAGCAATACCGTAGTCTGTCGCAAGTCATCCTCTACTACTTCGAAAAGTAGTGAATACGGAAAGATCTTTTCGAAATTTCAGATTACTTTCGGATCATTCGACTCGCTCCCACATCTTCCAACAAATAAACCCTTTAACCACAGAATAATAATCCTCATATAATCCCATTTACTTAAACAAATATAAAATCACTCCCCAACCCACCCCCAGGGGTTCCATGAGATAAAGATAAGGTCCCCGATACGTGGGACTTATCAGTGATATACGCAGCACGAGCACGTATCGATATAATGTACCTCCACGATGGTAATTTGCGGGGGTGAACACTCGGAGTGCAGGTGGTCGAAGGGGGTTAATGGGGGTATACGAGTTGGCGTTATTCCAAGGGGCACGCGACCTCGGCATACATGTAAATATGAACAGCTTTATGCACCCGCTTTCCATCGAGTCCCTTGAATGACTGTATCTCACCATTTCTCGAAGAAATAGCAAATAAAGACCGGTAGAAATAACGAAAGAAAAAGGAACGAATAAGATAATCCGAGATAAGAGAAAGGTCATGGAACCAGGGTTAAATACGTTGGTGATTAAGGTGCGAATTCATTCGGCTATATTAAGAGATACACTCCGGATTGAACGGAGGGAAATGAGAAAATAGAAATAACGAGGTACGGGGGGGGGGGGGGGGGGAAGGGGTTGGAGGAGGATGATAGTCCTCGGGTTTAACCATAGGTAGAAGAAACTCCGCGGCATTATGCAACGGAGAACGTAGGTATTCGCATTAGCGTGAATTTCAGTACCCCCTGATGCGATATTACATCTCGGGTACCTCGAGTACGCGGATAATTGAACGACGTAAAGTTGTCCGGTAGCTGGTCCTCCGTGCTCCACGGTATCCTCGTGTATGTAACGTGTCGTTAAGACGTGCATATTTCGAGTGCATCGTTGCACTTCGCACCGGAACACCGGGGGGATAATGGTAACAAAGAATTCAGAGATAAATTTCGAAGAAGACGAGGTGTAATCAAGCTTGTAGTTCGTAAGGTTTCCTAGAATATTAATGTAATAAGGTTAGTGGATGAAGGAAGCAATGGTTGCGGAATGTAATGTTTAAGAATGTATTTCGTTTTATGTTTCTTCTGGTGGCGTGTAAAATAATATATGTTTATTATGTTATTCTCGCGTGAATCGTTTATTCGTCTGCAGTGAGATTAAATTATATTAATCATGATATTGTTTTATATTGTTTTAATAAATGTGAATTAGTAATGAAGAGAATATTTACATTCCTTGATGTGAATATAATTCCTCGAAATATTAGTGGAATAATATGTTTATACTGACAAGTGATAATGAACAGAATGACAATATTTGTGATCATATCTGACTATAAATATTACTCGAAGTAAGTGTAACACTCGAATGTCGGATTAAAGCATGTCTTATTCTACTTCCAGCATAAAACGCGAAGTCTCCAAACCATTTTTCAAGCAATTATGTTTCAACATCCAGCAAACTACGCGATAAATCGTTTCTCGTCTCTTCTTGAATGCTCGTTCCACATATCTGGTGGGTCGACGAAATAAATATCCAGCTAGCAACGTACTCGAGGGAGGAGAAAACGTGAAGGGGGGAAGGAGGAATAGGACAACAAGGATATTTGATGGTATTTCAAGCTCGCCATGCGTATTCAGGGGCAATGTACAGACGAGTGCGCGCATATGCGCTCGTTTTGGCTGAATTATGCGAACGACCATCGCGAAAACCACGGAATGACGTGATCTCGACGAAATTTGTACACCGGATCGTCCCTCCTGCGGAGAAACTCGACTGCCGGCTGCTACGTGGCGAAACTGCTGAAACTCTGCCGCCGGAATTATACGACAAATAATCCACGATTTGATCACTCGATTTTTATTTGTTTATTTATTTTTTTTATCGACGAAAATCTGGCGATTATTTAATATCCATTTTCTTGTATTGTGAAATAGCGGAGGAACAAGGTACGATAATTAATTCAAGAATTCTCTGTGCAAAACTTTGTATCAGGATTTAATGCCGTGACGTTATTTGCACGTGTGCATTAAGCGCACCTGCTATTAGCATGCATACATTATAACTGCCGGTGCGTATCGGTCTACAATATTATCCCGCGTTATTATTCATCATGCCGCGGGACCACGGTAATTCGGCAGCAGAAATTTACGGGAAAAATGGAACGACGGATGTTAAGTATCGTAATAATGTCTTCTAACGAATAAGAAATATGTTCGATATTATTTAAAATTGTAAGACCCTAAATTTGTATTCAATATCGACATCGTCGGTGTTCTATACGTCTAAATAATAAAGTGTTACTACTGCTACTAATCGTATTATAAATTAATGAAATATCCAATATAAAAATATTAAGCTGATTTGACAAAATATGAGATAATTAATTCAGTTCTATTATTATATTGATTTCTGGATTATTATATTCTGTATCTATAGCATTCTATAGATATTGAATGT
Source organism: Nysson spinosus (assembly GCA_910591585.2). NCBI lineage: Eukaryota > Metazoa > Arthropoda > Insecta > Hymenoptera > Crabronidae > Nysson > Nysson spinosus. Next base: position 12,363,709 of record OU342832.1, read on the forward strand.
ATAGATAATATTTTACATTGTGTGGAGTATTATTTATTATTATACAGATTAAGAGTGTTCAGTTAAATTCAGTAAGCAACGTACGACAATTTTTTGCGTGTTTTGTCACTGCTGAAACGGTGATGTACATATGAGGCATTAAGGTAGATTCGTGGAAGATATTTATTTCGGCGATGGTTTCGCGCAATCGTTCCTGTCGTCGCCACATTTCAATCGAAAAGTGGTGCCTTGTAGACGGGAAGAAAAGTAAGAAAAACAAACAACCCTTGAAAAACATCTCAAAGGAGCCGCGAGACCTTGCCAGACGACGTTCATTACATTACACGCTATTCCTTACTTGAAAGTATACCATCCTCATAATCACACAATTTCATCAAGTATTCCACTACCCCTTTTTTCAGTCATAATTTACTTCGGGTCTACAGAACTCTATTGTCTTCTTGTGAAGCACAGAAAATCCTGATTTATTAAAAGACGCGGTGAAGATTCTGTATCCGTAGAATTCTGGATCTCTAGAATTCTATATGTGTAAAATTCTATATCCATAGAATTCTGTATCTCTCAATTTTCCATATCTGTAGAATTCTATATCCGTAGAATTATGTATCTCTAGATTTCCATATCTGTAGATTTCTATATCCGTAGAATTCTATATCTCTAGATTTCCATATCTGTAGAATTCTATATCCGTAGAATTCTGTGTCTCTAGATTTCCATATCCGTAGAATTCTGTATCTCTAGAATTCGATATCTGTAAAATTCTATATCCGTGGAATTCCGTATCTCTAGAATTCCATATCTGTAAAATTCCATATCTGTAAAATTCTATATCCGTAGAATTCCGTATCTCTAGAATTCCATATCTGTAAAATTCTATATCCGTAGAATTCTGTATCTATTATCTACATATTACAAATATTGGGTTGAAAAGACAGTGAACGGTACATAAGTCAAAACTGACGATAATTATCGAACAAAAAAAAAATGAAGAAACATAAAAAATTGAATAAAAATCGTTTTTCGTTCGCCAGTTAAAATCGCACGGACTTACGAACCAACCTAATATTAAGCATACTATACTACATCACTAAATAATATTATTACCATTATTACAATCGATTTACTTTACCACAAATACTTATATTCTTTTTACGGAACAAAGATTTAAAACAGGTGGAATTTAATTGCATTCTCTGGTTCTCGATTTGTGTAGATACGGTGGATTACAGGAACGACAAATATCGAGTATCGAGCGGGTTTAGTGTTTAGTAGCGAGTGTCGAGTTTCCAGGAACCACAGATATACCGAGACCATCTACCTGTCGGTGGGTGCAGTTATAGGTGCCCCGAGTAATTCGCGGCTGCACTCACCGCAAAATGCGAATGCAATACGAGAATCTAACTTTATGCACTATCCGATGCTTACGGGAAGATTAAATCTTCCCTGCTCTCTTCTTTTATCCATCCTTCATATTTAATCCCTTAAAAAAGTGTATTGTAGTCATGAATTATTTATACCGAATATGAAAGATGCGAATAGTATTTGGTGATAGAACATTTTATGATAATAATAGATTCGAAACAGTGGATAACAAATATTAGAAGAAATGGAAAGGAATAAATAATTTTAACTAGAATTTGAAATCTTCCCTGCTCTCCTCTTTTATCCATTCTTCATATTTAATCCCTTAAGAAAGTGTATTGTAGTCATGAATTATTTATACTGAATATGAATTATGTGAATAGTATTTTATTTTACACGATTGTGTGATAAGAATTTAGTAGAAAAAAGTGGATAAAAACAATGATTTTTAACAAAAATATTTCATCTTTGATGTCCTCTTTTATCCCACAAATTAAATTCGGTATTAATTATTAATATTATTATTTGAGATTCAAATAAATGGGGGTGCAAAACTTCAAAGATTATTTATTTATATTGAATATGTAAGATATCAGTAGTATTTCATTGAGCACGATTCTACGATAATAATATTAATATTAATGGACTAAAAAAAGTGAATAAATATAAATATTCCGAACAAGTGTATCAAGATGGAATTTCACTTGGGGATTTGAAGATACCGGTTTCCTTAGCCGGTGAATTATTAAGATTTCGTTTACTGCCGCGAAAAAAGTACTTGTTCCCGTTATTCTCACGTCGACTAGTTCTTCGACTATTCAAGAGATGGGAAACTACCCAGAATTACAAACTGGCGGAGCAATTAAAATTAACGAAGTAATGCGCCAGCCAGTCCGTTTTTCATTTTATTCGCTGAGCACCGAGCTTTCTCTATTTACCACCCACCCCCACAACCCCCACCTACCCCTTCGGGAGTATCGTTATATATTTAAACAAACTTTGACACCTCCGAGTACCTCACTCTTCGAATGTCCAAGCCCCGCAGCTGTTGTTAAAATTCACCACCGAAAATTAATACGCCCGTATTTTTCGCACCGAGATTTTTCATCGTTAGACTTGTATCGCAATTTCCAGCAGAAGCGACGTCGGCTTGGAATCCATTTTATTTGCAGCCGTGGTGACACGGAATTATATTAATCACGAAGTTTTATATGTTACGCCATGTTCTGCTCTAATAAATAAGAATTTGATTAATGGAAATGTATCACCCACGGAATTTTCTATCTGGTATTAGTTATTCATTAGATGCTGTGTAAAAATACTTTCCTTATAAAATAATATATAGATAGATAATTATATATTTATCTCAATATAATAAGATGAATATTCTCGTTACTGACACTTTGCTTAGAATCAGAAATAAAATTAGAAGTCAAAATGGACGCCCTTAGAAAATAAAAAGAGCATACTTCTTGTATATATAATATCGATATTCTCAATTCTATGTCTATGTCTATATATGGAGAATTCTATATCTGTAGAATTAAAATTAAAATTCGATATCAGTGGAATTAAAATTAAAATTCGATATCAGTGGAATTAAAATTAAAATTCGATATCAGTGGAATTAAAATTAAAATTCGATATCAGTGGAATTAAAATTAAAATTCGATATCAGTGGAATTAAAATTAAAATTCGATATCAGTGGAATTAAAATTAAAATTCTACATCTGTAGAATTAAAATTAAAATTCTATATTTGCAGAATTCTATATCTGTAGATCTGAAATTTATATATAACAAATAATACATAATAAATACTTTATCCGTTCATACATCCACCCCGTATTAAGTTCAAGCGCTCCACCCCCAATAATGAACTAAACAAAAAAAATAAATGAAAAATATACGTAAAACCTCCGAAGAAACACGTACAAGCATAATGTGAATTTAAATGCATCGAGATTGATTCGCGGGATGCAAGAAGCTTACACTAACGACGTGCTTTAATCCGCGTCTTTAGTCATAATGCATCGCCCTCGGTGAACATTCTCCCGGCTAAGGCATCGGAGCTTTTATTCCGTGTCCCTTGCCTCTGTGCCGGATCCTCTCGCCTTTTCTAAAGGAACCGCTAGAAAGACAATGGGGATGCTTACGTCAAAACCCATGCACCGACTGCCCGGGTATTTCATGTCTCAATTATTTCACACAAAAGCTGAAAACCCACGCGTTACCCAGGCACCGGTCCCCTCTCAACCTACGTAAACGTCACGACGGTTAAACGTCCCGTTATCCACTCTGCCACGGAAATTTCCAACCACCAAAAAGACGGTCCTTCTTGACTTACAGCTACGACTTACGCTCTACGATTTATTAAAAGAATGCCGCGTTTATGAATTATGTGAATTTAATGTGCGAAAGAATTTCGTGGTTCTTCGTGTGATATTTTACTTCCAGTTACTTTGGATTATCTCAAAGTTGAGACTCCGCTTTTTAAGACACGCTAAATTAACTTCACTCTCTGACCACTTACTTGAGTCTCTTGATGCAATTACTTAGGTTGTTGTTCGTATATTATTTGCCTTCGATTTAATATAAAATAATTGACTTATATTCAGAAGTAATAATTAAAGACTGATTCTGGTATCTTATCATACGATTAAAGTTACGGGATTTTTATTCTTTCTAATATTTATTTTCATATTTAATTTAGCACTAGAACTGCTGAAGCAGCCAAAATGAGAGGTCTGCGAATTTAATAAAATTAAAAGAATTAAGCTCGTTAATTATCTTATATCCTCGAGTCATATTTTATATATAAATAAACGTATAAGTAGAACTATTATAATCACATATTCCGTAGTTCTAGTGTTAGTATAATATAATAACTCATAATTCTCACACGAATATCAACCATTGAGTCTCAAATAAAATCACACAAAATCGGCAGACGATCGAATCGGAATTTCAGAGCGAATCTACTGGATCCTTTCGACGGCTATCTTCGAGTGATTAACAAAGCACTCCAGCAGCGAGTTAAACGAACGACACCGCAGCCTTGATTTACTAGAAAAACATGAAGTCCTAATTGTAGTAATAGCAGGGAATCCGTCGGAGATTAGCGAAGGTTAGGTAAATATTAGAAAAGAAAACAAAGAGTCGGCGCGCATGGCGAATGGTTGCACGTAACGTGTCACTCGTGAGGATTAACAGGCAACACAGGGGAGGGAAAACAGAAGTTGAAGTAGCGAGCAGACGGGAATTAGTGGTGTTGGTACGCCCGTGAAACAACAAAGCCGGTTTCGGCTCCCTTTGTAACAAGAATGGTACAATAGAGAAGAGTGGAGAAGGGGCTACAAGCTCGTCTGAGCTTTTCAAATTAAAAGTGTAGTTTAACAGCGGCACCGTCTACGCCATTCAGATACTCTCGCGGGCTTCCTCGGATCGCGAGAGCTTGTCCTCGCCGAGAACTTCCTGGAATTCTATCCGAGCAGACCCGGAAAAGAAAAATTCAGAATATCCTTCGAGAAGATATGTTTTTTTTGTTCTTCTCATCGGCCTCGAGAAATCCGACGTGAATCTGCCCTTTAAGAACTTGCCACGGAACTTAAAAATTCTCTCCTCCCGGCGATCCTGCCTCGAAAAAGAAAAATCTTGCTGGGGCTAAGTAACGCCGTAGGATGAAAATCTTAAAGATCTTTTTTGTAGATCTCCCGAGTGCACCGAGAGGAAACACCAAAATTGCTTCTTCTAATGGAAATATAGATGCCAGACATGCGCACTCACCGAATCGTGATTATTTTTACTCACTGAAATCCCACCATTGGGAAATATGCTGAATGTTGTATGAAAATATTTCATCAATGTTTGCATGTAGTATGAACTTTCACATTTTATTGTATTCTCGTTAATTCCTATCTGGAGATGTAAGGATATAATAAAAATTTTATGTGAATCAGAAATATCGAAATCTCTTGTAATTAATTTCATTAGGAAGATAATCAAGAAGAATTAAGTTATAAATAAAATGGAAAATATGTTACGTTCCTAATTTAAGGATTATTTCACTGGTCACCTTCTATTCCAAAACTGAAATTATCAATATAAACAATTATTCGAACTAAATTTATCCTGATGCAACCAAAATTGAGACATTCAATTACTAATGAAGAGGAATTAACAAAGTAGATGTAGAATGTAAAATCAGATGTACAGGGTGTCCCATGTAAACCATAAAACGGATTTTTAAAAAGTTGAAAAAATATTTATTAGCAGCAAATATATATCGCATCGTCGCAACTAGTATATTTTATAATTATTATAGGTATTTAAACCAGCTTATTATATAATATTAGGGGTACCCATAAGTAATGTCGTTTTTCAGATTGTTATAATTAAATTTATTGACATTAGTGAATTAAAGGTCTGCAAGCGAGATGTAAGAAGATTATCAATAATGATGAAAATTATATTGTTAACTAATGCTAAATAAAATAGAATTTTTATACGGATATCAAAAACGACATTACTTACGGTACCCGTAATACAATAGAAATTATACGGTTTTCCATGAGACACCCTGTATAACGTTTCAAAGTTGAACTTACTTTACCGGAGATATTATTTACTCCTCGAAAGTAATGGACTCGAAAGGAAGTTATCGGACAGTTAACAAATCGAGGCGATGCAAAACGAGTGAAAACTTACACGGAGATCTTTCCCAGTGGATTTCTTTCGGGTAAGTCCGAAGAAATTCCAGGAACAAGATGGAACCTTGGCGTAGCACCACCAAGTCCGTAGAGCCACCGTTATTTATTCGTCGTTTAATAAGCAATCTAAATTCCGTCCATCCTTACACTCTGCGACCCACCATGGAACGTACCCTTCCACCCCCCTCCTCATCCTCCTCCTTCAACCCCAACACCAAAGCAACCCCATCCACATCGTTTACGGAATCAAATCTCTCGAAATCGATCTGCACTTCCTCTACCCCCCCCCCCCCCCCCCGTACACTTCCTTCCTCCTCGTGTACGTCTCGCTTTAATTCGTCCCCGTGATTCGATAATTCGTCCACCGACCACCGCGCCGCGAGTTACAATCGAGAGAATCCGCGATCTCGAAGAAGTTTGAATTATATATCCGCACGGTTCGACGATCGGACAGATTCTGTCACTCAAACTTCCCGGTGTTCACTTCTTCCGGTCTGAAATGTGTCGTATATCGACAGCATTGATAAGAACCTTATCAATGTATCCTGAATAATATGTGCTTGGAATAACTAGAAATAATTGAATGTTTTAATGGCAGCGTAAAGCTGTCGTTGTATATGAAACAATGACTTTTGGATTGGGGTTGCATTTATGAATTAATAAGGGAACTTGTTATAGGTTGCTGATGGGATCTGTTGTTATTTAATGTCGTTTTAATCGCAAGGCTACTATCTGTTTATTAGGGTTTCAAGTTTCTACGTGATACGTAATGGCAATATAGACAATAATATTGCAATGGTTGGGCGATAGAGATTATTTCGAGTTTGGATAGCCAGAGGGTTGCACTGTTACGAGGTAACTTTCGATAATAAATTAAGATTATCGCGGTACTTCGAATTAGTTTATTTGAGTACGCGATGTGGGAATGCGAATCTTGGTGTAAATGAAAAGAATATCAAGAAAAAATTCATATTATGATATTATACTTAGAAATTAATTTTCTCTGATGTTAATTAATTCCACTAAAAAATGTACTATCCAGTAAGTATAATGTACTTTAGGATTCTAGTTAATTTAGTCTACCGATTAAAGTAGATTTTTTACTTCAACCTAAATCTAAAAGTACCGATACCAAATTTACTAATTAAAGTAGATTAAATTAATTAGAATTATAATACATATTATAATTACTGAACAGCTATGTTTTCGGTCAAATTAATTGGTATCAGAAAATATTAATTGTCTAGTAATAATATTAAAACTAATTACATCGTATTTACATTATTTTCTAATACTATTATAATATGTAATTAATTTTCCTATTCACTAAAAAGAAATTAAGTAGTATCAGAGAATATTAATTTTCTGAATATAGTATTAAACATGGCATAATGTTTATAGTACAATTTTCTCAGCGAACTTTTTACTGCACATTCAAATTAAGGGAGATCGTATTACAGTAATATAAAAAAGTATCTGTAAATGGTACTTTACCGTATGACACTGTACCATAATAATACCATAAATATTAAAAACTTTGAACAAAGGGATAATGAACAAATCATAACAACAATCAAGTCAAGGAAGAAGATCATCGCGGTACTACCATGAGGCATTCCCAGACCGGATTATAAACATCATTAGTATGCACCGTTCCATTATTGCCATTCGTTCTAATACACGGAGCCAAATGTAACTCGGACGTTTCTCTGGGGTATCGTCCCCGATTATTACTCTGAAAGGGTTGCTACCCCGCGGAACAGTACCTGAGGGTGCACTACCTTAGTCGCGCCCTTCGGAACTACCCTCTTATCCACTTACACCACCGTCCAGACTTCAAGCCACTTGCCGAGATCTTTTATGATCACCGTTCACTTTCGCTCTCACATTCACCCCTCGAGAATCCTGCGTTTCGCCGTGTTTTACCTAACGAAATAACTATTTTCATCCACTCGCGTCCCGTGGAATATCGGGCAACCCCCTTAGGTGTTGCTTCCCGGGGAGAAAAGGTCGTCGAATTACTCGACGAGCACCTGACCTGGTGGCCAAGTGCACGGATTTTTCACGCGCGTATAAGATCTTGTTCTTTTACTCTTTTTCTTCTTCGCTTTCTCTTTCTTTCTTCGAACAAAAACACCCTCGAGGAAGTAGAGATGTTTTCGAGGAATGCGCGCCGAAGTACACCAGTGGTTTCCCTCGTTAAGAATATATGACTGCCTTTTCTGAGGAGGGGACATATATTTGGCTTGTTAAAGGGGGGATAATAAATATGTAAGATACTAAATATATAACTATAATAATGTAGTCTGAAAATTGATATACTCTGATTCTAATTAATATTTATTGTAGGTTCAATCGCGGCTGATTAATTAAGTGGAGGGGGTTTGGTTTGCTAAATATATAATATACCTATTATAATATATCAGATATTAAATATACAACTACAATACTATAATCAGAAAATTAATATTCCACGAATCGAATTAACTAGCTAATCAATTAATTAATCGAATAGTAAAATTAGCAAACACTCATACAAGTTACATTCCTACTCCAGCAAAGTACTAATTTATACATTTATCATTATACTGTAAATAGAAAATTAATATTTTCCGATACCAATTAATTTCACTATTCACTAAAACTGACAAAAATCATGTCACACTAATATTCATATTCCACCCAAACATTAATTTACATGGCACCAAGAAGAAATTCATAAATTCCAAAACACATTCTAAACCCCCCAAAAAAACGGTAAAACAGTTTCGCTTAATGCATTTAGAGCGTAAGATCATAAAAAAAGGCAGGGCAGGGAATCGTAAAGGAATAGGATGATACAATAATGGCACTAAGGAGACCAAGTAAATCTAGTTGGTTCATCGTGGCAGTTGAAAAAGAATATAGTCGGTTTAGCGTGCGGGGAATCAGAGGGAATCCGACAGAAATTTTCCGTAGGATGAAGGGCTCGAGGGCTTTTGCGCGAGTCGAGAAGAGTGGTGAGATTGTACCGCGTACCTTTGATGTAAGAACTGTTTCAGGTGCGAGAGCCACTTTGACAAGAGTAACCCCCCCCCCCCACCCCCGCCATCCATTGCCTACCTCGTCAAGTTACCCTCCATTTCAACCCTCCGCAGTCATGCTTCGCTCGCTTCGAAACTGACTGCAAAAATCTACACGCATATGTGGATAGATAAAAAAAAACACATCGCGACGATTGGTGCATCGTCTTTCACGAGATACCGAATCTGGGTTACCGTGGACGTTTCAGAGATTACGCAGTAAAGAGACATTTTATGCGTGCGGGTTTTATATCGCGTGTTGTTATCAAAACGCGGAAAAATCTGAAATAAATGTGGCAGAAAAACGTTCCCGGTTTTTCTAATCTGCTCGTTCTTTTGGGGAGTAATTAAATCTCTTTTGCACTGTGGAATCCTCTGCTGCTTTTGGTGCGCATTATGCTGTTTATCTCTCTTCGAATGATTTTATATGTATTTTCGTATCTGTTATTTGATAGGTTTGTTGGTAGATTATAATATTTCCGATAACGCTGGATAGTGAGAAAAGGGAATTTTTTTTATTTGCGACGTAAATGATCCAGAATAAAAATTGGTTTATTAGATCCATTATTAATTATGAAATGTGCATAGAAGGATATGGTCAGTGAAATAAGTAAAGGTTAAAGACGTAAAGGTTAAATCGTATACATACTGAATAATAGTAAAATAGAGACTCTAAATATAGTGCGCTTATAAAAATACGATGAAATTTTTTAACGCAAACTTGAAATATTCGGAGAGTAAATTTTAACGAGACGAACTATCGAGTTCAATCTTCTCCTCGGTTCGTTCTCCGCATTCTTCTCCGCTCTAAACGAGTAACTTTCTTTTTCTCTAGTAATGCATTTTATAGTACAACCGTGAGATCGTTCTAGCAGTCGGTACATTTCATCTATGCATGAATATCAGAGAGAACTCGAGTAGTATTCTCACTTTCTCCATCCTTCCTCTCTCTTTCTCTTTGCCATCTCGTTTTCTCCCCTAATTCACCCATTCTTTCTCCCTGGCCGAGCGGCGCTCGAGATTCGAAGCACAATTAAGCTGCGACCATTAAAAATTCACTGTCCCGAGACTCGTAATACGTTGCCGTGGTTGTCGGCTTGCTGCTACTTTGTACGAATGTCCGGTTCAAAGTGGACACGCATTTATGATCACACCGTGTCTATACGGGGTGTCTAAAATCCCATAAAAAATTCCATCTCGTGCATCCCGGACTCGAATTAATGCTGCTTAGTTGATTAATACTCGAATATGAATATTGAACGATGATTATCACTTGAAACTATAAAATTCAATTTTTCTCTGAGTTTTGGTAATTTCATTTATCTCCAATTCACACTTATATCTATATAATATTTAAGGTCCAAACTCCCATAAAAAGTTCTATGGCATACGTTAAAGGCCCAAATTAATTTTTACTCGATTACTACTCGAATATAAATATCGAAGATCATTATCATATTTATGGTATTTCTACTCAACTTCAATGGACTTTTTTATAATGCCTCCGATACACCCTGTATATTCCTCCGCGAACATACATATGAAGTATGAACGATGCCAGACTCCAAAATTACACGGCGACGGGGCCTTTGATGGGATTTCTCCCGTTATACTACATGGTACTAATAACACTGTACAGCTTTTCGTTACGCGGATCGGGTTTACCATTTTTCATTCAAATCTCAGGATTTCTGGTACTTAATCCAACGTTCGTCGATACGGATAAGTCTTTTACACTGCTTCCATTTCCTCCATTTTTCATGCCATTTCTATGATTTTCATTATCTTAGTCATATTATAGGAGAGTCCCTAACTATATAATTATGTAGCTAATGAAAAATAATTATCTTGATTTTAACTGAGGGATGCTTGTAGTGTAACATACTGTAAATAATAAATATCTTGGCGCGCTATAAATATATTATTTGTCACATTAATCCACATGATTATATGGATAGGTATTAATTTCCGTTATTACAATTAATTAATCGTATCATTTTATTGCGGCAGATATGGATGTAGGTATAAAAATGCGAATTGCGATATTAATAGACTGCAAATATTTGTTTTAACTTCATGGTTAATTGTGAAATAGAATCGTTATGGCAGGTTTCTTATAGATACACTGTAAGCTATTAAAAAACTCGGGAAAGGTATTAATAAATTAAGAAGCCAGGGAAGATATTATTTTAAATATGTCTCCTGTCCTGATCGCGTCAAATTATTTTACTCATTTTCATTAAGTATAAGGTTCCCGGGCAAAAAAGAGGCTGGAAGTGGAAGCTAAAGGAACCTTCGTAACGAGACGTTTGATGGACGCGCTTATTCTCTGGAGAAAACGGCTCTACGCTCCGAAGAGAGAGGGTTCGTGGAATTGAACACTGGGTCAAAACTCTCCTTCTTTCTTTTTCTCATTCCCCGATTAAACCTGCCAATCTATTAACATTTTAACTCGCTGTCTTAATCGACGTCTTCCTTCTTAGATCGATCCTTCCTGTTTCGAATTAAAGGTTCATTCTCTAAATGGAGTTTTAGCTGCACTCACCCCAAGGAAATAAAAACCGTAAAAAATAGTAAAAATTTGAAAGTCGCTAATTTCAGTCCCAGACAGTCCAAATCGATGGTGGGTGATGCCTAATGATGTTCTAGGGCCGTTTTGGGTCGAAAGAAGTGGATTAAAAAATGTTCTGGGCGAAAAATGGGTCGACCAAGAATCGCAAAAATGTGAAGGGGTATACCTTCAAAAATTGTCAAAAATTCAAATTCGCCAAAATCAATTCTAAATGGCCCAAATCGATGCTATATGATGTATAAACATATTCTAGGACGATTTCTGGTCGAAAGAAGTGGATAAAAAATTTTGTCTGGCCAAAAAGGGGTCGACCCAAAATCGCAAAAATGTGAAGGGGTATACCTTCAAAAATTGTCAAAAAATCAAAGTCGCCAATTTTACTTCTAGATGGTCCAAATCGGTGGTAAATGATGCCTAATGATGTTTTAGGACCATTCTGGATCAAAATAAGTGGATTAAAATAGTTTTCTTTATATATCTTACGAAGATTAAAAGAGCCGTTTACCTAGTTCGGATGAGTTAATTCACTGAACGACTGACTGGAGTCTGATTAAAAGTTTACCAATTACCCGTTATTTTTGCTAACAATGATTAAAAAGAACGCGTTCGTAGGTATTTCGAATTACAGTCAGCACATTCTTGGAGGGTTTCATTTAGCGAGCCTCGTCATCCCGAAGTAATTATGTACTTAACTTTTTCGGGCGCAAGGCTCGGAGGTTATCTCGAGTATTGCACCCCAATGGACGTCACTCCTGTCCTCGGAGACAAGGAGGGTGCCAGTTACTCCACCAAAGTGGAGAGGGTTTAAGGACGAAACAGACAGGACACCTTTTAAAAGTTTGAAAATTTTCAGACCCCAACGACCCGCCCAATTCTCAGATCAAATCATCCTTATTTATAACACCGCTCTTATAAATTAGAACATTAATTTGAACTCTTCTTCCTGCTCTCGGTATTCATGGCTATTTGCATAGAATATTTGTGTGGGTACTTAAATTTAATTATTAAACCACGGGTATTTAAACCAGCTAATAACATTTTTAAGAAACTTGGCAAATTTTTATATTCTGTTATATTGCATTACATTAAATTATATTTCCTTGGTGAATAAGATATTTTTTTGTATCTCGAATATTAACAATATTATGCCCCATGTGTATTTTGAAAATTTGAATAAAATATTCCACATCGTTTCAATCATTTATATAATATAAGATAACTCTTGAAGCGATATGGACATCTTTGTTCGATTTTTTAAGATATATCTGCGGTTATAATATTCTTCATATTGGCGTAATATAAAAATATATTATATAATTCCACAGTGTAATACATCAAAGAAGACACAAATATCTCCTGAAAATGGGATTTTTTATATAACCCACATAAATTAATGAATAACATAATAAAAACCCACATTAATTTCCACGAGCCACTTCGTCGTCCATAAAAAGTAGAATTACGAAATGCCAGAAATACGATAGATTCATAAAATGGTCGGTGGTAAAATATATTCACGAGTGATGCCGAAGGGAAGAAAACTATAATAACATTTTTATGACATGACTCCCGTGAAGCGGAAGCTTATGTCCGCGGAATAATAATTATCCGGGAAAGTACCCTTGCACCATTCATCCAACGGGATTACAAATGCTCTCGGTGGTCTCAATTTGCGAATTCCAGTGGTCCCGCGTTCATTGTTAGATGGGGATTAATAATACATCGAATACTACTATATTCCACCCCCCAACGTCCCTCAATACCTGAAATAGGGGTTCGACTGCGCAACCCTTATATGCTTGGGGGGATGGAAAATAATATGACTCGTCTTTAGGAATTTCTCCATGGAATAACGTTGAGATCTCGGTTGCAAGCGAGACACAAATCTGAAAGCATCGCGCTGTTACGTAAAGCGGATGATTGATTGGAAAAAGTCACGAAGGATCCACCGGTAACGTTAATTAAATTTCATTATCCCTCGTCGTGCATCCATCGATTTTAGATTCTCTTCATGCAAAAATTATTGGAATTCCTTATTCGTTGAATTACCTCGCTTTCGGAGAGCATCGTGTAGTTTGTTTGTGTCGTGAAATTTAATATTTTCTTATTATTATGATAGACTATGATTTCATTAAAAATATTGACTATATCATAATGCAGTTTTCTATCGAAATATACAGGGCCACCTAATTATGAACGATATTTACTTTTATGCAAAAACATATTGAACCACAAAACTCTGCAAAAATCGACAACGAAATAAAATCTCTTTCAGAATATTCGTCGTTCGAAGATATTCGTATAACGCATTAAATATTTTCCGTATTATCGCGATTAAAGGAGATAACTGATAAACCATAATTGAATTAAACAGATTTGCTACAGCAAAATTCTATAATATAGTAATGTAATATAATATAATATAGTTAATATAGTTAATGGACAATTGTACAAAAGCATAGCCAATTACAATATACATGTAATTGACTGACACATCGCGATGTACACTTTTTTAACCCCATGTTACTCCTGTCAGGACCACAATGTGGGTGCATTGAGAATTAGTACAAGGGTCGTATTTTGATAGTGCAACCCTTATTCATCGTATAGGGTTAATCCCCGGGGGTAAAAATAGACGTAAGTGATCGAACACGATGCCACGTGGCGGGTAATTGGAAGCAAATATGGCGGATTGTATGCGGCTCATCAACAGTTTAGTTTCGAGTATTCTAAGCAAAGGGAGAGAAGTAGATTTCGTTTTCGATATGCTTTGAAATCGATCTCGACTTGGAATAATTGAAGTTGCGAGAAGCAGCGAACAGCCGGGGAACCGGATACGCCGTAGTTCGAATAATCAGAATCGTCTAAGCGTCTTCTCTTCGCCGCAATCCCGAGGAGTATTTTCAGTGCATTAGCAAGTCAGATAACCGGCAGTCTTTTCCAAGAGAAGGATACAAAATAAGAGAATGAAGCGAGAGAAAGAGGAAGAAGGTGTAAACGAAGTAACCAGGATATGTTCTTCGGTTTTCTTCGTCCTTTCTTTTACGATTACTTTCTATCCCATCAGTTTTCGGCGGCGAAGGATACAACTCGCGTATCCGCGGTGTAAGAAAAGTGTAAGAAGCGAATTTCAAAAAGAGGAGGAGAATAAAGAAGAAGAGAGGGTGGATTTACGTTTCTTATATATCGCTCGAGGTGCCAACAACCCCCTTCTCGGGAAGCGGCACCACCTCGAGAATTTAAAAGGGGATGCTTGAGCTTAGGGCTGAATTTCTTCCATCTCCACTTATTTACTTGGGAGGCCAACTTCTTCTCCATCTATCGATGCCATTAAAAATAAAAGTCCTCTGCCAGTTCGAAAGTGCTTCCTCGATTTCAAGAAACCTTCTTCCTTCTTCCTCCGACACTACTTCCTCCCTTATTTGTCTATTATTGAAGTTCGATACAGAATCCTCTCCTTCCCCGAAATTCGAAGGCGAAATTCGTGTTCGGTAATTAGCTCTTTCAAACTGTAATCCTCAGATTTGAGGGAAGTGGTTTAATTAAAATTAGCATTTTAATAAAAATCTATCGGTAGAAAGTGCCTTCCCTATTTCGAAATAATCCCTTCTGGGTGTAATTTGATGACGATGCTTCTATTATTTTGAGCTTAAAAAATACGAATTATAAAGATCGCGAGTTACGTTAATTACAGATGATTCTGCGATGAAAGTCACTTCTAAATATCGAGTATACTTTAATTAGAATTAATTAATCTCTGTAATAACTTATCATCTAAACAGCTCGAATAAATTCAACGACACCGCATACGCTCTCCAATAATTCATACAAAATTATAATCTACATATTTAAGTCCAAGATCATAAATAACATTCTTGAAATATCATAAAAAAAATCGTATTCGTAACTCCACTTCATCAGGATAATCATAAAACAGTTCTACTTTTTTTGAATACTTAAACTACCAAAGTACTACCAAAGTGGGGCACCAATTTATTAAAAACGTCCTCCTGCTAGTCTCAGTAGTATTGGCAATTTTCATCGTCCCACTTTTTTAGAAGAAGAACTATATTTCCCAATAAAAATATTTTTACGATGTTTAGGCATAGAGTATGTCACGTCACTGTACATTAAGCTGTTAAACTATTCAAAAATACCACGTCAAATTGTTTAAGATGTCGTATGCTTTAATTTATATACATAACGCAAATAATTGAATCCATTAATTAACTTAAGTCCTCCAGCTATAAATTCTATGTAAACAAATGTGTGAGCATAACTGAGTATATGTTCGGTAGTTCTAGTGTTAAACAAGTGTACGTAGGAAAATGATTAGCAGCGTTCTTATTTGCAGCCACGGAGCTCTGAATTTAATCTTGGAGCATACGAAGAAGAAGGAAGGTGGATTAATAAACCGCGCAGTCTCGCGGCACGTAATACGTGCGCACGTGAGATCGAGGATGAAAATGCGTCTGCCGACTTTGCCCTAAGTAAAGACGATGAAAAGAATGGAAAGGAAATGTAGAAACGATTCTACGGGAACCCTACGTATTGTTCCCCGGGAAGCCGTTTTTTCTCTACTTTTACCGGAGAACGGTTTGTTCTACACTCGAAAAGACCATTTCCGTTTTCATTCTACATCACACCGACAAATCCCTGGCCAACAATGCGCCTAGTAGACTTTGAATATCACGAACGCCCTGCAAAATAACACTTCAAACGTAATGTTATTTAACCAAATGAATGAAGAACCGGGATTTTCCGATAATAAGACTTGATCTTATATCGGAATAACTGAGTTGTTTGTTCCAAAATTATATTTTCGGAAATAACACCAGGACTTATTTCCGGAGTAATGAATAATAATGAAGCTTTAAAACAGAAATTAAAAAAAGACCTTCACTTAAATATTATAATACTAAAACTCGATTCAAATAAATCGGTAATATTTGTAAAAATGTTTATACTTTTAACATTACGATAACAGTGTAAAATAATCAATGTATCGTAGAGCGCATAAACAGTTTTATTTGTAAATGTTATATAGACGTTACGGACGTGTATCGCGAGGTATCGTATAACACGAGTTTCGGCCCGGCTATATATAATCTTACTATGTAAAAACCCGGTAATCCGTAAAAGGACACTGATTTTAAGCACAACAATTAGAAATTCGTGATAAGAATATGTTGGTGGTCGAAGTGAGCCGCAAGAAAGGAATTGGACATTTAAATCTAAAAAGAGATAAGAGTCGCCCTACGCTTGACACGTTGAACTGCCTGGATAATAGAAGGTTGGTTGGAATAAACAGGAAAAAAGGAAGAAAGGGTAAATGAGAGAGAATACAGCGTGAAGAGCCACGCATTGTTTTCTAGCAGACTGTTCCTGGTCTGAGAAGGGTCGGGTTTTGCGTCAAACTACCGTTTTTGTCCTGTCCTTCCGGTAGCCGCATCCCTTAGCTTCGTGACGATGTTTCGACACTGTTTTGCCCTTTCCCGCGGTTCATAAGACGTTTCTTACCGAGGGGTAACAATCGCTGCTTGACACGCGACAGAAAAGATTCCCTCAGAAAGAACTACTCGTAAGTTTCTTTCCGCAAACTCTTCGTAACGAGCAATACTAGATATAGTTTTAGAAAAAATATTTAATTACTAGTATTAGATGCAGAAATAAATTCGTTGCGATTTCGCGATCATATTCTCAAGCTTCCAGCAAAATGGCAAGGGAATCGAAATTATTCTCATTGGTTTTAAATAAAACATTGATTGAACCGAAGTGTCGGAAAAAATTCATTTCTATATCTAATTATATCCCTCAGCAAAACACGGCAGATGACTGGGGTTGGAACAAATATTTTTGTGCTTCCATTTTTTTTATGTTAAAATCTTGATTTATTGAACTTTATTTGCGCGAATCAAATCGCATATGCTTTACGTTGAACCGTGAAAAGCGGCTATAAATATTGTATCGGAATTGGACAAAGATATTAGAAGTATATAGAGTTAGATTTATACTTCTAATTATATTTATTAAATATAGGGTTATATTTCAGTTATATTTATTAAATTTGAAACACACGGATTTTGGATTTTATTATATATCAGATAATGTCATGTTCCGTTATCACTTATTCCGGATGTCACTTTCAAGATTATGGAAATGAAGTACCTTGGACTTCCGACTCAAGATTAACATCGATCGATATTCAGAAATAATATTAAAGAAGCGAACCATAGCGAATTAACTCAAAGAACGAATAAAGAGAGGCGCAAGAGCGCAGGTATTGTTTAACCTTCTTTTCCTCGTTACAGTGCGAGCACTCAACTTTTTCGAGCGGGAACTTTTTCTTTCTCTCCTTAGTTTCCTTTTTTTGCACCTTCCACAACCAACATTCCCGTCCGTCTTCCTCCTCGTTTTTCAGCGCGAATAAAAGGAAAGAGCGCGTGAGACAGAAAGGAGAAAGTTCCTGTCAAACGTGTACGCCACTGGCTGAAAATCAAAGTTTGACAGGATCCGTTTGCTCTCCGCCTTCGAGTTTGCGGACTTTTTATCCCGCAACTCTTTCCTTTTATCGAAAGAACCATGTAATAGCTTATCTTGCTGCTTCTCTCGATTCTTTAATTATACTTTATGCAGTCATTTAAAAAAAAAATATGTAAAATACGTTAAATGTCGTTCGATTAATGACACTGCTTGATAACATGTTTCTAGGTAAAAAATATTTATATTTAATTCTCATTAATCAGTATTCAGAATGAAAAGTAAGATAATGATATTAAGTTGGACTTTGATGGTCTTCCGATACAAGATTAATATCGATCAATATTTAACCACATTAAAAATTAGATAATATTTGTAGAATGGCATTTATAAAAAACAATATTTAAAACACATTATATATTATTTGATTACTGACAATGCATGATATTGTATGGATAGCGTATTTCTAGGGAAATGTTTATATTTAATTCCCGTTAATCAGTATTCAGGAAGAAGAATAAGATAATGGAACCCGATCGAACCCTTTCGGTCGCGTTCGAGTGACAGGGCAGAATGCGGGTGCGAAACAATATTGGTATTTGAGATATTTTATTAAAGTTCCGAACGGGTCGCGATCGCGAAGGAGGGCGAGTGAAATAAGGGATGGAAAAGGGGTGGCGCGGTTCACAGTCCTTCGAATACGAACCTACTATCGATTATTGACTTCGGAACCAGAGACGTAGCCAATACACCCTTCTCTCTTCTTATCGTCCTTTCATTCCGATCTCGTCCACCTGGGAAATTCTAGATTCTGATG
This sequence comes from Nysson spinosus, assembly GCA_910591585.2. Taxonomy (NCBI): domain Eukaryota; kingdom Metazoa; phylum Arthropoda; class Insecta; order Hymenoptera; family Crabronidae; genus Nysson; species Nysson spinosus. Next base: position 12,382,711 of record OU342832.1, read on the forward strand.
GATCAAACCGCCATATTTAATTACTGGACGACCAGGTTTAGGATATCCATGCTCGCATATTATTTAAAGTGAATATTTAGTAACTTCAAGAATCCCTTAAACATTTTAATTCCATCGAGCTGATTGTAGGATTATATCAATTAATTTTAATTAATTGGTAGTCTTCGAATATTTATGTATTTAGAATTAATATTTAATTATTCTAAGAATGCCTTACAAAATTTAATTCCATCAAGCTGATTTTAGGATTCTTTCATTTCACTTTAATAAATTGGTGGGCTTCGAATATTATTTATGTAATTAAAATGAATAATTAATTATTCTAAGAATCAGATTGAAGGATTATTTCATATTTATTATAGTTTATAATATTTCATATTATACTTTTCATATTTATTCAGACCAATAAAATATCAATAGTTAATCATTTCATTGTTAAGTTACAATTCATTTACCTCTTCTTAGAAGAGAGGAAACAATATCGAAGGTATACTCGAACAAAATAAATATCAAAGTACGAGTAAGAAGTGTTTCAACTTTTCTATTTTCCCGAGTCGGAGATATCAAGATCAAATACAATTTCTGTTAAACCTGTTACTTCCTTTCACTGTCCATCCGGAACACGAACGGTATTCCCGATAGAGTCCATTAGGAGCGGATAGTCATGAACCGGAAGACCCTTGGGAACTACCACCGGAAGAAGTGTGGTAAGACCAGACCGGCAAACCGAAGAAACAGCGACAAGAAAAAGGAATTGAATGGCGCTTCTGGCCGTCGATATTAAACAGATTTCACAATCGTATTTATACCTAGCTAAGTGCATTTTTAATACACGATCATAATTATCAATCGCACATATCGGCAACAAATGTTTTCATTATAATCAATATAGAATTGATATGAATATATGTCATTTATCATGAAGATGGTGTAATTGAATTTTTTTAAACAGCTCATATTTAAGATTTATCTCGTTAAATCTCGAATCTTCTTCGATTATAATCGTAATAAAACAGAAAAATCGTAATTATGCAGGTTGCAAAGAAACGTATTATATACACTTTAAATATTTTATTTAATACTATCGGCGCCAATTATATTAGTGACTTCGAAAGGCCAATATCTTGAAAGAGAATATTTCGGTTATCCTTTTTTACCGAATATTCTATTTTACGTGGAACATCGTGAACAATGTTTTAAAATTACAAAAATATGCATATTAAAATCAAAGACTTCTCGGGAGCATTTTAAAACCGAGATTAATTTCAATGAAGAGAAACGTATTATATATTCTAATCCAAAGGACAGCAGAAAGAAATCGTACACAAAGCTCGCGTGCTGAATTCAATTGTCTTTATGGAAGCGTTCAGCCCCCGGACAGTTGAGATTTTAAAGCTGAAAAATAATCTCATCCTTCTCCTTTCCTCTCGCTGCGTGTAAATGTCACATCTAGAGACAGTGGCCGTGCATGTATCCTGCTTTTTTTACTTTCTCCTTCGCAGGATAACGAAGCACCTCCAGTCCCGGCTAACGATGGGCACTTAAACTTTAATCTACCTAATTAATAGTGCTCGTCTATTACCAAGAGGGTCTCCTCATATTTTCTACCCCACCCCGCGGGGGCTATATCCACCGGCTACAACCCTCCTGCAGCAAAAACCACCCTGCCTAATGTAGGGAAATGGCTGTTTCCTAAGTTTTCACCGTTTTTTTAATCCCCCCAGCACATTTCCCGCCCAAAGGTACCATCCTTCTCGTCCTTTTTTCAGGATCTCTTAATTTCCTTCTACCTGGTGGGCAGCATCACCCAATGATACTCTGCTTATCTTCATGCGAACTTTCTACGCTGCTTTTCGCGAATAATGAACGTAAAATTGTGCGGTAAAAATGCAGGTTGATAATGTGAAGGGTAGTTAATTAAAGCGTGTGTTACCGGACATCCGATTTAATTGGGTGAATGTGGTATCGATGTTTGGAGGTGGAATTTGAGGGAGGTAATTATGGTGGGTGTCCGTGAAATTGATGGTTTCTTTGGGGGTTGGGAGGTTTAGGGGATGAAGTCAAGTAAGGAAGCGAAGGAAGGAAGGTCCGGTGGAGGGTGGGAAGATTTACTTCCTGAGATGAATGAACTCTAAACATACTATTGGACCAAATTAAGATTCTAAGATTGCACGATTTTGAAATAAGATCTGCTTTTTGCAGAAGTTTATTATGGTGGGATAATTTTGTGAGACGTAAATGAGTTACAATAAAAATAATCTATTATCTTGGATTGAAACAAATTGATAGAATGTGATTATAATATAAATACAATTAATGAAATACAAATATAATTAAAACTATAATCATTGTATAATATTTACTTCCCGCGATAAATGAACCCTGAAAACTCTATTGGACCAAATTAAGGAACTAAGATCGCGTGATTTTAATTAAAATCCGATTAATAAATTAATAAACCGGATACAAATGGATTAGAATCAAATATTCCATTACCGTGAATTGACAAAAAGTGTTTTATAGTGTGACTACGATACAAGTATAATTAATGATACTCCAAAATAATGATTTTATAAGATAAGTATAAGATACTTTGCAAGATAATTATTTTCTAACAATAAAATGAATACTTGCTTCGTGATTGATAAGGGCCCAAGTACTTTACCTTGATTAATGTCATTAGTTCCTAATAATACTATAATGGAAGGTTTTCGTTATCAGTTAAGAGGCAGCCTTCTTATCTCGAAGGAACGATGAAAACTCGTAAGATCGGTATCACGCGTTATCGCGATAGGTTTCACCTGTCCTTCCCCCCTCGATTGGTTCCACGTGCGTACCAGTCGGCGTTTCTCTCTTTCCCCGATTCGAACGATATATCTCGAATCGGCGGGCACAACCATTAATTTCATTTTATCGGCGCATGGGATTCGAAGCGACCGGTGCGGTAATGCGTTTTAAATGTAAAACAGGCTAAGGCCTTCGGCGCTAACGGGACGAGTTGCCGATAAAATTTGATTCAAACCTCCCCCCCATCCCCCTTGCACCCACCTTGATCTTTGTACTCCACCTATATCACCATAGTTTCCGACTCTCTATTGACTTACATTCGTGAAATAAATAATCTGCGCTCGTGAACCAACATTAGAATGAATTATAGAATGTTGATCAATTAACAAGATTTTGATGCCGATAAAATTGAAATTAAACTGTATCATCCCTTTTATACTCGCTATGATATTTGTAATCCACCTATGCCTCTATACTTTCCGATTTTTTAGCGACTTATATTCACGAACTAATATCAGAATCAATTATAGAATATAGAATTATGGAACGTTGCTCAATTAAGAATATTTTTTTGCCGATAAAATATGATTCAAACTTCCTCATCTATTGACTTATATTCGTAAAACAGATAAAACACGTTCTACAATACTATGTCATGAACCAATATTAGAATGAATTCCAAAATGTCCCTCAATTAAAAATATTCTCATTAAGCCAGGATACTTATTAATCCACATCTACATTTTCTTATTCATTCCACCGACATCGATGCCAATAAAGTCGACGTAACATTTAATCCTCTAGTATTATAATAAAAGTAATACTCATGCAGTGGTATACTACGAGTCTCTTGATTGATCGTTGAATTAAAGTCCGCCGTAAATTATTATGTACTCGAGATCCAAACCCGAGGATCGTTTGGTTGGAGGCAGGATTCGATGGGTGGTTGGACCAAAAGGGGGTAGACCGACTAGATGGGGTATCGTCTGCAGTTAAGCGGCTCAACCACCCTGTCGAACTTTACCGTCTTCTCTTTCTTCTGTATTCTCTTTCTCATCTGCCTTTTCCTTTTCTTCCCGGTCGTCCTTCTCCATCCTGAAGGACAAGGTTTCCGTCGACTTTATGAATATTCTCTCTGTGAAAGTCGCTCGATGCACTCGTTCACTTAGATCACGTCGGTCCGACGTTAAGTCAGTAAACAGGTCTCCCTTTCTGGTCCCGTCGAGAAGCATTAATGCATGGCGAATTATTTACCGGGTAATTGTTCGAAATGAAACAAATCGTGGCAACGAACCGTGTTATGGAAGAAAATCCAGGCTAATAGAAGAACAAAGTTGGCAGGGTCTTCATGGAATTTCGTTGATGAGAAGAGAGATGAGAGATTGTAATGGAATGCAATTTGTCCCAATGAGACTCGACACTGTTACTTTGAAGATAAAGGAAGATTCTGATTTTTGAAGCAGTGTCAAATGAATATAATTAGAGATGGAAACTCATCATACCAGTGAAACTCCAAATGAAGATTAACCGGAGGTTCATGTCTGATTGTATACAGAAGTCAATGTGTCGACAGTTTCGGTGAACCAGGGCATCGTCCATACTGGCAACTGGCTATTCGAAATGCGCAAACACCAGCAACAGTGGTCAGTGCACCGTGAGGTCAGCCGCCGTTGGATTAATTATGCAACGTACCTCAGCCAGTACACTGTTCGCCCATCCACCGGCCAATTAACTCCAAAAACATTCGCAAGCCCCGAAATCCAAGGTAGTCCATGTATCAGTTACATTCGAGAGAACGGAGGAGAATTAAATACTGCTATCTCAAACCCATCCTTTTTCATCATCTCAAAATCTTTTTGTAATTTAGGAGAAGACTTTTCGCGCGACCATTGAGCTTTGAGAACATCCAAGCCGTGTGACAGTTTTAATGTTTCTGACCAAGGTGTCTTAATTGAGACCTAGTCGAGATAATTAATGACCAGACTTTCATTAATATTTTTCGTAACTGATGAACACTAAGGTTACAAGGCATCAATCGAGATAGTCTGATCTTTCGAGATAGAACAATGAAATTAAAGAAAATAGTAGTTTCCCTAATATCCAAAGTATTTCCTTCGAAAGGGAGTCTAGTCTACAAAACCAAGCAGGGAGTATCGAGAGAGTGCACAAGGATACTGAAGGCATTAATCCCGTTTAGCTAGGGTTTATTGGCCGCGCGAAGTAAATTGGTAGGGCTCGTGCTAAATACCAGGAATACAGTTTCCATCGGCTATGGTTTCTCCTCGTGCCTCTCCACCCCCCTCTTCGATCCGTAGATTCATCCACACCAACGGTTCTCGGGGAGAGTAGGAGTCAAAGAGAGCGTGAGAATAGAAGAGAGAGGAAGATGGAAGAAGTGAGAAGCGAAAGGGTGCGAACGAGCATCGAACTCGAATTGGGAAGTGGACCACCCCAAACGGATGTGCTTGTGGACGTAGATACAAATACCGGTAAATACGAGGGAACCTGTGTCGAACCCGATACTCGAGCCTGTGTAGGTACCCAGAGACGAGGGTTTCGAAGGTACACAGTTATTGCATTAACTCATCATTGTCATTTTTATCACGCGCCCACTTGAATCAACAGTGGTTACCGTTGCCCTTCTGCCGGCCTCTCTATTTCGCAACAGCGTCACTCATCTACGAACTAACCCTCCTCTCGCGGACCCCTCGAAACCTGTCCGCTTGTTTTCGCGCAACTCTTGAGCCCTGTACCATGGTACTGGAGGGTACTACCCATGACTGGTCTGGCTGGTGGTTCGAGACCTGTCCCCTTCCTCCAGTATGCTGGATTAGCCGCTAACGACTCGTGTTACTCGTTCGCAACGCAGTTTTACCCTCCACCCCTGCTCTTTACCTTTATCCCTCATCTATCTTTTGCTTCCTTTGTCCCTTTTTATTCTAACTACCCAGCGACTGCTCTTTTCCGTCCGGCATGATTCTCGAAAGAATCAAAGCACAGTGGGTTGGTTTGTTCACAAAAAATGTATTCTATTGGAAACGTCAGTTCGAAATCTTTAAAAGCGATCCAGTGAGATATGTTTGCATTGAGAGTTTTGTATATTTCATCCACCTCGTGGGAAATACTTGGGCAGCTTTGTCGCGACATCGACCAGTATACCGTAATAAAGTTCGAGCCGAGACGGTGATGCCGTAAAGCGTGAAATTCAAAGAGAATTCGAGAAGAGACTGGTGGATGCATGAATCCTTCAAGACCTTTCTCTCCCACTATTCCTATCCTGCTCGAGGTACCGAGTCAAATTGTTTATTCAGGATGTTACGTACTGCATACCGGACTTCTTCGCTAAGGGACGCAGGAATATGTAAGCATCTTTGTATATCGATAATCCATAACCACGTGTGTATCGAGTTTCACGGTATCACCCTCGTCTCAGGAATTTAGGAGCGAGTTTGCGCCTGGAATTCCGTCGCGAGGCTGCTTCGAATTCTCCAGGTACACTTTTCACGAAACTTTTCGTTTCGTGAGCTACTGCGCGTACAAATAATTAATTTCATCACAAATTAATAAAAATCGACAAAATAATTATATATACGGTTTGGGTTAGGTTTCACATTTCGAGAATTATCGCGTGAAAAAGAATTAATTCCATCAGAAATTAACGCGAATCAACAATCCACATATTAATACACAAAATAATCCTAAAAAGTTAGGATTGATTTATTTTTCTAATTTTATAGAGCTATCACGCATAAAAATAATTAATTTCATCAGAAATTAATCCAAATCATCAAACCACATATAAGTGTACAAAATAATCCCCTATAAAGTACACCGAAATAAGTGGAACATGAAAGATCACGGAAGATTAAAACGATCAAATTGTCAACTCGATTAAAACGTCAATACGATGACATTTTGGAATGAACTGGCGTCAGGTGGTGCGCCCGAAATGTTAGTCGAACTGCCAGGGATTAATTAAGGTCGTTTGTCCGGCGATTTGCGCGAAAATCAAATCGCCAAGCTAGCCAAGCGAACGCGAGTTCTGCGTGGTGGCAGCTACGAAGGAACATAACGAATGGGTATCGCGCGGTACCAGGAACCTCTAATGTAGGGGGACATTGCACGAATCCGTCGCTCACCATTACTAAGCATTGTGTCTGCGGTTCCAACCGATTTGTACCCTTGCGGACCACGCGTCGGGGACATTTATTAAAGCGGCACGGTCCAAGGGAATCATACCCAGAGAATGCGAGATGCGAAACGTTTTGTTGCCTCTAATCTGCGGGGATTTCTGATCGAACGCTTGGAAAATGTCCGGATGGAACAATGTTTATATACACTGTCCTATTATGCTATAATGGACATCCATTTCTTTGCATCCTTCGGGACAATTAACACTTCACTTTATATTTATTATCTCTACTTTTTATTATCTTCATCTTCGTTATGTTTGTAACTTTTACCAAATAAATAAATAGAACATATACTCAGTTATGCTTAAAGATTTATTTATATTTAAATTATGGCTGGTGGTAGTGGTGTAATGTAATTGCAAGTGGCATAGATTATAATTGATTTAACGTTATCAATATTTATAACGGTGTGTAATCTTTTAATTGGTAAGAGTACACATAATTCGGGCACCTAGCCGCGAATCAACGGTGTCGCATCGGAATATGTGCATCGTAGTAAAGAAGATGAAGTTTACGAAAGGGATTACATCCTTCCTGTATCTGCTTCCCGCGAGAGACATGTTGCTGGTCCACGAAACATGGAAACGCTGGACGCGACGAGCGTGTTCGACGAAATTAAACAGCGAGGTTTCCTGAGTTGTACTCCGATGATAGGGTTCCCTACAACGTACGCGTTTCTCACCCCTTTCGACTGTATCGATATACTCATTGGATCAGTGCGCAAAAAGTCCACCAAGTGATCCTGTTTCTCTCGCGGATTAATTCGCAAATCATGGAGGAACACGAAAAACGCTGTAGTCAAATAATGCCGGGGTGATGTGTTAATAACTTGTCAAGTTATAACGTATCAAATATTACATAGTCAAGATAGTCTTACGCAGGGCACCCCGCACAACGTACACGAAATTCTCTAGGAGGCAATAAATCAGAATTAATTTAAATGCGAATAGACTCATGCGTGGAAGTTAAATATCGCATACCAAGGAAAGTTATTCCCCGTGCAACAAGATGATACCTATAGGACTGTTTAGTAGTACCATGGCTCGTTAAACCGCTTAAAACGGGTAATTACAATAGAGAAACTTTGCGAACGAGCGAACCGTGCTTCTAATAGAACCATGGGATATATATACACTGGGAACACCGTAGGAGGTATATCTACACGAGTAACCCGAATACGCATAGTTGAAAACATCTGTTTTCCCTGAAACGAAAACACATATCGCGGATCTGTACACAGAAATGGAAAGAGAAGGCTTGAAATCCAGCCGAACACGCTTTTGAATCCTTTCCCTGTAAACGGCGGCAATTCAATCGTGTAGGAAACCGACGTACGCACCCCCACGGCACCACCCCGGAATACCCTCCTTCGACCATGGATCCAGACAATGCAACGCGAATTTCACTGTAATTTTACGCGGTTTCGAGTTAGGCCAACATGTACGCGCCATTTTCACTGGAATTTCTCATTTGTCCAATGAAAATTCTACCCATGAAAACCTGCTGCGACCACGTACTCTAATAAGTTTCTAGTACGACGCATTCGGGGTGCTGCACCCTTATGATGTCTTTAAATGTTTCCTCTCGATTCGAATTAATGTGTACATTCCTTACGGTATTTTTAATTGCAAAGATTATTTTGAATAGCAATTGTTTGAAAATTATCATCAAATATTTATGTTTCTAATCGAATCCATTTGAATCGTATCTTATTAAATATTATTAAATAACATTTTATAGTACAATATAAAAGACTGTATATTTAAGCGACACGAGAAACTAAGTATACAGCCCGCGAAATTTCTATAAAGCCACCACGTTTTTTGCTAATATCTTATAAATATTTCATACTTTTGATAAGTTTGTGGGTGATATTATTTTAGGAGTATTAAAGACACATATTTGTCGGTTTAAATAATTGAAATAACATTTATTTAAAATAGGAAACGGAAATATGTAATATGACATAAAATCCAATGCGAAATTTCTATAAAGCCACCGGATTTTTTGAGGGATAAAATCAATATTCATAATAATTTATTTTTTATTTATATATTAATAGCTTGTATAACTGCCATTTCTTCGAAAAACTTCGAAAATTCGTTTCGGCATTGATACAATTAAATTTCGAAGTGTGTCAATTTCGATGGATGCCCACGCTTCGTTCATCGCTGTCCATAATTCATTAACTGACGATTATTGCTTGCAATTACCGTAAACTTTCCTCGCAATTATTCCCCAAAGATTTTCAATTGGGTTTAGATCGGCTGGCCATGATAAAATTCTAATGTCTTTTTGACAAAACCACTGCTTGGTGTGGTTCGACGTATGGACACTGGCATTGTCGTGCTGATAAATAAAATTATCGTGCTCAATTTCTTCTGTAAAAGGTATTAGCACTGTATCTAATAATTCTGTATATTCTACAGAATTGATTTTTGTGCTGATTCGGCGGATAGGTCTTTTTGCATCAGCACGAAATGCAGCCCAAATCATTGGTGAACCACCACCTCATTGACACCTTCCTCTCCTTCGCCCAATATCGCGTAATTATTTACGAGCGTACGTGATCTATTAATTTTATTTGCAATTGTGCGATTAGAACATCCCATACTTTTATAAGCATCAGTGGATGCTTTTTCTTCGCTCGTTAATAACTTTCCTTGTGGCATCTCGAAGTCAATTTGAAGAAAGACTGATTTTTCCGATTTTCTCTCACTATTTATGGATGGACAACCAGGTCCCCACCTTCGCGGAGGCGGAGAAACTTCTGCAATTTGCACTAATTGGTCGAACCAAGTTGGAACCTTACTATTGGGTTCCATTGTTTGCAATAAATTCCAGGAATCCGCGAACTCCTATGGGTCGTGCGTCCAGGTGGGGCCGCGAGGATCGACGTTTGGTCCCCAGATGTGGGACTTATCCGTTCGCTCAAAAATAAGTAATAATTTGCAAAGCTAGGTACAGGGCGTAAGGACCGATGCATAACTAGCAACAATAGACCAACAACACAATAGGTCCTCTGGCCACTGTAGCATCGGTCCGTCCCAAAGCAAGACGACCGTGCGGTTTTAGGGTAATAAAAACTCCGTCCGAAATGGTAAAAAGTTCAAAATGGTACATCCGTTTAACCATGAAAGTAGTACCACGTGCACAAATTGCAAAAAGAAAATGTAACGGTTCCGGGACGCAAAATTATCCACACAAAACTAAGTGGCTTTATAGAAATTTCGCATTGGATTTTATGTCATATTACATATTTCCGTTTCCTATTTTAAATAAATGTTATTTCAATTATTTAAACCGACAAATATGTGTCTTTAATACTCCTAAAATAATATCACCCACAAACTTATCAAAAGTATGAAATATTTATAAGATATTAGCAAAAAACGTGGTGGCTTTATAGAAATTTCGCGGGCTGTATTAAACACATTGTGTCTGGATGCAAAGAAATACGGCGTTAAAAGTAACCCCCATAAATAGTGTGGTGGATAAATATGGTCCACGCCAGGACAGGGTGTCTCCCACCTTCATCTCCATCCGTCTCGCGGGTTTTTTTTTGCTCTCCCCCCCGAAAGTTCCTAATAAATTCATAAGCTGGTAAGAGTGCTAATGCTCGGGACCCTTTTTCGTTTAGGTGTACGGGTGGTCGGGCAAACATGTCCCTGGCAGAATTACTGACTTCGACCACGTGTAAACTACCGAAGACAGGTGCACGATCCTTTTGAATAAAACAGAACAGGAACCGTGAACTCGTAACTACTTTCTCCATTTTACGAGACCCGTTACGGACCTCCTGGAACACTGGAGTTCCTGGGAAATCCAGTTTCCAGCCGATCAACGAAACTCCTTCAGGAACTATCGTAAAACACATTGTATCGTAAGGAACTCACGCCTCCGGCCGACAGAAACAGAATCCTGAATCATTGTAAATATCTGTTTCTGTCTGCGGAAATGAAAAAGAGTGAAGAGTTACTTCTGGCAAACTATGCCAAGTCTTCTAACTGTGATCTCGAGGAATGATTACTTAAAAGGATTTTTAAGAAGCAATCATTTTGGAACGAACCTGATTATATAATATTTCTATATATTGTATTTTTATATATTTATTCTTGATATTTCTATATGCTTCTATGTATGTTTTTAAATAATAATATGTTCAATCATAAAGTATGTTAACGAAGAGCATTCTTGGAAATGTAGGGATGATTTGAAATAGGGATATAAATTTGCGTCTGATAATTAAATTAATTATTTAAGAGGCGAATAGATTGTTTCAGAGAAAATTACATGATTTCAGAAATAAATCAATTATCAATTATAATATAATCAATTAATAAACAGTTTCAGAAGCAATGAAATAATTCAAGATTCCGGGGAAACAAAAAAACCCGTAAAAAACTAACCCTACACACCACAGCCCAAAACTTTCAGAACAATAGTTCGTCAAAACCGCACAAAAACTATTCACGACAAAACAACTTCTTCTTCACAAACACTTAAAACAATCAAACTACAGCCAGCCAATAAAAACCAGTATTCGGTACTCGCACCACAATGAATGTTTCCAAACAATCATAATTAACAACATCCCTTCGCGATGGAATTTTTTCAGTGATCACGTGACAATAGAATCGCTGATGCAGAATGGAAGTTGCGTAGGGTCACGTGACAATTATTAATTGGTTTATTTAAGCGAGCCACAGGGTGGAAGCGGGGGTGGCACCCGCGGGAGAACGCGGCGGTTTCTCAGCCGGGCCGTTGAATTAAACAGGAATTCATTTTGAAATATTTCTCCCAACGGGTTGCGCACACTGCGTGCCGCGGAGAGCAACGGGGGGTGAAGAGCGTGGGTGGAAAGGGTGGAAAGGGCGAAGGGTGGTACTTTCTAATGAAACGTACGTTAACGACGAACCACCAACATTTCGTGTTCCGCTTTCTAAAGACAGCTTTCCTCGTTCGCGCCTCTCCGAGCTCTCCTTTGTCTCATCGTTTCAATTACAAGGCCCCGGCCAATGTGTGCGGTAATTAAATTTGTCACCGCGCCGCTTATCGCCTGCCTTCAATTCTCTTTTTTTTCCTCCACCGCCGCCGTGTCGTCCTATCGCGACATTTTTTTCCAAGTGATTTCAATTTTTTTTTATGGAGATTATTTACGAAATCAAGAGACCCGGAAGCGCGTCCTTAATGAGCGGTCGTCTACGTTCGGAATTAATTAATTTGTACCGTTGGATTTCATATTTTCCTTTATTTTCCGGCGTGCTATTTATAAATGAATTATATGTGTTTACTTCAGTTTCATTGTTTGCGGGTGTTTTCTAAAGACTTTTTTTGTTTGGTGCTCGGAATGCAATATGTTTTATCGCGAATGTCGCCTGTGATGGAAATAGAAATATTGTTATGGAAAATGAAAGAGGAAACGGAAACAGCGCGTGATTGGATGAGGAATTCAAAAGAGGTATCTCGATCAGGAAATATTCTAGAAGCGTAATTTCACGAGGTGTGATCAATAAAAAATAGATACGGAATCGGGAATTCAAGTCAATTTTTCTTGTGAGTCGGGTTCATCAAATTCGCTTTTAAACGAAGGTAATTGCAACACGTAAAATGATCTTTAAACAAGCATCGTATTTCATTGGTCGCCTGAGGTACCAAAAAAACGTGGAGATCGATAGTTCGGTGCGGGAAAAAAAATAATTTCCCTCTTGCGTTGTCTCCCGTTCGTTCGTGATTTAATTTCACCTCTATTGAAATTCGATCAAACCTCGTTCGCTAATTAAACGCTTCTCTGACCACCGGCCGACCTATCAACGACGAAGATAAAGCTTCTAAGAAGTAATGTTCTTCGAGAGATAATTAATAGAAAGGTTCATCGATGGGAATCAATTAATCAATGTATCCATCGGAAAACTATATATTTATTATTGTAGAAATTCTATTTGAAATGCTAAGCATAAATCTCACGTTTCATATCAATAATTCTTACCCGAATATTACCGATGATATTATATTTCAATTATTTGTACCGAGTGTAAAATACATTTTCTCAAGAACTCTTTTTTTATATTTATTGCTGAAACGTTTTGTTATCCATCTATTGGAAAAGCCGTGATTTTTACATAAAAACTGTTAGTTAATGCATTTTATCTTTATAACAAGGATATGTACTCCTTTCTATGCCTTATCATCTTCATTATCTCATGGTCCACTTCCGAATATCTTCTATTAATCAACTAATTAGTTCACCATAGTTGATCCTAATTGAATATCAGGATAAGGAACCCGTGTCTCGCGTTATACCATATAATACCAAAGGCTCGTAAGTCTCAGTGGTAAAACGATACTCTACCTAATCACGCGAAATCCTTAATTATTATGCAACAAGGCGTATCAGAAATCTGGATAATTCCAGGAGTCCAGAAGGCATAGAATAATAGATCGTAGGTAAGGGTTTGTCCATGATAGTTCAGAAGGGACCGTAGGAGTCCCTAAAACCACAGTGACCTCCAATTATCCTGTGGGTACCACGTGGCCCGCGTGGTACCAGATAGTCCCCACGGACTCTCCGCAAAACAGCCCTATGTCGCCCTTCTCGCTACCTTTAACACCCCTCGGATTAATTCATTATTAAAATAACCCCATCGAAGAGACCTTGTTATCGTCGTCTATTACCGCGGAATTGTTCGAAATCGAATTACCAGTCGAAGATCGAATTATTTTTGACGCCACCCTTTACGTGATAACGTGACTGTATTCAGTGACGATCATGAAAGATATCAATTATTATTTATGTAAAACCCTGTATATTATCACTACTTTTATAATTATTATTATTAAGTCTAGTCTTCCAGGAAGAAATTCGATCGAATAACTCTATTAATTGATATATTTCCATCAATATTAACGCTAATATTGGATCAATTAATTTATGTTTCCATCCATCCTTTTTTTTAGGACGTTGCAGTGTTAATAATCAGCTATTTATATTATTAACTAGTCTACCTGTATTGTTAAGCTCACGCTAATTTGTTGATAAATGAACCGTAATCAGTATTGATAACATAATACCGAGGGATTTGTCGTCGGATTAATAGAGACAAAAGGAGAATTAATTGAGCAGAGGTAGAGTATTAGCCAGTGTAACTAATGTCAGGAGCAATTGGTCAGGATTCAGCGAAGTTCGTTCAAGTGGTAGCCTGGGGAAAATCAGAAGTCCTCATTAGGCATTCCGAGGTCAGAGGGTTGTATAGGAAGGGATTGGAAGGGCTAGGAAGGGTATTTCAGGATCCCTTTCGTCTTGTTTCTAGAGACGGACGGGCCAGCCTAAGACCGGACATTTCAATAAACCCTTGCAAACGCCTGGGTTTAAACCGCTGACCGCGGCCAGTCCTGGTCAGCAGGTTTCACGATAAAATTGCGCATGTCTCGTGCCCTTTCCCTTTCCCTATTCCTATCTCCAGGATACCAAGGATAACTAACATGGATCGATTCAGAACAACATTATAAATTTCATGTTAAATAAATCTTGTCTTAGACTTGAGATACTGAATATTCACTCAGACTTCCAGAATGAAGTCGGATATCGGGATACTGATTATTGCTATACTAATAATAGAATATAATTGGTAGAATATGTATAAACTATAATAGAATATAAATAACTACTATTTTCAGATATCACAGTCCCAGAAATATCCCGTAAAACGTACTTCGTTAACAAGGTTTATTAACAGCATGATGGGTTTCTGGTTGGTTTCGCCCCAATCAGGATCCAATAATTCGTTTCTACCTTGTGATTATTTTGACGACGAATCGAGACGATTCGGATGAAATTTCGGCAACAGAAAAGACGAGGGTGGAAGGGAGAAAAGGGTGGGGGGTGAGATCGAGGAATTTTTGGCGAATCAGATGTTCCGCAATGTGGGGTAGATAGATTTATGGGGGAGAAAGTGACCCTGGACAAGCGAGAGACGAGGCGTAGAAAAGTTTTCCAGGAAATCATTTCGCTAATTCGAGAGAATTGATGTGGCGGGCCACGTACTGGAACGCAGTCTCCCTACGCCATGGGAAAAGAAAAGTTTTATGGGATCCTTCGTCCGCGTAAATTCTACCGTTTACTCCGCACCGCCCTCGCTTTTTATTTATTGATTAATAGCAGACGTTCCTAATTCTATTTTATCTTTAGAATCGCCCCAATCGAGATCGAAGGTTATTGATTGAGTTATGAGTATTTCATCTTAATTTTCATGGAATATTAGTTTCAATCTTATAACACGACATTCATAGAAGGACATTCGAAGATCGCTTCGAAAACTCTGAAAAGTTACCCACGACTTTCGATCGAAAAGAAGATAATTCTTTATCATCTACTATTGGAAAAGTCTCTCCAGATTTTATTTCCATCGGTCCGAGGATTTGATCATCGTTTTTCAATTGTGGTAACCCGAGAATCCGTGTTCCTCGAGGATTACCAATATTTTTCCTCCGCGTAAGATAAATCCCATTCCGCCCGTACATTCCGTTCAAACAACTTCGGAAGTTCATTTCCAAAGGTTTATTTATTTCCGGTTTTGACTTATTGTTCCGACTTCGATTAACCTGGCACATACATACGTGGGTGGAGATCCGATCAGGATTCTCATCCTAATCTAAGGTCTGATCTCGAAAATAAGAGAACAACCCTTATAGTTGTTCCTCGAATGGGAACCACCGAGGATCGAGCGATCACGGTTCATTTCGTCGTACTCTCGACTTCCTGACTAACCCCGTCTCCTTTTTCTTTCTCGTCCACATTCGTCTTCCGTCTAGAGCGACCCTGGCTCTCGAAGAAGAGAGGATAAAAAAACGAGAAAATAGCCAATACACGCCCGTACGAACCCATAAAAATCACGCTCCTACTTCCTCTTTCTCGCTCTGTCGGGTTATTGACTTTCGCGTTTGTCGAGAGTCACCGGGCGAATCTGCCTCCTCTTTACCGAGTATATCCCGACCAACCTATCAAGCCACGCTTTTTCTCTCTCCTAGATAGAGGCCATAGGTCACATATTGGATCGAGATTCGGGATA
Source organism: Nysson spinosus (assembly GCA_910591585.2). Taxonomy (NCBI): domain Eukaryota; kingdom Metazoa; phylum Arthropoda; class Insecta; order Hymenoptera; family Crabronidae; genus Nysson; species Nysson spinosus. Next base: position 12,398,759 of record OU342832.1, read on the forward strand.
AATCGAAAGCTTCCAAGATGTCTCGTCGAACCGGGCACCCTTCGAACATCTTCATTCCACGGGAATAAAGGACCCACGTAACGAGAGTGAAAGTGTCTACCTGATTGGTGTGATGAAGCGTAGGATGAAAAGAAAACTCCACGATAACAGGTTCTAAGTATGCTAGATATATATATACACACATCTTGCTATTATTTGGCAGTGGAATGAAACCCTGGGAAATTATCTGGGTGGAAACATTACATCGAACTCGAGTAAAAGCAATGACAGTAAATGATACTCATTGTTGAAACTCAAGTTTCTACTTAAATGATCGTTTGTCTGATCGGTGTGATGAAAGCTAGGATAATGATAATAGTCCTCGATAACACGTTCCAAACAGGCCAGAAATATCTGCGAACACACCTTGGCATTATTCGAGAATCAAAGAAACCTTGGGAAATGATTCCGGTAGAAACATTACATCGAACTCGAGTAGAAGCAATTATAACGGTAAATGACACTCAAAGCTGCAACACAAGTTCGCAGTTAAATGATGAAACCAGAGTGCAGCTTTGTTGCATCGTCGGAAGGTTCGCTTGAAATGACGTCCCGTGATACCGGCTGGAAGCCAAATTGGAAGCCGACGATGTAGGCCGAAAGTACCGACGCCGACAGAGAGATAGATGACTGTAGGAGAGAATCCGAGGGAACGAGAGGAGAGTACTGAAATCTCTTCGCATCCAGTAAAACGAGTTGAAACAGAGCGTACATGTGAGCTTAAGGGTGAGTACGTTAGCGACTACAGACGGCTCGCGTCTAAACGAGCATAAAGCCAAAGCAAACCCACGTTTGGCCAGTATTCGACGTGCTACCACCGGGGGTTTAATTACTCTCTTCATAGAGACACTAAATATTCAACTGTCTGTGAGGTGGTCGCTTCCAGTCTATACCTTACGCTCTCTGCCTGTCATAGAAACGGTAATTACGAAAACCAAGGTTGCATCCACTGCACATAGATACTTGGCTCATCTAAGTCTGACGATGATCGGATCCGATCGGTATGATTAGAATAATCGTATCTTCATTTATCATATTATGTTCTTTAGTTAATTGTTATGTTAATTCAATAATGGATGGTAATTTCTATAATATATCCGGCGAAAGTACATACAGTATGGAACTTATAATTTAATGCACAACATTTATTAAATGGATCCACGAAACCAAAGTTGCCTCCACTGCATTGCACAGATACTTGGCACATCTAAGTCTGACGGTGATCGGATCCGATCGATATGATTGGAATAGTCATACTTTTATTTATCATATTGTGTTCAATAGAAGATTTACAATTGCATTGAGTCAATAAATTGAAGAACGGGTGATGCTCTGTGCGAGATATCTTTGCAAAGTGTGTATAATATGGAACTTATGCCTCACATAATTGAAGGCACAATGTCCACGAAATTAATCTGTGAGACCGAAGGACGAAGGAATCCATCGAAAAACGTGCCGGCAATTTTCAAAAGAAAGTACCAAGTTGTATATTAATTACGTGAGCCAACACAGAGGACGGTCTTACCGTCAGCTTTTGCGACCAAGTTTTTCTTTCTACTCGTTGGCCTTTTCCGTTCCCGTAACGAAAGTTCAGTCGGCTTCCACTGGAAATTTCATTTTCCAAAGGAATACAAGCTTATTGCCGGGAGTAAATGCGACCTGGAAGGTGAGAAAGGGAAAAGATGACTGAAAACGTTGGACGCCATGGGAAAGAGTGAGTTCGTTGCTTATAAAGCTGCCTGTAAAACAATGTGGCTCGTCTTTCAAAGGAGACAGAGCTGACTACCGTTCTTACACTACCGTTCCCACCCTCCAGGCTGGTCTCCCTTTTTGCCGCCCACTACACCCCACCCCGTTTTAATTAGCTTTACCAGCCGGTAAACAATAAGCCCTTATTTCTAACAAATTAATTTTCAACAATTCCGTATACTGGCTTACGCCTGGCCGTAGTCCGTTGCAAACCACCGCGGCTATGCTTTTATACCGGCGAAGGGGTGCACGTCTCAAAACATAACGAGCATCCCTTTCATGTAATACTATCTGCTATGCTTCCCTGAATTCCCAGTATTTCTGGAATGAGAATAACTTTAAGAACCACCTACCATCGTTTACCACCCTCTCGATTCCCAGAAACTCTCTCGAGAGAGAATCAGAAGCATATGAACGTTCATTGAAAGAAATTACTCCCCTACGAATTACCGTCAAGATTTTCAATTCGTTTATTTTAATAATATTCAATTATTACTAGGTAAATTGAAATTGCGAATTTGTAATGTTTAGTAATTTTCCCGCTTGCATCCTTCAGACACCGAAACTACTTAATCTTCGAAGTACTTTCATCACGGGTATTAAGTTCGATAGTTTAAAACGAATATTCAGCTGACGAGGTTGATCACACGAGGAACGAATAGATCAGGGTTTCGAGAGAAGATGGAGGAAAAGAGGAACCGAAGAAAGGTAGAAAGGTGAGAAGAGAAAGTGGAGAATCCATGGATTTTAGTACCGCGAGACGTTCATCTGCATTTCAAATCGACAACCCTTACCAAGATTTGCACACGTTTGCGAGTAGTTTCGTACGTTGAGGTCTGTCCGCTTGCGGCGGATCACTCGGCAAGGAAATAAATTTTAGTACTGAAAATCGTTTGATCGGTATTTGCGTGCACATACATTAAAACCGATCGAACTCGATACGACAGATCGAGAATTATTAGGAAGTAGTTCCATTTGTGGACTACCTGGAGGATCGAATGTGTAGAGATTTACGGTAAGCACCAGACAAACGAAGTGAACGGAAGTCGAGCGTATCTCCGGCTTGGTCCTCGGACCTGTTAGGATTACGACCTCCTGTTCCGATTAAACTACGTGGAAATTCTATCAGGGAGGTAGACGAATAACTCTACTTAGGAACCTCGGCTGTAAGTCATTAATTATTCCGCCAAAGGTTTCCTCGTGGAAAACCATGCGTCGAACATGTTCGACGGTGACAGAGAATCGGATTCTGATCCAGAATAATCCGAAATAATTGAGTATGTAGAGAGAATAAAAATTCTTCGATAATTCCAACATCGATAGGAACTCTTAGTCAGAGTACCGAGTGTTAAATCGCGGTAGTGTTAAATGTTAAATAATCTTACCTTGCCGACACCTGTGAGTTCCTTAACACCTATCCTCCGCAGGAGGGCTGGCGGTGCTGGAGGCGGTGATTTAAGGAGAAGAGCTGCATATCCATTGGGAAAGATCGGTTGCTCATCCGGACCGATATTCTCATCCCCGGAACGTCGTCGGCGGTGTGGACTCGAAGATAAATTCAATTTTTGCGCTGCTCTGAAACAGACATTAAAATATAAAGTTAGCAAAATCACACAGTAATACAATCTTAAACAATTAAGCTGCACCACTGTCAGTCATACCTACACATTTATTAATATATAATATAATTAATGTCTAGAGAACGCGACTTAATTAATGGACTTAATTACACACGTCAGGTATACAAAATAAGTGTATACAAAACTTCGAGCAATGCGTCGTTGTACATTAAAAATTGTATTTAAAATTGCGGACGCGTTATTTTGACTGCTTTAATAGTTCCATGTCTAAGCCAGACATTCTGTTTCATAGAAATCTCTTAATTCACGAACCAATTAAAATATCGACAAAAATATGTTCCTTAATTTAAAAGTAAAGAGTACCACTTTACTTCACATTTTTTCACCCCTTCCAATACCACCCCATAAAAAAGTACAAAATGTGAAAGTGCTCGAATCCCAAGGGGATGGAAGCACAGGTTGGTCCATCTAAAGTAGTTCCTTCGATACGTATCTCACCTATCTCAGAACAGGACTCCGGGAGGTATGTGTCTCGAGGGTGACTGGGTGACATAGTCCGCGGGGTAGCCCAGTAATCAGCGAAGGTAATGTGCCGGAACCCTGCACGTGGGGGTGGTGGGGTTGGCACGTTTAAAGGGGTGAAGGGAGGGAGGGTTAACACTGGGACCATCGAGTTCAGTTTCGGCGGAGAAAGATAGAGAGGGACGTCACAGGAGGTAGAACGAAGGGGGTGGTTACCCTAACTTCTCCAACCCTCGGGCCTCGTTAACCCACGCTCTGTGAAATTGGAAATACCAACGAGAGGACTGTGCCTCCCCCTTTCTCCTCTCATCCTCTCATCCCTCTCATCCCTCTCACACTGTCCCCTCCACCTCCACCCCCGCTTGCTCATCTCCCAACACCCCCCTCGGTTGTGGCACAGGCGTGCGAGCATTTGCAAGCACCGGGAGTGTTAGTGTTATAAAAAATAGTAGGAACGGCCACGAGGGAATGAGCGAAGTGGTTATCAACGTCGCTAGCTGGTTGCTTTACATGCCAGAACTTCCGGCCACATTACGTCCGAATAATCTGCATCGTTTGCACCGCCACGCTTCTCTGCCAGCCGCTACTCTCGGGACGAAGCTAATAGTCCCGCGTTTCCAGCTGAGATATGGAAAATATTCCGAGGAAAGAGTGGCGGACATATTTTTTGGCTGCTCTGCCACGTGTACTAATGTTATGTAATATTATATTACATATTATGTAATGATTGTAATGACTATATCAGGTATGTGCATAAGTCCTCGCCGTTCTTAGATGACACAGTTTATGTATCTTTTTTGAAAAGAAGCAAATGCAGTTAAAAAGCTTGTAGATCGATGGAATAAGGTTATAGAAAATAGTGGAGAATATTTTTTTAAGTAAAAACTACTTTTCTTGAAAAAAGATCAAGTTCGTTTGATTTCATAAAACGGAGAGAACTTATGCACATACGTAATAATTTCTTTATGGGATACCTGTATATTCGCATATTAATCTACATTTTTATATATCATCGCTGAAATCGATAGAATCGATACGAACAACTCTGATAAGCAATAACGTGCTAATAATCTAATAATGAAATAAAAATTGATACCGTAATAACGCGTGGAGTTTGTAAAACACATTGCATGGAAAATAATTCGAACATTCGCGATATCCAGAATGGCAGTCGATCGGACGTATCGGGAACATCGGTGAACCGAATGTTTGTAAAACCGTCGAAAGAACTGTTTTTACGGGTGGTCAGTATTTGTATGTAATAAATTGTACTGTCGGTGGAAAAAAACAGTAGTAGAATGTCGACGGGGTAGTCGCTCGGTTTCCCATTTTAACGAGTGCCCGGTGCGAAATTGTCACGCGCTTCCGAAAGTTTATGCAGCCCGGCTCTCTGCGAGCCAACGCAACCCTCCCCCCCCCCGGCCGACCAACCCCCAGCAAGCCTTGACTTTTATGCTTGGTTTAATTATTTGAATTCCACTCTTGTTTTTTTTCTGCGAACCGTTTCCCGCACGCACATAGTACACCACAGTGTCCGGTTTATGAACCGGAACTTTAACGAACGAATTACGCTCGTATTCACAAGCGGTTTTCGAAATCACCCAACAGTTTTATCGGCCCAGGAAGAGGTCCAGTTTCGTCGACCCTGATTTTTTAATCGCTGTAAATTGTATTAGTTTTGTATGAGAATTACGTAAAAGTGAGGTGAATGGTTGGAATCTACAGCTTTCTTCTACAGGGTCCAAATCAATAGTAAATTATGTCTGAACATATTCTGGTATACCTTTATTTATTAGAAGTGGTATAAATGGCCCAAATCGATGGTATATAATGCCTAATGATGTTCTAGGACGATTTCTGGTCGAAAGAAGCGGTTAAAAAATTTTTATTGGTCAAAAATGGGTCGAATCCAAGTCGAAAAAATGTGAAGGGGTATACCTTCAAAAATTGCCAAAAATTAAAAGTCGCCAAAATCAATTCTAACTGACCCAAATCGATGGTAAATGATGTATAAACATATTCTAGGACGATTTCTGGTCGAAAGAAGCGGTTAAAAAATTTTTATTGGTCAAAAATGGGTCGAATCCAAGTCGAAAAAATGTGAAGTGTTATACCTTCAAAAATTGTCAAAAATTTAAAGTCGCCAAAATCGCTTCTAAACGACCCAAATCGATGGTAAATGATGTATAAACATATTCTAGGACGATTTCTGGTCGAAAGAAGCGGTTAAAAAATTTTTATTGGTCAAAAATGGGTCGAATCAAAGTCGAAAAAATGTGAAGGGGTATACCTTCAAAAATTGCCAAAAATTAAAAGTCGCCAAAATCAATTCTAACTGACCCAAATCGATGGTAAATGATGTATAAACATATTCTAGGACGATTTCTGGTCGAAAGAAGCGGTTAAAAAATTTTTATTGGTCAAAAATGGGTCGAATCCAAGTCGAAAAAATGTGAAGGGGTATACCTTCAAAAATTGTCAAAAATTGAAAGTCGCCAAAATCGCTTCTAAACGACCCAAATCGATGGTAAATGATGTATAAACATATTCTAGGACGATTTCTGGTCGAAAGAAGCGGTTAAAAAATTTTTATTGGTCAAAAATGGGTCGAATCCAAGTCGAAAAAATGTGAAGGGGTATACCTTCAAAAATTGTCAAAAATTGAAAGTCGCCAAAATCAATTTTAACTGACCCAAATCGATGGTAAATGATGTATAAACATATTCTAGGACGATTTCTGGTCGAAAGAAGCGGTTAAAAAATTTTTATTGGTCAAAAATGGGTCGAATCCAAGTCGAAAAAATGTGAAGGGGTATACCTTCAAAAATTGTCAAAAATTGAAAGTCGCCAAAATCGCTTCTAAACGACCCAAATCGATGGTAAATGATGTATAAACATATTCTAGGACGATTTCTGGTCGAAAGAAGCGGTTAAAAAATTTTTATTGGTCAAAAATGGGTCGAATCCAAGTCGAAAAAATGTGAAGGGGTATACCTTCAAAAATTGTCAAAAATTGAAAGTCGCCAAAATCAATTCTAACTGACCCAAATCGATGGTAAATGATGTATAAACATATTCTAGGACGATTTCTGGTCGAAAGAAGCGGTTAAAAAATTTTTATTGGTCAAAAATGGGTCGAATCCAAGTCGAAAAAATGTGAAGGGGTATACCTTCAAAAATTGTCAAAAATTGAAAGTCGCCAAAATCGCTTCTAAACGACCCAAATCGATGGTAAATGATGTATAAACATATTCTAGGACGATTTCTGGTCGAAAGAAGCGCTTAAAAAATTTTTATTGGTCAAAAATGGGTCGAATCCAAGTCGAAAAAATGTGAAGGGGTATACCTTCAAAAATTGTCAAAAATTGAAAGTCGCCAAAATCGCTTCTAAACGACCCAAATCGATGGTAAATGATGTATAAACATATTCTAGGACGATTTCTGGTCGAAAGAAGCGGTTAAAAAATTTTTATTGGTCAAAAATGGGTCGAATCCAAGTCGAAAAAATGTGAAGGGGTATACCTTCAAAAATTGTCAAAAATTGAAAGTCGCCAAAATCAATTCTAACTGACCCAAATCGATGGTAAATGATGTATAAACATATTCTAGGACGATTTCTGGTCGAAAGAAGCGGTTAAAAAATTTTTATTGGTCAAAAATGGGTCGAATCCAAGTCGAAAAAATGTGAAGGGGTATACCTTCAAAAATTGTCAAAAATTGAAAGTCGCCAAAATCGCTTCTAAACGACCCAAATCGATGGTAAATGATGTATAAACATATTCTAGGACGATTTCTGGTCGAAAGAAGCGCTTAAAAAATTTTTATTGGTCAAAAATGGGTCGAATCCAAGTCGAAAAAATGTGAAGGGGTATACCTTCAAAAATTGTCAAAAATTGAAAGTCGCCAAAATCGCTTCTAAACGACCCAAATCGATGGTAAATGATGTATAAACATATTCTAGGACGATTTCTGGTCGAAAGAAGCGGTTAAAAAATTTTTATTGGTCAAAAATGGGTCGAATCCAAGTCGAAAAAATGTGAAGGGGTATACCTTCAAAAATTGTCAAAAATTGAAAGTCGCCAAAATCAATTCTAACTGACCCAAATCGATGGTAAATGATGTATAAACATATTCTAGGACGATTTCTGGTCGAAAGAAGCGGTTAAAAAATTTTTATTGGTCAAAAATGGGTCGAATCCAAGTCGAAAAAATGTGAAGGGGTATACCTTCAAAAATTGTCAAAAATTGAAAGTCGCCAAAATCGCTTCTAAACGACCCAAATCGATGGTAAATGATGTATAAACATATTCTAGGACGATTTCTGGTCGAAAGAAGCGGTTAAAAAATTTTTATTGGTCAAAAATGGGTCGAATCCAAGTCGAAAAAATGTGAAGGGGTATACCTTCAAAAATTGTCAAAAATTGAAAGTCGCCAAAATCAATTCTAACTGACCCAAATCGATGGTAAATGATGTATAAACATATTCTAGGACGATTTCTGGTCGAAAGAAGCGGTTAAAAAATTTTTATTGGTCAAAAATGGGTCGAATCCAAGTCGAAAAAATGTGAAGGGGTATACCTTCAAAAATTGTCAAAAATTGAAAGTCGCCAAAATCGCTTCTAAACGACCCAAATCGATGGTAAATGATGTATAAACATATTCTAGGACGATTTCTGGTCGAAAGAAGCGCTTAAAAAATTTTTATTGGTCAAAAATGGGTCGAATCCAAGTCGAAAAAATGTGAAGGGGTATACCTTCAAAAATTGTCAAAAATTGAAAGTCGCCAAAATCGCTTCTAAACGACCCAAATCGATGGTAAATGATGTATAAACATATTCTAGGACGATTTCTGGTCGAAAGAAGCGGTTAAAAAATTTTTATTGGTCAAAAATGGGTCGAATCCAAGTCGAAAAAATGTGAAGGGGTATACCTTCAAAAATTGCCAAAATCAATTCTAACTGACCCAAATCGATGGTAAATGATGTATAAACATATTCTAGGACGATTTCTGGTCGAAAGAAGCGGTTAAAAAATTTTTATTGGTCAAAAATGGGTCGAATCCAAGTCGAAAAAATGTGAAGGGGTATACCTTCAAAAATTGTCAAAAATTGAAAGTCGCCAAAATCGCTTCTAAACGACCCAAATCGATGGTAAATGATGTATAAACATATTCTAGGACGATTTCTGGTCGAAAGAAGCGGTTAAAAAATTTTTATTGGTCAAAAATGGGTCGAATCCAAGTCGAAAAAATGTGAAGGGGTATACCTTCAAAAATTGCCAAAAATTAAAAGTCGCCAAAATCAATTCTAACTGACCCAAATCGATGGTAAATGATGTATAAACATATTCTAGGACGATTTCTGGTCGAAAGAAGCGGTTACAAAATTTTTATTGGTCAAAAATGGGTCGAATCCAAGTCGAAAAAATGTGAAGGGGTATACCTTCAAAAATTGTCAAAAATTGAAAGTCGCCAAAATCGCTTCTAAACGACCCAAATCGATGGTAAATGATGTATAAACATATTCTAGGACGATTTCTGGTCGAAAGAAGCGGTTAAAAAATTTTTATTGGTCAAAAATGGGTCGAATCCAAGTCGAAAAAATGTGAAGGGGTATACCTTCAAAAATTGCCAAAAATTAAAAGTCGCCAAAATCAATTCTAACTGACCCAAATCGATGGTAAATGATGTATAAACATATTCTAGGACGATTTCTGGTCGAAAGAAGCGGTTAAAAAATTTTTATTGGTCAAAAATGGGTCGAATCCAAGTCGAAAAAATGTGAAGGGGTATACCTTCAAAAATTGCCAAAAATTAAAAGTCGCCAAAATCAATTCTAACTGACCCAAATCGATGGTAAATGATGTATAAACATATTCTAGGACGATTTCTGGTCGAAAGAAGCGGTTAAAAAATTTTTATTGGTCAAAAATGGGTCGAATCCAAGTCGAAAAAATGTGAAGGGGTATACCTTCAAAAATTGCCAAAAATTAAAAGTCGCCAAAATCAATTCTAACTGACCCAAATCGATGGTAAATGATGTATAAACATATTCTAGGACGATTTCTGGTCGAAAGAAGCGGTTAAAAAATTTTTATTGGTCAAAAATGGGTCGAATCCAAGTCGAAAAAATGTGAAGGGGTATACCTTCAAAAATTGTCAAAAATTGAAAGTCGCCAAAATCGCTTCTAAACGACCCAAATCGATGGTAAATGATGTATAAACATATTCTAGGACGATTTCTGGTCGAAAGAAGCGGTTAAAAAATTTTTTCCGGCCAAAAATGGGTCGACCCAAAATCGCAAAAATGTGAAGGGGTATACCTTCAAAAATTGTCAAAAAATCAAAGTCGCCAATTTCGCTCCTAGATGGTCCATATCGATGGTATATGATGCCTAATGATGTTCTAGGACCGTTTTGGGTCGAAGGAATTGGATTAAACTATTTCTCCAGTCAAGAAACATGCCCTTCAAATTTACTATTCTATTTTTTAAATTAAGCATTGCAAAATAATTTACATTTTATTCCTACAAAATATCTCATGTCCTGAATCAGAACTACATTTAAGAAAAGCAGTATCCCAAAACGTGACTTAAAACAATACATTACAAGTAAGCCAGGAGGGAGCGCAAATGGATGAAATTGTTTACCGGGGAAGAAATATTTCTTTGTTTTCCAGGGTGCGCTTCGATTATCCGAAAATCGAGGGCGGAGGGTGAAAGAGACGCAGGTGCGTGTCACAAAAGTGCAATCTACGCATCAATCACTAGGAACAGATGTGTACCGGTTATCATACGTCCTCAATCTTCGACGAAAGGTCATTTCCCCATATATTTATGTACCTGTAATCGATGATCCTCTTCGGGATCGCAACTCTAAGACACAGCCGTTATTCTCTGACAGATAACAATTATTAAATGTTATCGAAAAATGTCTACCTACTACAATAACTACAAAGCTTTCGATGGATAAAGTCTAACACGATTATAATTATTTAACAAATTATAATTGTGAAAAATTATTACAAAATGTATAGCAACCATCATCACGTCAGGTTTAAGTAGATAGGGTACCTCATTATCTCCTGATAAATAATAATTATTAAATATTATTACGGGAGCAGTAAAAAAATCGATGACACCCGACATTGTTTCAGGTTCAAGTAGATAAGTCCGCCACGTGTCAGGCCAATTAAATGTCTCCAAATTCAACGTTTTAATTCGCATTTTTATGACCAGCTTTTTGATGTCTAATTTAATAACGTGGATCGTAACAGCCTCATAGGTCCTTCACATTTCCAGAATATTATTTGAACAATATGAAAACACCAGACAAAATAAAAGTATATTTTGAGTGTAATCCGATTAAAACATCATCCATCAGGAAGAATGTCCAGCACCGTTGGTATTCACGATCAATCAGTGCGCCTTCCAGGTGATCGTAAATTCGTCCAGCTTACATTTTTGTTTTTTAGTGTAATAAAAGTATCGAGTGGAGGCGAGCCCGAAACGAAACTCCCGCTCGCGCTCGTAATTTCCACGGAAATTACACGCTTAATTCGCGATGTTATTTACGAGCGAGCGGACACTCGCGCCCTCGCCCTCGCCCTCCGCCACCTCCCCCACCCTCCTTGGCAACTCGCCACGTATCTCGGCTTAATCAAGGAAATTATGGCGCGAACCGCTTTAAACGTCGGGGACCGTTAGTAAGCTCGCATATCTCCGGACTCTGACAACTCTGATACACCAAACGGACGAATTAAAAACTCCTCAGGAGATAGAAATCCATTGGGCTTTTGATAGTGAGCACCTGGATTATCATATTTTCTACTGCGCCACTGGGAATGTTTGGAGTTGGATGAAGTTAGAGAGATCCTTGGCCTGCGATTCTTCTTAATATAAACGTGAATGTTGAGACATTAATAAACTGTGGATAATTATATTTAAAATGTCTGATATACTACAATCTTATTTATAGAATTTGATTTATATTACATCACACATTTCCATAGTGGATATTTAGATAATTAAGAATTATATTTTTTATTGATCCACTTGTATGTCTGGCTGAAGTTGAAGGTAGCTTTGACTTGCGATTGTTCTTAATATAGACGTGGATGTTGAGACGTTAAAATATTGTGGATAATTATTATTAATATATGTGATATAAAATAATGTTGACTGATTGTCGTCAAAATTAATCAGTTGGTTTATTTGAAGCTGAGAGTATGATATTCAATGAGATATCAGATTATAACGCATTTGTATTAAATACAATGGAAAATATTAAAATATCAGATACATTAAAGAAAAGAGTTTTAGGTGCGCAAATAAGAAACCAAACCGCATTCCAAATTCAATTTGACACATTACAGGAACACCGAAGTAAATCAGGACGCAAAACGTTTGGCAAGATTTACCCAATCAATCGTATTCGCGCCTCTCCTTCTCCGGTGTCCGATACTCGAACATTTTCCCTCTTTATCGAGTCATGACTCTTTCATACCATGCTCCATCCAGTTGCCCGGAAACGGAAAGAAAACACCGAGGATTCCGGTAGAACCGGATGGAGAACATCCGAGAGGACGCGGATGGTAGTTCGGATAAACCGCATCCCGACGTTCCCTTTTCCGTTCCAACGACAAATTCGAATCCTTCCATCCCACCCCAACCCACCCTGTCCTCCTTGATTGAATTGCCATAATCGATTCGTGAAAAATCCCGGACACGTATTCATCCTACCTTCCTATTACTACCCCTTCCCATGTTTTTCTCTTCCTTCCGTGTCTGTTCACATACTTCGAATCGGCCAACACGATCAAGATGATAAAAATAGTCATGTTAGTCAAGATAATCAAAATAGTTCAGATAGTTAAGACAGCCAAAACAGTCAATATAGTCAAAATCAAGGGAGTCAAGAGAGTCGTCAATGAAAAGAGTCGAAAAAGTCTAGACAATTAAGATAGTCAATATAATCAAGATAACCAAGCGCATCAATATTTTATATTCAAATCCAAGAAGATTATCAATACTATCAAGAGAATAGCAGTGGATTACATTGTTACTACGCCTGGCAAATTTGAAAATGGAAAATTGTTGAGCGATGTAATAATTCCAAGCACAGTCATGGCGCGGGGAGAATCATAATAATACTACCATTCAGAGGATATATTTCTGTACGGTAAAAATGTAGTAAATCTGCGAAGCATGATGGAAATATTGTTCGCGAGAGGATCGTTTAACTTGCATCGACGTACGTGCGTAACTAGTGTATCGTAAATCATAGGGGATAGAGGGAAATGGGCGAAACGATCGGGGTTGGAAGCCTCCTGGATAAAAGAGGAGAGAGAGGCAAGAGGCTGGGTGTCTCAGCTGTTCGATGCTACCAACTCTGATTGAATTGCATCCGCCGTTTTCTTCGCTATAACAAACCTCCTACCGGTATACGCACCGTCTTATCAACCCTTGCGAACGCTCGCACAAATCCAAGTTTATACACGAATTTCTGGTTGCTGTTTCTTTTATTGCTGATAAGGTGCCCGAGTATTTGAAAGCAATTCAATATAGTTTGACAGCTATTTCAATTTAATTCAAATTATAGGATTTTATAATTCTAAATATCGAAATATACTTCAATCTGTGGTTGAGACCTTTGGAATGAATTCCGTATTATTTTACAGGTTTTTAAGTTAAGTATTAAATTAGAGAATTTAATAATTCTAGATAATGAAATATATTCCCACCGAGATGTGTAATTGATTGTATATATTAAGATCGGGAATAATTATATTTGTTAGGCTGCAAATTATTCTGTTGAAAATCAATATTTTGAATATTAGAAAAAATCCAGTGACACTTGAATTGTTGTTGTTGTTGTTAAGAAAATGTTTCCTGGGTATTAAATCGGTTCCCGACACTCGGGTCACGTCCCCCATACGTCGGGTCTCGTGAGACCTCACAGCGATCATCGAAAGAATGAAAAAGGAAAAAACATCTATCGCCTGTCGAAAAACTCGGAAGTCTAGCGAGTAAGGGCTGTCGATACAATTTCCTTTCTACATCGACGGCTACGCCACGAAACATTTTGGCTCTGACTTTTTTCTCTTTACCCGAAACGTCTATCCGCTTTCCGATCGACGTGTTGTCGTAAATACACGGAACACAGCAGAATCGAGTATCATTTTGATGGGGAGGAACTTTTTATTCCAACTTTATCGCACGGTGAAGAGTACAGTTGTTTAAAGAATACCGAACTACGTAATAATCTGAGCATAATACTTTGCAATTGATAAAATCCTTTTCCCGTGGCAGGATTATTATAATTTCGCATAATATCCTCACTTTAAACAATTATCAAATGTAGATACAAAAATACAACGATCAATAACATTTAACAAGAACAATGCCCTTGACACGAAGAGCGAAGGACATCTCGTTACAGGATAAAAATCACGTACCACGGTGGCGCGTCGTTTATCATTTCCCCGGAAAGGAAGAATATTTTTCGATAAATTGTAGCCGAGTGACGTGGATTCGTGCGGCGCGCATCGTAGTTAGGCGAGATGCGACTAGAAACGCGAAGAAAAATGAGCCGAAACCCCGTTGCTGTTGGATGGCGGGAAAAAGACAAAGAGAGGAGGAAATTGCAGGGTACGGAGATGGACCGAACCCCTTCGAGGTCCTTCAAGGTCCTTCAAGGTCCTTCAACGGCACCGACTCCCTTTGTGATGTCCCGCCGTAAGAGCAACACGATACGTTTCATCCTGCAGGCGCATTACGCTTCAATTGATAAGAACGGCAGAAAAAAAGAGTGAAGCAACGAAAGGGTGGGGGAGAACCTGGAAAATGGTTGGAGGAAACTGTGGAAAGGATCAACCACCCCTCCCTTGCAGTAACGTATGTATATATATGAAACTCGCCAAATTGATGTACGGGATGGGGATGAACGTACCAGCAGCTCCTCGTCCATCAACCCCCCGGGATACGGGGTTGGTTGCAGTTCCTCCGCCACCGGTTGGAAGGGTTTAGGTAGACGACGCCGTGGTTCGCGCGAAGTGCAATGAAAAAACGCACGTATTTATCGGCTATAGAAAAAGGAGGATACAGCGGGAGGAATGGAGAAAAAAAGGTATCGCCACGTCGTCGAATTAAAACGGGAGAACACCGGAGATAGCAGGAAAAGTGAAAAGTTTGTCGCGATAAAAAGTGATCCTGTGGAGAATCGGGATTCTACTGTGAATAGTTTCACCTCGTCGATAGATCGGAGACATATCCTGCCGATGATTTATTTATATATAAATTATAACTGAAGGAGTTAAATTAATTAATGGATTCAATTATTCGCGTTATGTGTATGAAATAGAAATATATCAGATCTCAAACAATTCGCCGTGGTGTATATGAATGATTTAATTAAAAATGGTAGACAAGTCATTTTGATCACCTTGGTGGTTTTAGTGTTAACCATCAAAATGACGGGTCCTCGGAATTTAATAGAAATGTTCAGATTTATAACGTTTCATTTTCTGAGATTTTCCTTAATATCTAGTTATATTAAATCTGAAAATAGAATATTTATTATATATACTTGTCCGTATCCATGATTCGTGAAACTGTCTATTTCCCCTGTTATAATGGTGGTATTACAAAATATGAATTCCACGGACTCATTCGTTCACGATTACCGTTTATCAGTGAGAAACGTAACAAAGTTTCCGAAGTTAGTAGCGGGGAACTTGGTTAGGAATATCGAATATTTCCAGGAAGAAGAAGTGTGAAGAGGAATTTGTAGGCGGATCGCGAAGAAATCCACCCTCGAGTTCGACATCGGCAATCAAACTTTTCCGTAACACAAATCAGATTTCCATGGTTCCTCGCGCGCCTTCGAGGATCACCCTTCAAGGATTTTCGTTTCGTTCTCGTTGTCGCCTCCGCCCTGAATATTTATGGCCGAAGAGATCCGAGCGAAACGCGAAGTAGTCACCGATGAAAGCGAACTTTTCGGTATCCTTTAAAGATCCTTTTAATTTCCAGGGAATATTTTTCTAACAATCACAATTTAAGAGTCTCTACTTTTATCCTAATAATAACACGTTGAACGCCACGATGGTCGCCGATGATAGCCGATATTAATATTACTGAAACTCGAAACAAATTTTACGAATGTTAGGAATATATAATTCCTAACATTCGTAAAATTTTCAATCTTTTTAACATTACCAACGTAACGATATAAAGTAACCAATGTTTGCATGTATATATTTTGAAGAAAATAATTGCCAATCCGATAAATAATATAAATAATTATTCTCGATTTCGAATATACACTCGATTCCTGAACTTAATAAGAATATATTTCGATATCCCTATTTATTAAAATTTATAATTCAACATTAGATTCCAGTAGCTCCAAAACAATACAAAATTAATTCCAAATACCTCAAGAAAAATCTCTGCTTTTTTCTAATACTGTAAACAGATTGTCGTTACTCGGCAACGAATTAATTCGTGGAATTCATATTTTGTAATGCGGCATTCATAACGGAGGCAAATAAACAGTTTCGCGTATTATGGATACAGACGAGTATGTAAATACCCGTAGAGCGGCGGAAGTAGTGAACAAGCGCAAAGAACTTCGAGGAAACTTCCTGGAAAGGATGTTTACACGGTTTTCCTTACCTACGTACATGGAGGACACCGAGAAATATGATACCGCGAACCTCAACCTCCATTTTCTTCTATATCCTTCGCGGTACACGGTAACAACGTACCGCGGAAAACCTTTAAAACTAAGAAATGCGCCGTTACCTTTGCGAGGGCACGTTTTATCAAACTTTCCACTGTCTTTGCAAAGTCTGACGATGCGAATTTCTGCTTTGCGCGAGAGGAATGTGGGAATTCTAAGTTTTCCTTTACCATCGACGAAGACAAATTTTAGTTCTTCAAACTCGAACTACTAAAGAAGTGTACAAATATTGCATAATAAATATGATTAAATCGATGAATTTATTTTGTATCTATCTTTATTTTCAAAGACTTATACTATTTTATAGACAAATTCCGGTTTTTAAGACTTCAACCACCAAAACAGTAAAAATATTGCATGTTAATAAGGTAAAATCGATTAATATTAAATATATTTTTGACGTCTTTTGTTATCTTTAAGGGCATATACGTAACTATAAAAATATGGCTGAGTATATCGTCCGTAGTTCTAGTGTTAAGACTCGAGATATTAGTAGATTTATCAAATTATAGAATTATAGATAATTATTATACATTATACATCATTATATGGATAATAGATATTATTAATAGATCATGTAGATCCTCGAAAATTAAAAAAGAAGTCGTCTTCGTAATTGAATAAGATCCGAATATTAATGGATTTATCAAAATAATTGTTCGACGTATGATTTATAAGTGATGTCTTCTAACGAGTTTGACGAATGGTTGGATTCTTGTTGATTGATATCACGCGACATCTTTCTTGACCACTTTGACAATTGAAAGGACGAGGCATTTATTGCGAAAGTTGAATTTTATTGATGCAATATCGAGTTACGTTCATTTGGCAATAGTGAGGACGCTCGTTGGCTGTCGTTTCTCTTCAAAGCGGCCCAGTCACGTGTCGATGGAACGAATAAATTTTCGATAAACCGACGTCGACGTGCGACGATTGCTCCGATTTCGTTGTCCCGACGACGCGACGGCGCGTATCGAATTTCCGTCGTTGAAATAACGCTGAAATATGTTACGCGCTGAAAACAACATATCTCACCGGAGAATCCTATGAAATAAGATGCAACCCTAATACGAGTTTCCAGCAAACCAACCTTTTATCTCGACATATATTATCCTGTACATTAAATCCGATACTTCTTCGTAAATAGAAACTCATTCAGACATAAAACTCATTCATAAACTGTTATCAGAATCAAATTAACGAAATGTCTATTTTAATAAATATAATGAAGTCTAGGATATCCTGCGACTTTACCTTATCATATTAAAGCAAAATAATATTTTTTACTGATTAAATTCAAGAGTGTCTCTGATAAAAATCGGATCAACGAAGTGGCAATTTTAATAAATATAATGAAGTCTAGAATATCCTACGACTTTACCTTATCATATTAAAGGAAAATAATATTTTTTGCTGATTAAATTCAAGAGTGTCTGTGATAAAAATCGAGCCAACAAAGTGTCAATTTTAGTAAACAAAATGAAGTACAGGATATCCCGCAACTCCAAACTATCACATTCAAGCAAAACAATATCTTTTCCGATTAAATTTAAGATCGTCTCCAATCAAAATCGAATCAACAAAGTATCAGTCTTAATAAATATAACGAAGTCCAGGATACCCTACAATTTCGCCTTAAAATCTCCAACCAAACAAATGCATTTCCTAATTAAATTAAAAAGTATCAATAGACTTTTCCCTGGCACTTTAAAACACTAAATAAATTCCTCATCAACCCCTAGGATGATTCAATTTCATAAGTGTTCAAAAAGAGTGGCGTTATCCATCGATTCCCGAAAACTCCCGGCGGCGAATGCAATTTACGAAATTTCTTTGCGGCTCCGAGTTTGATAAGTGTTAACAAGAGGAGAACGCGCGGGTGGGGGGGTAGACTCGTAGATCAAGGAAAACGTCGAAGCCTCGAAATATCGAGGGTCGAAGTCTGGTTAGCATAATGTCAGCCGGGAGCTACGGTGAGAAAACGGCGGATAAGGTTCGGCTTGAGGGGGTGGAACCATAAGCAGGTGGCAGAAGACGCGAGGGTGTGAGGGTGGGGGGCGAAAGGAATTTCTTAAAAATGTCAGACAGGACTTCGGTGTACTCGGTAAGGTTCGATGGGGGGGAGGTGTTGTTCGCTTTATACGGTGCACCATAAAATTCCACGTTATCGACAGTCTGGCAAAGGCACGGTGAATGATGTAAGCGAAAATGTTCCCGAAGGCGCGAGGGAATTACGAGAACTCGAAAGAAGTACCGTGGCGTCTATGCAATTTTGCAATTTCCCATAAGCCTCCCCGGTAATTTCATTCTCCATGGATATGGAAACCGTGCGCCCGTTGCCTCGCTTCTTGCAAAAATATTGCCGACTACCCCACCCCCCCTGCCTTACAAACTTACGCCGAGAACCAAACAAACACGTTACATCGCTTTACCTCGTTACGCGGAAACCTTAGGAAATACCGGCGCGCCGGTATTTTCTTTATGCAAGTAATAATCGTGGTTGCAAATATTTTACTTGATTCATCAGCCTCCATTTCTCCGGATACAAAAATGAAGACGCTTTTATGAAAAGTTGTTCAAGACTCTTCTTGAACAAACTGAAAACCTCTTCGGATGATTCTTCGTTCATAAATTCCGATAAAAATCGGATGAACGAAGTGTCCATCTTAATAAATATAATAAAATCCAGGATATCCAACAATTTCACCTTGTCATATTCAAGAAAAATGATTTTATCTCTGATTTTCACAAATTTTAACGTGTTAATAAAATAAATGCGTGCAATATATTCATAATTAATGCGAATAGATATATCTGAATATTCGTTACTCATATTTAAGCGTATCAAAATTAAAAAATTATGATAGAAATAATTCTACTTTGATTTATAGTCATCGAGAAAAGTGCAGGATCAAACTACGAGTTAACTCGTTATCCACGGTTGACAGTTCCGAGAATGAAATAATCAGTAAAGCGTAAGGTGAACTATAATTTCTTCTTGTTCAGGTGATAAAGTCAAGAGATACGTTCGACGATTGTGATGTCGGTTTTACAGCCGGCCATTTTCTTCGAGGAAGAAGTAAACTGTTGGGGAATTTAAGTACTCTTCATGATACACGGGACTTATTACGATTGTAACTTCAGGACTCTAATACATCTGACTCGACCACCTTTATCTCGTGGTAATAAAACTAAGAAACGACGTTGACTATTGGCTAGTGTTCCAAGTAGCCTGCCTTACCAGTCAGTCTTCCGCCTTTCCTAATCCCCTTCGTTTACTACACACTACCTTTGCTACTTTTTCTCTCACCACCCCCGTCATGCGTCCATTCCCTTCTCCTTTCCCATCCGGCTTAATCCTCCTTCTAGGAAACTCGATAAAACGCCAAGACACGACACTGCCATTTTTTTCACCGCGATGAGGAAAATGGTGTACGCCCACTTTCCTCGTACTTCGGATCTTTATCGTTTCCCTCGTATCGCGCTACCTTTATTGAACCTGAACAAAAAATGTATTATCCATAAAGGTCGACGATATAGTCCTCGGTGACGCGTGGTGTATAAACTTTGATAATCGCACTTCGTTGCTCTTTCGATGTTTATAGTCTATGAATATCGGGAAATATTATTTCGATGGAGTCAAGAAATAGTGAAGTACTGCTATTAACATTAGAACGATCGAATATATTTTTAGTTTTACTTAAACATTTATTTACATATAAATTGTAGCTCGAAGATGATAATTCATTAATAATTTGATTTTCCGTGTTATGTACATCAAAGGAAGGTATATCAAATTTAAAACAATGTGTCATTAGATATTAAAATAATTTCATTAAAAACTATAGATTCATCATTTTGAGTGCTTCGGTAGTTCCCGTGTTAAAGTCATCATTAGAATATTCTTTTCAGAAATAATTAGACCTTAATAAGCACAGTATAATAATAAGCAATCAATAAAAGAAAATATAAAATTCCTGTCACATTACAAAAAGTTAATTTACCAAAATCCAACATTAGTCATTCAACCCGTGTATACGACATCATAATTTCACGAGAAATATCCGTAACCGAAGAAATTTCTCCGAGAGCCCGTTGAATATGTCGAGGAAATATAGCAGAGGCTTTAACATTACTCTAAGGTCGTGTAATATCTTTAATGCTACCCCGGTTGGATTACTCGAGCGGGACATCTACGATAATACACTTTTCCTTTCCATCCTCCTTGACCGGACTTTTTCCTTTTTTTCCATGGCTTTTAGTTGGAGGTAGCAGAGCATCTTTCGTGCAATTACCTGCCGAGACGGCGTCTATCTCCCAGGAGATCCTGACTAAGGAGTCAGCCGGCTAGACTTTACCGGGATCTACACTACTAGCTGGCCTCCCACAACCTACGATGTAATACGACGCCGCAAGAAACAGTAGTATAGACCTTGTTGCGGTCAGCCACTCTCGGCTTCTCAGTAGTTCAAGCGAGATCGGGTCCGGCAGGTGCTTGCTCTCCAAACGGAAGATGCAAGATACGGTTAAAGGAACCGGTTCCTAAGTGATATTCTTGAATAGAAGCTATAACTTGCTTGGATGAAACTTGGTACAAGCTTCGGACACTAATTATTATTTACATCGAACGGTATTGTATTAAACGTATAATATAATATACAATGCAGAATCGGTGTGTTTGTTTGCGATTTCCCTGTAACTCCTACTATTTTTCATCAATCAGGATGGAATTTTATTTACGTGTGATTTATGTACTTATGAAAAGTATCGGCTATATTTTATAGTTTATAGGAAGGATAAGTACTTAATCAGTGTTACTGATAATGAGGATGATGATATAATTATTGGGATTAAAGTCCCAACCGAACAGAATGAACGCTACTCTGATCTTGAAATGTAAGTTATGCAAGATTAAAAGACACATAAATCAAGTCACTTTCACGAAGGTGAAACGAGGCGTCACGGTGACAACCTTCAACTGGCCACTCAGGAACGTCAAGTTCACCACGTATCGGTGTATACGCGATCTTAATTTGCAAACTATTCACGTAGTTAATGCAAGTACACGATGCAATGCAACCGCGTACAGTGAAACGGTGACTTCCTTCTTTGGCGTAGATCGCAACATCGCGGAAACCTCCAGGACACGCAACGTCTGCGTGCCGGCACTAGAAACTATGCGACTTCAAAAGCTTTCCGCGATACGGTAACCAACCCTTCAACCGTCAGTTATCTGGTGGGTTAATATATATCAAGAACCAAAGACACCAGTCTAGGGGTATCAGGGTCCTGGGTTACATTGACATTAACTTTCGAGTTCGCGAGCGTTAAGTCGCGATCGATCAAAGCGATATCGCAATGGGAATCGTGCGGGTCGAATGGAAAGCGAAAATCATTACGAGGTAAAGTTTTATTAGCGATTAGATCATTTATGAGCACCACCCTGTTCCTTTCGGCTTAAAAACTAGGCACGCGATACTACATTTTTTCCACGGTATTTATTTTCAACGGTACCCTTCCACGGACTTTTATGACCGGTAAACGTTTAACGTCCGGTTTTATGCTCGGCACAAAAAAATTCATGGTGACGTCCACCACCGATGAAACTTCTATTAAACGCGCGTATGAAACAGACGGAGAAAATATAAAAGCTGAAATTAAAATGTCAGAAAATTTGCTCCCAATTGCCATGTGAAAGTAACGGCTGGAAAACAGTGCCGTGTTACGGGTTAGATATTATTTCTTTGAGGGGGTATTTAATTAATTTGACATCGTCGAATGAACTGGAAGAGTTTCCTATATCTTGAAATATAAAAATTACTTCTGTCCCCTAACACTTACGTGTTTAAAAATACACAAAAAATAATACTTAATAATAGTACCATCGACGATATATTCAGCTATATTTGTATATTTACGAAATCGTCTTTAAAAACCAGAATGGATGGAAAAAATAAATTAATAGATTTCATTATGTCCATTATGCAACGTGAGTCGCAAAAAGCTCAGAAAACGGAACCTTACATATTAAAATATTTTTAATAAATTCCGGAGACCAGGAATTTATTATTTCAATGGATTTGGTAATTCCAATGTTCAAAGACTTATCAAGGTGAAACACATAAATAAAAATCACGCCGTAAAATAACCTAAAATGGAAGCTATAAATGTTATGTCGAAGAGATAAGTATGATAGGCATATTTCTAGGTATCCGAAAACTCCGTTGCAGCGGAAACCAATTCAAGGGAGAGTAACGGAAGCTCCACTTCTTGCGTGGTTCCCCTGTGTTTCCTTCCTTCTCTCTCACTCTCTTTCTCTCCCCCTCTCTCTCGTCTTATCCCTTCCGTCTTTCAGCCGACATTCACTGGGTACAAGAACTTTCGTGTTCTAGCCAAGTATTCGCCAAGTTTCGAGAAGGCTTACGGTACTTCACCCCCTTACCATCATCCTTTCCGGAAACCGTCTGCTCGAATATACGCCGAACAACAAAGGCACCGTTCACCTCGCTTGTTGCTCCGCGTAATCTTACGCGGCATATAGAGGGGGAGTGGGGGCAACCGGCATTGTTCTATATGGGGTGTCACGAAAGGATATATAAATGCGTTGCTAATTGATTCTAGGGCTAATTTCGCGTGAAAAATCGAGTGCTGTAACTACTTGTTTTAATGACCTGAAGATATATACACTTAATATTCCCAAGCATTATTAATCATTATTAATCATTAAGGATTATTATTAAGCATTGTTAATCATTGCTGTCTTGTTAGATCAGCTGATCTGCTTGATGTTCGACTGAATTAAAATATCGAATTTTATGAATGAAAGTTATTAATCATTATTGTCGCTTTAGATCAGCTGATCCGCTTAGTGTTCGACTGAATTAAAACGTCGAATTTTATGAATGGAAATTATTAATCATTATTCTCGCTTACGAATATATAATAGTATTCATTAAACCAAATATTGCTCCGCCATTTACTCGCAAAATATATGCAGATTCTATCGAGACACCCTGTATAGGTGATAGAGAAGCACTAAGCGGATTGCGCGGTGGGCTCCCTTTGCATTTACATCGGTAATTAGCCCGAGGATTAATTCAAACGATTCGGCTCTCCGCCGCGAAAGAAAGGAAGAATGGTGATCGAAAAAAAGCGTATCTCCATTTTGTGTCCCGTTTCTACTGTGCGGCACTTGTTAATTTCGTTCTCATCGAGGATAAGAGGACCAACCACCTACGTTTGCTTCATCTTTACTAAACAGGACTTGGCTAATGGGTTTAATGTTTACTCGTCGTTCGCTCTTTAACCGATTTCATTAAACCGGCTGCACTCCACGGCGGAAGGCACGACTCGCCAAGATATAACGTGTAAATTTCTACTTCCATCCCGTTTATCTTAATTAGACTTACACGCGTGTTACTTTACGGAAATTATGAATTACGAGAGAACTAGACGGTCCGCGAATTTCCAAGACTTTTAATATGTTTACCTCGTGAATGTTCATTCTCAGGAATTATTTGAATAACACGACGATGCTAGGTGAATCTTCAAGCTGGAGGATGAGTTTAAATAATTAACCCTTTGTCTTAATTCCGTGCACCGTTTTGGAAAATTAAATTGAGCAAATACTGGATAATAAACACTGGACGTAAATAGTAAACCTGGTGTATAATCCTGTATCTCATTATATCAATAAAAATCCTGTTTTGATAGAAATAATAATTCCATATTAATTAATATTAATTAAGACACCTATGTGATTAAAGAAACTCCCATATTGGGAAAATATTCTATACATGAAAAATAACGTATTCCATGTAAATAAAAGTATCGTAAATAATATTACATAATAATTATGAGATTGGAGAACGAAGAGCGGAATTAGAAATTACTACATTAAATTATTGGTGTCCAGTAAATGTTTATCGGTAATAAATATGGCTAAAAATCGTACAACTACTAATATAGTAAAATTGGAAGGAAGATAGAAATACAACGAAGATCAAAGAGACATGGCGCATACCGGGTTGGCGATGGTAAATTTCGAACAATTAAAATATCTTTCGAGACACCGTGCGTCGCTGTCTCCGTGAATTATGGACCACGGCGACGAAACCTTTCGTGGTCCGCAAATTAAAATTGCCGACATCTTTTATGCGCTGCCCTCGCGCTAGCTCGTAATTCATTTTTCAAAGGGATCGAAATACCCCTCCACTTAGCGCGACTTCTCTAATCGAACCAAAAACCGCGGCTTCGTGTGTCCCATTTCGTATTTTGGGAAACAATTGTCTGGTTGCCTGGTAATTATTACGGAGAGAGTCGAAAGAATATTGATCTATTTCTTAGCACGACGTGGAATGACAAGTAATTATTATTATTTATAATAGACTGATGTTGTATTATGTAGAGACTAATTATTTGCAGAATGTTTTATGTATCATCTTAATGAAGGACGCTACTTAATATATTAATTAGAGAATTGTTAGACCTATGGTTGAGTGGTTTAAGTGGATTGAGACTAATAATTCCGTAGCTCTTGATAATAATAATGTACAGATATTAATAACGAATCTATATTAATCGAGATTCCTATATTTATAGAAATACCGTATTTACAGAAAATAGCATATCAACTAATATTAATTAAAACGCCTATTTTAATAAAAGTCCCAAATTTACAGAAAATCCCATATCAATTAATATTAATTAAAACGCCTATTTTAATAAAAGTCCCAAATTTACAGAAAATCCCATATCAACTAATATTAATCATACCTTTTTAAATAAAACCGCACATATAAAGAAGTACCACAAATATCGCGAAATTAATTCACATTATTTATTTCTTGACATCACACTCGAGTGATCATGGTATTCATAATTCGTTGAGGACAAGGGAAAGAAATTTGCTCGATGACAAGGGTGAAATTATTGTGGAAGAAAAAGAAAAGCGGAATGGTAGGCATAGTTGTGGAGGTGTCGGGGAAGACGTGTCATCTTGGAGGTCACGTCAGTGGCATGTCTGACGCCACGAGCGTCCCTCGGGAACCTCGGAATATCCAGGAAGAGGGATCTCCGTGTTAGAAAGTTCAGCCGCGTTTATATGCGTATGCGTGGACGTACGTGCGTGCGGTAGTCGCGTACATACATACATATATACATAGATCAGCCAACGAAAGAGTCTACGCGTCACGGAGTATATGATGGATGCGTCTGGTTTGACATAACGTAATACGCATAGACACGATAGCTGCGTCCTTCTCTTTCCTCTTTATCCTGTTTTGTCCTTTTTTATTTTAATACGCAAAATGTGAGAATCGTTTTTGCGCTTCTTGTTTCGGAGCTGTTGCATACGCGAATTTATGATGTAATAAATGGTTAGATGAATTCTCCATCAAAAGAATATTCACATGGTTTGTGAGACAAAGATGAATTAGATAACCGAATTATAATATTATGAATTAATAATAGTAATAAAAGGTAATCAATGACAAACAAATATTCCCACCCCTCTAAATTGATATGGCTTATTTGAAATCCTTTCAAATTAATTTCTAATGATTGTTCAGACTCCACATTTCACTTATATTTTCACTAAGTTTCTATATTACAGTAAAAAAGCATCAACTTTACTTAAGTCAAGTAAATATCATTATTACCTACGTTGTTCATTCTGCTGTAATTAAAGAATATATCAGTGGAATGGTTATCGGAAGATACGATCGTAAAAGAATCAATATGTAAATACAAATAACTCTGTCACCACACGATCCAAATATGTATCCCCGAAAGTTACCAAAACCGCCGAAAACACCGAACCAGCAAAAACATCCCGCACCAGCAGCACCGAATTCAAAGGCACCCTCCCGATATCTAGACAATCGTATCATGAATAAGAAGACAGAAGAGGCGAAGGATCGGTGGTATCGGCGATCAATAAATCAGGGCGTGTACAAGGATCCCCTCGTATGTCGAGAAGGGACAAAAACGTCGTGTGTCTTGATGGGTTTCCTAGGAAATAAAATACGACCCAATTTCGCGGTTGCAAACCGCGAAACAATGGTATCGATCCTATTTCCATAACAGTCCTATGCCAGAGAACCCTTGGGTGCCTGGATGGATCTGAACGCGGGGTTTGAAGGATGAAGAAGAAACTCAAAGGAAGAAGCCTTCGGTGGGAGGCTGGGTTGGTCCACGAGGTGAGGTCCTTTGTGGTGCGTGCGAGGGGAACGAAAACAGGACCTCCGGGTATATATCGAGCGACGAATGTCGGACTCAACGTGCATGTCACGTACTCGAAGAGTCTCGGTAAGGTGAGACGAGGAACAGAGACATCATTCTCATAGCGGCGTGATAGTCAACAGGGGTTTATCCACCGTAGCCACGCACTCGCATAATTAACAAACTTTCACGCAGTTTTCCGACCTCCCTGTTTCTTTCGATCTGGATTCCCGGCACGTTGTTGCCACGATTAGGACGTCTGGATAAAGCGGCAATGAATTCACGACGAAGATTTATGGCTCTATTAAGATTACTCGTTGGATGAAGCGAGGAAGAACGAATGTATGAAGTTATTGTATCGGATGTTCACATGTGTTAATATAATTGTGTACAAGATTTTATGTAGGTGTTAAGTTGGTCAGTTAATAATATCTTTTAATAAATTGGGAAATATTCGATATTAACACTAGAACTACCGAGGTGGTCAAAATGACTTGCCTCCAATTTTGAATAGAATTAGTCAAATACACATCTGCGGATTGTTTCAGATTTTGTATACGCTTGTTTTATGTAGATGATATGCATTATTGGACCCACCAATTAAATTACACCCTTAATCCATAATTTATATACAAATAAATGCAAAAGTATAATCGAGTGTATGTTCGGTCATTCTAGGGTTAATAAATATGATAGAACTTTACGATTATTACAGTATATTTATATTATTTAAACGCAGTAATATGGAAAATATATATCATTTATCTAACATTTTCTCTAATCCCTTTTATATATTGCATATAATAAATATAAAAAATATATATAATATAAGAAATGATTTGTCATATTATATGAATAATTTCAAAGGGCAACATCCAAGAGAAATGAAAGAATTTTCCGTTAAGTAACTGTTTATTAAAGAAATTACCATTTCTTTAGAAAGATTTCAGATACCCACATTCTTTACAGAAACCAATATTTCTCTTCCTTCTATAATTATGTAGTCTACTTTATGCGAGACACCCTGCTTAATGTCAATAATTAGTTGAACGATATGGTACCTTAGAAATATTTCTATTAGTGCAAATATTGTTTGCATGGATGCGATGGTGTTTGTGATGGAATGTAGGTATCGGAAATGGAAACGAATCCACATGAAAATGGATCGACCATGAAGCATCGATATTCCCGTTTCTCTTTTAAAAATGTATCCTTAGGTCTACGGGTGCCGAGAGGAAACAAATACAAATGGATATGTATTGGGTGGATACACATTAAGACACCATTCCCAGAAAATGTTATTTCCTTGCGTCACTTTCGTGCACTTTGCATTGTCGTTTAGATACGCTGGATGTGTAGAAATGTGCCGTAGACACCGTTTTTACTCGATATCGGTTTTATAAGGGAAACGAAATACTCTCTGAAAAGCCGTTGGTCGTTTCAACGGACTTATCCTCGACTCTAATGCCCATACATTCTGATATATTCAACAATGTATTTTATTTGATTTAATCTCATATAATAAATGCCTAGGATTCATTTCTTATTATCTGCTCTCAGATTATATTAATGTTTGGAAAGTAAATTATACGAAATACTTTAACGTCTATTTTCAGATCTAATTATTATATATTAACATAGGGAAAAAAATCACTCAAAATATTTTACAGCGCATTCCGAGATCCAAGTATAATATATTAATATACGAAATAAATCACTCGGAATATTTTCACGCGTATTCTGAGATCCAACTTTATTAAGGATAGGAAAGAAACTTATTCCATCTATTTCAATGTGAATTGTCGGATCAAAAGATTAATTACATTAATGTTTACTAATGATATTAAAGAAAATTCCTAAAAATATTGAACCATATTTCAAACGGAGCTTATTACGCGAAAGATAACGTTGACGCAAGATAACACTCGAGGCAGCCGAAATTGACAAATTGCCGGAGACTCGAGAGCCGACGCGAATGGAAAAGCGACCGTCAGCCCGATCGAAGGTGAAAGGTAATATGTCGCGAGAGAAAAGAAAGGTTCTCGAGTCTTTGACGGGAAGTCTGAGGAGGAAAAACCGAGGATGAGGACAATGGGTCCAATAAATAAGTCCGTAATCGGTGGTCCGCGGGTTTAACCTGAATGGCTCGATTGGCTGCTAAAGGTGATTTCAAGAGGCCAGCTGGTCTCACAGTCGAGATATTTCTTTCTCTCTCTTTCTCTCAGTCTTGCTAACGAAACTCTATCACTCCCAGACTTCGCAAAAGGGCTTTTCACCTTTCCTTTTCACCTTCTTCTACTTAACTCACACTTGGTATTTTTACCTTTTTCTTATTAGTAGACGCTCTTCACTCATCATGCTACCAATCAACGTACAGGGTGTTCCACGTAAAGCAAATCACATATTTATAGAAAATAGAACAACTTTTATTTCGGTGTAAAAAATATGGGTAATTATTAAATATACGACTATTTATGGCACCGAAAATATTCGATTTCAGGGAATCGACACATTGAAGTCGTTCGCATAAATCATCAAATCTTTGTCGCTTCGTGGCAACTGGGAGATAATTATGTGACCTGTTTTAAACGGGCCACCCTGTATATAGACACGATAAATATTATATATCACTGAATTAACGAATGTCAATGAATCCATTATAAATCGAAATTAAAGAAATCGGAAAATCGGGTTTAAAATACGACCCTGGTGGAACACAAAGGATATCACGTTGTCAGACGACACTTGAAATCCTTTTGAAGGAACAAAGATCTATGCATCGAAGAAAAACGTTCTAATCGTCTGAGCATAATTTCACCGAATTAGCGAATATTAACGAATTCAGTGATAAATGAAATTGGAGAAATCGGAAAATCGAGTCGAATTTTCAAGTCGCGTGGCGAACAAAGGATATCATCGTCGCAAATAGGTGGTAAAAGAGATAATCAGGTATAACCTGTACTCAAACCGACTGAACCACGGTGCACTTTTCCCAGAAGAAGAAAAAAATCTGCCGCCCGGCCGGTTTCCACGGGGAAACTTTTTCAATCTGCCGTCATTATGCGCAAGTTTAGTTCGTCGGTTCTACTACGACTAACTAGACTTTTACCGTGCGCTTCCCGATGTTCAAACTAATATTCAAAGAGACGTGTAATGGAGTCGCGCGCGCCACTAAGAGTCCACCGATTTCCAAAAGAAACTTATCCCGTCACGAGAGCGAAAAGTAATTAATTAAAACGTATGAGTTCTCGCAGGGTTTTATCCGGCCCTTAAAGTGATTAAGCCATGAAACTATCTTACGAATCCACCATCGGTGAACTTCGGATATATTAGTTTAATATCGCTAACTTCCCCTAATTACTATCTCGGACTAAATATTATATGACACTCAAGATAATTATATAATATATCTAAGAAATTAAGTGTCATATTAAAATATGAAATAGCGTATATTGAATGATATTCCCTACAGAAATACGATGGTGTGAAGGTCACCAAACCTTTCAATGCAGCGCAAACTCGGGAAATTACATTTGGGATTTTTGAAGTTCCAACGAATCGCGGAAGGATTCGACATTTTTTGTTCCACCGAAAGGATTCCGGACTTCGTCTGGCAACGTCATATAACACGTATTTCGTGGAGTCTTTTACCGGTGGTTTGCGACTAACGAACGATTCTTCGCGGCAGAAAGGAAAGTGTCTCGTCAGCGTCAGTCTGAAAGGACCTGGAAAAGCTTGTCAGAGGGCCCTGCTGGGAAAATTGCGATTTCGCACGTAAAAACCAGTCGGATGAACTACCGTAATTTGTTTTCGACCTTCTTTGCGTACTCGAATTTTTTTCCCGAGTCTTCGCTTATTTTCTACCGAGAAGCTAATGAAGTCCATCCAGAGATTCGTATCCCGCTGATATTCGTCTGAATCTAATCTTATCATTTTCTTAACAAATCTATGAAATCCTTGGCAAACAACTTATTCCTTACTGATATTAAAATTATAGTGACATGTACTAACAGAGTTTATAATAATATCATAATCAATATAATAACAGAGTACGGCAGATAATAAATTAAGAATAGAAATGTTCAAATTTAAAACGTTCCAATTTCTGTGATTTTTCGCGGTTTACGTTGCAGAATGGACATAAATAAGTCGATTAATATATTTCTTCCGTCCATGCTATTTTTAAGGACGTACACATAAATATACAAATATAGTTGAATATATCGCTGGTAGTTCTAGTATTAAGGCACACACTTTCGCAGAATAAAGGAACGGCTCGAGTATTACGTGGGATATGGAATTAATATTGGATTTATTATTTCTCTTTGACCCTCTCGACTCGGAGATGAGATTCCATGTTCGAGGAAAAGAAAATCTACTCGGCTCGGCAAACCTAAGCGAAGGTCGCCTTGGAAAGCGAAAGGAGGGAAAAAGCGTGGGGCATCAACGAGAAGAACAAACACGAAGACGTATCCTGAAGAAAAGCTTACGTGAAGCCGTTCAGGAGACAAGGATAAACAAATAGAGGTGAAGGGTACAAAGCACCCGGTTTCCAAAGGTACACACGTAAACCCACACGTACAATATGCGAGCCAACGAGCATCGCCAATGAAATTCATCGTTCCCTTCTGCTCGTTTTACAAATTTCCTTCCTCCCCCTTTTTTTTAGTCTCTTTTCATTATTCTACCTTCAACATCTTCCAACCCTATCTGCATCATTTTTCCCGTTTTCTCTGCCGCGTTCCATCAATTATGTAATCGGTGCTTGATTGAAGTCAAACGTGTGTATTAACGCCATATTTGAAGAGGAGAGAAGACTTTAATTAGAATAACCTTTGATTCTGCAATATTAATTCGTGTATAGTCTCTTGGTCTCGTCGAATTTCAATTCTCTCGATACTTTTTAATCTCGACCAATTAAATTAATATGAAGGGAAAAGCTTTCAATTTTATATGATATTTGGAGAATACGATATATTCGCTTTTAAAGGATTCCAAAATTAATTATAATTCAAATATTAATTTAAATAGACAATCTAGTTCTCCTCGAATTAACTTAATACGAAAGAGAAGTCTTTTAATTGAATATAACATATATACAGTAACATCCTCGCTATCAAAAGACCGTGGAACTAATTGCAATAAAACAAACAACTGAAATATTTTACTCGCCAATATAGAATCCATAATCGAACTAGACACCAGCAGAGAATGGCAAAGGGTTAATTCGCCGTCCGCAATTCTATATTTTCAATTATATCCCGAGGGTCGGAGGATATTGCGGAATCGGAATTATACGATGAACGGCCGTCGAAGCACGATAAACGTGACTACCTTTTTAACGAGTCAACATAAATGAGATCGAACGAAAGAGCGAATGAGAGAAGGGATGGTAAAGCGAACGAAAGGGGTATGAGGTGGAGAAAGTTTGATGAAGGAAAGTGTGAGACGTATGATGGAAGAACTTGCCAATAGCGCGTGTTAAAAATAAAGGAGCACGTATTTTCATTGCCCCTGGCTTTTTTGTAGCCGAAGAAGAGCGGGACGTGGAGAGTAGAAAGCGCGCGAGTCCACGACGAAAATGACAAAGCCCTTAGGGCACACATCCGACATTTTTCTCCCGTGGCACGTATACGCGAAGAGTAGAGAGGAAGGTTTGAAAGCGAGTTTCGTAATAACCGGACGAGGAACTGGAGGAAAAAAAATAATAATCGCGTACCCGTGGTTCATACAATATCCGGAATATTGGAGTCATCTTCTTCCTCCTTTGCCTTTCTCTCTTCATCCCGGAACACACCAAGGAATCATAATAAATATAGGATACAACCGAAGGACACTGCGCATAGAAAAGGATACGCTTTAAGGAGGATGGAAGAATAACATCGATCACTTCCTTCGCTCTCTACGTGTCCTGCCAACTACAATGAAAACTTATTCGCAACTGTTTCATGACCCGACGAACTTCTCGAGATTACCCGCATCTCCACGGTTTAGATTAAATTCCACCGCCACCGGCTTCGGATAGTTTCTCCTTGATTTCGACGCAACGTAAATATTCCAGTTACATGAAACTATGAGGGAAACATTTATTATGCTGTCTCGTGTAAAAGCCCTCTTTTACGAACTTTTCTGCGCGGCTTTTTTTACGTTACGGTCAACGATGGAATATGAAGGAGTATTAATAAAGTTTGAGCCAACTCGATCTTTTCTTGGATCAAAGTTACGGGAGTCATTAGGAAAGTTCCTGAGGTGTTTTACGAGCATAATCAGAATGTAATGTTGTAATACAAATTGATTTAATGTAAGCGTATAAGAGGAACGCCCTGTAATTAATTAGCAGCGCTAGATAATTTAATTACAAATTATTTATGAACACTGAAACTACCACAGCAGTGAAAACGACCGATCTTATAATATAAATTTGATATATTTATTTTCTTAATTGAATTGGAACTTTGTTTCTTTTATTAAATCAGTGAGTTTTGAATTAATCAGTGCAAAACGCAGGTCGCCGTTGAGACGTGTACGAAATGCAAAGAATTAATGATTGAATTAATAAACTTATGAAATATGTATTCGAATTACTTCTTCAAAATCGAACATTGGTGACTAAATTAATTAAACCACTCATTAATCCCGTTTGATCCCTCAGATTTCTATGCCCCAGCATCATCAACCGATTTCCACCGATCATCAAAACCAGGGTAAAAAAATGCCCTTTGAAAACTGTCGAATTTTAACGTCCCTTCGTTCCACGTAACAATTCCGCGATTCGTTACATTATCAGTGTTCCAGCACGGTTTAACGAGGAGGTGCAATTTGCGTGTTTTTAATTAGTTATTATGTTACATCGGTAGACGAGGAGCGGCGCGCATTTCAAGTTTCGTTGGCAATTTCACGCGCCGTATTGGCTGGCAGCCTCGCCACGTATCGGACGAACGTTAGTTATGCACGTGTGCAACTGCAACTGCAACTGCAACCCCCTGAACACACGGTCAATCACGTTTCGCGAATACCATCCCCTGTCGAATATATGGGAAAAGGAAAAAGGGGGGGAGGAGCAGAGGTGCACCAACACACGGAGAATATATCGTAATACCGTGGTACGTGACGCGATTATTATTGCGCACGGTTGAAGGGCTCCTCGGATTTAATTTTGACGCATTGGCAAAAATAAATCGGTCGCTTATGCGGCAACTATGCGACGTATGCACACACGTTCCTATAATAATCTATGGGAATAACTTGATTTCACGTAATTGGACGCGTAGCTCGCATTCAAAGATTCACAGAGAACGAGTCGAGTGGCTCGCGTTAAAACTGTTTGGAGTTAATCACTTTTTTTTTGCAATTAACCGCGAGTCGTGTCGCGATAATGAGTTCCGTGCCGTGTGTTGATTATATCGCGCGGATAAGAGGAATAAAATATTCGTCAGATGATTCGATCTTGAAATATCTCATTGTTTTGTGCGATTGGTATCGAGATTTCTTGTTATGAAAATCGAGGATAATTCATGTATTAATATTTCATGTTAATATTACTCTAATTCTTACTGTGTGTTATTATTTTTCTTTCGTATCTTCCATACTGTTTTATTTATTTAAGCCAGTATTAAGCTCATATTAAATATTACTCTAATTCTAATTAGGGGTTATTTTATTTCCTTGATATCTCTCACAATGTTTTATTTATTTAAAACGTTGAGCGCCGGGCAGATATCCGTGTTATACGATACTTCGCGATACGAGTCTGTAACGTGAATGTAACATCTAAAAATAGTACTGTTTAAGCGCTCTACGATACATTGGTTACTTTACGTCGTTATCGTAACGTTAAAAATATTGAAAATGTTGCGAATGTTAGGACATATTTTATTCGAATTTTAGTAATATTAACATCGGCGGTCAACGATTTTTCCCACGGCTTCCAACATGTTAAACCAATATTAAGCTCATATAATACGGCTTAATTCAAACTTAAAACGAATAACTCCTACCAAAGATAACGATGCCACAAACCTCACGCAATAATTCGCAGGAATTCGTCGTATAATAAACGACCATCTTAAGGCAAATAAAATCAGAGCCTCGAGTGATCGTAAAACGTGACTATTGAAATAAATACCTTGGAGATTCCTTGCCCTCCTGGCCAGTCGCCATGTCGTTTCACGATCCCAAGAATCTTCGACTTTTGATCCAGCTCCCTCGTCTCCACAATTATTCCGGAATTCCACAATAATCTCACAACACTTTCACTGCTTCCCCGCAAGATTCGTCTCGACTCGATTACATATATATCAACGTAATAATATAATTATGAATAATACAACGATGCGCAACTAAACTGTTCGAGAACCGAACACTAACGTAGATAAAGTTTCAACGCAAAAACTGTGTTTACAAAGTTCGACTTTTAAGAAGCGTGTTTACAATGAAACTGTCGCGGCCGATCGGGCTGCTCGGAGTTCACCTTCGCGAAGACGCATAACACGCTGACGTAAAAACACAACGAGATATTCAACTCAACAACGTAACAATACTATTACCGTGATACAGTTATTAATACGGTATTTAAAGGCGCAGTAACGCGAAAACAAGGTAAAGAAAAATACCTGGAGAATCGGACGAGATTGGTGTGGAAATGCGATAAGCGAGGAGGGAGAATGAGAACGATATAATGTGCTGGTCGAAGTCACACGAACCGGCAATTTATCGCGATTTATTCTGTTACGATAACAAAGGACTCACGGACCGCGTATTGAATACCTCTGCGCACGAAACCAATAAGAAACGGCACCGGTGAATGTTCCCTTTAAATGTCCTTCTCCATCGTCCTTACTTTCTACGTGCAACTTTTAATTCCTTATTAATCAATCGTTCTTATTCTTCAACGAAATATTAATCCAAACCGAGAGTGAATGGTAATAAAACGATACTTGTTGCACGTGATTATTAAATAACGAGTTAATTGGTCCGTGTGTTACTCACGAGTTAACAAAGTCCTCGAACTCGTCGGGTATTACTGATAATGTTCGCGCCATTTAATCACTGCACTCGAACCCGCACAGTATGTCTTTACTGTTTTTTATTTTTTAAGTTTCTTTGGTGTACGATGACGGTGAGAATGTAATTCGCGATGTTAATGATGGTTTACGAGGGGGATGATGACGGCGAAGAGTATGTTGAAAGTTCACGGACTACATGTGAAGGCGCGCGATTAGAAAGAGGAGAAACGTGCGAGTGTGACGGCACGCGCCGCGCTACTGACGACGACTGTCGCCGCGGCGAGTACACCGTGAGCCCTTCGAGCCGAACCGCGCAAGCGCCTACCCTCCTTATGGGGTGTCCTTTCTTATCCTTGGAATAAGGAAAAGGGCCCGACTTGATTTTAATCAAGATTTTTAATCTACTTTTAATCTACTTTTAATCTATCGAGTGGAAGAATGTCTACTAGCGAAGCTCATAAAGTTATTGTTTAAATGTCCTCGATTAATGATGGATTAATGTGATTCTTATCAGTGCTTGTCCTGGATGTCTTTTTTTTATCTTGGAATAAAGAAAAGAGCTAGAAGTGATTTTAATGAGAATTATTGATTATTTGAAATCGGGGAAATTCAATTATTATATATATTAATATGTTATATGTATATGATATGTGTTAATTATGTCTCAATATTTGAACCATTCAATTTCTCTTACGAAATTAATTTCCTACGAATTAATTCGTAATAATATTAGTTCTAATAGAATTCAAATTGATTTTGACTTAAATGGAATTTTGGAAGTTATATTATTAATTCAAAAGAGGGGAACTATTATTTTATTTCTATATTCATAGTCCATAGAAAATTATTATCCATTATCCAATATTCCTAGAACAGCTGATCTTCCGTAAGTTCGCGAATAACGCTGTATAAAATTTTCTATCCAAAACCAGGTTGCAACATTTTGTTCGCACAAGTAATGCTTGTGCAATCAACTAATCTAACTTCGGAAATAAATAATGCCAACTTCAAATATTCAAATTTCGATGAAAGTATTAAAACACATATCTCGTCTGCGACGTTTTAATTACACCTGGCAACTTTTATTCGCTCTTATCACTAAAGACAACCATGTAGCAGAGATAAAAATGTATTCGAATAGTTATTTGCATTTGGAAAAACGGGGCCGCGTAGAAGACGGCCGCGGTTCTAGGTTTGTAAGCGAAGGGGAAGTGAAAGCAAGAGACAGCTGGTCGCGCCTCGAGTCTTCGGAGTGGAGACATCCGGTTCCGACGAAGCCGAAACTCGTCAAAATACACAAATCTCTGGCACCTCCCTGCCACTCGCTTAGCTTACTCTCCCGAGGGAAGCCAAGAGCCTCAAACGTCCAGGAGGGCTTGCTCTCTTTCCGTCGTTCAGACAAATGGTTGCAATGGAAATGTTCCTCTCGATCAACATCAACTTCTTTGGAAAAATAACACGGGTAATTAAAACCGGATTCTCAGCTCTCCAAACTCATAGGGTCCTTAGACACCTCACTTTCGATCTCCATTCATTAATATTTATGATAATGATTTCCTTGAAGTTTATTAATTATGATTCCTTCACTTTGATGAAGACTTCTGGAAATGATGGAATTTATCGGAATTTCAATTTAGAATTAACATTTTATTTTATATTTGCAATGCTGTCGCCTCCGGAGTATATTAATTAAATAAATAAATTCAAATTAATTAGATATACCAACGTAACTGAAGAGGTAAATACTTATTGGAAGACTCAGGAATTGTAATAATCTTGGAATTAATATTTCATAATTATATTGATACGTATTACATAACAAAACAGCTCAACTTTCAACATCGCGACAAAAAAATAAATTAAATCATTGTTTTTATTTAGTTACTGGAATTCATTTTTTTATTTATTTAGTGGAAAAGAATAATGAAAGCTCTTTAGAGAGAATGGAAGAAGAGAAAGTGACCACGCAACAATACTTTTCTTTCGACATTAATGACCAACCCTCACTACTCAGTGCGATAATAAAGCAGCGGGTAGAATCGTAGGAATCAATTCACCGTGGTGTTCGGCTTTGACCCATTTCCGGTTCACCACGGAGCATCACGGTGACCTGCGTTGCGGTCATAAAATGCGACCGAAATGTTCCAAGTGCGTACGGCTGCAGCACGGAAACGCAATTCGTCGTGGTTCTGCAGCGGTAGTTTGCTTGCAAACGTAGAGAATTTACTGTGAATCGAGACGCGGAAGTTGATTATGATATTGTGATATAAAGCCGCGTGTAGTTCGATAATAATTATCGCGGTCCTTATTTGATTATAATATTTAATCTGATTGCATTGGGTAATACACCGTATATCTTAATTTTATATATTTAATATGATGACATTGGGTAATATATTACACATAATATTATTATAATATTTAATCTGTATATTAAATTGTAATATTATATTATTTAATATGTTAATATTAAGTGATATGTAACGCATCTTACTATTACATATTTAATATAATAATATTGAATAATGTTTTGTACATCGTAATATTATAATATTTCATATTACAAACAATATATTATAATATTGAGAAAGAAATTTTCTGTATACTTCAGTTAAACTATTTTATTTTAATTTGGATGCTTGAGACGTTACTTGATCTTTCCGAAAAAAAATTATTGCAGGATGCATATGCAAATTTGTGCACGATTTTCAGACTCTTGGAAAATCGAGTGCATCGGATGCAACGCGATGCAGGTTTGTTGATGAATTTCATCGGAGATTCTGGGAATGGAAATAGGTTCCCGGAAGAATCTCGATGAAAAATTGCATAATTCGAATAATCCTATCAAGGTTCGTTCCGTAATCATTCCTCAAATTATTGAGTTCCGTACGAGCAAGTAGTGTTATCAGAGTTCCGCGATATTCGCGTAATTCGATGTTTATTTACTCGGATATCTCATAGAACCAGTATTCCTGATCCATTAATTTATTCAAAAAACAATGACTTATAATCTCAAGAATCATGAGAAGTTTATCCCTATACTATGATTTAACAAAATCTAATATTTCCATATATTATTATTACAAAGAAATTTGACAAAAATTCTATATTCAGTACCAAACTGTAATAAACAATCGGATTACAGACAATAATTATTCGAACTAATTAATAATATATATTAATAATCACCTAAATAATCATGCACACATATCACTTATTAAAATCCAGTATCAAAGAATATTATAATACCATCAAACTCCAACTAATTCTACCAACTGTTTGATACCGATAACAATATCACCGCGAGTGACAGGATTTTTCCTAGAACAGGATTACTCGATTGAAAAGTTCGATTGCGAAAATCGCGAACCGAACGTATCGTTTGTTATTCCGATTCAGACTTGACGTCGCAAAGTGCCGATATCAAGCGATCGAGATTGACACTGGAGACACTGTCAATTAAAATCGGTTTCGGAACACGATAGTTCCGGACTATACCCTGTACGTATCTCCAGTGGATACAGAAAATATATGCGACACATATATGTATACCTTGAAAAGGTTCCCGCGGTATGTCGAATAAAAATATACGACACATATCGCGGGGAATCGAACGAGATACAAATTCAGGATACGGGTACGGTGTAGAGGGCATATGGAAATTAGAGCTTTCATCGAGCATTGCATCGACGGATCGATCGATGCATCCGTTATACCACGATGCAGACGAATGCATCGCATTCCCTACGAATAATATATACGATGGAATATCGACACAGACGGTGCCGAGGGAAACGATACACACTGCCCCACTTTATGCGGCGCCGGCGAAAAATTAACTATTCATTCGTGTGCGCCTCTAACCCGAGCCCGATACACCCACACATCGTTATACAGGGCCACGTAATACCGAAGAACAGTCTCAATCAAACCAACTCGATGTCGAATTGTTTCCTTCCTGGGATTGGCTTGTGGTCCTGGAAACAGAGACACCAAAAAAAAGGCCAAGAAAGAACGCGAACCAAAACGTGGTGGGTGACGTGGAATCGCGCACAGAGGATACTACGAAATACTCGGATATCGGAAGAGTTATCACCGGTGATTAAAATGTGGCGAGCCAGAATTGGGAGCGAGATACTTTCTCTATACGATGGTTACAGATTTTAATAGATTGCGGTCGCCGATACAAAGCTATCGGTAACGAGATATTCTTCCGGTTATCGGATGGGTGTAAAGTCTTTCGTGCGGAAGTTCTGGGGGGTTTGATAAATAAATTGAAAGGCTTGGCCTATTTTAAAATACAATGATATTTCGTTTCACGATGTAAGAATGGATTTAATGGCACAGAAAAATTTAATAATGGAATTGTGGAGTGTACTCGGGTAAGTTCGTATTTTAATTAAATATTCTCGTTGGCCTTAATTCTATCATTGATTATTATTTTTATTACGAGTTTTGATTAATTCGGTATTTACGTATTTTGCTGGAAAAAATGAACGAGATATTTAACATGGATTTTATTAATTCATTAATTCCAGAGACACCAGGAACTCTTTAGTTTGCAATATCGAGGATATCATAATTAATAATCTTCATTCAATAACTTATAATGAAAATAAGAACTCTTTATAAATCCACGAAAATGATTAATAAAATGACATATACGTGCGTTATTAAAATTCTAATATTATACAAATGTGAAAATAATTATCTTAAATTAGAATTACTACATATGGATGCAATATTTAATTCCAATCCTAAATAATCGGTATACATACATCAACTAATTCAAACGAATAATAACACAAATTAATAACCATCAAAATAATAATTTGATTAGATTACCTCGGAATGTAATTACATCCATTTAAATCCAGTATTAAATAACAGTATAACGACGCAAGGTATTACAAGAAAATGAGGTTTAAATTCGAGGAGTCGCGGAAGGGGCCGGTGGCGGGGGTGGCAGACGAAGGAATATTCTGTGAAGCTAACAGAATATTCCGTAGAACGAAACAGCACGTAGAGTTCTTCCGGTCAATTAAGCTTCCATTGTATTCAAGATGGAGCGGAAGTGACATTAGCTCAAAGACTCGTCTGACAATTCTTTGCGCTGACCTGGTATAAGTTCAAACGGCCATGAGACATAATCGAAACTCGAAATTTTCCGTCGAGCTTGTCAGCCTTACTTTGACCTACCTTCGTCTCTTTATTCAACCCCCACCACCCCACCCTGCTTCCCGTAATTAATTTCTTCATCGAGGGGTGAAGATTTAGGTCTAAGTCATCACTTTGAACAAAGTCAGCCAGGAAATCACCTGGGATTTAAGTCAGTTATGCTTACACATTTATTTATGCACAAATTAGTGCTGGAGGATCGAAATTAATTGATGGATTCAATCATTTGCGTTATGTATATAAAATAAAGGTATATAAAATCTAGAACAATACGCCGTGATTTATTCGAATAATTTTACTGAAAATGGCAGACAAGTCATTTTGACCCCCTTTGGTTCTAGGGTCAATCCGCGCGAAACACTCACTCGCCGGGGGAATTGCATTTTAAAAATAGTTCCAAGATATTTTAGTAACTGCACTTTTAGCGACGCTCTTTTTCCTCGTTTAAGATCAATTTTCGTTCGCGTCATCGAACGACTCGATCGTTCGAATCGTTGAATCGCAGGGGGATCCGCGATGTTGGCAATGAGTAGAAAAGGTTCGTTGAACATAATCACCGATCGAAGGGGAGTTTAACGCCGTTTGACAATCGCCGATCGTGATCCAGTCAAAACGGATACGTCTTTTTATACACGAACCGCTACGTGACTCTTCCAGGCTATTGGTGGATGCATCATTTTACTGGGACCCTTTTTTTATCCCGGCGTAATGTGGAGTAATGTCAGAATGGAACCTTCCACCTGTCCCTTTAAATGGAACCAGCTGAACTGGTATCTCAGGAACGTTTATGTTTGAATCTATAAAAAATTGTTCGAGCGAATAAGAAAATATTACGTCCATATAAATCCAGTATTAAATTAAATCCAGCAGTATACTTTTAGTATACAATTAGTGTAATATAATTAATATAGTAATATTTAGTGTATTTATAATTATTGGACTACATTATCGCGGAACTAATGTTCATTTAATATCCATTTAAATCCATTTAAATTCAATATTAAATAACATTATAACAACCCAAAGTATAAATAAAGTACCAAGTAAACGAGGTCAAATTCGAGGAGAAACGTTACACTTCGCAAAACATTTATCAGGTCAAGCATGCACCTTATATATCCGACACATATAATATCGCAGGGAAAAATTATGATTCAAATATATGCTCTACTTCTTTGCTTTTGAAGTCAATAACAAAGAATATATTCCGGCATTGTTGTTTAATATAAAGCGAGTCGAAAGTATTCGCCTCGTGAAACCTTTCCAAGGGTCACTGGGTCGATGGTTCTCGCGCCTTCGTTATTTCGGACCGTCCTGCACTTGTTACGATCTTTTCATGGGGGTAATAACCTCCCCATTATGAAACTCCACTCACCTACTTCCTTGTCTAATAACGCGGATAATAACGCCATAGAAACTAGAATTATTCAACTTTATCTTGGACTTAATAGGAGATAATAGAATTTACAATGTTATCTGATTAGCGAGAATGTCCTTTGATGGACATCGATTAGAATCTTTGAAGACCAACGACGGAGGTGGTGCAACCCAAAGGTGCTGCAAGTGCATTGTTCGCACGGTGCTGTTTGGTGGATCTCGTTATCAGAGGAATTATAATATCCAATGAAATGTGCTAGATAAGGGGAGTACCGGGTAAGGTAACTTTGTTTTTACGAGGGAAAGTTCGCATCCAGTGTCCGCGGGCGGAGGATTATTTTTGGCGTGGCGGGATACCGCGGCGCAGACGGTGCTTTGCGAAAACATCCTGCTTTCGCGGAAAATCAACAGCCACGGAGTTTTCTAACCGACACTTTAAACACCGGGATGAGAGGTTCGGCAATAATGATTATTACGTTTAAATTGCTCGTCGTCTCGTTTCAACCGCGGAGACCCCGAAACTGGTAACGAGCTGCGAGTAATTATTTCACGCTAGAATTCCAGGATAATTCGATTAATGAAATGGAATGAGATTCGAGAACGTATCTGCTACTTTACTGAATAAAGATACGTGTGTGTATATATGTGTATATTAACATACGTTGCATTAGGCTATTGATTAATTCAGCTTTGGTTTTGCAGCCCAGATATGTCTTCTTCTCATGAGATATGAATTTCATAAAATTTTCATATGCAAGGAACATGATTCCTGATTAATATCGAGAAGCACTACGAGTTCGAAATAACTACGGATAACGCCCGTATAACGCGCGAGTTAGGTTCCGGAAAAATGTCGTGTAATAAAAAGCGCATTACGCGAGAATCGAATCAGAAACGAAAAGTGGATTTGTGTTCCAAACATGATTATGTAAATGATATATAAATTGTTAAAATTAGTAAAATAAAAAATTATACGCAAAATAAAGACTCATTATAGTAACGAAAGAG
This sequence comes from Nysson spinosus, assembly GCA_910591585.2. NCBI lineage: Eukaryota > Metazoa > Arthropoda > Insecta > Hymenoptera > Crabronidae > Nysson > Nysson spinosus. Next base: position 12,442,180 of record OU342832.1, read on the forward strand.
CGATACTGGAATAAGATAAAAAAACTCGATTTCGTATTAAATATTATTTCATATAAACGCGTTATATTAAAATCGTATTACACATTTACCGCGTTATACGGTAACCACTACGATTCATGAACCGCGTTATACCGAAACCGAGTTGATTAAGTACCGCCCAACACGAGGATCGTAACGATTCGCGAAAAATAAAAAAAAACAATTCTCACGATACCAACTAAATTACATAAAAATTAATGAAAGAACTAACATCGGATAATTTGCTGGAAAATTGTTCGATGCTCTTCTGAAAGTTCCAATCGATTCTCTTTAGCGCGCCACCGAAGGTTTGCAAAAAAATGGAAAGAGAACGAGCCGCGAACCCGGTTAATCCCGCGGGATAAGGCCCCCCCTTTCTCCCCGCCCCCTTGCATTAACATAGTCCCCTGGATGATCCTGCCTCGTTTGCAGGATACTCTGAAGAACGAGCTGATAAGAACCAACCGATCTCCCCGGTAAAAGGGGCTACCGCCGCACTCCCCCCACACTCCCCTGCCGTGCAGAACGAGGCTCGATGCCAAAGAGGAGGGTAATTGTATTTGCATAGATTCCAGATCGGCTTTGGTTCACGGATTAACGCGTCGTTTGACTGCAGTTAGTGATTAGGAATAGTTACGACACAAACGTGAATTACGAACACGAATTTCTACCGCTGAAAAAAGTACTGGTTAACTGAGTGAAGAAAATAAATCAGGGGGCGGAACGGGTGTTTCGAATTTATTTGATTTTGAGGGTGCAACGTGAAGAGGAATAGAACTAATTCTAGTGTCGTCATAAACGAAATAACTTTTATGAAGGATATAAATATAAGGTTGGTGACCTTTAATTAAAGGTGAGCTTTAAATTGCATTCGTGACCTTCTGTTTTGTGCCTTCTGTTTTTACTTATAGGAGACATATTTGTAGATTATTTTTGGTGGTCGGTAATATCCTTGGAGAGCTCGCATTTCTGCGATTATTTTAATGCATATAATTAAGTTTTTTTTAATGAACCTTTTAATGAAGGTGAATTTAGTCGTCAATTTAATATAATGATATATGTATATTCATGGAACAATTAAGTTCCAGGAAGCCCGAGTATAAGTTTATAACATTCTGTATGTATTTATTATACACGCAGAATTTTGTAAATGATAGTTTGATATTCTAAAAAAAATATTTGTACCCTTGAAATAAATAATATCACTATTCAACTTCCACTTCTTCCTGCTCTCAGATTACTACAAAGAAAAGTACTAATAAAATTAATATATACTCCGATTCACCGTCAGGGAATTTTCCAAAAATATGCACACCTCAATTTTCATTTTCCTTGACATCCATCATTCTTCCCGCACCCTTCTCAAAATCACTGAAATGGAGATTTCCATCGAACTCAAGTTTAAACGCAGAAGACATTACCGTTGTGATATGAAGGATTTGGTATTCCCGAAATAGACAGAAACAGTTAAGAGGTGCTTTAACTTACTTTTTACCTTTTTCCAGAATCAGCATCGTGCCTGTGCCCGCTCCGGAGGGATTTGGTACATCGGAACGAACAGTAGGGGTGCGGACCCTACCTTATACCCGCTTTTATTTCTTTCTTTATTCGTGTAGCTCTCGGCAAGTGTTTCCACCGTGAAACTCAAGGAGGTACTTTCGCGAGTGGGGGAGGATTCGGCAAGTTTATAAAATGCTCGAGAAAGACAGGCTAAGAGAGGGAAAGAGAGAGACGGAGAGCCAAAGAGAAGCAGGGAGCAAGAGAGACGTAGAGGGAGAGAGAAAGGGGACTGGCAGAGTTTCACGAAGAGAACAGGGGATGGAAATGGTTCGAGAGAGGGAGAGAGGGATTTCACGACCCTTAATCTGGGTTAGATCTCCAAGTCCCGTCCGCTATCATTTCCTACTGGCACCCTATTGTCTTTAGGCTTATCTCTTCAGAATCGTCGAGCTTCACGCCCACGTCCTTCCAAGGAAGTTTCGAAATTTTGGGCAACTATTTTCACTTGGAAAACTCCAGGCAAACGCGCTCGATAAAAATAAAGAACCGAGCGAATCACGACTCGGCATTCCGTCGACGGTATCCTAACCCCCTGAATTATTTGTTGAGTGATAATATTGTGTTTTCGAAATGATTCAATCCCTTCCCGCTTTTTAGAGTCAAATGATCTTGGGATATCAATTTTTCTCTGAAAATAATTACCGTAATGAAATTAAATATGGAGGGATCTTTTCATTATTAATTATACAATTCTCGTATCGCATTCCAAGGGCACACGAAACTACACAGCATAAATTCGCACACTAATTTAATTACTTGTTTATATGCGACATTTTTATAGATAATGGATTTCACGCAATAAATCCTGTATTTTGCATTCATATTTTTATGAGATTTTAAGATTATGCTTTTTTACAATAATATCCTAATTTATTATAGTAGAATCCGTTTAATTGCGTTGGTGAATTCGGAAGTTTCATATTACCCAGTTTTTAAGAAATAATAATCATACATATTATATTATGTAGAATATTATACAGTAATTAACGAAGACTTATACAAAATTAGACCCGAATATTGCACCTCAATATCCTAAACAATTTTTTCAGCCAACGGCAACTCGCGCAGAGCCATTTCCTTCACATATCGACAATTTACAGTATTTCAAACAATTAAAAAAAACATGTTTATCTCAACAAAATTAAGCTTGATAAGTTAATTCTTCCGCGACTGCTTCCGTGTCTATCCGAGGCAGGGGTCGAGTATTAACCGAACGTATTTAACCTCTTACAAGCTCCAGCGGGACTTTCCGCGGCGTTGTATCTTTGTATGGCAATATTCGACGCGGACTGTGCGCAAAAAATAATGTAAATAGCACTGCGATTTGTGTCTGGTGGTGCTTTCCACTATGAAATTACATTAAAACAGAGTTAGTGATGAATAAATTATAATTTCTTTAAACATTTTCATGTAAAGAGTCTGAAAAAAAACATAATAAGATAACATACGGGAAAACCACTATAGTAGCGTACAGTAGCTAAGAGGTTAAGAATTAATAAAGATCGTAGCAGGAAGAAACGGCAATTGATGAGATTGTTGGAAGTGATTTCCATGAGTGGGTGGAGTCTCCGGCGCAAAGTGGAGTGAAACAAGGGTCACTGAAGAGAGCAAGGAGTGGCTTCGTTAGCAGAGGCTACCCTTCCTGTCCGTCTATCAGAGAGTACTCGAGAAAAGCCGTACTCTATGACGATCGAATTTCGTAATACTAAAGTCCGACAACGAAATCAAGAAACCGATTCTCCTTTCGCGAGAGATCTCTCTTCGCTTTGCTTTTCTTCCCGCCGGAAGCTCGACGAGGCTCAAAGACGTCCCTCCGTTCTTCGTTATAGAATACTTGTAAACGCGTCTCGAGAACCTCCGATTGGTCCCTCCGTCTTCAAGGTCGGACCAAGCGAACACGAATTCCAGCAGAAAATACTTGGGATTGCAGATTCCGATAAAGTATCTTAACGAAGTAGTCAGTAATTATTCGTTAAAAAGATATGGTTTTTCTTTGGTATAGAATTTTATCTTTCATTTTGATTTTTACTTTTAAGATCTCTGTATTCTTAATTTGTGGTTATTCGAAATTTATTGTATGCGTATTAAATATAAAATAAAACAAAGATATGTATTTCTTCCAAACAGAATTCAATTCCTTGGAATCATTCTTCTTATTTGCAACTTTCAGTTTGGAGCTTTACGTTGGTTTAAAGAATAATTTTTTAAAGTCTACTAAATCAGCAGATATTTTATTATTTCGAAGAAGTAAATATTCTAATGATATTGTTTATTGAACTAATATTTTTTCTATGTTTCGAGGCGGATTTTAAATCGCCGAATTTTGTTAGTTGCTTTGCGAGTTTTGTTCTTTTAAAGCCTCGATAAGTGTTTACGAAGCGATACCGAACGGTAACAGTATTTTAGTTTTCTTTTATTGAAGGACATTCTTAAGAAAAGTTTTCTTGAAGTCTTCAAGTATGTCGGGACAGATTGAATCAGTTAAAAGAATTGCTCTTAAGAATATTTAATAGATGCGTTCGAGGAACGTGGAATTCTTCGATTCTAGCTGTTCAATCCGCCGAGCGAAAGTCATCGAACTTTTAACGAGCACTTGGATCTGAACTTCTCTTCTCTCGGTTGGGGTGACTATTTAAAGTCTCTCACTGATCTGTTTAATTCCCTGATCCTATTTTAACTCGATCGTAAATTCAATCTTCTTTGACACCTCGAAATCCATCCAAGGAATTATTTTCATATACTAATTAAAACTTACGTAAACACTGAATAATTATCATCATTTCATTCCTTAGTTATCCGGCAAATCAAATTCATCAATTGTGATACCTCAAACTCTCCTTTTCACAATTAATTATTTAATATAACGATATTTGTTTTCGTGTGACAAATATGGGCGGTCCGAAAAATAGTAAAAAGATGATAATTGAAACATTTTTTTTCTTTTTTACGTATTATCGCAATTAATAGATATTAATTAGGCTTATTTCATAAAAAAAGTCCTCGTATAATATGAGCGGTTTATGATGAAAGCTGGCAACTCAATATTTGAAGAAAATTTGATTCCATATTATGTTGACTTTTATTGACTCAATAAATTTTTCTCCAAAATTGAGTTGCCCACTTTCATAATTATCGACTCATATTAGATTGCTAATAATATATGAATTCCAAATCGAAGACTCCAAAATGCAGTTAGGTGGCTATTTCATATGAGACACCCCGTATAAATACGACTACTAAGTCGAAGACTCCACAAAGCGTTCATTAAGTATCGAAGTGCAAAACTTCATTCTGCGCAACATTTACGCGGTTTCAAAGAGAATCTCATCCGCTCCAGGGTGAAACAGTCGTCGGGATTTATCGACGAGATTTATCGACGAGATTCTCGGTCTTTCTTCCTCCGCGGAGTTGATTTACAACCGATAATTAAAGCACCGTAAACCGAGATGAGAGACGTGGAAGGTATAAACGGTACGGTGAGCCCAGTCAGTCCCCAAAAACTTTGCGAACCTTCGTACGGGTACGATGAAAGGGGTTGGGGTAGGGGGAGAGGGTTCTCTGGCAAGAGCTTGAATTGCTCGTGCTCGAAAACTTGTCCCATAAGTCACAGCCGAACCTAACATTTACGTGGAATTATTAAAAGTACCGGCATTGTTCTTCCGATTGCTATGCCTCCCCGAAATAAAATACGAGAATTTAAAGGTCCCGCGATATCGCAAACATTTTGGTGAGACGCGTAAATAAAGCGATTTATCTTCCATTTTTGTAATTAAAAAATTCGCTTCTTTACGATCGAGCCAGATATACGATTCCACGGGAATAGATGGCCTCTTTAAAGAAGTTCGGAGGGTGGAAATGGAGTAAAGTGTCAACATAGGGTGGAAATGGCACTGCGTGAGTTAATGCCGGCTGAAAAAATTGTTTAGAATATTAGCATTCAATATTAAGCAGTAAATGTGTATAAAAAAGTCTGCATTAACTATTTAAATAATATTATATATACAATAATATATAATTATTCCGTCTTAAAAACTGCCGAATATCGAACCTAAAATTCAAGGAAAAAATTGCATAACTTCTACTACAATAAGATCTGATATAATTACAAAAAATAATATCTTGAAATCCCATGAAAAAAAGAATATAAAATGCAGAATTTCTTCTATCAAATTCGTCATCATTAATCACCGGAGAAATAACCCTTTCTGTTATGAACCGAAATTTCAACCCGAACTTAAACGCCAAGATTCTAACAAAAGTATTCTCTGATGGAAAATATATTGCAAATAAGATTACTGGAAATCGTAGATTTTCTTGGCCACCCTTTGCAGAAAGCCACCCTTCGAAAAATACGTCCGTGAGACAATCCGTAGGAAATAGCTAAAATTCCGCTGCCACCCTCCACAGCCCTTCACGCTTTCGCGTTAACCGAGACCCATTACGTTAACCACTTACATCGTTGCACCATCGATATTTTTCTCAGTTCTACTACTTTTTCACCCAACAATTGTAAATTACCTGCAAAACGACGTTATAAGTCTCCCTTTTCCTCTGTATTCTACCATTTTGTGATCGATTCTGAATTTTTATGAGATTAATTATTATAAAAAGTTTGGTAAGTTTGCATATTATATATATTATTAATAATTATATCCCTGCAATTCGTGGTCAATCCTAAATTTGTATAAGATCAATTAAAAATTAAGATTAATACGAATATTACTTATCCATTTTTTATCACAGCACAATTAATATATAATGTTCATATTTTTTGAATTCGAACGAGTTATCAAAAATATTTACCTCGGCGAGATTAAGCACGCGAGACTCCAATTAATCCTTGAAAACCAGACTTAAATTCGAGCCTTACCTAAAACAGATAAAATAATAATTCTTAGATTAAATTTATATTAAAGTATAACAGTGCAGTTTATTATCATTCCTAATATTTAGGTACCGAATATGAAACAATCGATCTTAGTTAAAATTGCTCTATTATTGCAACAGTTTATTGTAACAATTAGTATCACATTTCGATTCATCGGTGGTATATGAAATCGCAATTAATTAATTTGTTCCATGGTTTCCCAGAACAAACACTTTCTCGCATGAATATAATATAATATTTGATCCATAACTTGTTTCTATATAAATCCGTGGCGGTTCATAATTAATATATCAATTCCATTTCCTATTTGCGTCTGGGATTGTTAATTAACAAAATTGGTGTTAAAATATGGATCGGAATCGAAGGTTCCATTACACGAATTTGATACATTAAATATTGCTCGACGTGCTATTTTCCAGCGTCTAATCTCGTCGCATAATTCACGGGTGGTCTTCGAGAAATAAATCCCGAGCGAGTCACGGATCTTTCTAATCGAGGCTAATTGTGGCACGAGGACTGTTAATTACGGGTGTAAATGATAAAACGTAGATTTCATCCGGATGTCCAGATACCCAGGAACACGATAATCCGAGAAATATGGCGATGCAAGAACTAAAATGTTCGTCGTACGTGTACCAACGATATACGCTCGGCGAACGAGCGAACGAAGAGGAACGACGATGATAAGAAATGGAAATTTCCGGTGCACCGAAATTACAGCTATCCTGGTACTTCCTCTTAAATGGTTAACGTTTAAGAACAGCGTATAAAACATTATGTTTTAATGTACCGTAAAATAGTACTTTATCTAAGTCACTGAAATATAGCTATGCAAAAATATAACTAAGATAAATGTGATAATAAAACAATAATATCCACCATGTTAAGAATCATATCTTTCAATACGTACCATCTTCTTTCAATTAATTTCATTGAATTTTAATTTATCTTTACCAAAAGAATTATATAATTTCAGGTGTCTTCATTTCCAATTTTCATTCCTTTATTATCTAAGTCTATTCAGTCTTCCAATACAGCAATAAAAAATAGATGTAATGATACAAAAAATAATATGAAACACGTTAAGAATGTTATCTGTTAATGCACATCATCTAACTTCAATTAATTTGCATATCTCAAGCGAAAAAAATAAATGAATTTAATGGGTCATTACACGAAATTCTAACTTCTATGGCATCAATAAAACAGCATATTTCAGTGGTATTTTAGGAAAGTAACATCTGCGGTCATTAAAGTAGCACATTAATAGAATGCTAATATAATAGTTTCATGTTGGAATTTCATTCGGCATCACGCACAGCGAAGAATCTAATCCTCGAAGTATCGAGGGTTTAAAAGAACCAAGAACTATGTGGCGCCTATTCGTCGAGCTGGTAATTAGCTAATGGAAATTCCTGGTGTTCCTAGGAGTACAGAAACCCGGGAAAGCAAGGATGAAAGACTTTCCGATACGAATAAAGGGGAAGGGTAATAGCGGAAAATTCAAATGTATCGTACGAATTATCCGTTTCCCGGTGGTTCCTGGAGGATAGAGGACGAACCCGACGCACCCTTACCTCGTAACTCACCCTTGTTTTTGTCCAATGCAACTAGACTTTTACCACCGCCGTTGCTTCCTTCCCGACCACTTTCTCTTCCTTCCTCTACTTCGTGAAAGTATCTCATCCCTCGAGTCGTGGTATCGAATTCCACGGGGAAAGTATTATGAACCACCGAATGTGTCATTATTTCAAATTTTAATTCGTGTATTATCTAACCACCTTTAATGTAGCAATACGAAAATATAAAGAAAACATTTTAAAGAATCTTATTTGTTTACGCGTATCCGACGTTTCCAAATAATTAGAATATTTGAAAATACCAATTCTAACATTATCTAAGTCCCGCAAATATAACAATATGGAGGTATAATAAAAATAGATGTAATAAGGAACAAATAATATTAGCCCTTTTAAGAATCTCATCTGTTAACACGTATCCTCTGCTTTCTATTAATTTCAGTATTTCATCCGAAAAAAAATAAATTAATATAATGGCTTGTTATATCGGACGATGATAGTAAAAGGTTACCGCACCGGTCAAACATTCATGTTTCTAATCACTGATAAGGAATGAGCCCCCCCATAAATCACACTTGAAAGCTTCTCCTGGCGGACCCTGCTATCGTATATCTATGAGTTTGTTTATTAATTATCGCAAGCGTGGACTGTCGTGTGGAAACCGAGAAGAAGAAATTCGATCTTAATCTGCGAATCGGAATCGCTGCCGAATCTACACGAAAGCGCGTAACGCATAACACGCACGATATATCTATTTATATGAGGCCAAGTACTTTATCATGAGTTCGTTAACGTTTCGAGAAATTGCCTTTTTGATTACATATCATCTTCATCGTAGTCACGCGTTATGCAGATCTTTTTCATAATTCATAGGCGTCATTAATTGAGCATTATGTTGGAAATATTGAACAATTGCTATCCTTAAAATAACGCAGCGTCTGATTTCTAAAGGAACCAACTACAAGATAATTCGGGATTATTTTTAATAATCTTTACCCCTCAATCTTGCGATTAAAAATAAAATATAATTACTCCACTAACTATAAGTAATTAATATTATTAATAGGATATACGGATTTTATATATTGATTTTATCAAATTGAATATATATTACTAAAAAATATAGTGGAAATGATTACGAAACGAAAATCGCTTAGTTTAGTTTTGGAGGAGACTTAAGCACTCGTTGAACATAGAAAACAAATACCATAATTTAATTAAATGTTACGAGAGTAACTTGCCGACACGAAGTGAGCGTTTTCAATCGTCAACGAGATACTTTCATTAATCTTCGGCACCCCTGCCAAATCACCGGCTTACTAATTCCCATAATTCAGTTAGCCTGTACCTCAGTTTCTGTCAGCAGGACTCTCTAAGGGTAGCAATCGGGGTAAGTCAACGAGAACTTATTTACGGACCACATTGGAAAATTAAGACGAATACTTCCGCGCGGTCCCTCTGTCTCCTACTTGATACGAAACTTCGAGGATATTTACCCTCGAGTGTCACGTTTGAGTCTAAATACACCCCAAGTGGTAGAGACTTTTAACCCCTATTTTAATACTACTCTTCTGGCCCCCCTATGAGGTTTAAGTTTCATCGTGTTTTCTGATATTATTTCGTGATTTTGGGTATTATTGGTTCGTGACTGGTGCTTACTATATTCACTTTCATGTATTATCTATATATATCTCTATATTAATATTCTGCAAATTATTTCGCAATTCTGGCATTATTGAATCGTGACGGATGTTTATGATATCCCCCTTTGTATATTAGTATATTTTTATATTAATAACATACTTATATATTAATATCATGTAAAACGTTCAAAAGAACATCAACCCTTACAAATGGAACTAAAAGCTCGCGTTTACAAGACCGTGCCGTGATTACAAAATATAAAATCGTTTTACGATTCCCGGGAATGCATCACGCTGTAATATCCGCGTTATTACCGGTGGCTCGTAAAATTTAACAAAGTCGTTGTAATTCACCGATTAATATTTTAGTAACTGGCACGAGCGAGTGCCACGGTAAAAAGGCGCAGTCACGTTGAATGGCGGCGATAAATATTAGTTTAGGAATAATTGAACAATACGCTTTGGTAGCAGGATCGCATTATTACGACAGTGACACGTGGTGGAAATTGTTGAAAAGCGCATCCACGTTGGCTTCCATAATGTAAAGGGCAGCATGAAAATTCTCTCCGTTAGAATTATAGGGATTCGCGTGCAACCGGGAATGGCATCGGTGTATCGCGAATGCAATCAACAAAAGCGCACAGCCATTCGCTTAATTAAGCGCTTATTATTAATTAACCGTATCCGGCCAACTGTGCGTGGGCTACCGGAAACGGATAAAACGTCAAGGTGTCGCCTCGCGTTAATTATATTTCGAATATTTTCCTCTCGGTACCCGTACCTCACGGCCATTTTACAATGACAACGATACGCCAAACCGACCATCCGGATTTTATTAAATAATTGACAATTATTAAATAGAACCTAGTCCACATATCAGCTCGCTTGCCAACGTTTCGCGGGGATTTCAATGGAGAGGATTTCGCGGGTATTAATATATTTATATATAAATGCGTTTCTCTGTGCGGGTGTACTGTGATGCCACGATTTGAAATGTCGTATCAAGGGCGGGTGAGGGGGGTGCTGTATGGGAATTAATAATATTTAATCCGATCGAATGGACAGATAGTACGAATGTGGTTTACGATAAAACGTCAAGGGATATCCTTCGCCGGACGTTGTCCGTTCGGTTAAGTCCTTCGTAATCCTGCGAGTCCTTCCGTGCAGTTTCTCTTTCTTGCTTAGCTTCCGCCATTCTTTCTCGCGCTACCAGCCGCAAATAAATCTTCGCGGTTTCAGCCCTTGAAGGGGATTAATAGGTTGCTCAATTAAGAAGAAAGGACCGCGGAACAACCGTTAATTTATAGGTCAGGAATTTAGCGGGGCGAAAGAAAGAAATATGTCAGATTAAAGTCAATTGGCCGTGCCTTGGCATTATCCACTGTTATCCGAGATAACGCTTATCAGTGAGCAACATCCTCGGAGCTACTAAGAAGATGAATTACATGCTTGGAATCTAATCGGAGTCCTAAAATAATTCAATCACAACGTGCAACAATAATTATTAATTTAGAGCAATTTTTTAATGTTTCGTTATATCATTACTTTGGTGGGAAAATTAAATTTCTTATCACTATGAAGTGTTATCCGAGATAAAACTTATCAATGAGCAACATCCTCAAAGCTCCTAAGAGAATGAACTAAATATATCTAGCTTAATAATTATATAAATATATAAATAATTCTAGGGCAACGAATATTAATATTAATTTAAAGTCATCTTGTAAAACTTTGTCCTCCCACGATTTCAGAGTAAGAATTAAATTCCTTATCTCTTCAAGCAAACCCTTTATTTATTTCCGTGACAAATGAACCCATAAACATCTTCACGTAGCAGATAAGAATTCGAACGGATTCATTGTACACGGAAAGGGATTTCTAAATCGAATTAAATGAAAAGTTACTGGAGTCACCTTTCGTAAAAAGTGGATACCGGTGTCCACGTAGTGATCCGACCTAATAAGTTTTTGAAGTGGAAAAAGAGGTAACACGATCGGACAGGCATTCGGGGGGGTATATCGAAGGAAGTGGACAGTAAGGAGGAAGATAGGTGAAAAGAGAAAGAAGAGGAGAAGGAGTCCGGTACTAAGCCACTTATCAAGAGAGAGCCACTGCCTGCAGAAGATAGTTGTCGCCGAGGGTTTCGACAAACTGCCCTACTCGTGGAAGACCCTCGTCTCTTCGGATCGTTCCACGACGAACGATAAGTCTTACTACCGAGTTATCCGACAGGTTCAACCGAATCGATGCCCTTTAAGACATTTTCCTCTAAGCGGTAACTTCCTCCCACGCCCTCCCCCGCCCCCTGCAGCCCTTCTTTAACGTATAGCCTCTACGACATCCAACGATTCCTAGCTGGATAAACCGCTTTCCTTACTCGTTTCGACCTTTTACCTTGCTCTTCATTGAACCGGTTACTCACGTGTCCTTCGAAAACCTGAGGGAAAGCTTCCCTGAAAAATGGCAGAGGATTCTATTTGATTCCTGTGTGATTACAAACATTTCCTGGTCATTTTGAAACACTAATTTTTACGTCACCTCGATGTATGATAATTAAGGATTCAATGATAATATTAAAGACGAATTTCACTTCTTGTTTCATGTGCTAATTTTTGTTAATATTAAAAATGAAATTAGCTTCCTGTTCAACGTACTAATTTTTACAGAATTATAAGAATTATTAATATTAATAAATTTATTTAGGATCGTTCCATTATCGGGGGTTCGCTAATGAAGCTAATTCCATATTTTAATATAAACATTGCAATACAATTTTATACATAATAATAATCGTGCTAATGGTTAGTAGAATCAGAAATAACCCCGAATTCGCGCAGAAAAGAAACCTTCGCAAAAAAAAATACCTCAATTTCGAAGAAACTTCGACGAAAGAATAACTAATCGAAAGTTCCAAAGCCACGGGAAGAGGAGTACAAAGAATGTGAGGTGAAAACAGGAAGGAGATAAAGGGAACCAGTGTTGAGATACGACTATTTCGTTCGGGTTGAATCCCGGAGATTTTCGAAAGTCTGAGCCGTAGGTATTCGCGAGTATACCGCGAAAACTGGCACTCGGATCGAGTACTCGCGGGTTCTTTGAAAGTTCGCTTTAGCGCCTTTAACGCGCGGAATTCCGGACTCGAAGATTGTGAGCGTGGCATGAAAGACATTCGAACACGATACTCCACTTCGGGAATCTCGAGGATGCGCCCGTCCGGGATTTCCGCTTTAGAGAACTGGAAGAGGAGCGTGAAGTAAGGTGAGGGTGGAGCAACGGAACCTTAAGCCGAACCGAGCGAAATATATCCGCAGTACCTACGGCTTTCAGGCCTCTCTTTTATCGTCCTGCCGCGAAAATCTCTCCAGGAACGTTTCCACTAACTTTCAACCTGAGAACGATTCTACGCTTTCAACCTGGAATATCTCCATCGTCCTTCTAAGCCTGGCTCTACGATATCGAGATCAATGGCGCGATCAAACGATTATCCGATTGTCTATTTCGACTAAAATCGATATAATGAAAAAGAAACGTGGTGTAAACAGTTCAGAAATGAAAATCTTAGAAAATTTAATACGAACATCTGTTCAATGTGATCGACTCTGATGGATCAAACACAGCAAGGATCAAAGTCAATCAAGAAAAATGGATCATTAACTTAATCATTTTGCGATTATATTATTACTAACTTCCGAGAGTGGGTCATAATATGCACCTTTTTATACCAATATATTTCTATATTAATATATAAGATCGATATATAACAAGGAAAAGACACCGTATAAAAAGTGCACGAGTTACAGAAACGAAAATTAAATTCGATTATCTATTCGATATAATCGACTCCAACCGTTCAACCGCAGCATAGATCGAAGTCGACCAAGAAAAATGGATCATTTGATGGATGAAAGGAAAACGTGCGCAATTACGGAAATGTTCCGGTATCGACGTATCACGAAATATTACGCAATGCATACAGATATGTAACATCGAGAGCTAGAGAGAGAGAGAGAGAGGGAGAGTGTGTGTGTCGGAGATCTAAAAGCACGAGACCCGAATCGAGTCATAAATCCAAGAATAGCGTAACACGAGCGTACACGGCCTAGATACCCTTGCAGATTAAGTCACGAACTCTCCTCTACGGCCATGGTGCACGCCTATATTTATGGTACCTTCGAGTACCCCACGGTGCCCCGTGCTACGTATACGTGATATATGGGAAATCGCGAGCGTGCTGGCCGCATGGTACATCCTATGCGACCGACCAACATTTTGCACTGTAAATGTTTTGACAAACGCATAAGGGAAGTTTCAACTTGGTAGCGACAACTGTTTTGTCCGCGCAAAACTTCCGTCACACCACCGTCCTTCTCCGTTGAAATATACGTGGCGATTTTAATTTTTTCAATACTTCTACGTTGCCAGATTAATGACCACGCGTTCACCGAATTATTCTCAGAAGTGTAAACGTATGCTCGCCATATTCACTTCGCGAGTAATATTCTTTACAGCAGGACGAACTTATGCAATCATGTTGCAATAACTTTTTATGCCGGTTCCTATTTGTGAATTTTTTTACACGCACGATTGCAAAACTGCAAAAATTGCAAAATGCTCGGCTGCATGGAATCAAGTTCGAGACGACTGTGATTGGTTTAGTTGATAATTCGTTGGGTTAAATAAGGGTTGCCGGGGGTTTGTTGTGAAATTGAGGGATATTTAAACGGGTTAATGCGAGTGGCAATGATAAGTGCGATAATGGTAAGAGAGAGGTAGGTGGAAGGGGATCCACACGCGACACATGGGAGAATTACAAGTTTTGTGGCCTTCTCTCTTGCGAGTCGGTGGAATAAATGGATAGAATTGAATGCCGACACATCGACCGAACGCTTCCCGGACCCCTTATTGCTCCCGAGGGACTTCTGGAGGGAAGCTTGTCCAAATTAGTCTATATTTGGTGAACGAGAGCCTCCGAGGGTTGAAGCGACTTCTGCCACGGACGAAGAGTGCCGGATTGTTTTGGGAAGCTGACGACCCGTCGATTGAGGAAGACGTATCTACCCACGATTACTTGATTAGCTTCGATCTAAATAAATACTGGAGGGCGCTTGTATTTTCTGTCGACAACCACCCTTAATGTGTAATAGCAACGACGAATGGTGACTCGAGAGCCTCCTCGAAGAGGACGTCGAATGAACCATCAAGATGAAGCCATTTTTATGTACCCCAATAATCAGTTGGAATTAATTTAGCTTCGTTTGCTTAGTGGATCTTTTGCGGTGTCTATATAGAATACTTTATCGTACTGATATCCAATGGTTGTTATGATAAGAATTATGTCATACTTCAATGGAGGATATGCAAGCTAGAAGAAAATCAGAATTCCGGGTCGGATCTTATGCTATTATGTTATTACTCGTGTTATCCGTGAACATTATTTTTTTATCTCAACAATATTTTAATACGGTTGTTTTGACCCAAAGTGGTCTTGAAAGATCATTAGGCATCATCTACTATGGATTGGGACCATCTAGGAGAAAAATTGGCGACGTTGAATTTTTGAAAATTTTTGAAGGTATACCCTTTACATTTTTTCGACTGGGAATTGACCCATTTTTGACCAATACAAATTTTGAATCCACTTCTTTCGACCAGAAATCGTCCTAGAATATGTTTATACATCATTCACCATCGATTTGGGTCGTTTAGAAGCGATTTTGGCGACTTTCAGTTTTTGACAATTTTTGAAGGTATACCCCTTCACATTTTTTCGACTTGGATTCGACCCATTTTTGACCAATAAAAATTGTTTAACCGCTTCTTTCGACCAGAAATCGTCCTAGAATATGTTTATATATCATATACCATCGATTTGGACGGTCTAGGAGCGATTTTGGCGACTTTTAATTTTTGGCAAATTTTGAAGGTATACCCCTTTACATTTTTTCGACTTGGGTTCGACCCATTTTTGACCAATACAAATTTTTTAACCGCTTCTTTCGACCAGAAATCGTCCTAGAATATGTTTATACATCATTTACCATCGATTTGGGTCGTTTAGAATTGATTTTGGCGACTTTTAATTTTTGGCAAATTTTGAAGGTATACCCCTTTACATTTTTTCAACTTGGTTTCGACCCATTTTTGACCAATACAAATTTTTTAACCGCTTCTTTCGACCAGAAATCGTCCTAGAATATGTTTATACATCATATACCATCGATTTGGACCATCTAGGAGCGGAATTGGCGACTTTTAATTTTTGACAATTTTTGAAGGTATACCCCTTCACATTTTTTCGACTTGGATTCGACCCATTTTTGACCAATAAAAATTTTTTAACCGCTTCTTTCGACCAGAAATCGTCCTAGAATATGTTTATACATCATTCACCGTCGATTTGGGTCGTTTAGAACCGATTTTGGCGACTTTTAATTTTTGACAATTTTTGAAGGTATACCCCTTCACATTTTTTCGACTTGGATTCGACCCATTTTTGACCATTAAAAATTTTTTAACCGCTTCTTTCGACCAGAAATGGTCCTAGAATATGTTTATACATCATTTACCATCGATTTGGGACAGTTAGAATTTATTTTGGCGACTTTTAATTTTTGACAATTTTTGAAGGTATACCCCTTCACATTTTTGCGATTTTGGATCGACCCCTTTTTGACCAGAAAAATTGTTTAAATCACTTCTTTCGACCAGAAATCATCATAGAACATATTTACACATCATCTACAATCGATTTGCACCCTCGGGGACTAAAATTCGAAACTCACAATTAGAATATTTTAAGCACCCGTAAACAATTCTTGCTATCAAAACAATGATATCATCCTCGAACGAAGGATATATAATTCACAAGAAAATCAGAACTCTCCTATACACTATTTTATGCTATTACGATACAATCACTGTTCTCCGTGCACTAAATAGAATCCACGTAAATGGTACACAATTGCGCTCCCACACCCGCCATTATTACTTAATCCAGTTAACAATGTAATATAGCTCAACGGCGATTACGGTGTACTTTTCACGAAGTACATCGATAAAAGCTAAGACACGTAAACTCTGCCATTAGCTGGTCGGAACACGTGGATACGAGTACATGGAAAAGGAAGAACGTATTCTAAGGCTGGTTGAAAACGTGATGAGGGAATCATATCGGATACAGCGCTACCCAATCTCCGTCCCGCATTAGTTTCATCGTTAACGATGTGCCTGGAACATATCCTCCTGGCCTATGTACGCGGTTTAATCGTTACGTAAGTGCATCATGAAATGCTGGCCGCTATCTCTTTGACTGGGGAGATAATCGTTCCAATTAAGCCGCTTTCCCACGACTCGAAGAGCGCTGCCAATACACGCTTCAATTGAAATCCAAGTCAATAATAGTCCCCACCCCCGCCCACCATCAAGCCTCGATCTGCCTCGATGCGTGTATACATCGATATTAAATAATTTCCGAGCATCAGCGAAAGCATAATCGGCCCGCGAGATTTTCATTTATAATCCGAACCACTCTACGGGTCCACCGGATTATTATCTGATTCGAGGTTGTAACTCGGTATTTGATTTATGTCGTCGATCAGTGAATTAAGGGGGTGCATATATTTCATTGTATCCGTATAAAATATTTTGTCATGTATTATTTTATTTCGAACAGATGCTTTACCAAGAAAAATATAATTTTTGTCATGTTTTATATTATACATCATTTTAAAGTTCTAGTCTTGCTTTTTCAGATCGCTCCTGAACTTTTGGATTTAAATAATTTCTTTTAGTTATGGGTTAAAAATTATGGTGTCAAGTGGAAGAAGATGAACATTTTCGATATGCTAAACGTTACGAAATTATGTATTAACTCAATATATAGAAAATATATGTTTTATACTATTTCGAAAACATTAATAAACATATAAGATTGATATTTTAAGATTCATTCGTCAAATGCCATTGAAAAAGGCCGTTTATAATTCGTTAATTCTTATCACAAAGCGCTTTATAATAAGTCCTCGATTATAATTGAAATATTCCTCGAGTGCAAAGCTTTAAATATTCTATATTCAGTGGATTCATATTTAACGAGATTCCCACGGGTAACGATATATTTAAGTCACAGGCAAAAACCACGGCGCGTTAACGGATGCGCAGTAATCTCCTTGATTAGCGTGTACATAAAATGTGGCGGACAGGATACCTGTTAATCGAAAGTAGAAATTGGCGGGGAAAACCAGGAGAATAAATGCAACCCCAACGAAAGATACGGTGAAAAAGATAGGGAACAGTAATAAGGAAAAAGCAGGGTTGTAATAGAGAGTTTGCGGAATACAGTCACGGTCTAAATATATCTGACTGACGAATGATCCTCACGAATTCAATGCTTTTTATCTCGATTTATTTTGCACTCCTACGGAGACGCGTAACTACAGACTGTATCGCTAAGCGTCGTTTGACCTCTTCCGTGCTCGGTTTCACCGACAACTCTTTCCTTTTATTGGCAAGATTAGCCGACGGAACCACGCGACTCTCCTGTATTTGTCTAAGTCTCTACTCGACCTTAAGACGCTTTTAGATTTACGGGATAGGACTTGGAATTAAATTTAATCTCCGCCGCTGTAAGATTCTCGCCTTTAACAAACTCCATGGAATCTCTCGCTCGATTGTTTCGCATCTTTCGTTTAGTACTTATGTCGGGGATTACTGTAAAGTATAAAGTTTGTAGTGATAATCCGGAGATAACTTGAAAATGAACTAATATCGTATGTTTTAATAATATGTTGTTTGGACGGGATATTTTAATTCGGTTGTTTTCGGTTAAAATAGACTTAGAAAATGTTTAGGCATCATATACTATCGATTTGAATTATTTAGGACCGGAATTCATAACTTTCAAATTTTTGACGATCGTTGAAGGTATACATATTATTCTACATACCCAGATATGATTAGAATAAAACTCACATAATTGTTCTTCTGGGGTTCATCGATGAGGTCAAAGGTTTCGTCCAAAATAAGTAGCGAGGTTTAGAGGTCAGTCGTGATCGAATTAACACTATTCAATTAGTTAACGAGAGAACGTGGCATGGAGTCGCGGTACGGTAAATGAACATTTCTCCGAAGGTCACGGCGAGTAGATGCACCTACGAGAACATAGTTCTATTTGCTAAGCTAATGAGTAGTTTCCACGGTGTTCGGTAATCAAGCGAACAAAGGACCTCCGGTCACGTTGAGTGTCCATCCGAGTGCTCCCACCGACGAGTTTCGAATCGTCCGCACGACAACTTCGACAACTCCACCGCGAATCTACAAACAACGCTCTTCCCTCCTTTACTTACGAATACCCGCGTTACCCTCGCCAGACCATATTGACGATTTAATTCCATTCCCCGTCGCGTGGACCGTTCGACTATGGAATTACTTCCATCCATTCTTCGTCGAAAGTTGAAGCAGGCGGAAATTGAGTTGCCCGATAAAATGTAAAAATAAAGAATTATTAACCCCTCGACGTATGATTTAATTCAGATTATTTTCCCATATGAATACGACTTAATTCTCTTTCGCATGTGGGTGTAAATAGTGGTAGAAGAGAAAACACATTTATGCAAATTAAATTTGATTAATTAATCTTAATTAATAGTAATACGACGGAATGTTGGAGCTTCATTGCAATCTCAATATCATTACATAGATTGACTACTACATTTTGTTCTGTTTATTAGTTGCAGTTACTTCTGTTAATAAATTATACTCCGCAACGTGGAGAAATATTTCAATTTAAAGTAATTTCATTAGGGGACTGAAAAAGAGACTAACACTTTTGCAGATCTAATATTTGACTAAAAGATTGCAGGAATTACAGAACGAGTTTTACATTCAGTCGAAAAGGGAGAAGTACAGTTGGCAGATAATTTTCTAATGCATCCATCCTATAGATAACAGTGTTTCCAATTAACTGAATAAGATAAGGGTAGTTGGTCCAGTCGTAACAATGGCGGGTGTTAATGGCCACTCCGATAATCAAGGTCTCCGAAAGGTGGAGGTCGGATAACGGTAGCAGAATATTCACAATTAACGTAATTATTATTTCCTCATTTTTAAAGTCACATAAAATATTATCCAGAAACCGCTAATTAAAGCGCTAGTTTCACACGGTGTCATTTCCATCCGCTTTTAACAAAATCATAAATACATTTTTTATCTTAATGACTTATTAAAATTATTCAGAGCGCGAACATTATTTAGAATTTTTTGTACAAAATTTACATAGCGTTTTAATTTTGCAACGTTGATAAAGCACTCGTCAAGAACCAGCCAACCAATCCACTTCCACGAATGACAGTTCTGTGATAACGTGTTATCAGCAGAAGAATAAACGCCGCCTCACTTCCCATAAAAACTAATTGTATGGGATTAAAAAATTACTCCGCTGTCGGGATTTTAAGTAGCATTATTAATGGGAAAGAGTGGCGCGTAATGAAACGTCGTACGTAATTTCCGGTTCACTTCGGAACTTCCGGTGTCCGCGGTGCTCCAACACAATATTCTTTAACTTCAAACTATGGAAGTTCGTGATAAGAAAACGTAATAAAGATTGTAGAAAATTAGTTTGCTGATCTTGGAAGACGGTATAAAAAGGATCTACTTGCATGGATGGCAAGTTAGTGAGGCTAAAACTTCGAAGATGAATCGAGGACTTCTCGTTATTTTGGTGATCGTTTCGATCCTTTCAATTGCGAAAGCATCATGCATCATTCACGATAAGGTACGAAGATACCAGATTTATTTACCGAATAGACGAGTAGTAAGAACTATCCTAATCAGTCGGGATTTTATTTTAATTATTATTGGTCCCCTGAAAACAGGACGACGCAAAAATTCACGTGATCGAAGTGGATTCAAGCTCCAGCTCCAGTTCCTCGGTGATTATATTATATTTTATTAGAATTTATAGGACTTCTTTCTCAGAACTTTGAGAAAAATAATCTGTGGGAAATTAATTTGTGGAAATTATATCGGTAGAAAATTAATGGCTAGATAATTAATCCGTGGAAAATTAATTCGTAGAAAATTAATTCGTAGAAAATTAATTCGTAGAAAATTAATCCGTGGAAAATTAATCCGTAGTCAATTAATTCGTAGAAAATTAATTCGTAGGAAATTAATCCGTAGAAGATTAAATCGTAGAAAATTAATTCGTAGGAAATTAATCCGAAGAAGATTAAATCGTAGGAAATTAATTAATCAAAAATGAATTCGTACGAAATTAATCCGTAAAAAAATTAATAGTTGAAAATATGTAATTCATGTCAGATAATATTCATAAGATTATCATAAAAAATTAATATCAGGAGGAACCAGAAATAGTGGCCGTCAAAGTAAACAACAAAAGACGCAGACGAGAGATAAACACTAAGAAACCAGAATTAAGTCATGAAATCAATAATCGATGCAAGAAAGATGACGACTGTAATACAAAGCAAGTTTGTATTCCATACATAGCATGTGGTAAGTATTAATAATAATTATTATTTTCATAATTATACATACTGTAATTATTTCACAGTGAAAGGAGTCCGGAAGAATCGTTCTCTAACAAAAACCCCCCCGCAAGTCGTGCGACCAAAAACAGCAACAACCCCAGCATAATTCTTCAAAAAAATATACAAATTTACACCAAAATATCTCTCCAACATATTATAACAAAATTTGTATTCCAGAAAAATGTGAATAATCATTCCATGTGATTCACACATTTATACTGAAATTAAAAAGTAGTATAAAAATGATATTTCAAAAAATCTACATCGAATCTTAATTCAATAATTCATTCCAAGATATGTACAGTAATAACTGAGAATAAAGTCACTGAGAGCAAAGAAATTCATAATTAATTTCCTAATTGGCATTTTAGCATAATTCCTGGAGAAGTTTGTCACGGTTGATAATTTGTTAAATTCCAGTGAGATCTTGGAAGTTCTTAATAAAACGGCAAGTAAATCGGTAAACAAATATTCGCAGGGTGGTTTAATAATAACTTCCCCCTTTTGGCGAATAATAATGGGAAGAAAGGGAAGAAAGGGAATAAGTTTCGCGGAGACAAAAGGGTGTAGCCATGAGACGGACGATGCGGTGCGATCGAGATTCATTAACGCGAGAGAAGACAGTGGAAAAGGAGTGAGGAGCTTAAGAAAGGGAGTTTAGTCATCGTAAATTTATCGAGAACAACTGGCTTCTTGGCAGAATCTCCACCTCTGGCTTAACCGCAATCCCCTAAAACCGAGCGAAGAAAACCCACTGGCGACTCATAGATTTACAGTTTAAATCAATTAGCCGGTAATTGGCTTCGACTCAGGATTCCCTCGAGTATCGTTTTATTGGCAGACCGGTGACTCGAAAGAACTGATCAACTTCTGACGTCCTATTGTTTCCACGTCCACTTCATTTACTTTCACTCCGAGGATATTTAGCTGTATTATACCGCTTTTAATTGGGCTTTTTGATATACCATTATTAAAATTTTAAAACATGTGTTGAGATAAAGTAATGCTATGTTGTAATATGTTATTAATTCGTACAAAGTGATATCATACAAAATTAAATTCTGATGAAAATCAATAGTAGAATATATGTAATTTATATACTGTTGATGTCACTATCGCAAATTGATAAAATTGATAAAATTCATTTCAAGTCCGTGTAACCAAATTAATTTATAATCATCATTGAAATACATAAAAATTATTCACTGGATAAATATCTTTGACTTAAGATACCGTACGTGCAATTTGGGAATAAATATAAAATATCATAAATATTGGTACATTTTTAATATAAATCATCCAGTTGCTTCGATATTCTATATGATACACTCACTATTAATATTCACATCGACCAGAAACATTTCCGTATTCATTACAATCATTCGAAACATTTACTACAGACACGATTATCCACATTTATTAATAATAATTTTCCCCGATTAATTAGAAAATATATCGCACCATGAATTATTCGCCACGTTCCACGCGCGAAGTATCATCCGCCGTTGAATCGTCGAACTACATCGCGGCGAAGTCTGACGAAGCAAACCCATAGACAAAAAGAAATCCCGTAGAAATAGGAGCGGATCATAAAGGATCGTGATCTCTTTCAGCTAGCGGATGAATAGTCACGAGAGAAGGAGGGAACAATTTCTCCAGGTACTTTCGTGAGAGGAGAAGGAAGAAGAACCTTTCCTCTCCCGCCCCCTAACCCCCCCAAACCCCGCGCACCCTTCCGCACCCTTTTGCACCCTTAGATCCTCAACCATGGTAGAAACGACCAAGGGAACTTTTGCGGATACGTGCCGCCTAGGAAGACGAGAACGATCGTTAAAAGCCTTCGTCATTCTCGTCTTCGTCCTTCTCCTCGTCAACGAAAAAGAAAAAAGACAAGGAAGAAGAGCGTAAGCGAACGATGGTGGACGAAGAGAGGTTCCACGCGTCACGGAGAACTTCCAGTGAATCTGGAGAAAGGGAAATGCGGGAGAGAAACGCCGTGAGAGATATGGCAGTGCAGCAACGTGGAACCAAAAGAGACACGTAAGGCAGCGGGGAATGAAAAACTCACTCTCGGATAAGAAATACGAGATTTCAGCGGGGGTAGCTCTAACACCGGCGCGATTAATTGCCAAAATAACTGCATACACGAGGAATCGTTTAGCCTCGACTCACTCGAAACATTGTTTAACGTGGATACACCCGACTGGAATCTATGTCCCCGTGGACACGCGGGACATAATATACGGGGACAGTTACTGCCTGAGGCGACGTATATTACCCCCCTTCCGTCCCGCGCCCTCACCTTACGGACCCTGTCCCCCGAACCAACAAAATCGTACTTGAATATTCTGCATTGCTCGCATCAAGGACATACTATGCTGCGATGTTTTATGGATAGTTTGGAAGTCGATGTTATAACAACTAATTTGGAGTTTGAGGAAGTCAATCTAACTTGATGTTTCGTTGTTCAGCAACAGTGCAACTTGGTTAGTTCAAATTTGTGTTTTTCATTAATACGTTAATTTCTTGGGGAAACACGCAACTTGGAAGTTTATTATGCAAACTTTTTTTTATGAACAAGAAATCTAGCGGATTACGCAAATACAGAGTTAAGTAAATCAGATTTATTGTCGTATCTCTGTTATCATTTATCGGCGAAGTTTACTTAAGGATGATTTAAGTAATTCCGAAGTTCTTTCAGGAAACAGTTATGATTTAAATGATCGAACGAACAAAGCACTCTCGTAATGAAATCACTTTAAAAGAATACTTGGAATATTTAATTGATATTTAATATCTATCAGAATGTTTGTTGCAATGCATCTAATATCACTTATCGACGATGTTCAGCTACTGCTTTAATTAATTACTGACTTTTTTCACGAAAAAGTAACTTTACAAGAATACTTACGATTGGAATACTTATTAGATATTTAAAATATGTCAGAATATTTATCATAATGTATCTACTATCACTTATCAATGATATTCCACTACTTCTTTAAGTAATTACTCAGTTTTGTCACGAAAAAGTACTATTTCAAATAATCGAACGAACAAAGCGCCATAATGAAATCACTTTAAAAGAACATATATTGAACTAACGAGAAACAGTGTCGTTAAGTTGAAACCGGACCTCTGACCTCGTTCACCGCAAACCCTTCCAGGAATTCGTTCTAAGCACGCATCCACGATAAAAACGGTAAATAGTCTGGTCGAGGCTGTCGTCGGTCCAAAAACACACTTTTTATTTTCGTACGTCCTCAACGCTTACAGAGATCCGCTTCGAGGCGCCTGGAATTTATTCGCTCGTTCTGGATATCGCGTGTACGATAAATAAAATCCTCGAGCAAAAAAGAGGCCGGTGAAAAAAGGAGCAACGAGTCGCGATCCACGCGTGACTCGAACGTGGAGTCGCGGCCGCGAATCTTGGTTTCACGGCTGCGACTTGTAGACGGCGTTTAAATTGACCGAAGAAAAATGCCATCCCCTTTCGCGTTCGAGCTGCCAACCGAGACAGATATTAGCTCGACCGACGAGCTTTTAAAGCTTTGGAATTTTCGTATACAGCTATTCTTCCGTCGACGAGAACTTTGTCAAAGCACACACTGCGTTTGCTTCTGAACGATATGTGTTACCTTGATTTTCATTTTTTTTTATTGGAAATTCAATATCCTTGTGAAAGCTGTATTAATGATATAACTGATTTGCAACCGAATAATGTGGGTTTTCTTGATTTTTATTTTTTATTGGAAATTGAATATTTTCGCTGAAGCTGCGTTAATGATATGACTAATTAAGTTAATGAAGAATTATTTTTATTTGTGATTGATTTCAGTTAATGAATTAGAGCAACTATTGGTCGAGGAATATTTGTTTATTGGTATAGTAATCACTAAATATAATAATATTGGTATATTATTATATTTAGTGATTATATCATTCATTATGTTATTGCTTCAATGCAGCACCGAGTGAAAAGTACCAAGAATTTTAGAAATCGTTAATACTAAAAAATGCATTATATATGGATTTTTAATTGCTAGGAAAATGTACCTAAATTTATAGAAAACTTTATGTCGCCAAGGAAACATATCTAAATTGGTAAACTACTATTTAACCGCAAAAGCACGCGAGGGAAAGTGGCGAATGATGTTCGCGTACATCATCGCACTGCTCATCCGGTTGACAAATGTCGCGAGGTACCGCGATAAACCTTTTAAAAAGACAAACACCCGGCACTCGATTTCAACTATAAATAATACAGCCGCGAGTGTTTATTCGACTCGCGACTCCACTAAATAAATTCCAGCGTGTACAAAATTATAATAAATCCAAGTTATTACACCCCGGTACCGAGATTCCCCAACGTTTTCCCAGGGAAATTTCATCCCTTTTCTTGTAAGCTGACTGAAATTTCCTCTCATCGGATGCCCTTTGAAGTTGCATCGAGAGGAGGTCTCGGATCTGGAGAGACGCAACATTTATACCCGTCTATTAAAAAATTCCACCCTTGAAATTTCAGGAATCCAATTTTTATCTCGTTCTTTCTCTCTCTCCACGCACTCTCCTCTCTCACTCTGTCTCTTCCTCTCTCTTCTCTCTCTCTCTCTCTCTCTCTCTCTCTCTCGTTACCGGCGCTCGTTTATCGGGCCGACGTACAGTCTCGAGAGTAAAAGCTACCGTGGAAATAGAGTGTAAGCTCGAAAGGGAAGAGTTCGGTTGTGGCGGCGGCGATGGAGGCGGTGGAGGCGGCGGATTCGTGGATTTTAAGTATGATTTAGCGTGCACCAAGAAATAAAGCCGAGACGCGGTGAGCCTCGCCGTTTTTCCAGCATCGCTCACCCTAACTGCCTAACTGCCGGCTGATACGCGGATACATTTCCTACTCGCGATTTTCCAAAATGTCACCACTAATTCATTTTCACCTTCATCCACCGGATTCGTCCGCGCGGCTCACTCGAGTGTCCTCGTCAAACTACAAACTCTTACTTTCTCGTCAAGTTACGGAGCCTCGCATGGAGAAAGATAGAAATCATGTCACATGATTGCACCTCCGAGGACAGATATATCTTCCAGAAACGGGGAATAATTTTATTGGTACGCGTTCATATCGCTGAATTTATTCATTGTTTAGTCTGCGTCACTTCCACTCTTATATGGAGATTTGCGTCTTTAAGCTTTATTATCGAACATTAAATTTAACGAATAATTTTATTATCATTCGAAGTAAAATCAATGTTTCACGATCTTAAATTAGACAGAATTGCTTTAAGTAAAAATATTCGAAGCCCAAAACATTTCAACACTTTACTATTAATTTCGAATAATTATAAGCAGTGTTAATAATTACATAAGAATACCGATTAAATCGCAAACATACCGAGTCTAAAGTACTCATCCACATCGAGATAAAAGCGTTCCACATGAAATCTAGTGGCGCGAATTAGAAGTAGCTTTTCGGGTCTGAAAATAGTAACGCGGCGAATGAATTCGTGAGAAAAGAAATGGCAGAAAATGATTCGTATAATAGGCGAGTCTGAAAGGGAGAGACACGAGAGAGGTCCGTTAGCACGGAAGTCATAAAGAGCCGGCAAATCTTTTCATTATCGTGCCGCGTAAGTGATACGTATATCATACTAAAGCGACCATTTCAGGAGCATTATATCCGGAAGAGGCGAGAGGCTGATCCAAGCCGGCCTAAACCACTGCGGATGCTTTTCACGCCACGTTCCATGCGTAAGTGCGTACGAGGATTAAGTTCCTCTTTTCTCTCGTTCACCTACACCTCATAGAATACATCTTTTTCCTCCATTCTCTATCTCCACTTTTTTGTCACCTACCTTCACCAAGCTCCATCCCCTCCACTCACTTTATCACCCCTCCTCTTTTCGGCTTTAAGCATTTCTATCGAGAAAGAAATTCTGTTTACGACCATGAGACGCGCACAAATGTATCTTTCCCCGTGTGTAGGTTCCTCTTTTTCTCTCCTGTTCCACGTAGCACGCATATATAGACATACAGACTCCCATATAATTGCGGACTACGGGAATTTTATCGTTGGAAGCGGCTATTAAAATAATAGGAAACTTTACGATGTTGAATTAATTTTTTTTTTCCTCTTCCGTTCTTCCCCGGAACGCGAATAGCGTATCGCGTTCCTCCGTGAAATTCAGGATATTCGTGTTTCGTTAATATTATACTGCGCCGGGAGGGGGTTACCATTGCTCGTTCGTAACACTTAATTAAACGTATCGGCTTCTTTAATCGCAATAATACTCGAAGACCGACAATGCTTTTTATTCGCTGTAGACTCTAATCGTTGTATACGGGGGACTCGCGGCTTCGAGCATTCGTGCCGCAGGAGATCACGTTTAATATTCTCGGACGTATTTCAATATTACATTCACGAGGATCGACTTTTATGATTTCGACGTGAAATACGAGCGGGGGAAGTGTAACTGGGAATTGACGAGTTCAAACGCGGAGGACTCCGTGCGGTAATGCTGCTATTAAATATGAAATGATTTCAAGTATATAACTCGAAGATCTAGATTTTTGGTGGTCTCGAAAAACTAGAGATCTGAGTGACTTGGAAATATTCAATCATCATGTTATTATAATATGATATTATTAATATTATTCAATTATTATCCTGCGTTATCGATGTAAATAAATATTTACGTACTGATAATACAAACATAATGATTCACTTATGCTGTCAATAATTATTTTATAATTACTTTATAATTGTTTAATAATTAATTTCATAACACAAAAGTATGTTCGTGGCATTAACACTGCTAGAATTATATAGAATTATATAAAAATGTTCAATCTGAAATTATACTCGAAATAATTCCCATATTTTAATTAAAATAATTGATACAGTACTTTTTACAAATAGGATAAAAGAACCATTCGATTAATATTTTCTGCATTATCACAATTAAAGATGATGATTGGGTGCCTGTTTCATACGTGACACCATGTATGAATTCATTTACGAGCTTTATATAAATCTTCAACCAGTAATAATATTCGGAATAATTCTAATATTTAATCGAACTAATACGACATTTTATATAAACGCGATAAAAGGATCAGTGGATTAACGTTAAATATTCCAAAGGCCACTACCGCAAGTACATCGACTTACGATCACGAGCTGACTCGTCGATTCCCATAGAACTCTAACATATTCGGTGGCGGGCGTTTAGAGGCCGTAAAATGGTAACGACTCAGAGGGGGTGGCTGGCACACGAGCCTATGTCACCCTCCGTCTATACTTCTCTTTTACGGCCGAAAATTACAGCCGTGCAACCCTCACATGTTTACGGCCGTCAACGTCGCGACGCTCGCAATGTTCAACAGTGCTTCGTGCTCCAGGATTCGACGTAACCTGGATCCACTTTACCCGGCGCTTTTCCAAATGTGCTCCTGGATTTCAAGGTTTACGCTTTTGTATATTTATTTATTCAGCTTAAGTTCGGCGCATAGTGTGATATCAATTATCTAGATAATTATTACACTAATTAAGCATTGAAAATTAAAGGTACCTATGCGCAATTAAAGATATCTGTGGACATAAGAATCTTGGTAAATTAATAATACTATTAAATTCGAAACATTAGTTTGGGAAGAATTTAGGTAAATTCAGACCAAATTCTGAAGAAATTAAAAATATGACCAAATTCTAAAGAAATTAATTTAGATAAAATCTATGTAAATTAGTAATAGGAACAAATGGACCATATTTCGAAAAACTAATTTAGAAAGAGTCTCGATAAATTAATAACAGAATCAAATTGCACAAAATTCATTTAGAACCAAAATTCTAAGAGTTTCGTCGATCACGAATCACCCGGATTAACGAAGCAAAGTGCGATATGTTTATAATTATGTCATACATATGATATATCGTATATGATTACTGAAGCATATTCGTATAAAAATTTGAGAATTATGAAAGGATATTTGCAAATTGATTTGTAAGCTTCGAGATAAATGTAGTTCGAGTGACGAGTTAACTCGTCATCCCCGGGTTAATAGGTTAAAGGACTCGAAGTAGATTTGGGATACATATGAAATTTTCGAATGGGAACAGATAGAACGTGGAAGAAGAGAATCCGGATAAAACGTGGAAACGAAAGAAAGGGTAGATGGTAGGTAAGGGTAGTTTGCATAAGGGTGAGATAGCGTCGAGACGCAAGGGAGAAGGGTGGACCACCGATGGCCCAACCGCAAACACCTCACGTAGCATCGCGTAGATTAAAGGTCCTCCTACAGTCGCTGGTGTGTGGCACCGCGTGTGAAAGCACGTGTTGAAAACACACGGGAAATCTTGGGAATTCGCGACACCGCAGAAACCGTAAGAAATCGTAAACCTAAAGCTGAGAGGACTGAGGATGAGAAAAGCGAAAGGGAACAGGACGCGAAAAATCAACTCACGAACTTACAGGGATCAGACACGCGTTCGGTTGGATTTAACCGCGTAAGCCAAGAACTCTTCTTTTTTCCGACCACCCTCTGCGGAATTAAGAGCCACATTTCGTGATAAAGTCTTATTCGGAACTTTTCCAATTATATCGCGTTAAGAGTTCGGAAAACCAAGGTCGACGACTTTTCTGCCATCCATTCTGTAGACAGGTTTCAAGTATTCCAGGATTAGGTTTTTTTTCAGGTGCTTGGAGTACTAAAGATTTGAATAATTAAATTTTGGGTTCTTAATCGTAACTTATTTTGAATGGAAATGATTATTTTCATGCATTGAATTAATAGGGTCACCCTATCAACTGAAATAAATTATTGAAAATAATGAAAACAAATATTTAAATCACTGAAAGTTGGCTAAGAGCTTATACTGCTCAAAGAATAGTTTTTGATAAATATATCGACATTAATATATTGAAACTGATGAAAAACACTGAAATGAGTATTAGATTCATTGAAAGGTTGCTAAAGGCATATTCTACTTAAAGAATATTTTCTGATAAATAAGTGGATGCAAATTAATTTTACAATGTAATGTGATATATTACGCGTAATCTGCCATAATCTACTGATTCTTATAACTTCACCAGAAAGGCAGAATTTTATTTTCGTGGAAGGTGACGAGGAAAGTGAGCCAGTACTTCATTCGAGGCCGTGAAATTCCCTAGTTTTATGATCGTGATTCATCGAAGGCGCCGACATTTCAGCATTTTAAACACGATACTAAACATTCGTCGACTAGTTGGTTACGAGGGCGGCAACAATTTAATGACCAAAATAATAACTTGTCTGTGACAATTAATCTCAGCCTACATTGTATTCATTTCCCTGAAAATTAAAAATGAACAAGAATTACAAGAATTACAAGTTTATGAATATTATCCTACATCGTCTTTCTAAATACTAATCGAAATTCACTTTTGAACTTAATAAATTATTTATGTTTTCATTACGTAATTTTCTTCTGAAAAATTCTGTTAAATTTTTCTTGGTTAATGCTCGCATTTCATTCGATTTCCCGTACTCCAACACTAGTAAGTATTCTTTAAAAATCTCAATGATAATCGTGAATAATAAAGTTCTGTTTCACCGAATAAATTACATAGATGTTCTTCCACCCCCTTCGACTTTCTTTCGCTTGCTTTCTACTTTCTTATTCTTTATTCTTTATCAGGCATCTATTTCTTCCTTCTTCCGTCCTGTGGCCATTTCTGTCTCTGATTCACCGTACGTTGACAAAGTCGGATTTCCCGCGGGGTTAAATAAATTGGAATGCTCTTCCCGAGTTGCAGATCCGCAGGAATATGTATGCCGCGATAATCCAGCTGAAAGTACCAGGTAAACTCGACGTCCGTCGTAATTAGTTACGATGGAAATGCTGGACGAGTTTTTAATATTTACTCTTATATCCACCCTTCGTAGGGGACCACCGTTCGCAGATAAAAATATTAAAGTACTTTTCAACCAACTTATGCTGGAACCCTTTCCCAGCTTCCTATCGTACCTAGGCATCCCCTTTCGACTGCCGGACTCGATTTAAATCACCAAACTTTGAAAACAGAGGGAGATTTTTGATTGAATATTAGAAGTGCAATGATGGAAAGCGTTGAATAATATTTAGCTTGAATAAGAGGACAATTTGATTTTTAAATGAGAAGAAAAATTGGCCTTTGAAAGATTTATTTTAAATAAAAAAAATATCAAGCTTCCTAAAATTGATTTTAAATAAGAGGAAAACTTGTGAATTCTTTTTATAAAATTTATGTCCAATGAGAAGAGAATTTGAGATTTGCAGAAGATAAAGAAGTATCATGATAAGAAAGAATATAATAATTCCAAGCCAAATAAGATGGAGGATTAAACGAAGCCACGGAGAAAGCCATAAAAAGAGAAAATAAACAACAATAAATCGAAGATTTAGAGAAAGGACTCTAAAAGGAAATGGCTTAAAGAAGATTACAACGAAACCGGAAAAATAAACATAATTAATTCTCGACATCCTGACATCCTGAGGATCCCAGAAAATGGTGTTGTCTACAAACACGAAATTTTTGAAATATCTTATCATTATTTTTGTGACCACACGTGCCAAGTAAAAGACGGTATTCGAGGGTAGAGATACGCCCCAAAGGATCAAATATGATCCCAGCTTGGCAGGACCTGCCAGGACTAAAGCGCGGCCAGTCCTATCTGCCCGATTCAGAAGTTCAAGTTATTCCCCACGAGGATAGAGTTCGGCGAGGATAATTTAAAAATTACAGGATTATTGTTAATCCTCTGGTATACGTCGGCTTATCCTGGTTATAACGATGGCACTTAAGTGGTCACGAGGAACAAAGAACAACGTTAATCGTAATAATAATTACTAATAATTAACGTTGATATTTACAGATTCACGTAAATCCCTACAAAATCCTGATAAAAATTATAATGCTATTTTAATGAAAGAAGAGAGGCCAATAATTATTACCTCGATACCAATTTAATTGGCAATTAGCATAAGAGGGGTATTTATAATTACTAATAGTCAAGAAAGTGGTTGCAAGGAACAAAGTACAACAATAATCACATATTAATTATTAATAATCAGCGTTAATGTTCAGTGATTCATATAAGTCTCGGTAAAATCCCGACAAACATTATAATCCTATTTCAATGACGCTATTTTAATGATGCTATTTTAATGATAGAAGATAGGCCAATTATCGTAGTATCGATACTAATTTAATTGGCAATTAGTATAAGAGGAATATTTAAGCATCCTCTTTATGGGGATTGAGTGTGTCGAGTGAAATAAAGCAGGTACGAAACCACGGCTGGAGATAAATTCCAGACATTCCTGGAATACGATAACCCGTGTAGAAGGACACCAGGAAATCGGACTAACCGAGGGCGGTGCACGTGAGAAGAAAAATCACGGAGTGATTGCAGGACTCGACGCTAGGAACAGGATCACGAAGGATCGACCTCGTAAAAGTACTCTACCCCTGGATATCACTGCCACCATCACCACCATCACCACCGTCACCAGCGCCATACGAAATGCTGGGGTATGGCAAATCCTCAGTAAGTATACAGGGAGTTCCAAAAATGTCTTGCTAAACTAATCTTATTAACAAACATAAATAAACCTGCTAAAATTATGGATTTAATTATATGCGGTATGTACGTATAATAAAAGTACATATATTAAATCTCAAACATCGCGCTGTTGTATATTGAAATAATTTTATGAAATATCGTGGACCAGTTATTTAAACTGACATTTTATTTGTTCGCAAATTTAGTAGATATTATTAGATAAACATATCTCAGTGGAAGTCGAATATGTTGTATAAGTAATTAATTTTGCATCTATTAATTTAATGAAACTTGTGAAGATATTTTACGGACACTTGATGTAAATTGTATATTTCATGAACATATTTAAACCGATAAAACTCGGCATATATAATAAATATATTGAAATAAATATGTTTCTGTATATTTAAAAGGTACATCGAAATAAGTAAAGTTTTACGATTCGTTCATTTCGGAGTATAATAATTTAACAAAGTTTGCGCAGACATTTTTCGAACACCTTTTACATTACACCGTGCATTCAAAGAGATCGCGATTTCTAAGATCGATCTTACGGAGGTCACGTTCGATTCCCATGCACATCGAGTAACACGATCTCGCGGAGGTGCTATCACGGAATGAGGGAGACATAACTTATACCCAAAAGAGGGTCATAAATCCCAGCATCGGCTACTTCGAGCTGCTATGAATCAGGATTTTTAGGTCGGCCATATTCTCGCCTGGAGGTCTTTGGAAGGTTATGGTGCCGGGTCCACTATGCCGTGATACATTTTCTAAAATTCTGTACCATGTTGCAGCGAATCGATCCCTTTAAACCTTTTTATGGCGTTCATTTGTCTCGACACCTTGGAAGTTGTTGGAGAATGTTTCCAACATGATATAATAATATCAATATATACAATAATATAAAGTCAAAGGGAAGAAGAAGTAACCTGATATTAAAGTAATAGATAACAATTTATATACATATCTCTACTCCAGGCAATGTCAGATCTATTCGATTAAATAATGTAAAGTATTTTATATATCATTTTATTGATATATTTATGTATCATATAATCGACAGTACTTCATTTCAACTTACGTTTGAAATAATATCCTATCAAATATTCTTGTTTTTCCAAGATTTCCCCACACCATTCCTCGCACAATATCGTGAAGCGCGATATCCTCGATTCCCAAAGTCTCTCGACGAGATCGTCAAGCGAAACAAATCGGGTGGATTTTTATCTGACAAATCCGGGGATATAAATTTCAGGAGGCACCGAAGGCACGTCGAACGTGTGGTTTTTCGGAACGATTTCCTTGCCGGCATCGGCTGTAGACGAGGAATCGTAAAAGAGAACAAGGATCGCCGCTTAATTCGAAGAGATCGAGAGAAGAGCCAGGACCGTTTCGAACGGTTCCGAACAACCCCACGCAACCGTCGACGGTTTGAACCCGGGGGATAGTAATCGGTCGTCGTTAGGGGTTCCGCACAATGCGTGCCAGGACGCGATTCCACGATACCACCCCCATTGTCTATCGAAACTCCCCCACCCCTTCCCACGAAGCTCCTCCGTGACGACTGACTGCGGTTTAACCTCGGTGGTTTAGCACGCTCAAACGAGCCCGTTGTCGACCCCTATTCCTATATCCGCTCGCACTACCCTTACACCGTCTATACGAGCATCTAATATCTTCTACCTACGAACGGTTTAAAGACAACCCCATTGACATTTTCAAGGAGCAACCATTCGACTCGATATCAAGTCACCTGCTGTAATTTCATTGCAAAGGAACTACAGGTAACCCTCGCACAACGCGGCAGTTAGATCTCCGAGAATATCGCGTTATGCGAGATATCAAAATTGCGTTATATAAATACCGGGTTATATGAGGATTTGTAATGAATGCGGTCCAACATAAAATTGTAAATATCCTTAAAATACTCAGATTTGTATGTATTTATATTTTCTATTTTGTTTTAAATTCGAGCGACGTTGTAATCGTCTTTTAATATGCTACGACATTTTTGCTTATTTGTTATGATATATTTTATATATTGTACATTATTTACTAAATTGCTTGCTTAACAACTATCGTGGGAATTTCTATATTTTATGTGCAACCCGAAAGCATTCTTTTTTTTCTTCAAAAAATAAATGGGTCCAAGGAATCCAAAAGGCTGGTCACTCCCGCACTATGTCATTACTTATGGCGTCCATTATCAACGAAGATAGTTTTGACTGAATCCGAACGAGTGCACCGAGATAGGGGCGCGTGTGAGTGACAGTGACATTCGATTGTCTCGGTCGGAAATATAGGAATAATTAGAGAACGACAATCGCGGACTGACAGACGCGTATCACGTTATCTGGAAAGGTGATACGAATGCAAATTAGATTCGGCGCTGAGGTGTCTCTCAGGTACGAAACGGACGGGTCGTCGACTCGCGATTCCCACGTTAACACTAGAACTACCGAACATGTACTCAAGTTATACTTACACATTTATTTATATATAAACGATGGTTGTAAGATTTAATTTCATTAATTGATTCAATTATGCGCGTTATGTATATCAAATAAAAGTATACAAAATGTTAAACAATGCACCGTAGGATATTTGAATAATTTAACTAAAAATGGCAGACAAGTCAGTTCGACCACCTTGCTAGTTCTAGTGTTAAACATTGGACTCGACTACTTCGGTCTGGCTGTCTCCTGCGAAATGTAAATCCGTTCGTGACTCGGTATCGTTCGAGATATTAGAACGGAAGGGTTGAACGAATGTTTGACAAAGGTAGGGAAGAAAAAGTTCCAAGCGAAAGAGGAGGAAGATCGAGAAGAGGAAGAAGAAGAAGAAACGTATACTTCGAGCTCATTCCGCGTATAAGTCTGAAGTGTTCTTTCGCGTGGTAGCTGAGAGGAAAGCTACCCTCAGCAAACAAAAAATATACAGTTACATGATGCCAATAAATATCTTAGGAACGATTAAGATCCCGGCTATTTCCATCGACCATGGCTCGGCCATTTTTTCTATTGGTATAATCTTCCGGGAACACGAAAGAACTGATTCGATAAGCGAAACAGGACTCCGTTTAGAATGTAATTCCATGAAAGAAGTCTTCGGGGAAGAAAAGGTAAAAATGCATGCAAATGCAGAGACTAAATTCGTCTTTGCGAGACGACGTTTGGATCCCATTTCGAAGGTTCGATTTAAAGGGCCTTCCAAGGAACCCTCGATAAATTTCCCTTAAGTTCTAGCGAACTAAGCATACAGGGTTGTCTCGCTTCCAATGGAACCCTCGTCATTTTACATATTGTTTCGATATCCAAAGATTTCTCGTGTTTGCGGTACACGGATTCTCATCGGTGCACGGGCCAATGGGAAACAACTGGGTTCTTCGAGGGAGAGGAAAGTGCTCGGGGATTTCGCGGCTATAGAGAGACACGCTTAGAATATAAATGCAGTTATTAGAAACGTTTTCGCGTTGCCAGTCCTACGATTGCATGCCTCTCCTGGCACGCGAATAGTAAATGATCCGGGGGTGGGAACAAAATCACGGCGACATCTTGCACGGGGGGGGGGATGGATTTACCATCCACGGTGTTTGCGGGAGTTTCCTATTTCTATGCATACTTGGTTGCATGCGTGAGTGTATCTTATTTTTGTTCGAAAATAAACCACGTGTTTATATTGCTAGTCAGTTTATGCCACTGATATTTTCGTTGTGCATACTTTTACCTTCGTACGAATTAATTCCGCTATTACGAATGTGATGGAAATTTGATTACTTTGTAATTATTTGGTTCCGTTTTTTAAATGCCGTTTTAAGGTCGATTTTTTTTAAAAGAAGGTTTATTCAAATAACTAACTACAATGGACTTTAATCCAATATTTATTCGCGTTGTTATTAATAATTTCTTGCCATTTTTTAGGCAACTTG
This sequence comes from Nysson spinosus, assembly GCA_910591585.2. Taxonomy (NCBI): domain Eukaryota; kingdom Metazoa; phylum Arthropoda; class Insecta; order Hymenoptera; family Crabronidae; genus Nysson; species Nysson spinosus. The sequence goes on from OU342832.1 coordinate 12,478,923, forward strand.
CCGATTGCCTTTCCGAAAAATTCTGGCGATTTTGAATTAAAAAACTGCTGGACGAATGGAACTTGTTTGTGACTCAATCGAATATGTTGTTATTAATAGAGCCGAGTCTTAACTATGCTATGATAATCGAAGGAATCTGTCAATCATCTACCTTCAACTAGAACGAAATAAATTAATAAATTATTCATACAAATACAGATGAAACTTATTAAAGAAGCGATGTGTTGAAATATATTCAACATATTGGACTCGAAAGTCCCTTTGAAATATTCTCACAATTCACGTCCAGATTACCACGCGTCTACTGTTGGCAAGATTGAGCTTGCATGGAAGCAAAGATATACCGTGGAGATTAAAGTCCCTCGAAACACAGAAATTTCCCAGGAAGGCACTACTTTATATCCGAATGTCAGCTTTGCTATTTGATAGCAAACAGCCGAGTGAATGCTTTCAGGAAATACAGGAAGTTCGGTGAAACGGCCCGCGGCAAAATATATGCCTTGTACAGCCATCATAAGTTTACTACTCGAAACTTGCACGAGAAGCGAAACATCTCGTCGTAATTGAAACTATGCGTCTCGAGTAATTATCCTTTTATTAAGTCATACCTGGAAAACCATGTAAATGGCGATAATTAACAGCGCGGTGTAATTAGGTAGTATAGTGTAGTATATATGTACTCGTGAAATTTAAGATACACGTAATAGGAGACAACTTGCGTTATCATTATTATCACGTTCGCTCTGTACACAATGCTGATAACCGAGTAGAATATAACCATTATAGTTAGACCAGTAAGGTAATACTCTGTCAGTTCGCTGTACAATGCTCTATTCTGTGTCAGGAAATGAATAGACATTCTTCCTGTCAGAGTTATGACTTTTCAAATCGATATATCAAACAATATTGTAAGGGAATTTTATGTAACATGTCATATTTAATCATTTGCGTAACTTGTCACGACATATTTGTCTCGATTAATTACAAGGTTGTTGAAATTGAATACAAAATATATTTTAAGTGACATTTAATTAACGTTTAATAAATTTATTCTTCCTACTTGAAATCATATAATTTCGTTTCCTGTCAACTTACAATTAATTATATATATCGGTTCATGGATACTTCTGCCTTTCGGTCAGACCTACAAAATGGTACAATATTCAAAGTCGACAATTTTGTTCTTCAATGGTCCTAATCGATGGTAAATGATGTATAAACATGATCTAGGATGCTTTTGGGTCCAAAGAAGTGGATTAAAAATTTTGTTCGGCCAAAAAATGGGTCGACCCAAAATCGCAAAAATGTGATATACCTTCAAAAATTGTCAAAAATTAAAAGTCGCCAAAATCGCTTCTAAACAACCCAAATCGATGGTAAATGATGTATAAACATATTCTAGGACGATTTCTGTTCGAAAGAAGCGGTTAAAAAATTTTTATTGGTAAAAAATGGGTCGAATCCAAGTCGAAAAAATGTGAAGGGGTATACCTTCAAAAATTCTCAAAAAATGAAAGTCGCCAAAATCACTTCTAAACTACCCAAATCGATGGTGAATGATGTATAAACATATTCTAGGACGATTTCTGGTCGAAACAAGCGGTTACAAAATTTTTATTGGTCAAAAATGGGTCAAATCCAAGTCGCAAAAATGTGAAGGGGTATACCTTCAAAAATTCTCAAAAAATGAAAGTCGCCAAAATCACTTCTAAACTACCCAAATCGATGGTGAATGATGTATAAACATATTCTAGGGCGATTTCTGGTCGAAAGAAGCGGTTAAAAAATTTTAATTGGTCAAAAATGGGTCAAATCCAAGTCGCAAAAATGTGAAGGGGTATACCTTCAAAAATTGTCAAAAAATCAAAGTCGCCAATTTCGCTCGTAGATGGTCCAAATCGATGGTATATGATGTATAAACATATTCTAGGACGATTTCTGGTCGAAAGAAGCGGTTTAAAAATTGTTTCGGCCAAAAAATGGGTCAACCCAAAATCGCAAAAATGTGAAGGGGTATAATTACAAAGAAACAAAATACCTGCCACGACTCAAGACACCTTCTTTATCCGAAATATAAAGAGAACTATAAAAAGAAGACAGAGTTTCTTGTGCGAGTAGAAGGAAGCAATTTCCCTGGTCGGCGAGCGTCTTGGTCCTGTACAGTGTACAGAAATTCAATCTGGGCAGGAAGGCCGTCGGGAAATAATTAGCGCGGCGTACGTCCCTTTCAGGTTCCTGATCCAGGGGGATCGTCGGCGTAATCCCCCAAATATGAATATAATTTGCCAGGAAGAGGGTGAGGAACGGTCCGGACAGTCTGTGCTTGGAAGAGAATAGCGGCAGGACAGAGTAGAACCGGCTCTGGATCAACCACTGCCATAATTATGCTTCGTTCGCTGACAACCTGTCACTGATAATGAATATCAAATGTTACCCGCCACTTTTTTCCTCTACGAATATCCTCGTAGATTGTCACCGGACTGCAGTTTCCTAGCCGGAGCGATATCGAAAAATTAATACCCTCGTCATCGAGTCTGTTAAAAGAGTATTTAAACCAATCAGTTTGAAGTCCGCTGCCATCTGGCCAGTTATCAGTGTGCGATGACAGAACCAGAAATGTCACTCTTATTTTACTGCAAGTCTTTACTTTATTCGCGGTTTTATGATGGTTTGTTATTAATATATATCTGTCATTTATTTATATGTTTGTCAACGGTTCGTCGCATTGTGTTGACCCGAAACTGTTTCCTTGGTTTAGTGCATCATAAATCAATAAATTACAATAACTTCGTCAATAATATTGGGACGATATGGATCAGCATGACTTCTTCAAAACAAGTACAGGTAACACTCACATAACGCGGGACTCAGATTACCCACAGAAAGTGGGTTTACAATTCAAGAATCGAAATTGATTCTTTTCAATAAAATGTAAACTTTATCTATCGAGTCGAGAAGAATCGTAGGTTGATTTATTCGAAAGCTTCATTTAACGAAACAGAACCAAAATGATTAAAATGATTAAAATTAAAAATGTTACGCAACGTTCGCTGTTGGTACCACGTAACCGCGTTACACCGGGATCATTACAGTTCGTGAACCACGTTGTAACGAAATGGTATTGTATTATATAAGCTGCGCGTTGTACGAGGGCTACCTGTATTGCGTGGTGTCAAGGGTCGAAGGGTGTCTGGCAATGTGGCCTTGAATTTCGGAAGTAGAACCGAACGCACTGATTGTCCGCAGCCGCAGGAAGTAAAGGGCCGCTCAGGCATCCAGTTTCCATCGACTAATGGGCCCGAATAGTTGAGATATTTTTGAGGGTTAACTGCCGACGCCTTAGCCACCGATCCATCTACCCACCAAATAGGTGAGAGGACTACCCTCCCCCCCCCCCCTTGCTACCCTAATCTCAAATCTCTCGCACCTTCTTCGCTCACATTCTCCGTGCACCCTTCGAGAATGCTATTTTCTACGAAACCAGAAGGAAGAATTGGAATAAACCTCTCCCAACGTGCATTGTGGAACCTCGTACCCTCTGCGCCCTACTATGTTTGCTTGGGGGTTAAACTGCCACTCGCATATATTATCCATCTCGATATCCACTGGGAATCTACGGTTTTGTATTTGTTATCCATATCCAAAGAACACGATTGACATGTTAACCTGATACGAGGATCTCTTCTTTATAATTTTGAGGGTTGTATGATAAAGCGAATAAAATATGTGACATAACCAGGGATTAGTAGATTAAATTATCTGACAGCACCACATTCGATATGTAATATTAGAATTATTGAAAATATATTCGGCTATCTTTGCATTAAGTCGGGTAATATGAAGTGTCGGTTTAGTCGGGGAGAATGATGAATTGGTTTTTTAATTCAAGTAAACGTTTTATTAATTAAAATATACACAATTTGCTTGCATGGATTTTTGGGCTTGATGGACACAAGGTCTGATAAGAAATCCGACATTGCATATTACACGAATTAAGAAATTGTTAATGTATATTTATATTTACCTTGAATTCTTAATGCATAAATATCTCCTATACGTTCTTAAAAATAAGGATGGCTAGCAAAAGTAAATTAATCGATTTTAATTGTGCCCATCGTGAAACACGAGTCGCAATAAATATCAGAAAATGAAACGTTATAAATTTGAACATTTTTATTAAATACCGTAAACCTGTTATTTTGACTGCTTTAATAGTTTTAATGTTAACAATCTCAGAAAATGAAACGTTATAAATTTGAACATTTTTATTAATTCCGGGGATCCATCATTTTGACTGGTTCCGTAGTTCTAGTGTTAAGAAAACGATCACTGACCAATCCAATTAGGATACTAGAAGTTCGAAATTAATATCAAAATATCATTCCATAACATCCCGATGGGAGTCGAAGAAATAATTCGAGTCTCAAGAGTCCGCTTATTACCAGAAGTTCGAACCAAGAGAACTTACGGGCCGATCTCGACGATTAATCTTATCCTGATAATATTTGTCTTGGTTCCAAACCGAGAGGGTGTGTCTTCGTATCTCCATCTCTTTCCGTCTCCCTGGATAATCTTTATCATCCTCGGGTTGATCTCGCTTTCTTTCTACATCATTTTTTTTCATCCCACGTGGAGCAAGAATTGGGTGGTTGATTCCAGGAGCAAGGGATGCCAAATCGTAGCCAGAAGAACCGAAATTGCCTCTTCGACGGGAAGTCAGAAGCAGGCCGATGCTCAAAAATCCATTATCCCAGCATTATCATCTTTAATTTGTTTTCGCGGTGGATTATCTTACGGATTAGTACGTCTTCTCTACCTCATCCTCCTTGCTTCCTCCTTGTTCTTCTTCTTATACCTTTCAACTTACACGAGTGATCTCTTGACTTTTCCTATCCGTGGGACCCCCGTCTTGCCATCACGACTTCAGTGAATTTAAGGGATGAAAGTGATGGCAGGAAGTGCCGATCGGCAATTACGGAAACGTCGGAATTGAATCGACGAGAGAACACTATCTTTCTCAGCGATCGATGCTTGACTTACCGTTTATTGGCTCATCAAGCAGACTCCGCGTGGAAATTCGGGGGGAAAAGGATTCTCGCAATTATTACGAGCTTTAGCTTAATCGAATCTCGAATGAACCTAATCTTCGGTGTACCCGTTCTCCGGGAGAACGTTTCTCGCATAAAAACCCTGTATTCTTTAGACTGAAGCTATGAATACTGAAAAACCCTTTTCATAATTTTTTGCAAAACTACCCTTTCACGGATCCTCCATGGGGAAGACTGAAAAACGGAAGTTATAAAAATAACGAAGATCCGGACAACGGATAAATAAACGAGTGTACGGGAGGACGTGAAGTTAACTTGAAATTCCATCCGGCATAATTACTGAGCTTTTAAATTGCCAGTTAAATTACAAAAAAATAGGGATAAAAAGCATATGAAAACCACCCTCTTGCAACCCTTAACAAACGGGGCACTAACGCCACCTTCGACTTCCACGTCGAAAGACCTCTCGAGTACACCCGGAGGATAACCGTAGGGAACTGCAGTGGATGCAATCGATGCACGTACCGGGTGTCTTGAAAGTAACGTCACAATCAACCCCTATTAAAAGCGTCAAGCTAACAATATTAATTAACAAGTACGATCCATTTGGTCCGCGGGATTCATTGGTGGAAATAATTGACACAAAGGACGACAAATTCATGGCCCGTGCTTCCGGATCACCGTACTCGTCCCGCGGAACTCATCCCCGTGTCAGTTTTATTGCGCTTTTAACTTTTCAAGCCGGGATTTAAAAATCGAAGGGGATTGTTGCTGGGCAAGAAAAAAAAGCGCGAGTTAAATATACCGGTAGGTTGCTGGTACCGGCTAGTGAAAAAATGCATTTCAATTATCGGTTCGTGCACGCGCACAATGGCAATTTCGGCTTAACCACGAGCACGAGTGCCGGTAAATTCGGTCAGGTCACTCACCCGAAAAGCAAAGCTTCCACTGACGTAATTAAATTCCGAACGACTCTACCTGGTTCCGTCAAAAACGTTTTATGCGCGCGCACCTCCGTTGCCGCTTACAAAAAGCTTGGTCAACCTGCCACGCGATACTCTTCCAAATGAAAATAAACCCACAAAGCATCCGTTTTCAAAGCAACTACCTGCCAATATCTGTACAGAATTCTTGGGACGCTGTGTACCTTTTGATTCCTCCGATACACACTCCCCACTCCAGGGTCATAGTCCTGGGATATTGTGCTCTTTCGAGTAAACAGGAATCCTGGATAATTAATCTTCGTTCCTTCGTGCCGAAGAGTTGTCGCTTTGAAGTGTCAGTGAACAAGCTTGGATTATGAGGGAAATAATGCAAATAATTTGTCGTGGTGTCAAGAAGAGTGTCAGTGATTTTTTTACGTTTTTATAGTTATATATAGTAATATTACAATTAAGATTAATTTTCCGTAAATATAAGAATATTTTTATTCCATTAAACACGCAGATTCGTCCTTCATGAACAAAGGCATATAGAATTACATCGAAAGTGCCCCAAAGAAGATCATATTTCAGGCTGAAAAAGTTAATTACAAAAACGCGATAAAAATCCGGAAACCCAGGGCGATTAATCAAACGAGGAATGATTTAAATCCAGATATCAAGCACGATCGCGATCGAATAAAATTTATTTTCCGAATGCACGAGAAAGAACAGTGGAACGAAATTCACCTGAGATACTCCTATAAATTTCACCACTGGAATTCGACGAATCGAGATTAAGCCCGTAATTTATTGTGGGTTAATTATCAATAAAAAGATCACCCTAACACCGCAAGGGGTAGAATGAAACAAATGACAAAAGTGGACATGGTAAATGTGAGTTTTAACCACATGGGGAGAGAGAGAGGGAGAGCGTGAGTAAGTAAGGGTGTAAGAGAGAGGGTGTATCCAGGGCGGAGTGGCTGGATTTAATTTTAATCTCCGATGCTTTTAACGCATGGGACGATTTTTCAAAGTCCCGACCTTCATTCCTTCCGTTACCCCTGGCATGTCGTGGCCTCATAATTCTTTCGCGATGTATTAATGTCGTGTTAGCAAGCAATATAACAATGGTGAATGCTCCGGGTTTGTAAGTCAACCGGGCCGTGCTCCTATCATTGTGTGCACGATGTAAAACAGTGTGCATCAAAGGTGACACACTGCACCGGAGAAAGCACCGACAAAAGTCCTCTTCCGCCTTGCGGGACTCTATGAGCTACGTCTCTCTTTTATCGTAGATAAATGACCGCGACAATCTTGCTGAAAGAATAAAATATCTCTGCTTTTTTTTCGTATCTTTTATCGGGGGGTTATTAATATGTGATTTTCTTGAGTACGGCATAGGTAATATATTGAAATGTTACACGAAACAATAAAACATAGTATTATAGTACAACAAGATCCCTTAGATTTTTATAGTTCTACCAAGAACTCCAATAAAAATGACCCCCGATTTTCCCCCGCGACAAATCAATTCCTGGTAAAATTCCAAAAATACACCGACCACATTTGGTTCGGTTTGACCTACTCCGGGCAGCTCGGTCTTCAAAAGGAGGAGTTGGTTACCGAAAGAAGCATAAAAGGGGACCGCGGGAAAGGAGTCCGTTATGCGAATGGTTACACGACTATTCGAGCACGCACCTAATATGCACGCACCCACGCACCCACGCACGCACCCTGGTGATCCATAACACTGTCAACCCTTGGCGCATGGCTGCGCGGTCAATCTCTATCAAGACAAAAGATAAAAACCGGTGCTAACGCGAGACCCCGTGCCGTGCGGACACGTGAAATTCCCTTTATAAGCTCGCCCCCGAAAACGATTATATCCGAAGCGACGCGATAGTCAGCGAGATAAATTCACGAGCCGTTACGTACTCGCACACCGTAACCGTTCGTTAATCGTCCTGCTTCCGCGACGGACTTACGACGAGCTATCAATTGAAGAGCAGGAGGGGCAAAACCATTTATGTCCATCATACCTTATTTGAAGAAATATGAAGTTTTAGTTCCACGATTAGTGTCCACTTTTCCCCAGTACGACAAATCTTCCCTCTGTTATAACAGAGGGAAGATACTATATAATATTTTGAAACTTATCTTTTACCCCATTAGAAATCATTTTGACTACAATTTTCGCAAAAAATCAATGTGAATGATTTTTCGATAGATTCTAGATTAGGAAATAATAACATGTCGGACGAGTAATAGGAATATAATATATTAATCCTTTGGACTCGAAGGCGATTCTCTATCACCACTCAGTTAGTTGCGGCAATTGTTATTGGATATTAAATCACCGATAATTGGAGTCCATTTTAATGTCGCTTCTCAGTCGCTACTCGAATTTGTGCAATAAACTGGGTTCACGAATTTCATTATAATCTTCAATTAAACAAAATTAAATGTATGACATAATAATTGTGTGTATCAAAATATTCGTGATTAACAGAAATAATCTATAAATACGATTCTTATAAATAAAAAAAAACGCATGAAACCGAAGGTCGCGAATTAAGTTGCCAACCTAATAATACAAGTAATAATATAATACAAATAATATTCGAGTAATAATTTTGAAGCACAATATTTGGTTCGCCATAAAATTGGTTCGGTTTGCATCAATTTTTTGCGGGGGAATAAAGAGACTTTTATGAACGCAGAATTATGTAGGTGTCGAAAAGATAACGATTAATAAATTGTAATAATATAATAATAAAATAATAGGATTATACGTCAAAACGGACGATGTATTATTGAATAAAGAAAATTGAATAAAAATCGTAAAGATAATTATTATAATAACCCGAGATAATTGACCCGCGTAATTTAGATCATTATTCAATTCACACCGGCAGAATTTATTATTCCGGTAAAACACAAAGGCCGTCGATTACCAAGAGTTACCCTTTCGAGCGGCAAATCTTAATTAACCATCGACTTTACCCAATCGCCGAGTGACCCTCGCGAATAGCAAGACATTGAGTAACGATCGAAGGAAAAGTGAAAAGATAAATCTCCATAAACGGTGGAAAATAAAGGCAAGCATCGGGTAAACGTCAAGTAAACGGTTCCATCAATAATCAGATAAATCTCAGAATGCCAGTAAATTCTCCGGCAATTAACGTCATCGCGGTTCACCTTTAGGTTCGAGTACCAGTGAAACCCGCGCCAGGCGAAACATAACGACTCCAGATCCGAGAATACGCGGCGCATGAAACATACGTGGAGTTTCTACAGTGAGAACTCGAATTCCACATACCGCGAGACGTTAGAATGCAAATAAGCCGCCGACTATTCCTCCCCTCCTCCCTCCACCATGGTAA